>JAPXFQ010001430.1:0-620465 GCA_028564705.1 Apricaphanius iberus
GTTCTTCTTCAGGGTACGTAGCTCTGAATTAAACCAGGGAGCTAATCTTCTAAGGCTAGCCACCTTCTTTTTCAGTGGGGCAACTTTGTCTATTGCCAGAAGTAGGGAGGAATTAACGCTATGAACTAAAACGTCAAGTTGTGAGGGGTCACGAGTTAAATCACTGTTTTCTATTGTACTTTTATGTACTGAGGAAATTAAAGTTGGAAGAGCTTCTTTAAAACTTGCTACAGCATTGTCTGATAACGTTCTGGTATAATGAAGTTTTCTTTCAGGTTTGATATGATCTGTTAGAGTAAGTTTAAAAGTGATGAGAAAATGATCAGACAGGATAGGGTTATGTGGAAAGACTGTTATTTCTTCACAGTCAATGCCATAAGTCAGCACAAGATCTAAAGTGTGGTGACCGCGATGGGTTGGTCCCTGCACATTTTGAGTAAAGCCTATTGAGTCTAAGATAATGTTAAAAGCTGTATTTAGACTATCACTTTCACTATCAACATGAATATTGAAGTCTCCGACTATAATGACTTTATCAGTGTTTAAAACTAAGTCAGATAGAAAATCTGCTATCTGATCTAAAAATTGAGAATAAGGGCCTGGTGGACGATATAAGACCACGAATAAAAGTGGCTTTACTGCTTTGTTATGTGTATGAGGAAGGCTAAAGATTAAATGCTCAAAGGAACTGTAACTATTATTTTTTTGGAGATTAATTAGTAAATCTGAATGAAAGATGGTGGCTACTCCACCACCTCCTCGACCAGTACTTCGAGGGACACTAAAGTTTAAGTAGCTAGGGGGAGTTGACTCATTTATTGTGACATGGTCCTCTTCCTGCAACCATGTCTCTGCAAGACAAAACAAATCAATATTATTTTCACAAATTAAGTCATTTACTAAGAGTGTTTTTGAGGGGAGAGATCTTATGTTCAGTAAACCACATTTAATTGATTTATTTTTCTGTTCAGTCAGAGTTGTATTTATCTTTATGAGATTTTTATACTTTGCTCTAGTAGCATTAACTTTTAATTCATTAGTTTTGGGCAAGCATATATTAGGTTCAACGATTTTTGATGCCGCCTCATTAACTAAAGAGGAAGCAAGCATATTGGGAAGGTTCCCAATTATCTTTTTTTTTATTGAGTCTATTTTATTTATAAAGAATTGCATGAAGTTGTCACTACTAAGAGCTTGTGGAATGGTTGGCTCGAGAGAGCTATGATCCTGTCTGAGTTTGGCAGCTGTATTAAAAAGAAACAGGATTATTTTTATTCTCCTCGATTAAAGATGAATAATATACTGTTCTAGCTGTTTGAAGGCTCTTTTTATATAGCAGTAGACTATTTTTCCACACTAAATAGGAATCCTGTAAATGCGTGGAGCGCCATTTTCTCTCTAGTTTTCTAACGTTCTTCTTCAGGGTACATAGCTCTGAATTAAACCAGGGAGCTAATCTTCTAAGGCTGGCCACCTTCTTTTTCAGTGGGGCAACTTTGTCTATTGCCAGACGCAGGGAGGAATTAACGCTATGAACTAGAACGTCAACTTGTGAGGGGTCACGAGTTAAATCACTATTTTCTATTGTATTTTTATGTACTGAGGAAATTAAAGTTGGAAGAGCTTCTTTAAAACTTGCTGCAGCATTGTCTGATAACGTTCTAGTATAATGAAGTTTTCTTTCAGGTGTGATATGATCCGTTAGAGTAAGTTTAAAAGTGATAACGAAATGATCAGATAGGATAGGGTTATGTGGAAAGATATGTTATTTCTTCACAGTCAATGCCATAAGTCAGTACAAGATCTAAGGTGTGATGACCGCGATGGGTTGGTCCCTGCACATTTTGAGTAAAGCCTATTGAGTCTAATGTTAATGATTAAATGATAATGTTAAAAGCTGTATTTAGACTATCACTTTCACTATCAACATGAATATTGAAGTCTCCGACTATAATGACTTTATCACTGTTTAAAACTAAATAAGATAGAAAATCTGCTATCTGATCTAAAAATTGAGAATAAGGGCCTGGTGGATACAAGACCACGAATAAAAATGGCTTTACTGCTTTGTTATGTGTATGAGGAAAGCTAAAGATTAAATGCTCAAAGGAACTGTAACTATTATTTTTTTGGAGATTAATTAGTAAATCTGAATGAAAGATGGTGGCTACTTCAGCTCCTCGACCAGTTCATTGAGGGACACTAAAGTTTCAGTAGCTAGGGGGAGTTGACTCATTTATTATGACATGGTCCTCTTCCTGCAACCATGTCTCTGCAAGACAAAACAAATCAATATTATTTTCACAAATTAAGTCATTTACCAAGGGTGTTTTTGAGGGGAGATATCTTATGTTTAGTAAACCACATTTAATTGATTTATTTTTCTGTTCAGTCGGAGTTGTATTTATCTTTAGAGATTTTTATACTTTGCTCTAGTAGCATTAACTTTTAATTCATTAGTTTTGGGCAGTGGACGGGAAACTGTCTCTGTAGGGTAGTGGGTGGGTGGCAGTCTCTGATCCCTGAGCTTGGGGAACGAGAGATAACCCTATCAATGTTCCTGGAAAGAAGCGAAGCTCCGTCCGCGGTGGGATGGATGCCTTCTGTACGTAACAGTCCAGGTTTTTCCCAGAAGGTCCCCCAGTTATCAATGTAGCCCACATCGTTTTCTGGACACCACCTTGACAACCAAAGGTGAAACGACAGGATACGGCTGTACATGTCATCGCTAGTACGATCAGGCAGGGGACCAGAAAAAATTACAGAGTCAGACATCTTTTTGGCAGCCCTACACACCGAAGCTACGCTAATTTTAGTGACCTCCAATTGCCGTCGCCGGGTGTCATTGCCACCAGCATGGATAACGATCCTGCTGTACCGCCGTTTGTCCTTGGCCAAAAGCTTCAGATGGGACCTAATGTCCGCAGCTCTGGCCCCTGGAAGGCAAAGGGAGACAAAGCTGCCGAAGCCATGCTAGCCGTTAAGCTAAGCTAACCTAGCGGTACCTTACCGAGCCCAGAAAACTAGTGTAACGCTTAACGAGTCCCAGAACGTAAAGAACACCAACAGAAAATAAATGTTTTAATGTGTTTGTGTGTTAAAGCAACTCAGAAAAACTTCTGGACAGAGAAAATTAGAGCAGTTCAAGAGAGAGAGAAACACCGACTTGCTACAACCGAGTGAGTCACCAAACAGGAAATGACGCAATACGTCTTACCAACGCAGTCTCCTCAATCAGCTGTCACATGTTCCGCACTTCATCACTTGAACCATTCTATATCTTTAGCTAACAATTCTAGCTGGCGTCTCCTAATCCTAAACTCATGGAATGCTCAGTTTTGCCCGTCTCAGACCAAACATAGCCACGTTCATCATTGTATGGGAAAGGGTTTGATTCTATCTGCCTAAAAGGTTGGTCTAAGCGTCCAAGCGGACCGTTTTCTCGCTGAAAGTCTGCCTGTGGACCACTGTATGGGAAGCTGCTCTGATTTAACCTACCCGTCAGATAGTTAAAGCATCCAAGAAGACTTGGGTCCCGTGGCAGCTGGTCTGACCTTCCCGGTGGATGGTAAAAGCGTCCAAGGGGACTTGGATCCTATAACAACTGGATATGGGCTAGGAAAATGATGACCTGAAGTCCTTGGATAATTACCTCTGGGACCCAAAGCACTTTGATCCCCCCTACCGGGAGCTAAGGCATAAGCATGCCTGGAAGCAGGGATGGGCTGATCCCATCCCTCTATGCCAGTGGGGCACTCCTGACTGTTTGAACAGCTGGTGTAGCTACATTGGTGGCTCTGAGTTCCCGTGGAGGAGGGAGTGAAGAGCCCAGACCTACCTGGGTTTCAGGTGCTCTTGCAAGCTGGGGGGTTGCAGCTGTCCCACCTGGTAAGAAGCTGTCTTGGTCCGGTTTAGTCTTCGGGTTGGCTGGCACTGACACTTGCTGTGTGTCATCTGGGGAAGAGGGATCCCAAGTCACCCACTTTGATTTAATCATTGAATTATTCTAAGAAAACTGTTTTAGACCTGGGGTGTGTTCTAGAGGTCCAGCAGTCTCTTCAGAATGCTGGTCTGTTTCTGCTTGGGCTTCAGAGAATTTAGCGTTCACTGAGCTAAGCTCCACCTCTAGCTGGGCTGCTTTCTGTGTCTCCAGTTGGAGTCATCTCTGGAGCAGCATAGCTAGTTCACCTAGCAGGCTGGAGGTAGTTCTCTGCTCGCCCTATGGATCCAACATAAACTCTGTCAGGCTCTGGATCTGCCTGTCACATAACTCAATGTCATGCCGGTCGATCTCTGAGCGCTGATCATGTGAATTAATATTTTTTCTTGGGGCCAGACTTACAAGCCTATGGTTTTAAATTGCAAGTGCTACTTAAAATTAGCGCATACAGTTTTGTAGCCTTTTGCATTTAATGTATTTATTGAAACTGTCTACATTTTACTTTATGTGGCACAAATCTGATAAATAAATGAGTATCCACTGTGGCTTTTTTGCACTAATGAGAGACTAAAAAATCAACTACACCTGTCCTTTGCACCAATTTAGCATGCACTAACACTTCCTGCCCTAGGCCTGTATTAATTTCTATATCAAATATTTATGACGGCATTACAAAAGTGCTTTTAGGGATGGGCACTGCAGTGGCAGAGCCATACAGTTGTACCTGACAGATACTGACGTTTCAACCAATATTTATTACTTTCAATAATTACTGCCTCCTTAAGACAAAGATAAATTCCAATTTCCCATCATCCTTACTTATGTCCATAGAGCTTATATCTCCTGATCTGATGTTCTATTGCTGTGTTCTGCTGATGCTTCAGTATTCACACATCAAAACCTATGATAAATATAGATATTGGAATTAACATTTTGAAAAGGTTTTTATAAAAAATAGATTACTTGTTGAAACATGGAAACCCACTGTGACGCTCTGATGGTCTTTGTGCTGCTCTGCTCTGGCGGTCTATTGCTCACATACGGGTTTCAGAATTGGAGGACATTTCATACTTTTTATTTTTAAGTCGGTTATACTTTCTGGACATGCTTATATTTATGTTTATGAGTGAAGGATTAACTACATTTCAGGTGGCTTGAGTAGCCAACAGCACCTGCTAGATTAATTTGCAGCCTTCGGAACTGATATGTTAGCAAGCCTAAAATAACTTTATTATAGTGTATTAGCACTTCCAAAAGTATACAGCAAAATACATAAGGAAAAACGCTTAACTTACCATCATTCGAGGTGTTGGAGCCGAGGGAGAAATCTCTGAAGAGCTCTCGTGAGTGATTTCTCCTGCCTGGACAGACACAGCTTGCGGCGGCCATGTTGCTTCAGTTGAGCTTGAGTCGCCTGGGGACGTGTTTTTTTTTTTTTAAACCTTTATTCAAATAATTACTTACAATACAAAGAACAATTTTACATCATTGAATGTAGTTACACACGCCTAGTTTATGAACTTGCTCGTATTAACGCTAACTCGACAGTACCCTCCACACAAAATAACGATAAAATTTAAAAAAAGAAAAAAAGGGAAAGAAAGTCAAGTTTAGACTTATAAATTAAGTGAGGAGTTGAAATTGACCAAAAATACATTTTGTTTTTATAGCCTTTTTGTTATTTGAAGAGGAAATTGTGTTCATATATGAATTCAAATCCACTATAAAAAGATTGTACTGTGGTTTCTTACGAATAACTTTACATTTGTGAATATGGTACTTGGACAGGAACAGAATTAGATTAATAAGATAAAAACTGGAAGAGTCCTTTGGCTTGTATTCAGTAATGCCAAAAATGACATTTTTTAAATATAACAAAAAATCTGGCTTAATACCAAGTGAGATCAAAGCAGTAATGTCTTTCCAAAAGTCTTTTGTAAACAGACAATCCCAAAAAAGATGGACAGTGGTCTCTGGGGAAAGATTACAGAAAGTGCACAAAACATCGATGTCAAAGTTAAATCTTTTTTGAATACAGACTTTAGCAGGATAAAACCTCTGTATAATCTTAAAGGAAACTTCCTTAGTTTTATTGGTAATAAAGAATTTATTTGGTAAAGACCATATTTTTGTCCAATTAAGATCTTGCCAGAAGGCATTCCAGTAGCTAACACAAGAAGGGGTTGAAACCAGAGCTTGTTGTAGAACAGAACGAATTTTAGAATTAAACAATTGTTCTTTTGTGGTGAAACAAATTTGTCCAATGAAGGTTTGCTTTGGGTCTATGATGTCTTCAGATCTAAAAAGAGAAGAGTCAAATCCTTTAAACAACATCAGAATACCTGTTGGAATTGCACGGGAAACTGTGCTGTATTCTTTTAAAGAAACAAAAATGTTGTACTGTTTAAGAAATTCTGGATATGTATATAAACATCCTTTATTATCAAGCAATTGGGAAACATTCAGAATGCCTTTATCAAACCAGTTACGGAAAAATAATGATTTGTTTTTATACAAAATATTACAGTTGTTCCAAATATAGTGTCTGTGTGGAGAGAAGTTGTGCTTATACATCAAAGACCATGCTAATAATACTTGTTGGTGGAAGTTAGAGAGCTTGATTGGTATTTTTGAGATTTTGTAGTTACATAGGAGGATAAATTGTAGGCCGCCAACATGTGAAAAAACATAGTTTGAAATAAAATTCCAAATAGAAATTGGGTTTTTAATGTAGGCTCTAAGCCACTTTATTTTAAATGTATAATTTAGCGAATCAAAGTCTATAAAGCCTAATTTCATTTAAAACAACAGATTTCCGTAAATAGTGTGTTTTGTTCTTCCACATGAAATTAAATAACATTCGATCTACAGATTTACTTATGGATTTGTCTACATACAAGGACTGGGAAGCATAAATTAATCTAGATAAGCCTTCTGCTTTGGTGAGCAGTACTCGACCTCTCAGAGAAAGGTCTCTTTGTAACCAACTATTCAAGATTTTTTTTTACTTTTCTATAATAGGTGTAAAGTTATCAATACTTCTATTCTTACTGTTTTTAGATATGGTAATACCTAAGTATCTTACCGAGTCTTTAACAGGGATGCCACAGATTGAAGAATAGGGACTTTCTTTGATTGACATCAGCTCGCATTTATTCAAGTTAAGAAAAAGACCAGAAGCTTTGGAAAAAGTTGTAATAATATTAATTGCAGGGGAGATCTGGGATACATTCCTTAAAAACAGAGCTGTATCATCAGCTAACTGACTAATGGTAATAATCTTATCTGCAATGGAGATTCCTTGTATAGTGCTGTTCTTCATTTGAATATTTAGAAATTCAGCGGCCAATAAAAACAGATATACAGAAAGTGGGCAACCCTGCCGAACTCCTCGTTGGAGATTAAACCTGGGGGAGGTGCCTGTTGAGAGTTTAATCGAACTATTTCCACCTGCATACAAAGTATGCACACAATTATATAAAAAATTACCAAAGCCAAATTTTTTTAGCGTTGTAAATATAAATTCATGCTCGATGGTGTCAAACGCCTTATGAAAGTCCAGAAACAGAATAAAGCTATTGTCTTGTATAAGTTCAGAGTAATCTAGTATATCCATAATTAGTCTAAGATTGTTTGAGATGTGACGATTTTTCATAAAACCGGATTGGCATTCATCTATGAGTGAGTTTATTACTATTTTTATCCTATTAGCCAACACTATTGCGAAAATCTTGTAATCATTATTAAGCAGGGATATTGGTCGCCAGTTATCTAACAGAAGAGAATCTTTATGCGGTTTAGGAACCAGAGTAATAACGGCTTGACGTAGGGTAGGGGGGAGAATAGTTTTTTGTATACTTTCTGTATAAACGGCCAGTAAAAAGGGAGTTAAGCTTACAATAAATTTTTGATAAAACTCAGATGTAAGCCCATCAGACCCCGGTGATCTGTTCAGTTTTAGCTGGCTTATGGCCTTTCTTACCTCACTTAAATCTATTGGTCTATCACAGAAGGTAGCATCACTTTCAGTCAGCTCCTTGTTACTGGGAAGCGAATTGAAAAATTGGTTAGTTGTTTCCCTGCAGAAGCTAGATGAATAGAGATTACTGTAAAATTTAGAGAAAAAATTTGATATTTCCTTTGGGTTTTCTACTACCAATCCATTTATTTTTAGCTGTCTGATAGAGTTACTTTTTGAACGTTCTTTTTCTAATCTGAAAAAATAGGCAGAATTTTGTTCTCCGTCTTCTAGCCATTGCTTACGCGAACGGACGTAAGCTCCCTCTGCTCTACTTTTATACATCTCATCAAGCTTAGATTGCATTTCTTCAAGCACTATTTTCTCATTCATGGTTAGGGAAGTAGAAGGTTTAGAAGATAAAAGAGTAATTGTTTCCACTACTTTATTTTCTTCCTTTTTCCTATTCTTTGCCAAGTCACTACTAAATTTTCTAAACAATTTGGATACTTCATATTTTAATAATTCCCAATTAAGGCAAAAAGAGCTTTCTTTCAAAGCTTTACTCCAAAATTCCTTAATGAGAAGCTCCACTTTCGAACAAATTTCCTCATGTTTAAGAACACTACTATTAAGTTTCCAGTATGATGGCTTAGGAAAATTCAAGGTTGATCCTAAGGGGATAGAAATAAATACAGTTTTATGATCAGTTAAAGGAGAAGGTAGAATATTTGAGGATGCATTACTGAAGTCGTTAGAAATGAGCCAATAATCAATTCTTGAACGACTTGTTAACGATTTGTTTGCCCATGTATACTCTCTTTGAAATGTATGCGTTTTTCTCCAAATATCTATTAATTTATATCTGTCAATAAAATGAACTAAGTAATCATTCTGAAGACTTTTATTTTTAGGTGGCCATCTATCTATTAAGTTATTAAGAACAGTATTGAAATCCCCTCCTATAACAATGTTACTATTTGGATATTTAGTTAGAAAATAAAGTAAGCGGCCTTCTAATTTATCTATAAAAAAAGAATTTTCTGACTGATTATTGTAACCATAAACATTTCCTATAATTATATTTTTATTTAGTGACTCTATTACTAGTATAATGTAGTGACCTTCATGGTCTGTTTCAGAAGTTAAGACACGTCCATTAAAACGATTTTTAAAGACAGATACTCCAGCAGAGTGCTCTGTTCCATGTGACAGCCAGATGTCAGACCCCCACTGTGTTCGCCAGAAATTTAGATCTGTTGAAGTTGAATGAGACTCCTGGAGAAAACAAAAGTCTGTGTTCAGTTTCTTACAGTACAGAAAAATCGCTTTTCGCTTTAAGTGATTTCTAATACCTCTCACATTTAAGGAAATAATGGATAGGGACATAAAAGAGAAAAAAAGAAAAAGGGGGATGAAAGACAAGAGTTAGAACCAAATATAACTTTTTGAAAAAGCTAGTCTTCTGGGACTAACAAACAAGTAAATTCTGGTAACCAGCCAACCCAAACACATTCTGAACAGTTTGGGGAGAAACTTTAAGCATAAATGGCTACGTTTTTGAACTATGAAACAGTAAAGGCATAAACTTTTCATACTTATCCATTTATTGCTAACCTGAGAGTAACACTAGAATAGCTTATAGTAATCACTGGTAAAAGATGGATCAGAAATATAACTAATCATAAACACAAGTCACAGTGTTTTACCAGCGAGTTGGATTGATCCTTCTTTACTAAGGGAGGATTTCAGTTCCGTTCACAAAGGCCCGACTGCCTACAAAATATGCTCTCTTGTTTTCTTTTCTTGCCTTCTCTACTGCAGGCCATAATTTCCGTCTTTTCTCTCGATCTTCGGCAGATAGGTCTTCTACAAACTTTAGTTTTCTTTCCTGCAGGAAAGAGGAGTGCTTGGCAGAGCGCCAAATAGCATCCCGGTAAAACCGTAGGGCGAAGCGAATGATAATCCCTCTAGGACGTGCATCGCCGTCTTTCTTCGTCCCAAAGCGGTGCACCGCGTCGATCGCTCCTGGTAGCTCACCCCTCGCCTCTGGTAGCACAGCCTGGCAGATACTGATGGCCTCCCTCCGCACATCTTGGCCCTCCTTCTCCTCCAGTCCAAAAAGGCGCAAGTTCCACCGGCGTGAGTAACTCTCAAGCTGGGTGAGGCGATTCTCATGCAATTCACATATTTTCTGACAGCCGTGTACTAACTTTTCACAGCATTCGACTTTGTTTTTCAAATCCTTTAGATCAGCAAAGATGAACTCTAACGAGTCTTTTACACCTTCGATTTGTTTAGAGTTATCTTTGATCACTTCTTTAGCCTCGGAGATAACAACAGAGTTTTTACTGACCATTTCTTCCAAGGCATCTGATCTGGTGTTTATGAGGGAGGTGAGCGATGCTAACTCAGAGAGGATGCTAGTTTCGGTGTCTTGTAGCTTCCTTTGCTTCTCTGCTGGCGGTTTGGAGGGCGTCACAGGTAGCGGACAGAACTCTGCTTCCATGTTCTCAGTAAAATCTGGGGCAATGTAGTCGTGCATATTGATAGTTTTTGCCGTTGAGCCAGTTGACTGAGCACGTGCAGAGCTCGCAGGTTTGCTAGTCGAGCCAGCTGAGGGTGGCTTAATAGAGTCCAATTTTCTTCTTTCCGTACTTTTCATTGTTATCTGTGAAGTCCTCTGTCGTTTTCTTTTTAATCCAAAATGTTATAGATATGTGTTGTATTGTAAATAACTCTCCTAAATCTGATATTGGTCGGCTGGTTGGACGGAGCTCCTAAGAGACGTCTGTTCTGGGCGCCATCTTGGAAAACCCATCCGCCTGGGGACGTGTTTTGTAGGGGCGCTACTGCTGCAGCTAGATCTTACTCTCTCAGTCTACCAGATTTCTCCAGTAAACACAACCAGACCACCACCTAGTGGTCGTTTTTTTTTTTTTTAACCCATGTTATTTCTACGTCTCAGAAAAGGATAATTTAAAAAAATTTTTACGTTTAAACAGTAAATTTCAAGCACTGCCAAAATATTATTTTCTTTCTTTGTTTCTTTCTTTATTATACAAGTATTTGTCACTTCAGTAACAGCGATAGAAGGAAAAAAATTTGGAGGGAAATGGTGGAGAGAACACTCATATAACCCAGCATTCGATCAGCATTCAAACGCATCATCTACGCACAAATCTCCAGATGTGAAAGTGTCTGAATCCCCCTCTTGCAGTTGTAACTCTGATCTGTGGTCTTGTCTGTATATATCAGGCGATTGGTGCATACATATTTGAGGATTGTATGTACAGGAGTCATTTTGTATTCATAGTTAGTTTTAAGCTGGTGTAATTTCAAGTTGTGCGTGCGTAAATTGTATTTCGTAGGCTACTTGTAAGTTTTTGATATTTGTGTGTAGCCTATATATGATTACACAACTGTAAGTACACAAAGTTACGCACAAAATGTTTTTATGGTTTACAAATCAAGTATTACGCAGACACAAATCCGACACTCCTGTGCCATGCCTTTGCCCACATTAAGATGCCCACCACACGGGACGAGGTCCGCCAGGTCCATCAGGGATTCCACGCAGTGGCTGGATTCCCCCGGTTGATCGGTGTGGTGGACTGCAATCTTATTCCCATTGTTCAGGCTCTGAAAATCCTGCCAAATCTTTCTGACAGCACCTCAGTCATGCATGCCACATGGGCTGTAGGGGGACATCTTCTGTGCTATAGCCTGCCAAACACGGTTCTTCACCCTGATGTTTTTTCGCCCCTTTTGTTCCTCCAAATAAAACCTCAAAGTGCTGCCACACCTCGTCCACTAGGACGCCCATCTCCTCCGCGGTAAACAACTGTGCCCGCTTTCTCTTTTTGTTGCCAGTTTCATCCATTATCACATATGTGTGCCAATATTCATGTGGGTTTATATGTGCTAATGAATTGATTACTACTTGGATACACCTGATGGCACACACTTAAAACAAAAATTTACTTAATGCTATATCCACGTCCAAACACATGCAGGAGATATGCGTGTAGGCTCGCAACTAGGCTACTTGTTGTTTTCTTTATTATTTTTTCTTTTCTTTTTATTTTATCTATATATGGTTATCAGCACACAATGTGAAGCTAATTCACTAACTCTATACTCATCATGAATATCGCAAGTTCTTATAAACAACACTGTGTGTGACTAAGCGCTGCGCTCAGCGCTGATAAAAGAGTGGGTGATCGCTTAGCCTGGCATCGATTGATTCAGTTTCAGCACCACCGCAGTTGACAGCTCCCGTTAAGAGCCTCTTAAGAAGCTTCTTAGGCTTGATCTTAAGGTTCTCCTAAGAAGGCAGTTGAGAATGCTTCGGAGAAACACTCGTATCTTGGCGCTCCTTCCTAGCCGAATCCTTCTTAGGAGCCTTCTTAAGTCCTTAAGAACAATCGCATTTGGGAAACACGGCCAATAAGGGTAAACATCTTTTTTTACCTGTGTTCTAGTAAAAGAGCTGTCATCAAACATGGCCATTTCAATTAAATTACAATTTCAAATAAGTTATAACATTGTAATGAATTGGATTGTAGAACCGATTTATGATGTTTATAGATATATTTAGGATATCCCACACTGCTAAATGAGTTTTCTCAAAATGAGATCTTTACCACATTCAGTAAACAATCTCTCAGCTCCAGTTTTATCCATTTCATTGTATCAAAAAACCCAACAACAACAAAAACTGCACACCACCAACTTAAAACATATTCACGCAAGACTGTGTTTTACAAACAGTGAAAAACTATGTTTTTGAGCAATTTTCACGTTTCCTATTATTTACAATTCAATTAGCGGAGCCTTGGGCTGGTTGTCCCATGGGTTGGTTGTCAACTTGATTAGCCACTCTCTGTGGTCACTGTGGTTTGATTTTGATATCAAATATTTGGCTTATTTATGTGGTCATTTTGAACTATTCAGCTTTTGATTTGAAAACACAAAACTGAGCTAAGGATACATTTTAATTTTTATAGGTAAGAGAACAGGTAATTTCTTGTTTTTATTTTTGTATTAAAGGTTTGTACGCTTTTTATTTTTTTATACAATTATTTGATAAGTGCAAAATGGGAGCTTTGATTTAAGGTAAGATTTATTAACCAAGCTAAAGGCATGTGTTAGCTAGATCCATGGTTCTCAAACTGTGGTACGTGTACCACCAGTGGTAGTCAAGCTCTCCCAAGTGGTACTTGGAGGAAAGTTATAAATATTTTTTAAAGAAAAAAAATTTTTTTAAAAAATGTATAGGGTTGTTTTTGTACTTTGTCAATATATACATACATATATATAGGGATTCAAACCCAAGGCCATTATCCATTGTTCTGATGATGATGACAATCCTCCTTTGGTCATAATATTGTGTGGAGAAGCCATATTTATTTTGTAATATGGCATGTAATTTTACCCCATGCCACTAGGGGGCTGTATGTGGCCTGTAGCTCAGCTGACCTCGGGTCAGGCCAAGTAGGCCATATAACCTTAAGGAAACCCAGATACAGGTGTTGTTGATTTGGGAAGCAAACTGTTTTTGACTGTGCCTTGTGTTAATGTACCTAAGTGCCTTGTACCTTGCTTTTAAGTGAGCGCTTCGTTTTGTTGTTTTGGTCACAAGTATTATCATTGAAAATCCTTATATAGTGGTAAATAAACCATGGTAGATAATCAAACTCTGAACTCTCCGCTTGCTAAGCGCACTGGGCGCACGTCTGAAACTAATCCGCTATATTGGCAACGAGTACTAGACTGCGTACAACTAGGCTTCGTAGTCAGTACATTGTGTATATACAGCGAAATGTGGGGAAAAAAATCAAACATACCAAACACATCGTTCTACATTCCGTGCCAAGTCTTTGACAGGGAATGCAGAGCTAATAAACATCATCAACACGCTGTAGCTGGTATTTTGACCCATTCCTCCATGCAGATCTTCTCTACAGAAGTGATGTTTTGGGGCTGTTGCTGGGCAACACAGACTTTTAACTCCCTCCATAGATTCTCTGTTGGATTGAGATCTGGAGACTAGCTAGGCCACTCGAGAGCCTTAAAGTGCTTTTTATGTAGCCACTCCTTCGTTACCTAGGTGGCTTGTTCTGGATCATGGTCATGCTGAAAGATCCACCCACACTTCATCTTCAGTGCTCTCACCGATGGAAGGTTTTTATTTGCCCAAAATATGACAATGCATGGCCTCATTCATTCTTTCCTTAATACAGATCAGTTGCCCTGAAAGAAAAGCAGCCCCAAAGCATGATGTTTCCACCCCCATGCTAAACACCTGGTAGAATAAAATAGAATTATCCTTTCCCTTCCAATAAAGAGGAAATTCAGCTATAACATCGGCAAAGTGATGAGCATTATAAACAATGGATTCACAAGTAAAATGACAAAATTAAAAACCGTGGTAACTGTACAGTTTAAAAATAAATAAAGTGGCAGACTCACATTGGATTGTGCATCTGAGTAGGATAATTTAATTTAATAATTTAAGATTATTTACAGAACTTTCATCAGTAGTTGTGCATTAAAAAGTAAACATTATTTCCAAGACGCTAGTAGAATATATAATGTGAAAAAAATCTGTGCAAATAACAGCAGCAGAAATTTTATTTAAGAGAGTCAAATAATGAAAATTAATGCAGGGATGTAAAGATTACTGAGTTTGTGGGGAGTAGTTCTGGTTGTAAAGTCTAACAGCTGCTGGGAGAAGAGGATGCAGCAGTCTGTCACTGAAGGAGCTCGGCAGCTCAGCAACATCTTCATGCATGGGGTGGGAGACTGTCCATCAGAGATGTTATTTTGGTCAGAGTCTTACTGTCTCCCACCACCTACACTGGATCCAGGGGGCACTATAGAACAGAGCTGGCCTTCTTGATTAACTTATCCAACCTTTTCCTCTCAGCTTTAGATAAACTGCTGCTCCTACATACCATACCATACCATAAAACCTGAGTCAAAGAATTACTTTAAAAGCACTCCCTGGACTCCAGAAGACCTCAGTCCCCTCAGCAGGTTGTGTCCACCCTGACCTCTGACCTTTCCTGTAGAAAGCCTCAGTATTATGACTCCAATCCAGTTGACTGTTCAGGTAAACACCCAGGCACTTAGAAGAGTCTGGATGTTCACCACTGTCAGTGTGGTGGCTCTGCACCTACGGAAGTCCACCACAAACTCCTTGGTTTTTCCTGCAATGATAAGGCGGTCGTTCTGCTGGCACCAGTCCACAAGTACGGTGTTCGTGGGATGTAACTCAGCATTCTTTACTCTCCAAACATAGCAAGTTAAGTTTATACGAAAGAGTTCTGCTTTGGTCTCTTCTAACCACTTCACATTCTTCCAATCATCCTTTGCATCATCCAAATAGTCTATGGCAAACTTTGGACAGGCCTGAACACATAATGGCTTAAGCATGGTGACCTTTCGAGCGCAGCAGGATTTTAATCCATAACAACATAGTGTATTACTAATAGTACCCTTCCTTCCAGCTCATGTCAGGTCATTGACCAGTTTCACCAAGTTGCTCTGGCCTGTTTCTTCAATCTTCTCTGATCATGTGTTCTCCACCAGTGGAGATTTAGCATGGAGCACTGCAACATTGAGGTATGCAAATTCCAGTTCTGTCTTTAAATCATTGGTACTATCTTTAATACATACATCGCTGGTCTCAGTACTGTCTTGTACATTTTACCTTTCAGTTTTCCTGAAACCCTTTTATCACAAATTGTACAAAATCATTTTTTTTAAAGAATTAGATTAACAAAAACGATAATAATGAATAACATAATTACATATAACATTTTAAGAAGAAACTTTTCCTAGTCAATATTTTCCATATAATACAAATACTTCCAGGAGAAATTAAATATATCTTAGAACAAGGTAAAAATACTTACAATGACAATTTGTGATGTTTACTAAATATTAACGTGACCTCAAAATGCAACAATAAGTTAAACGGACTGACAATTACATTAGAAAACCAAAGCTTGTTTAGAAACAAGTGGTTTCTTTTATATAAACTGCTTGGTATAAATTCATAATTCAATAATCGATTTGACTCCAATTCTCAAGAGTCAAAATCTATTATTATGATCTGATCCGATTCAGTCTGATCCAATTCAATATTGATATGGGTCAGTGCTATTAATTTTTTTTGGAAAGTTATCTTAATTATATGCCTTTAATTCAATGACATAATACTGAGTGAGTAACAGTTCACCGGTGGAAACTGTATTAACCATTTCAGACACAAGGATTTAAAAGGCCGTCAGGACGTTTTCTTCCTATATTAGCTGTAAAAAGGGCAAACTATTCTATCTATCCATCTTATTCCAGTTATCCGGAGACAGGTCGCGTGGGAAGTAGCTTAAGAGACCCAGACTTCCCTCTCCCCAGCCACTTGAACCAGCTCCTGGATGCCTCCTCACCAGGGAGGCATCCAGGAGGCATCCTGACCAGATGCCCAAGCCACCTCAACTGGCTCCTCTCAATGTGGAGGAGCAGCGGCTCTACTCTGAGCCCCAACCAGATGATTGAGCTTTTCACCCTATCTCTAAGGGAGAACCCAGCCACCCTACGGAGTAAACTAATTTCAGCTGCCCGTATCCGTGATATTGTTCTGTCTGTCACCACCCAGAGTTTGGGGCCATAGATGAGAGTAGGAACGTAGATCGAACAGTAAATCAAGATTCTGGATTCTCGTCTTTTTATTTGTTTTTAATTTTCATACTCTCACATTAATTTTATTTTATGCTTCATTTACTAAATGTTTTAATAATTTTCACATTTTTATCACGTATTTGGTATCTTTACCACTGAATTATGTAACGCGCCTTGAATTGCCTTGTGTTGAAAGTGTGCTATATAAATAAAAGTGCCTTGCCTTGCATAACAGCAGACACCAAACCAGTCTGCCAATCCAAGGGAATTGCCCTCAATGTCCATGCAATATTGCAGAACCGCGTTAACCAACACAGCCCTGCAAAATCCACAGCCTTGAGGAACTCCGGGTGAATCTTATCCACCCACAGAGCCTTGCCACCAAGGAGCTTTTTAACAACCTCGGTGACCTCAGCACCAGAGATTGGAGAGCCCGTCCCAAAGTCCCCAGACTCTGCTTCCAAACAGGACGGTGTGTCGTTGGGATTGAACAGGTCTTTAAAGTATTCCATCCACCAACGCAAAACGTCCTGTGTTGAGGTCAGCAGCACACCACCCCCACTGTAAACAATGTTGGTGGCAGACCCCCCCCCGAGATGCTGGATGGTGGACCAGAATCGAAACAATATGGAAGTCGTTCTCCATGGTCTCTCCAAACTTCTCCCATAGCCGAGTTTTGCCTCAGCAACCATCCGAGCCGCACACCGTTTGGCCTGCCATACGGGTGGGCCTGGGTGGGCCTGTGACAGCCCACTTGTCATTCAGGCTCGACTGTCTTATTATTTCTTTAGCAAATATGTAATTCGGCTAAATTAATTGTGTAGATCAGTAATTCCTTTGTAGCGGTTTTCAACAATGAGGAAGTTAGAGGAGTGACTCATCTTCATGTAATTGACGATCTTTGACACACCATGTTATAAAAAAAGGCTTTACAATTGGATATTTCACCATCCAAATTTACTTGGTTTGTTTCTGTTTGCTCTCTCAACACTGAAATTTTACAATATTAAAGGAGAAATGCTAAACAGACATTCTTCAATTTGATGCAAGAGGTATGAAATATAAGATAACTGTATTAACTATTTTACCCAGCTTTTTGCGGGTAAGATCCTAGCAGCAGAAAAAAATAATAGAAATTGACACAGAGCCCGTTTGAGGCTTCCTGAGGCAATAACAAATCTTCCCTAACTTGCATCCTGCTTGTAAACAAGAAGAGGCGGGACAAGTCCCTAAAAAGAAATAGCCAATCATGCGAGAGAGTTCTATCCAATCAGAGGCGAGGAAGGCGGGAACTGCCGATACTACCCTAGGAAAACGTGCATCGGTGTCTACCTGATGATAATGGTGAGACAACGGATTAAAACATCAGCACCGCGGCAGCTTTTAGATATACTCTTAATATTACCATGTTTCTTATGCATCTACATCCTGAAAACGTGTGTTATTTTGTTAAATGTATATATAAAAAGAAATACCGGCTTTTATCCAAAAACTTGTGACTTTACTGTTTTAACGTCAGTGTGTCTCAGATGTATTTTTCGGTTCTCTGCTGTTTACGTGTCACATTCTCAGCTTTTTTTCTACTAACAGCATGGTAGTTAAATCATTTTATAACATCTGAACTTTTTAAAGTAGGAGTTAAAGGGCTGAAATGGGCGAAAACAGGACACAGTATGAAAACATTCAACCCGCTTGTAATTGCAGACTGCACAACTTTGTTATCGGTTAATCTAAAAATGCGTAAACAAGCTAATAATCTTCATAACTGCTCTGGGGCAGGGTGAATTTTTTGTGATGAAGTTCATTACGTTAAAGCAGTATTTCATTTATCAATATAGCTTTTTTTAAACTCCTACCTGGTTGTTTGTCTGTGTGTACCCCCTGCAACAAGCAGGCCACAGCAGAAAAAATATATCTGGAGAGTGGTAGAAGAGAAAAGTAGAAGAGAGAAGAAATGTGGTCAGTCTGTCTTCCAACAGTCTAAACCTATAGCAGCATAGCTAAAAAAATAGCTCATGATAACCCAAGCCACTACCTATAAGCTTTATCAAAAAGGAAGGTTTTAAGCCTAGTCTTGAAAACAGAGTATCTGCCTCACGGACTGAAACTGGGAGCATGTTCCACAGGAGAGAATCCTGATAACTAAAAGATCTGCCTCCCATTCTACTTTTAGAAATCCTACGAACTACTAGTAAACCTGTATTCTGAGAAAAAGGTGCACTGTACGGAACATATGGAACAATCAGATCTCTGATGTATGATGGAGCTTTATTATTCACGGCTTTATAAAGTAAGGAAGAGGATCTTAAACTCTATTCTGGATTTAACAGGGAGCCAGTGGCGAGAAGCCAAAACAGGAGAAATGTGATCTCTCTTTTTAAAAGTCATCAGAACTCTTGCTGCAGAATTTTGGATCAACTGAAGGCTTTTAATTTCATTTTGTGGACTTCCTGATAATAAGGAATTACAGTAGTCCAGCCTTAAAGTAACAAATGCATGGACTAGTTTCTCTGCATCACTACTGGACAGGATGTCTCTAATTTTAGCAATATTCCAGAGGTGAAAGAAAGAAATCATAGAAACCTGTTTAATATGGGATTTAAATGTCATGTCTTGGTGAAAAATTGACCACTGAATGACGACTGACAAACTACATGTGTGACTTCAATCAAATTCAAAGATACTAAAGTAATTTAAAAGCATTGGCACAGAACAAATACTACTATTGTACAGTGAAATATGAAGATATTCTCTTTTATGCAAACAGTATGCTATTATCAAAATTTCTTCACAGTAACATTTTGAATATGTCATTGGGCCTATGACTATAATTTTTGTGTTATAACACTTTGTTAACAGAGCATGTTTTGGATCACATAGTTTCCAACTCTAACGTGATTAACGCTGTGATTCTAAATAGTTTTAAACCAGCTAGCCGCTAAATTAGACCTTAAACTAGTGTGACCAAGCCTACTGAATGGTCAAAGACTGGACTTCAAAAACACCATTCAGTGACAGCTCTATTGCTTCACACAACAAATAACAAAAAAACAAAGATATATTGATGGTGTCTTCCACAATAAATCCATTAAAGAGTGAAGTGAACACAAAATGAATGTGACTCATCTTGAATAGCCAACTGGACTTATTTCTTTAATTAAGTTTTGTCAGGAGCAGGACTGAATACTTTTCTTCAGTTTAAGAACCAGAGCATTTTACTAATTTGTTGTGTATACACCACCAGCACAAAGATACTTGAGGTAAGTTTGGTTTGTGAAAAAATATTATTGAATATTTTCTTAATTTCAGCTCATTTTTAAATATACCCACACCAATTACTCTAAATGCCCTTTTCTTTTTATGAACAACTAGTTTTGTAATCTATGGGTTTCAGCAGAATACTTCATTCAATCTAGAAACAGTTATTTAAGATCAAACTAAGTTTAATGCAAAATATTTTCGTAGCATGTTGTTGCATTTGTGGACGCCCACGCCCCCTAAGTTCTGGTCAGCTGCTCATAAAAGAGAAGTGTTATTTGTAGCGCTCAAAGGGCGACATGTTTGGATTAAAAAACTCATGTACTCGGTTGTTCAGCTTGTGAACGTTACAGAGGTATACGTACAGTCTGTGTTTCAACACTGCTTTGTTTAAGTTGTATAGAAACAGGAAGTTCAAATATTTTAATATCTGTTCTGTTCCAACTAGCTATGCTTAACTAACTTGGAAAGAAATTAAGCACAAGCCTGTAATTATTTTTTACTGATATACCATTCACAAAGCTATCCACTAATATATACCGAAATGAAAACTCTTGGCCAAAACCGAAAATGTAGAAAACTAAGGCCGAAAACCGAAACACCGAAAGAAATGATTGTCAGTTATTAGAACCATAGAATTTATGGCTATGATGTGTACTAACCTCACTAAAATAAAGGCATTGCAATAAATCAGTTACAAAACTATGAAGATATTTATTTAGCACTGACATAACAACAATGCACAATATAAATTAAATTAATAAAGTTTCGGCTGTGTTGTTTCGGTGATTTAGGTCTTTCGGCCGAAAATGCACTTTTGGGTCATTTTCGGCCGAACAGTTTCTGTGGCCGAATTTTCGGTGCATCCCTAATATATATATGTGGGTTAAGAGGAACCAAAAAAAAATCATATGTAATATGGATGTATAATCATAAAATAAACATAAAAAACAATCAGAGCAGCAATACAGAGCAAGAAAATGGGCAACTGACAAAAAATGAGCACAAAGGAAAAGCTGAAAACTCAGAAAAACACAGTGCCCACAAGCAGAAATATAAAAGTAGGTTAACACAGAATTGAAAACCACAATTACAAACTGAATAATAGGTCCAGAAGATGTGTGCTCACAACTGAGGCCATCATTCTATTTATGGGTGATACAAGCCCTAAAATAATCATTCATGCATACTAAAATTACTCAGATTAATCTAATTTGTAATCTACTATTGAAAAATCAAAGTGCTACTTCACAGTTTTTCAGGAAATCTGGTCTACATTTGATCATTTTGAATTCTAAAATACAGAGCCAGAAATTTATTTAAAAAAACTTTTTGGGCTAAAGGAGGGGCAGCCATTTATTTTTCTGTATTTGACCTCAAAAAGTGTTGATGAGGCTCTATTTTATAAAAGTATTTTTTAAAAGCCAAAGCTTCTTTTTCTGTACTTTCTTTCTTTTTTAGCTAGTTTTAAATAATAATACGCATTACACAGATACCAAGAGTGATGAGTGCATATTTTTGGCGTGGGGATTAAGGATGTTACATATCTCCCCAGATGAGTTTTTTATTTTATTTAGGAGACAGTGTACCGACAAGATGTGGTCTAGTAATAGATGGTCTGGTTAACGTAAGAAAAAAAGACCACGAGCAGGGGAGCCCCGTGACTGTTTTACGTCAGAGGTGCTGCTTTCGTCACCTTGCTCGCTGCTTGTGAGAGCTATGAGAGAGTAAGAGTACTCACTCTGTCAATAAATTTATATTATCAGTATGATGCTCTTCTTGTAACATGAATGCATGTATTCCATTTTGTAAATATGAGTAAATATCAAAGTGCAAGTGACTGTTCATTGAGTTTTCAATCGAGAAAAATATGATTAAAAGGGACACTAGACACTTGAGGATGCAAAGTAAATTGATTCACCATATATGCTACTGTGGAACAAAATGTAGAAAGAGCAGAGATTGAACAGTATTGTATGATATATGCAGTTGTAAAAAAAAGTATTATTATTATTATTATTATTATTATTATTATTTGTTTACTTTTCGATAAATAATATTTTAGTCAATTTTATACTCAAATATGAAAGGAATATCTTCACCTCCTGTACAAATTCAGCTGCCAGGTTTAAGAGATTCACAACTTATTAAGAATTAAATAAAAATAGGCCTACTGACAGAAAAATTCTGTATACTGGGTACTTTAGGTTTAATGCAAAAACCAGGGATTGCACACAAAAGAGATTTTTAATAATAATTATACTACTACTAATAATAATAGTTTTATTTTTAACTTTAGGACTGAAACAGCGTATGCGTTCTCAACCTGCAGCCATTCAACTTCAGACCGGAAGGGGTTAGGACATTTCTCAACAGAGTCACTCCTCTGTCTAGCACGTACTATCTCTGGCTAATCATGAGTAGTAGCAGTTGTTTGCTGCTTATAGTCAGGGAGGCACGTCCCCTGGTTAACGTATAACTGCAGAGGTCACTTCATAAACTCCTTTTATCCTTCTGACGGCGGCATCCCCACGGAGGAAGACGGCGGTAAGAACCATTCTTCTGTTGCATCTTCTTGTTAGCTGAAATGTTAAAGGTCAAAGGAAAACTCTGTCCTCGTCACAGATAGGTAGGAGCTAGTACAGCTGAACTTGTGTGAGTCCCCACCTGTACGCGCTTATATCAACATACCTGAAGTCTTTATAATGAAGCGTAAATGTCTTTATTCGGTGGCATTATGATTGTGAGCTTTTATTGTTTTATTTTATTAAGAAAATTATTATGAGCGCCTGGGTATTTACTTGTTGGCGCGAAGCACAAAACCTAGCTCTTTCGTCATCTAGAAAAACTATGAACATTATGTTATAGTTAAAAAAAACGTGTTTAGTGAATTTTCAATTCGTCATGAAACCCTGAAACTGAAAGGGCTTTTTATTTATTTATTTATTTTTTACATCATAGCAGTGGCATAGCAGGAAAAAGACACTGGGTGTGCACCAGCAAACAATGGGTGTGCCAAATTTATTCTCAATAAATATATTTTTTAAATTACTGTCCGCATGTAATGACCCTCTGAAGGGGGAACATGTTGCCAGTTTCATAATTTGCCTTAAGTGGAACGGCCTTCAGGCAAAACTAATAATTTCAGACTAACATATTCAAAATCACTGGCTGGCATTATCTTGTATAATCAACCACATTCTTAACTTCTGAAATACATCATAATAACTTTTCAACCTTTACACACAAGTTTTTAACATTTAAATGAGTTGGTCACAATTTTCATGTATATTTCCTGTAATATTTATAAGTAAACATGTTTATCATCGTATTTATTTCTTACTCACACTATCAAATGTACATTTTATTTAAGCATCTGAACTTTTGTAGCTTCACAAGGCAAGGCAGAGTGGCTTGGCCTTAAACAGGTTTGTTATTTTGTCAGATTCCAGTTTGTCTGTAAGCTCTTTTTCGAACGTGAACAGAAAGATGCTATTAAGTCTCTCAGTGAGCATTGTAGCTCTGCTGCTGGTTTTAATCTTGTTCACCACTGAAAAAAAGGCGCTCCACAGAGCAACTTGTAACAGACAGTGAAATGAGATTGCGAAGCAAACTGTTCATCTTGGGGAAAATTTTGGGGCTGTCTCCACCAATCATTTGACGAATTTATACCTATTTAATAGTATCTGTAAAGTAGTGTTCAATCAAAACAAGCTGACCAGAGAACTACAGAATAAAGTGAAAATAAAGGCTTGCGCTATCATTAGAATAGGCCTATATGATGCGGTTCCTTCATGGCATGGAACGAAAGTTCTCGCTTTTCTTTTCTTTTTTTGTAATCTAATAGTCAGATTGTTGCAGAAGTTATTGGCCTTAAGTTTTTGAAGCTTTTTTAATCATAGCTGTTGAACTGTAGGCAGAATCCGCACTTCGCTCCACTGGATATTGCAATTACGTTATTCACTTCAGACAACAAGTTTAATATGAGGAAATATTTCTCCCATTGTAGGGACCATAAGTCAAAGACTCTCAGACCAAACCATTTCCTGACCTGTAAACTATGGGAGGAGGTGTTAAACTGCATGCAGGCGCCACTCATCTGTGGCGCGCAATGGGCTGGAGCACGTCTACCTGGGCCCACTGGGGTGGATGGAAAGGCGACGTGTCCAAGGTGAAATGCACCTCTCAGCCGATAACCACTGGAGAAATACAGCAGACCCCCTGCAACCCTTCAAGGAGAAGCGGGATAAATGATGGATAGAATTTATTAACCTGAAATCCGGGTCCTATAGACTCCGTGCATAGAGTAAAAAAAATAAAAATAAAATCTGCGCATCCCGTAAAGTGGTCAGAGGAAGGTCTGACGAGTCTTTCGTCACCGCTCTCTCTCTCTCTGGGTGTGCCAGCTGGTTCTTTGGGTGGCACTGGCACATCCGTGGCTACGCCAATGCATCAACGCATTCCATTTGAAATGATGCATTTAAATTGAGCTTTCAGATTTTCCACTATTGCTGCTTTGCTCACAACTTTATCCTTTTAGGATTTAAATATGTCTTATCTGCTCATAGCGGACGGCTGGGCTTTTATCCTTAGCTCCTCCTTTTACATTTTGTCTTGTCATGGTGACCCTCAGAACAGAAGATCAAACTTTAAGGAATGAAGATCTCCCAGTTCAGAGTGATGACTGAGAAGAAAAAGTGGGAGAAATAAATAACACAGGAGAGACAGCAGTGACCTTCTCTGTACTTCAAGCCAACGCTTCCTTTCTATGGAGCCTGAAGAGGCGCCGCCAGTTAATGAGGATGCTGGCTCCCAGCTGATGCTCAGGGTAGAGCGTCCTGTCTACAATGAAGGTTTTCTCAGGACTCAGCTCCTCCATCATAAAGAGAACTCCATCACCTTTCGTCAAAGGCTCGCTGACAAGTTCAGGTGAGTCTAGTCCAGCTTCATCCTGCCAATCTCTCAAAGTCTCATTCTACGACTTCAGATTGACCTTTGCTGTGGTGTGGTAAATTTTTGTATTGAATTTCTCTTAGTAGTTGAGTCGTTTTTATTGATAATAAAGTTTTATATTTATAGAAAGGTTCATATATTTTATCAACTATAATAAGCACGGTGTAAAATTACTTGTTTCTGCAAAGGTTTCTTCAGTTTTTGCCTTTACTTTTCAGTGTTAAGCAGATTTTAACATTAAAAAGTGACAACCAGAGAAAATACAAACAGCAACTTTTGAACGTTGATAAAAAAAAAAAAATATAATATTTAATTTAATGACAATTTAATTACCTTGCATGTTACATCTTGAATTAGCTGACTTCAGACACTAGCCACACCCAGGCTGATTAGCTGCCGACAGCTCTGTATCAAGATATTACAGAAGTTGAACATACCCGAACATACAGAAGTTGAACATACAAATTATATTTTAAATCTTACTTTTATTTCAGTCTTTATTCTTGTTGCATTCCACCTGAATTCAAAGTCCAATAAAAAATATGCTGTAAAACATACTTTCAAAACAAGATGGAGCTTTCAAATGGGACATGGCGGGCTAACATCTTGAACTCTGGATACCAAAGAAATGCATTTGTGACATTTCTTTTTTTATTTGATAAAAATTCAGTACCTCTTTATATTGCCCGACCCTAATTTGAGGTGTGCTAGATCTGTTGAAAACCAACGTAGGATGGTCTGCTATGCTGCTTCAGCACTTGCATTCTGCTCTTGAGCTCATGATGGAGAATGACTGGGCATCAATTTATGACTTCTAGGTCAGGAGGCTGTGGCATGTCTGTGAACAGGCTGCTCATGTTTCGAAGAAACCACATTTTCTCCACAAAGACATAAAAGACTCAGCATATATTAAACGCTCAATGGCTTTTGCTGTCGCAAAGGCGGCAGCTATTCAGTTTGAGGACAAGTCACTTCAAGTTCGATTGGTTTGGATACGTTTTTTATTTATTTAGATTTACTCAGATTGTCTTTGTCTGATGTTAAAATGTATTTGATGATCTAAAACAACAGTGTGACGTAAACACGAAAGTTGGAGGAGCGAATACTTGATAGACTGATAAACGTAGAATTAATAAAAAAATGTCATAGCACTCATTTGTATTGACAACAATTCAGATGTGCACATAGACCAGCTGAAACCTGTTAAAGTATTACACCACATCTCAGTGAATGAAAACATTAAAAAAGTTCCTTTTACACAGGGGAGTCCAATTGAGACAAGGTCTTATTTTCAAGAGAGACGTGTTTAACCCATCGTATAAGCGAAATATGTTGCAAACGTAATTTAGAACAATCTTCCTCATCATGTTCAGTGGGAATAAAAGTCTTTGTGATGTAAACTGTCCGTGTAGAGTTTGCAAAAGATGATTAGCTACAAAGTTGCATCACACTAGACAGACAGACACTTGACAGAAGGAACGACCACTACAAATGATGTTAAAATTGGAAAGCTAAGAGTTGACTTACTGCTTTTAACTGTGTATAGCTGTGTTTGCTTGGTGCAACTTTTTTAATTTGTAGTCCCACCATTGCCAGCTTTATGTATCCCGAATTAAAAATACATCTTTCAAAAAGTGATCCATCTTTTGTTCACTCAGTGGTTAGGGTGTGGCCACAAGTTGCGTGTGATTATTTTTGATTATTGTTTTCCGACGTGGGTCTGATGATCCAATGCAGAAGATGTTTGTACAGTACTTCGTAAAAGGTTTTTTTCTTCCCAAATGATCATTTTCTACAGGAAACAAGCTACACAAGTAGACATGGCGTTGTGGGGTAAACATAATTGTTCCCTAAACTTAATAACTAGTTGTGCCACTACCTGACAACAACAGCCGTTATGAAGAAGATAAGAATAACTGTTTTTAAGTCAGCCTCATTTAATCAATAAATTCTATGCTATTTGGCAGCCTTTCCTGACTTTCTTAGGAAATATTGAGGCAGAGAAATTGAGGCAGTAAAATTGGAATTCTGGTTTGGTTTAGATGGTGGCTTTAATCGAATCCTGTTTAGATTGTATTGGCCTGGCGGGTGGGGATTGTTCAGGTCACCTTGGGTAGTTTAGTTTTATAGCCCCGAGTGTGTGTTTTTTTTCTTTTTCTTTTTTATTTATTTAACACACTGTTCTCTGCTTACCTGTGTGGTTTCATATACACATGCTCCAAATTTAGCATGTGGTTGGATATTGTGTTTGTCAAATGAAAATAGCAAATAAACAGACTTTGATCATAAATCAGCTTCATTTGAAGTTTTTTTTCAAGCTAGAACTGCCCCGTTTAAGATCGGGCAGCAAAACCGAGCCAAGCCATTACACTACCACTACCGTGTTTGACTGTTGGTATGACGTGGCTTCCTGGCAGATGTCCATGCCTCTTGTTTCACATATGTTCTTGAATTTCCTAGATCGTGACTTGATGTAATGCATTTTGTTCACTTCTTTTTGTCAGACAGGTTTTATTTACGAGATGATTTTGCTCTCAAGGTTTTGAAGTAATCAGACATATATGAATATTACTATTGAAACTGAACTAAAACATCTTGTTAATCATACTTAAAGGTTGAATATGGGACATTTTCATAAAAAGCTACAATTTAAAAAGTAATGCATCCACAGGGCTTTTAGAGGGGTGCAGAATGAAAGTACATTTCCTTAAAAACTTATATTCGAATGAAAATATAATAAAATGTACTTTGAAAACGGGTATGACAATGATGTTATGTTTACATCTACAAGCCAGTATTGACCGAGGGTTGACAGATATGGTCTCTATGATCCAACTATACAGTCGGCACAGTCCGGCTTGCACTGGGAAAATAGTGGAGTCAGCAAGTCAAGCAGCTGCTTCAGGGAGCCGGAGAAATTGATATCAGTCTCCAGAAGAGGAGTGACCGCAGAAGAACATAAAGCAGAGAAGTTTTAGGTGTAGCTTACACTAGATGGACCCACATAAAACATTTCTACTGCATAAAACACATGCGGAAACTATAACTTTCCTCATGGATTGGTAAGCTAACTCACTAGCTGTCTTTGCTAACGTTAGCTGTCAGTTAAACTCCATTCCTCACTCGACACAGTTCAGTTTGGTCACTGGGTGTATCGGCACAAACCAGGCAACCCAGCAGCTGGAATCATGCTTTTATTGATGCAACTACAACGTAGATAATCTCGATGTTGCTATCATGCTCATGTTCGACATTCAACCTTTAATTCAATATTTAATAAAGGGAGTAATTATATTTCACCTTAAACGAGCTCATTTTTTTTTTAAACAATCATTTGATAACTTTTTTTTATTTACTCTATTGATATATCGTGGCGATTACAATATGAATGTCTGACTTGTTTTCCAGGTGTTCGTCTGCAAGGGCCAAAGCGGTAGCTCTGAGTTTTCTGCCCATTCTGACATGGCTGCCATCCTATCCAGTGAAGCAGTACCTTTTTTCAGATATCATCTCAGGTCTCAGTACAGGAGTTGTGCAGCTCCCACAAGGTCAGTAGCCTGTGGCTCACAAAGCTACCACATCATCCATGAGCTACACAGGCCATCTGGAACTACTTGGAAGTAAAAACATGTCGCGACCCAGCTGCAGATTACTCTGGGTCTGCTTTGACTTCACACTGTCTTTGTTTTTCAGGCTCTGTGGCTTTGACGCTGTGAAGCAATCGCTTAGCTCCCTGCTCTGTGTTTTGAAATCTGATTTTTCTCTGCTCCACAGGTATGGCCTATGCTCTTCTTGCTGCAGTGCCTCCAGTATATGGTTTATACTCCTCGTTCTACCCCGTTCTTCTGTATACATTCTTTGGCACGTCCAGGCATGTGTCTATGGGTAAGACGTGTGATGATAAGCATGTTTTTGTTTTTGTTTTGTTTTTTTGTTTTTTTTGCTGAGTCATAAATCTGAGTCCTGAAGCCTTCTATGTTTGTAGAAATGAAGCCCAGTTGGATTATCAACACACAGTCATACCCTAAAACTGATAATGCAACAAATGTACTGTATAAACTAAAATGGATAGTTTTAATTTGTTCCTAAAAACAAAGCAGACCATCTAACAGTCATATTGACTTGGGGGATGCAGGGATGCTTTAACTCTGAGAGTGCAAACTTTACAACACTTAAACAAACTTTGCTATTAAACACACATTCGTGTGGTCCTTGGGTTTGGACACATCAATATTTCTCTGTTGAACTAAAACTGGACAAATTAGGATATGGAAAATGAATCATACTCTCCCATTTTCTAATGCTTTAAAACAAAAAATAAAACTCTGATTAAAACACTCCAACAAGAATTGTTCGCATATTCCCATTAGAAAACTTGAATCTCGACTACATTGTTGTGTAAGGTGTTAATTTTTAAAGCAAAGCAATAACTAGGCAATATTGCACTTTACAAATATGTAGCTGCCTCTGTTTGTTTTCACTACCACTAATAAAAAGCTAATTTCCCCATGACTGGAGCAGTTGACTAAATGTGGCCAAAACATTTTCTTGGAAAGCTCTTGCTAAAATGTCTAATAGTTTAACAGTACCTTTTCCTTCCTGTTTGATGAAATAGCTCTTGGAAAATGGTCCTGTGGTTTATTAGGCTCAAGCCAGATGTTCAAGCCACTTTTTACTATACATGTTTCATATTCAGTACTACTTTATATTAATGTTTAAGTTAAAAAGAGATTAGATGTGAGTTTATATTTGTGCACAGGGGTCGTGTGCGTGTGAATGGAGAGTAAGATCAGCTGGTACTTGGGTGTGTGATGATTTTAATATAGTTGGTTGTTTTTAGCATGTAAAGCACTTTGTGCTACTTCTGTATGAAAAGTGCTATACAAATAAAGTATGATTTGATTAATCTCATACTGGTTGGCAGGCCTCCTAATCTTATTTAATGCAAGGTCTTGGTACATGAAAGCTGTGCTCTGGAACGGACCTTGATATAAAGATAAAAGATGAGGAAGAAATGTGTTTAACCACAGCTATTGTACCCACAGGTGATGTAAGCAGCACTGTATTTCATTCACCACAATGTGTCCCTTGTCTTTGCTTCCTTTCTGTTAAAGTGGCAATAAGTCATCTTGCATATCTGTCAACAAATGAGTGCAGTAACCGTTCGAGTCAAAAGAAAAAAGCTGACTCCAACAAAGACGTGAATTCACAACAGGAAGCGGCTGCCTTCGCTGTGAAATGGCCCCTGCCCAAAGTTTCCGCTGATGAGCAACAGGGTTTTGTAATGATACCTCTAAATCTAGAAGACACCGATAGGGGAATAACTGGGCAGCTGTCCCAGAGCTGGGCAGCATGGCCTTTACTCAGAAAAGTTATGTTGGTTCAACCTGTTGACTTAAAGTTCATGACCGCCCCAAGGTTCATGTAGAAACGCTATGTAGCTCCAGGAATGAAAAGTGGAGTTAAGGTGAAGCACGCTCCTGTTTTTGTTTGGGTGAGCGTGTGTTCTGATAACAGACTGAGCTGGTGATAAGGGCAAGGATAATAAGACATTTTATGTAATGCTTCAGTTCAAACCTGTCAGACACTTTTACATTTTATGTTTAGTTTTTTTAGTTTTAAAGAAATATTCATTTAGAACGTCGGAAGTACATATTGATTAGCAATCCACAAAAGTATTGCTCCCCTTTTTTGATAAAATTCCAATTATATAAAAAAAGGAGAGGATGGAGTTAGTTTGAAAGTTGACAACACATATTAGGTTAAGTGGTTATCGAGGGTTAGTAAATGAATAAATGAAAAAAGGGGGTTACACAGCTATTGCATCAAAATATCTGCTCCTTACTTTGAATTTGGTTATTTTACATGTTAAAAAAAACAAGGAAAGAAGGAAACAGAACATAGGGGCACCTGGGGTAGAACTATATGTTTAAACTATAAAGTCAGATGAGACAATTTCAGTCGAAGAGACAATGAGCCCTCAATGTTGACCAGAATGATAACTGTGGCTGAAATGATATTTCACGTATAATTACATCTGGACTTTGTCTGGATCTTTCAAAAATCCTGAATATGCTGTTATCTAACCATTCATTAGAAACTTTCTTTTTAAGACATTTTTCCTGCTTGAAGCTAAAGGTCAATGTTTCACTGTGGTGATGGTTTTGAGCGTAGATATACAGTACTGGTTTTCATACATTATGCTTTCCACAAAGGTCGAAGACTTCAAGTTTGGTGTCATCTGACCAGAGTGCCTTACATGTTTTGTAGGAAAATCTAAGGAAAACTTTTTGAGGCTTTCATTCCATGACGGCTCTTCTGTGATCACTCTTCCATAAAGTCCAGATATCAGAAGTGTTTTTTTAATTATCTTAACAGCCACAATCTAAGTCTTAAGAATAAGCCATAATTTATATCTTATCAAATGTTGCTACTCATTCCAATCATATATCCTCAAAAAAATTATTTCATGAAGACAAGGGTTTTATTTTAATATAAAGGTTTTTCTGGCATTGTTGGCCTTTATTTGCAGTAATCAAGACAGAGAGAATATGGTGGTGGGGGGCATGCAGCAAAAGGCCCAGGGTCAGAAGTCGAACCCCTACAACTGCGTCAGGGATTATTGATGGCCTCATTTGATGACCACTCTACCTCTATATAATAGATCACCCCCTTTTGTAATTATTTTAATGAAAATTTGTTCATAACCACTCCAACTTTGATTCATTACTTATTATTCAAGCGTCTTCACTGTCCATTTATAACCTCTTCTTAAAACCCACTTATTTCGCCTGGCTTTCAATTCGGCATGAGAGTTAGATTGTTTTATTTCAGTTTTATTTGTCATTAACAACCTTATATTTTATCCATCTTATTTTACTGTTTTTAATTTCTGAATTTTATATTGTTGTATTTAATGTACAGCACTTCGTTCAGTTTCGGCTGTTTTTTAAGTGCTATATAAATAAAGTTGGCTTGGCTTGGCATTATCATATTGAACACTTTACTTTGGAGCCTTCCTCTGACTTTACAATTGTGTACACATTTTTTTCAAATTTTCTTAGTCATGTTACTAAATAAACCTTCATATTTCACTGACCACTACTGTTGAATGCTTGCCAGAAAAGTTGTACAAGATCCTAAACGGGAACATGTTTTCGGGCTGGGGTATACATTATATTGAAATTTCTGTTACTGTGTCAGATCTTGGCGCATAGCTGTCCCGTTTTCTAAAACTTAAAAAATCAAGCATATGGCTGGATCTCTAGATGAGCTTGTTTGACCGTGTGATTTGCAGTTCTCTAGCAGCTTTCCCTTGCCTCTGTGGGCTGGGATAAAAAGGATTCTTGATCACTGTATTTTGGTCACGTATTCTGCACATTTTCATTCCGTTTCAGGCTAATTTATCCTTTAAGCGTCCATAAACTCGCCTTGTTGTTGTTTTGGTAAATGTTTCTCCTTGTTGGAATTAAAAATGGTCCTCAACACAGGTGGTGGCCTTTTCACACAGCTTTGTCTCACTCTACAGGATGTTCAGGTCAATCCAGTAAAACCAGTCCAAATAACAACACATTTAGATGCTGCTAGCAGGACGGTACATTCCCACCCAGAGTTTGCATACAGGATGTTTGCTTTTTTTTATGGCTGGAGGTTGGATTACGGAAGACCCCTTTTTTAAAAGTGTTCTGTTCTGACCTGCAGGTACCTTCGCAGTTGTAAGTCTAATGATCGGGGGCGTTGCAGTGCGGGAAGCTCCAGATAACTCGTTTTATGTCCCCACCAATGGCTCCAATTCGTCTTTGGTCTTGGATGAGGAGGCTCTCAAAGTCAGGAGAGTCCAGGTGGCTGTGGTGCTCACCAGCATGGTGGGAGTCATCCAGGTCAGTCTGCCAGTAACTGGTAAAAGGTGGCTGTTATTTAGAAGGAGAGGGAGAGTGCTTGTTAAATTTTCTCACGCTCAAAAACGTGTTTACCCAAAGCAGCAGGCCAAATCATTCTGGATGTATCACCTTGACATGAATGTTTTTATTGCAAACAAAGCCTTTCCTTTATGTCTCTAACCCATTTCTCCATTTCTTCCAGTTTGTATTTGGCCTTCTCAGGTTTGGCTTTGTGGCAATCTACCTCACAGAGCCTCTGGTACGAGGCTTTACTACAGCAGCTGCCGTACATGTCGTCATCTCCCAGCTGAAGTACCTTCTAGGAGTGAAAACGCAGCGTTTCTCCGGGCCCCTCTCTGCGATTTTTGTGAGCCTGGAGGAAACCTTATTTTCTGTCTGTTCAAGTATGCCCATTATTTCACCTGCATTGTCATCTTTTCTGTTGCTACAGAGTGTTAAAGCGGTTTTGAGTGAAATCACCCTCACAAACATTCCCAGTCTTCTCCTGGGCCTTGCGAGCATGGTGTTTCTGTACGGGATCAAGGTCCTCAACGAGCGCTTCAAGAAGAAGCTGCCTGTGCCCATTCCTGGAGAGATCATGGTGGTTATCGTGTCGACCGGGGTGTCTTTTGGTTTATCCTTATCAGTGAAACACGGCGTAGACATTGTTGGGGAGATACCTACAGGGTAACCTTTCATTTATTGTTCTTTTCAGGTTTTTGCCTTTTATTTCCAAATAGGGGACTGTAAATGGAGCTATCGGAACATCTCAGCTAAAAAATGTTTACACTAGTTTGGATGTACAGTGAGAGTTTGCCTTTGTTCTCAGGCTTCGTGCTCCTGCTGTCCCAGATTTCTCTCTGATTCCGTATTTGATCCCAGATGCATTTGCTGTAGCCATTGTAGGATTCTCAATGGCCATCTCGCTAGCAAAGATCTTTGCCTCTAAGCATGGTTACAGTGTGGACGGAAACCAGGTGAGGAGTGGGTAACGAACAAAAGATGCCTGTGTAGTGGATTATAGTGTTTCAGTACAACTGAAGCTTTTCTCTGTTTTTCAGCTGTAAGATTTATTTCTGTTTGGAGCTGTTGCACACAGACTTATATATTTCAAATATTTACTTCAGGTTATCTCTATGATTATTATGTACAGCTAATGAAAACCCAACAGTCATTTTGTGTAAAAAGAAATTACATAAGATCAGTAAATACTTTATTTTACAAAATGTATATTATAACCACAGTAACTAGGAATATTCAACAGACTGCTATTGGCACCATTTTTCTAGTGCCTTTTTTCCTTCTACTCAACATTCCATTGATAGCTTTGTTTATTTATTAGTGCAGAGGTGTCAAACTCAATTCCTTTTTGGGCTACATCAAAATGATTGTCCTTTTAAAGCCCCCGTGTGTAAGAATTACCTCCAACTAGTGGTGCGCTCAGTGAATGCAAGCAACTGAGCAGTGTTCTCTGGCTTCTCGCTGCAACCTCTGCGTCTTCAAGTTCGTGTCCCTCATGAATAGTCTCCATCTGGTAAACACTCCACCGATGTAGATTCTTGTTTTCTCCCGGTTATATATTTTTCTTTTCTGTGGTATAATTTCCTCCCTCTCACTGGGTAAAGAGTACGTATGGTCCTCTATTGAAATTGAAAACTATGATCAACGGTCCTCTATTCTCGTTGCTCGTTTCTTCTCTTCACCTCTCCCCAACGTTACTGGCTAAAAGGCGTACAGCAACCAACCTTAACCCCTTTCAGCTAACGTATTCAAAGATGGCGATGCAACATGGCAGCCTCAGATGGGGGGTGGTGCACCCTCTGTAGCAGGGGGATCTCCTGAGAACCCGATACTCAGAGTATTCAGCAAGATACTTCTGAATGGTTACTGAAGAAATTACTTAAAAGAATATATTTAACTGCTTACCTGGCACTCCATTAACTTCCTGAGATGCCGACTCTAAAGCCTTCCAGCTCAATATTGCTGATTCCAGCTCTCTAGCACCATGGAGACCCCTCTATTTGAGCTCTGTGTGGTGGCAGGTCCTTCGTTTTTCCCGCCCTTACTGCCAGTATCATACCATCAAAAATAAATCCAACCTATGCCGCACTTCTGCGGCAGGTCTCCCGTCTTCTGCCCGGTTTTCAGCAGCTCAGTTCGGCAGAGCGTCTCACCTCTCCTCCGCAGATTTTGAGTTGCTTCTTGCGGCGGCACGTCTCCCGTCTTCCCCGCACTTATCGCCACCCTCTTACCAATACCAAAAATGTCAACCCATGCCGATCTTCTGCCTTCTTCGACTGTGACCTGATGAAGTGTTTTGAGCTCTTTTGACCAGCCAAAAACTGAGGATTTTGCATGGTGCTTCAACGTGGTGTTTCCTAATCTGAATGGTAACTGTTGTTTACTGCTGTACTTGGTGGGTGGAGACAGTGCTTTGAGGGGTTGGAGACAGTGCTCTGAGGAGGTGTGGATATTCCAATATTCCGGCTTGTGACGTAAAAAGTTGAACAAATTTTGAAAAACTCAATCAGAGACTGAATACAGGATCAATTAAGAAACCTCTAACTCACACAAAACAGCATGGATTTTTTTTTCCAGATTTGTATGCATGTATATGCACCAGAGACAATAACACCCCAAATCCCAGGAAAAATTATTTTATTCATAATATGTCTCATTTAAAGGGCGGGTTGGTGCAGACAGTAATGATAAAACTGTCTTTAAAAAAACACTAAAATAATATCTGTCTCAACAAGTACTTAAAATTAAATGATGTTGAGCATCTTTTCACAATGATGTTATTTAGGACTATTCAAATAAACACTGATTTGACTGATGAAATTGTATTTCTTTCTTATAGCATGCATTACGTTCACCTACTCACCCTGACAAGTTTGGAGCCACTTGCAGTCCTTTTGGAGGAGTTTATATCCATTCACGATCAGAGTATATCCATATAATGGGAGTTGTGGGGGCATGAGAGATGCTGCCTCTCAATAGGGCGTTATCTGCCACAAAACTCCTTCATTTAACCAATGCTTTATCATTAATTGCTAGTGCTATTTCCCTCAAAGTTCAGAGGGTCTCGGAAGTGCTCCGTTGTTGTCCTTTGGGGTATTTATTCTCGGGATGTTTGGGGCATTTATTCTTACAACAAACTGAAATTACAACAAGCTGCCATTTCAGTGTCGTTACTGCAGTGCCCCATCTCAGTTGTATTCTGAGCAGGACTTTGGTCATTTTGTTTGCTTGATTTGGAAACACTCAAGCACGAACCATGTTAATGTTTGAAGTAGCAAGTTCTGTCTCACCGTCTGCAGCCGTGGAGCACAAAGTGAAAGTCCTGCTCAGACTACAACTGTTATGGTGGACGGCGGCGACGTAATTGAGATATTTGTTGTAAATTAGAATTGGTTGGAAAAAATGCCTGTAAATACCCTGAAAGACAACAAAGAAGCAGTCCAGAAAATGCTCCAGACAGGGGAATAGTGCTAGCATTGGGTAAATGAAGGAGTTTTGTGGCAGAAAATGCTGTATTTAGAGGCAGCACTTGTCATGCCCAAATGACTCCCAGTATATCGATAAACACAGATTGTGGCTGGATATGAACTTCTCCCGAAGGACTCCGATTAGCTCCAAACTTGTCTGTGTCAGTAGTCGAATGTAATGCATGCTATAAATAGCGTTTAGGTTTGCAAAAACACACACACAGACTTCCCCTTTAAATGTTCTATTTATATGGTCCTTCAGAGCTTAGACGGCTGCATAGATGGCTACAACTGGGCAGAGGTCTTGAGTTTGACACGTGTTTTAGCAGTGACCTTTTGTGGCTTACTCTGTTTGTGGTGGGTGTAAATAACCGATTTTTAGATTAATATTATGGTAAGGTAGTCTTAAAAACGGGTTTGAAAGATAATGCCTGGAGTTTTTCTAGTAGGTTGAACGATTATAGACTGTACTTGATAATCTGCATTCCTAGAGCTGAAAAAATGCTGTCTAATATCTGATTGCTTATCTGTCTTACATTTTTCTGCCATGCACAGGAGCTGATCGCCCTCGGCGTCTGCAACTTTACAGGCTCCTTCTTCCACACCTTTGCCATCACATGTTCAATGTCAAGGAGTTTGGTGCAGGAAAGCACAGGAGGAAAGACACAGGTGATATAAACACTCTCACACATTGGAGCCTCAACGCTATCTTGTTCAATTATATTGGTACTATAAAGCCATTAGAAGTGTTAGAGATAGTGATTACAAACCTCTTTCTGTTTTCGCTTAGATCGCAGGATTGCTGTCCTCTCTCATAGTACTAATGGTAGTGTTGGCCATTGGTTTTGTCTTCGAGCCGCTCCCTCAGGTACGTGAAGTGGTTACAAGTGGTAAGCATGACAGCCTTCTGTGGTAAATAACATCATTCTGTTTTTTTCTGTTTTTTTTCTGCTCTGTTTTATAGACCGCACTTGCAGCTATCATCATGGTCAACTTAGTGGGGATGTTTAAGCAGTTTCGAGATATTCCCTCTCTGTGGAGGACCAGCAAGATTGAACTGGTGAGGTTTTCAGTTGTGCTTAAATATTGATAATAAAGTTAAGTTTCAATTCTGCTGTAGATAAGCATCTTAACTCGTGTTTGAGACATTTCAACCTGGGGTTTTTTATGTGTATTTTGGCCAAGGCCCCAGCAGATATGTTATTTGAATTCTGTGTGCTTTTAAGGATAATTTCCATTTGACAGTGGAAAACATAATGACCCATTTGTTGTTCTCATTTCATGCAACAGCTACTGTTACCTGCTGGGAGCAGTTCCTCTTTATATTAGTTTCTATTACAACATATCTCTACACTAACCGTTTCAATTTATTTCTGTTGAAATTGATCTTTTGAGCAGAGATTAAAGAACACTGATCATAATCATGTCAATAATTCCGCTCATCAAAGCTCAGTTCCAACCCCACTTCTAGCAGTTTGCTTGTAGATTTTTCAGAGACTACACAGCAATAAACTTAATACAATCATCTTGTGCAAAACCCATTATTGGTCACCGCCATTATAGAGAAGAGTTTGCGCTGTCAGGCACTGAAATAAGCTGGAACCAAAATATTGAGCAGAAACCACTTGGAACCCTAATGTGCCTGGTTAGTCTTGGCATCTGGTAAAAGCCTTTATCCAATAATGTAGTGACACATGTAATTGAATTTTAATATAATGGGATAACGCATTTAATTCTGCACTTTATTTCAAAAAGCAAACATTGTTTGTTACTTGCAGTTATGTATATTTCAAGCATTTGTTTCTATTCCTTTTTGACGGTCATAGCTTATAGTTAACAAAAATCCTCAATTCAATTTCTCAAATTAAATGTTACATCAGATAATTTCAAATATGTTTTCTTATTACAGAAGTGTTTTGGTGTGGCTATGGGTCTATTTATCGGCCCAAAATGTTTAATTTGAGAGTAGGGTTTAGTTTCTTTGCTCTCAAATCTTGTAATGCTTGCATTCCAAACTTTTACTTTCTTTCAAATATATTCTGTTCTCCCTCAAGTCTTTGTTGCTGCGCTCAGGTTTTTTTATTCTTACACATACGTTTTCCTCCTTGCATGCAAACTTTCTCTTTGCATTAATTATAATTGTGCTCAAAAGCCTCTGATTCCTGCTTGCAAATTCTTCTGGCTCGCTCTCAGGCCACGTCCACACTAAGCCAGGTAATGCCACACCAAAAAACTCTGTCTTCTTCTGAGCAGCTATTGTTCTCTTCGGTTAACGGGACAAGCAGATATGTACTGTGCTGTAGAGCTTCTTGTATATATTATGTAGGCGCTGGCATCACGTAGATTATACGCGTGTTCCGTTCATCTTTTCGCGCATGCCCAGTATTTGCACAGGTCTGTATGGGATTGCGCAATCATGGGACCTTAAACAGACCTTAAACGGGCCTTTAACGGGGCGTAAATGCCCATGTTGAGTGGATAACATTAGGCGTCTAACTCCCCGTATAACCTTATCGGCTTAGTGTGGACGTAGCCTCAGATTAAGGTGTATTGTCGCCTAGGAACCGTCCCAGAGAACAATCATTACAAGATTTGAGAGCAAAACAATCAAATCATGCTCTCAATCATGCTCTCAAACTGAAGATGCAAACTCTTGATATTTGGCCATTACATACTCCCACACATAAGTGGTCATGTTACTACCCCCTAATCACAGAGAATACTGCTGATTTTGGGATTAATACAGCATTTTTGTATTGTATTACTTTCTCCAGATCTGGCAGCAGTCTGTTTGCTAAACAGGTTAGCTTTGCATAAACTAATGTATGTAAATGAATGGGATCTAAAAGCATGCTAGTAGATACCATTCACTTAAATTGGTTTATTGTAAGCTAAAGCAAACGGACTGCTGCCAGATCGGGAGAACGACTGGGCTGTTTACGAAATGCTTTTTTTCTCACTTATCTAACTCTAGGTAATATGAACATGGAAAATTTTTTACTTAGGGCGGAATAGCCCGTGAATAAAAAAATAAAATAACACAAGCTGCTTGGTTACAAATTCTACCTTCCTTTTGACAAGAAGTTGTAAGAGTGTTGCATTAGATCCTTTCCTAGCTTTCATTTTGCAATCTACCTCTTTTTATCCCCCTCTCAGGCCATTTGGCTTGTGTCCTTCATAGCGTCTGTCCTGTTGGGTCTGGATTATGGCCTGCTGGCAGCCATCGCCTTCGCCATAATAACTGTCATCTACAGGACACAGAGGTGCTTCTCACTTTCTTCTGCTCCATTTTAATTTCATTATTTGAATTAAATTATGTGTGTAAGTTATCTCATCATGACATAATCAAATTTTGTAACACAAACATAGAAGATCCTAGAAGGAATATTTTTGGACTGGGCATGAACGTCATCGCTTTACAACTTTTCAGTTATGTTTTTGCATGTAGCTCATAATACTTTGACAAATAGATGTTTGTAAAAAGCATAAAAGAAAGCAGCTGAGAACATAGCTCGAGGTTTTTTGATGTATAATGAAAACAGCACTCTAGTATCAATCAACAAAATGGCCACCCAAGCAGCTGAGGTGTGAATAAGGCGATAATTTATTTGGTGATGAGTGCACTAAAGAAGAAGTCAGGAGAAACGTTTTCTGGTAGCATTAGCTTTTAAACCTAACGGACTGGCACTCAATCCAGGGATTTATTCTCCTCTGCGGGGAATGACTTCTTGTGTCAAAAACAGGTATTTCAAATACAAACTTTAGCAAGTAGATGTAATTTCTACGATCAGTTTTACCAGCACTGTTACTCTAATGAACAGGCAAGCTGGTTGACTTTGTGTTCCTGAGCTCTAAAATGGTTGTATTAAGCATCCTAACAGGGAATGAAAGTTGCTGAAAGCTTAAATTTTCTTGATGAGATTCAGATTGAGGTTTCTTTATTTTTACCCTTTGTAAATTAGCTCTGCGGCTACACAAAACATACAGCTTGACACCCTAATTAAAAGTAAAACAGCACAGTAAAAGAGATTTAAATTGGACTTATTATAGAGAAGATATCTAAAACAGAATCAATGAACAGATTTTTTAAAAATGTATAAAACAGTTGTAAAGCACATGGTGTAATATAATGATTTAAGCAACAGTTTTTGGGTTGTAAAAAAAATGCTACATTTTGCTCATCTACAGCAGCAGGGATAAAAGTATTTTTGTGTACCACTGTGCTCTATAATTGGAGGGAAGAGTCTAAAACTCCAAAAGGAGAGTTTTTTTTATCTTAATAGATCCAGTATTCTATTATTTATATGCATTGGCTCTTAAGTCGCTTCAAGTTAATATTGCATAGCAGCTGCAATCAAACACTAGCTCCTTAATTTGGTTTTGGACAGAAAAAGGAATAGCTTCTGCTAATTTTTGGAAAACATTCCGGGAATGTTTTCAGAAAGCAGGCATTGATTCATTTAAAAAGATCTGCAGACATCTTCAGATTTATCCAGCTGCATTGCTAAATCAGTAGTAGACACTTAAGCACTCGTCTTTTAAATTATGAACCTATGCACTTTTTGTATTTTATTGGTGTTTATTGATATTTTTTATCTTTACTGTATTGTAAAGTTTTGTGTTCTACCGTGGAGTCTGGAATGCAGAACAAATTTTTACATTAGCAGATCATTTTTTATCTGAGAGGGAAGACTGAAAATATAAAAAAAACACGATAAAATGAAAATACATCACCTGATATACTTTATATTCTTTACTAATCTTACTTTATATTAAGATTATCACTTTACTTGAAGATAATATTTTATTTCTTTATCAGTTTATTTGGAAAGGACAATGAACATTAACTGAACACTCAGTACAGTTTCTTCGTGCAATTGTGCCAGATTTTCCATCTGTGGTCCTCATACATTTAAAACAACATTTAAAAGTATTTTTGGTCCCGTGGTGGCTCTTCTGAATGGAACCACAGTCTCCTCTACTGGCTGATTTGGTTCTAAGAATACAGTCTTTTCTTTTCATAAATTATTTCAAACGGGGAGGGGCCAAACCATGAAAGGGATTTGTAGAGAACACGTTTGAAACTTTAGAAGCTCAAAATAATTCAAAAAATTATATTACTCTAAAATTGAACCATGGTGAGATGAGTTGCGTATTTTTGCAAAAACCATAGGTTTTATGGCATTAATGACAGCAAATGACCAGACAATAAACATTACTCGATGTTTGAATACAATGAAGAAAGGATTTAGCAGCGGTATGAAAGGCCTGATTATTTATACATTATGGAGATTGAAGATTATATTGTTTACAACCTTTTTTGTTTCTTGAAGGTTAGATTTGAGTCCAGTATGATTCCAAGTTACTTGAATTGTGACACCAGTTCAAGTACCTCTCCATCTATTGAGACTGTGAGGTTGTTCTCTTTTTGTATTAAGAACCAGACAATTATTGTCGAGCTAATTCTGAACCTTTATTAGGGAGTTTTTTAACATAGATGAGATTGTATCAATTGTTGAACCATGAGTGAAAATTACGATGCCATCTGCATATATTCAAGTACTAATAGTGGGACTAACATCCGGGAGTTTTTTTGTGTATAGAATGTATATTAAGCGCCCAAGGACTGACTCCTGTGGGGCGACTACAGGAAAGCTAATTTGGTCATTTGACACCAACAACCACCACACACTGTTTTGTTTGTTGAATAGGACTCAAACTATTGGACAGCAATTGCTGAAAAATTAAAATATGACAACTTTCGAAGTAGCACTCGGTGGTTGATCAGGTTAAATGCTCTCTTAAAGTCCAAAACGACTGCTCTCAACTAAGGGCACTTATCCAGTAAGCACTTAACTTTTTGAGCAGACAGACGGTTTCCTGAGTCAGTTGAAATTTGTGCACGAAATCCCAACTGCATTGGATGCAATGTAGTAAAACTTATATCCAAGTATTCAATTAACTGCTTTTATTCTCATTATTAAATCCTTTGGGGGGCAAAAACCATTTTAAATCTGTCCGATTGTTGGTCATGATGCCAAACGTTAATTTTTGTCATCAAACCACAATGGAAAATAAAAATAAAACTTGTTTGTAGTTTATATTTGCACTGTTCGGATTACTATAATTTTAAAAACATTTTTCTTGTCTTTTAGCCCCAAAAGTTCCATCCTGGGACATGTTACAAACACAGGATTGTATTATGATGTGGATGAATATGAAGAGGTGAGTTTAGTGGAAGAGAGAATATGTTGATACAAACTTTCCCCCACAGATGTTGGTTTTATTTTGGAATTCTTGGATTCTTACCAGGCTTCTGAATATGAGGGGATTAAGATTTTCCACTCCAACTGCTCAATCTACTTTGCTAACAGTGAGATTTATGTGAACAAACTCAAGGAAAAGGTAATTCTCTCCACAGTATGTGCAAATTTGGGTTTCTTGGCAAGTGTACAGATATCTTCTTTATGTCTCTGCAGACAGGTGTAAACCCTGAGGAGTTGCAGGCAGCACGGAAAACTAAAAGAAAACAGAAGGAAAAGGAAAACAAGGAACAAAACTCCCCACTTAAGATTTGTGCAAAGGTGCGTCAGATATTCATCTTTTTATGGTTCCTTTTTGTCTCACCACCCATCGACTTGTGCCTTTCTGACTCATGCTGGGAGTTGTATGAAATTCCTCAGTGAAGGGAAAAAATAGTTTAAGCTGAGGGAGAACCTGACTTTGATTGTGATAGTATGACCTTGAAATTAGAAGCTGGAGTGTGAAAGAACAGGGAGGCTCACACGAAGCTTAAATGGATTAGATCCACTTATGATTTGAATGAGTTTCCTTAATGTCCCGTCTAAAAGTTCTCATACTCTGATTGGCTTTAGTACAAGGATGAGGCGGAGAATGTGACCCATGAGGTGGTGCCTCAGAGCCACGAGGTGCAGGACTTGGGAAACGGGGAGTTGGAGGACAAACGCAGTGAGTCGGCTGCTGAAGAGGCCGTCTTCCTTGAGCCTCTCAGCTCCATCCATTCCATCATTCTGGATTGGACGGCCGCCACTTTTATTGATTCTGTGGGAGCCAAAGCCATAAAACAGGTTTTTCCTTTTAATTACTTTGGATCATTTCCATATTCCATTTCCACAGCTTTTGTAACACAGTATCGCTTCAGGGTGGGACGTTAGGGTTTTGTGTACTCCAGTAACCCCAAACTGTGTCTGTCTTCCAGGTCATTAAGGAATATGCGTTAGTTGATGTCCGGGTGGTCATTGCTGGCTGCAACAGTAAGTAATAACAGGAAATTATACGGCACCTTGCAAATTTATTCATACCTCTGTGTTGAACTTGGTTACATTTTGTCAAGCTACAACCACAAACCTCAGAAATATATTATTGCGATTTTATTTGATTACTTACTAAAGGCTTTATAACTATGCTGTAATACTATTTATATGACTGCATAACACACCACAGCGTGTTCAAATAGATGCTAATCTGAATGTAATGTTATTAGATGTGGAACTTCCCAGGGAGTTTTTGGGATTAACTTTAATTCTCATAGATCTGTCAAAACTGTGGATTCCCTTTTAGTTCTAGAACTTTGTGTTGGAACATAATTGAGATCTGGGGTCTCACTTATAAACCTTGCAAAGTATGTCGCATTCTATGCAAACTTTGTTCTTCATAGAAAAAAAAAAAACATGACGAAAAAATGTGTGCAACTTTAAGCGCACCAAGAAACTTACATAGCCACATTTTGGAACAGGACACTGGCAGTGCAGCCGGTGAGGTGAATTTAAGCATCATTTTCAGACGTGTATACCCTCCACATACAACCAACAGTCAACCCCTAATATTGCAGTGACACTCATAATGCTGCCCAGTCGATATGCTGATACTCATTGAAGATCATGCAATTGGCAACATCTGGATGGGGGGCGTTTTTAGAGATTTGCTAGTCCATGATGATGATCATTTTAGATTCCATAAATCAGGGATGCCCAAAGTGGTGCCCTCGGGCCAAAGTTGGCCCCACAAACTATTTAATTTGGCCTGTGAGGTCATGTCCTAGCTCTTACATAAAAAGCTGTGTTGATCAGACGGTAAATTTAATTTGAGTCATTATTATTTTCCAGCTGCTGATACCACTCTTGATAAATGGGCCCAGTGAACGGGCTGATTTATTATTGACTCATGGTGCTTATATATTTCAAGCATCATAAGATACAAGCAACTACAAGGGACATGTAGATTTGTGCAGCTATTTACATTTGCACGCTTTACAAGCACACAAATAATCATATTTTATTCAATTTACAAAATATACCATGAGACTTTGCTGTCGCACGAAACTGGATAAAACTGTGTAAATTTGTGGGTCATCACCATACTGGCTGCGAACTTTAGCAGCAATTATCAATATGGAGCAGCATTGTCAGTGCCACACAGACAATACTTAGTTTTTTTTTTACTGGCATCAAAAATGAATTCATCAAATACTGAAGTTTAGATATGTTCTAAATGGCTATATATGACTTGTCATATTTTGTTTCATGTTATTTACACAGAAATGACGGTTAAATAACTGTTTAATTAAAGAAATTTAATTGTATTTAAATTTTGTGTAAAAGATTACTACATTCGGCCCATGTCTCTGATAGATTTTCATTTTGGCCCTCTAATGGAGAAAGTTTGGCACCGCTGCCCTAAAGCAATCATAATCCTATTAGATCTATGTGCTGAATTGTATTGACATTACATTTCTTGTAAAGTGCCAAGAGATTGCATCTGTTGTGAACTTGCACTATATAAATACACTCAATTGAAATTAAGTGGGCACGGAGTTAGATCTACAGAACCTTATTTTCTCTTATTTTAAGGCACTATGGTCACCTATTTGCTGTAAATCTTTACCTAGATTAACAGTGATTGAAATAAATGTTTTTGTTTTGTTTATTTTTCTGTGCCTATACATCATAATAAACACAACGGTTCATTGTCAGTGGAATTGTGCTTTCTCCGCCTCTGTTTCCATGGTTACCTGTGAAACACTATTTCAGGCTGAGTTTGACTTGTGAAACAGAAATCATGTGGAGTTTTGTGTACTCGGGGATTTCTAGATCAAAAATTCCTTCTTTTTTTTCTGAACTTCAGGACTTCAGAACTTAAGGATTCTGCACAAAGTTTCATACATGAGACCTCTGGTCTTTGTCAGGCTCTTAAATTATTTAAACCCCACACTCAGATTCCACACTGTAAATATTTAGTAAACAAAACCAAACGGAAAAAGTTGTGAATGGATGACTCACCAGCAGGACCTATCCTCAGCAGCAATAAGGTGGATGAACATTGGAATTTGATTTAAAAAGTTTTTATTAGAGTAGTCAATTCCACAAACGACTTACAAGGAGCCTGTAGAGGTCCAATAAAGTGCTGAATTACTTTGGTTCATGAATTTCTCAGCATTAAGTGACTCCATAAATTTTTTTTTTATTAGATCTAACTAAACATGAGCATAGTATTTGTTTTTGCCCATGGTTGTAACTGATCATGTATTCAACGTTCTGTTTCTTCTTTTTTAAGGAAGCGTATTGGCTGAGCTCGACATGCTACAGTTCTTCACAGGGGAAATCTCCACAGACATGGTGTTCCCCTCTGTTCACGATGCAGTCCTGCACTGTCAGCACTCTAGATCCATGCCACCAGTTGCCTCATCTGAAGCCTGATCACAGATTCATATGCTGAAGCTGGAAGGGTCCAACAGGCTGACTGTCAGGGCAGTGTAACTCATCAGCTTAACAATGGTTCATATTGAACAGGAGGATGTTTTATAGCACAGGTAGATGCTTTTTGTATATTCAGTATCTTTGACCATCTTAAATAGGTCTATGTTTCATTGAGCTTTATCCCTCTGCATCCTCTTAGAGGTCCACAGAAAGTACTGAATGTTGCACTTTTAACACCTTCAGGAGAGTTCAGGGCTCCTTTAGACTTGCTGCGGAGTTTTGTCTAAATGAGAATCCAAAAATTTCTGGAGGAGTTCAGTGTGGAGTTGTTTGTGAAAGTGAGTGTCTCATTGTCTTGCTGATATCTAACAGCTGAGGTTACTGACTGATGTGATCAACCTGTTTAACAGGGTCAATGTTTAGGTCATAACTGGTTACTTTGTGTTATGTCTGCTACTGCATAGCAATGTTTGTGCTGGAATATTTTAATGTAATGACTTGAAAATGAAATGAGACTTCAATCTGGAATAAACTTTATTTTTACTTGAAAACAAAAAGATTACATGTTTGACTTTTCTTTGCAACGGCAAGTCCAAATCAGAAACGCACAGGATTTCCTCAGTTGTAGGTCATGTATCTGGGGGTGGCGCTGAACTTGGCGTAGGATTTGATGACCTTGTTCACAGCCTCCAGGAAGTCTTTCTCTGTGGCGATCTTCCTGCGAGCCCTGATGGCAAACATCCCTGCCTCTGTGCACACACTGCGGATCTCGGCGCCTTAAAAAAAAAAAAAAAGAAATACAGATTTTTGGAGCTTTTAGTTTTACAGAAAACCTCTGGCCTTCCAGTTAGTGGAATGCTTCAAATAGCCAACAAGACACTAGGATCTATGCTGCCTTTTCCTGTAATGTGAACCAAGCTACACACATCCTCAAGGCTGTTTTGTAATAATACAATGCAAATAATACATTTAGGACTCTGGAATTGATCGATTGGATCAAACTCCTGGAATCAGTTTGCCTCAGACCTTGAAAACAGGTCACAACCATGTTGCTTGTCATCTAGCCAACAGTACTTTGCATATTAACAAATGCCAGACTGGACAGGTTTAAAAACCGACATTACATAGAAGCTTACAAAAAAACAACTACTTTTCAAGAAGAAAATGGCAAAATGAACGAGACCTTTAGAAAAACCTCCCCCTTAGACAGATGCCACAGAATACAATGCTTAGATATCTTTGTATTTTAGAAGTTATATAATAAAAAAACTTAAACAGTAAAAATGTCATTTCCAAGTTCATATTCTAACAAACTATTTTAAAGAACATTTTCAAAACAAAACCTTTTAGCTTTTTCCACCAGTTATCGGTTTACTGAAACATGGCATTAGACTGCCTTCTATTGGTCACTGATTGGCACTACACTTAGAACACAGTCATCTTCACACTGTCAATACAGTTACCCTGATTATTGGCTGTTAACCAAAAGATAACATGTGGATAAAGGTTCTCAGATACAGATGACTACACCGCCAGACTTACCAGTGCTGTTGGGACAGAGGCGAGCCAAAAGCTCAAAACGGATGTCTCTCTCCACACTCATAGAACGGGCATGGATCTTGAATATGTGTGTGCGACCCTGCAACACAGAGCAAGAAGTGGCTTAGTTTCTATAAAAGACATAAAAGCATGGAGATTTGGCTTTAACAACTCTTAAGACTGTCAACCTCCAGGTCAGGCAGGCTGAACTCTATTTTCCTGTCCAGACGTCCAGGTCTCATCAGTGCTGGGTCAAGTGTGTCTGGCCTGTTTGTGGCCATCAGTACTTTGATGTTGCCACGAGGGTCGAAGCCATCTAATTGGTTGATGAGCTCCAGCATAGTCCTCTGGACTTCGTTGTCCCCTCCAGCACCATCGTCGAAACGAGCACCTATTTTAATAAAAGTATGGGAATTCAACCATCAGGCTACACTGAGGGGAGGCAACACGCTCCAACCATCCTCTGGGGAAGTATCTATAGATTTATTCATTAACATGATTTAACATTCTGACTGCTAATGTGCAGATTTTATTAGAAGAGGAACTTTGAAGATGTTTAGGCCCCTTTGAACAAATTTATATACAGAATTTATATACATTTTTTACACTTTATAGCTGTACAAGAGTGCCTTCCTGTCAATCTTTTCTTTTAATGAAGCTATGAAAATGTGTGAAGGAGTACAGCTGTTTCGGGAATTCAGACATTCCAAAATAAAGTTCCTTAGCAAAGACCAACAATAGAGAATAAAATAGATGCTAGTGCATAAAAATAAAAGCAGCAACTTGGTTTAAATATTTAGGTGGTGAACATGAATCACCTCATTTTAACCTGGCCGAATCAAAATCAAAAATCAAAGCTAATTCTTGTGACCCTTGTATCCCTAAAAATGATCTCACCTCCAATAGCATCAATTTCATCAAAGAAGATCAGACAGGCTTTCTTGGTCCTGGCCATCTCAAACAGCTCTCGCACCATCCTTGCTCCCTATGAGCAAATATATTAATTAATAAACAGTAATGATGACTAACACCTACTTGTGAAGATTCAACTCCAGCATTTCTTTTAACTGGTGAGCTTACCTCTCCGACGTACTTCTGTACAAGCTCAGAGCCGATTACTCGAATGAAGCAGGCATCAGTACGGTTGGCAACGGCACGGGCACAGAGGGTCTTTCCAGTGCCAGGGGGCCCAAAGAGCAGCACTCCTTTTGGAGGTTCAATTCCCAAATTGACAAACCTCTCAGGCTGGTGGAAAGAGGACAAGGAAAGGTTATCAAACATGTACTGAAGAAAACCCAAACCCAATATGTGTAAATCTACTGCAGGCAAATAAAAACCTTTAGATCTGTTTTGTTAAGAAAGTTGGCTTTAAAACTAAAGAACATTGAACAGGTGAATTCAGTGGCGTAACAATGTTTTTCTACCTGCAAAAAGCAAATTACACTGCATGTTTTAGATGCTTTCATGCTTTAGCAAATCTGATTTCAATTGACGTCTGATTAACATTCGTTTGCTGAATAGCAATCATCTGAAGCAGGAGCGTTAAAGTAGCAAAACTTCTAAAACATACAGGGCACTGTACCATGCGAACAAGGGTTGGTAAGCTCTGGCCTTACAGAAGTAGCTCATAAATTAGTTTAATATAGTTAGAATAGGTTATATAGAGGGTTTTTTCTTTCATGCATTTTTAAAAAGAGAAACAAAGTTCCTTTTGGTGGTTCCACAAGGCTAACTGTTCAGTTCCCTCCTGTCTAGTTTATAAACAACAACAAAAAGAAATAAAAATAATATGCAACCAACTCACAAGTCGACAAATATTTATATCACTTTCTCATCTAGAAGCTGTATGAACCAAAGTAGCATCTTTAAACTTTTTGAGGGTTGTCAAAAACTAAACTATATGAGGTCAGCAAATCCAAAAACTGTTAGAATTGTTGGGATTACTTTTTTAATTCTACTTCTCACAGTTTTAATGAAAGTATCGATAAATATATTTCAAAATGTGATTTAAATGCAGCCATAAATAAAAAAAACACTTTTCAATAACTTGTCAGAAAGTTTTTATAACTGGACTGTTCTTTGTTTTTTACTAATTAGTGTTTTTGTTTTTTAAGGATATATGAGCATTTGCAGCCCCATAATCTATTGTCACAAAAGAACTTAAGAACATTTTAAATTGTTTTTAGTTTCACTCTGTTACTGTAATTCTTATGCCCGTCACAATAACATATTTTGCTGGAAATTACCCGCAGAAATTTTGAAATAATATTCTCGTTTTGAGATCATTTTCAACAAAGGTATTACAATACATATGTGCCCTCTGAATGAGCCATATAGTTTAATTTTTAATGATGTACCACTGCAAATGGAATACATTTAAAGTTCAGTAGAAATTAACTAAATCTAAAAAAATTGATTGCCTTTCAAAAAGTATTACTCACTTAGCTGACAAGAAAAAAGGCAAAGCTACCAGTTAGGAGTTTTGTTAACAAAAAGTGCAAAAACAAACAAACAAAAAAATCAGTTAGAATTTTTTTTAAAATAAGGGGCATCCCATTTTACTCTGCCACTACAGATACATGGACCATATCTGGGGTTTCTTCATCTAGTCTCTGGTAGAAAGAGGGAGACGTGGGAGGAAAATTGAATTTGTTCATAACCAACTTTGATGTCAAATTTTTATGTGAATCTTTTATAGTTATGAAAATGTAACAATTCCATCCGACGACCGATAGAAATGTGCCGCATTCTGACATGTTTCAAATCATGTATATCATGTCGATTGATATGCACCGTTCCAATCAAATAAATTGATGAATTTAACTATAAATGTAAACAAACAAGCTTGCAAATGGAAATTTTTAATGCAGGAAAAAAAATGAGCTCGTTTGAATTTATCTTGTGATTAATTGACTTATTGGTCCATATCTGTAGGATACAGATTTTTGTTAAGAAAACACAATAGCAAACATCGTCAAAACAATAAAATATACCAACTGGTTCAATATGAACATCTGTGGCTCGAACCGAAACCAAGTTATTGAAACACACATTTAATGTAAGATTATTTGCAGGTTTATCCAAATAATCGAGAGTTAACTCCATCTTTTTTTAAACTTAAACGTTTCTCTTGATATGAAGACCTTTTTTTTTGTTTTGTTCCAAGTTTAAACCTGATCAGTCGTCTCTGGAGCAAGATAACTGTAGAGTTTTCTGAAGTAATAAAATGTGGTTCATAAATAAATCAAGGCAGTGAAGATGTAGTTCATTTATGCAATTATCAATACTTACATGGAGCAGCGGAGTTTCAACCACTTCTCTCAGCTTCTCAATCTGCTCTTTACATCCACCCACATCACTGTAAGTCACATCGGGCTTCTCCTCCACCTGCAATAGCCCACACAATCCTTTGAATCACATCATAAGGAATATTTTTGTCTAAAATGCACTTTTTCTGGACTTCTTTTCCACTTTCAAAAATTGGCATTTAAAAAAATATATGTATTGAGAGTTTTCCACATGTATACCTGCATCATAGTGACAGTAGGGTCGATTTTTGGAGGCAGAGGAATATGGATCTGGTACTTGTTCCTGTCAACCCTGAAGGAAGAGGAAAGGACGCCAAATTTAGCAGGTATGTTCCAACATATTTTGGACAAAATGGAAAGCAGTTTCTGACTATCACAAACTATAAATGCAGCCTCACCCAACTCTCATGCCCTCCTCAATGTCAGTTGGAGCCACCTGGTCACTCAGGTCCACCACAAACTTGGCAAACTGTTTCACATTGATGATATATTTGGGATCCTCAGAGTCTGCATTGATGATCTTTGTGCATCTGAACAAAAGTGAAAACAGAATAAAACATGGGTTCAAGAAATGACCATTTCATTTTTTTACATGTATAGTTTGTCAGTTTTTATTAAGATTACAATTTACTGCAACACTGGACTAATACATCCTTTCTAAAAACCAAAACGCAAACGATTAGAAAATCTAAAACACAACCTACAAAACACTGTGAAGTTAAAATGGTGTGTAATGATGTATTTCATGAGTGGTTGGAAAGGGCATGTCTATCGACTGAAGACAGTATTTCAACCTTGAAAATAAGAGCTTTGTCACAAACGCAAACATCAACATCCAACATGACTACTACAGCAGAATTCTAAAATTCTGACATTTTGCATTTTATCACATCAGTCACACACACAGTTCTGTACAACCTTTACAAAATACTTGTGAAATACTTTATGTATATTGTGCAAGCATGGCTGGCATCAGTGAGCAATAATATGGGCACAACATTAAAGGACCAAGAAATCCTCTTGCTCTTTCACCAGCCCTTTTGCAAGATGACAAAAAAAAAAAAAAAAATCAAACTGAAAAACAACATTCCTAATGGGTCACAGGTTCCCCTTGTAACAACACTCTTGTGTTAGTGCTACAGAATAAAGAAGACTCAGAGTTAGCTATGATTATTATCACTAACTTGTTAAGAAAATACAGATCAGAGGAAGCACTGAGATCAAATGTGTATTTAAATGTCTACTGTTAATTACAGGTGCTAAAGATCAGCGATTGAAAAAGCGGATAACAGAAAGTTATTTCAGCAAAGTTCTACAGTTTTATCCTTTTGAGTTTCAAAGCCCAGCCTGTTGTGGAAAATGGCAGATTTGGACATTCTTGCAGCCTTCTGGTGCTCATTGACTATTTTTTTGCATATTTTTTTTTCTAAACCTAAGTATGGATTTAGTCCGGATTCTAAACAAAGTTTTATAAATGAGACCCCAGTTGTGGCGTGAGGGCTAGAAAGAAATTTGCCGAATTAAAGTTTTTCAAAGAAATTCGAAACCAACCAAAACCTGATTAGGCAGGATGAAGCTACAACACATACAGACGTGGACAAAATTGTTGGTACCCTTCATTAAATCAAAGAAAAACTCATAATGGTCACAGAAATAACTTTAATCTGACAAAAGTAATAATAAATAAAAATTATATAAATGTTGACCAATGAAAGTCAGACATTGCTTTTCATCCATGCTTCAACGGAATTATTTAAAAAATAAATGCATGAAACAGGCCTGGACAAAAATGATGGTACCCACAACTTAATATTTGGTTGGACAACCTTTTGAGGCAATCACTGCAATCAAATGATTCCTGTAACTGTCAATGAGACTTCTGCACCTCTCAGAAGGTATTTTGCATAACCGAGCCTCCCCCATGTTTCACAGTAGGGACCGTGTTCTTTTCTAGATATGCTTAATTTTTCCGTCTGTGAACATAGAGCTGATGTGCCTTGGCAAAAAGTTACATTTTTGTCTCATCTGTCCACAGGACATTCTCCCAGAAGCTTTGTGGCTCGTCAGCATGTAGTTTGGCATACTCCAGTCTGTTTTTTTTAATGATTTGTCCTCTGGCTCAAACAGCGAAGGATGTTCCGATCTGACACTGATGTTCCTTGAGCATAAAGTTCAGCTTGGATCTATTTTGAAGTCTTTCTAGGCTCTTTTGTTACCATTTGGATTATCCGTCTCTTTGATCTGTCATCAATTTTCCTCCTGCAGCCACGTCCAGGGAGGTTGGCTACAGTCCCATGGATCGTACATTACTGAATGACATGTGCAGCTGTAGTCACAGAAACATCTAGCTGCTTGGAGATGGTCTTATAGCCTTTACAGTTAACATGCTTGTCTATGATTTTCTTTCTCATCTCCTGAGACAACTCTTTCCTTTGCTTCCTCTGGTTTATATTGAGTGTGGTACACACCACGTCACCAAACAACACAGTGACTACCTGGAGTCCTATATATAGGCCCACTGAGTGATTACAGGATTGTAGACACCTAGGATGCTGATTAGTGGACATACCTTGGATTAACATGTCCCTTTGGTCACATTATTTTCATTCTTTTCTAGGGGTACCATCATTTTTGTCCAGGCCTGTTTCATGCATTTATTTTTTAAATAATTCTGTTGAAGCATGGATGAAAAGCAATGTCTGACTTTCATTGGTCAACATTTATATAATTTTTATTTATTATTACTTTTGTCAGATTAAAGTTATTTCTGTGACCATTATGAGTTTTTCTTTTATTTAATGAAGGGTACAAACAATTTTGTCCACGTCTGTAAATCACATCAAACATCAACCATAAAGCGCCAACCAAAGTGTCTCTAACAAGTGGAAATAATAGTTTGTCCCAGTATACATCAAACTTATCAATACCGAAATTTATGACTGTTACCTATGTCATTTTGCTTACCCGCGTCGGTAAATTTGTGATAAAAAAAAATAATAAAATGTTTTAGCTTGGCAGGGCTCATGCAACTTTAAGAAAGAGTGCTCTGCTTGAGTCACGTGGCAACGTACAGTTATGAGACTTCATCATATCCAGAAGGAAGCAGGGCGCTGTATTTAACGAGAGTTTAGATTCTTATAGTGACTCTTAAAGAAAAAAAGTAACTAGCGACCAATGTAGTGACTTTTTATGGTGTTATTGGATACTTTGAGACTCTAATGTGGAACACTTATTATTCTTACTGCTTTCATTGAGCAGCGAAGCAGCATTTGACCCAAAGCACTACCAGCCCACCAATGTGTAGCTCCGCCTGCACTGGTCCTGCCAGTCAGAACAGATATTAACCTTGCCGAGTCCAGATTTTTGATACAGTGCTTGAAGCCGCTGCTGCTGGGTAATCCTGTACTCCGATAGAAATAAAAGTATTTTGTCTAAAATAAACGACTTCACACTAAAATCCCAGATTCCACTCACAGCCCCAGTCACTAGTAGCAAGAACCCATCACATTTTCAAGCACATTATGTAAATTAGGCACCAACCGGACGTAAAATATAAGAAGGGGTGGGGAGGTTGTTGTTGTTACCCATTAACCGGTGAACTGCTAAATATACCAAGATATTGATTTTAGGTCATATCGCCCAGCCCTAGTCCCAGGGGAGTCAAATTTGAATATAGAGCAGGTCTATTTTATAACAAATGAAAACATTCAACCTATAATTGATGACTTCCATTTAAAAAAAATACTTTGATAACATGGAAGTACATTTACAAAAGATAATTTGATGTATATTGGCTGGTGTGATGCTGTAGCAATCTGGAACAATGGAAACACAGCTCCATAAGAGGTGAACTACCTTACTGAGCCCGTAGCTTATCTCATTGGCCAAATACCCAATGTTAAAGTATGAGTCTTTGGATTGGAACAAATGATATATATGAAACAAAAACAGACATGTATTTACAATATTTAAAAAAGAAAACACTGCTTGCTTACCTTGCCACCTGCAGTGGCTGTTCACTCTGAAGTGTCTGCTTGTCAGCAGCCAGATCCCAGAGCGCTGGTGGAGCCAGGCCTGTGTCTGACTCTTTGATGCCTGTGAAATAAAAAAAATTATAATAACAATAATGAATCAGCTCATACTAAACACCACTGGATATCAAGAAAACCAGCAAATTGTTCAGCTACTGCATTATGTCAATATAATCGGGCAATCCTGTATATAACAAAAGAAATAAAGAACTAATAATAAATAAAAAAAGATTCTGAATGGATCCTTATAAAAATTCCTAAAAATCGATTCAGATATAAAAAAAACCATAAAAAACAAATTAATTGAATTGTTTAACATTGTAAACATTGAAAATTTGAATCGATACAAAGCTCCACAGTATAAGTGTACAATTTTTTAACTTAGAGCTGCCATTTCTTTCCCATCTCATTCTGTTTAGTGTGTTTCGTGAGCTATTGTCACAATGCAGATGCTTTAAAATTAATTCCTGGGATGAATTAAGCTTTTTCTCAAATAAAAATAGAGAGGCTACTTTAATATCATAAGTTTTCACAACTCTAAAATTGTTCTTAATGTCTGCAGCATTTCACGCTGCATTATCAAGACTTTTTACAGCCATACAATTAATCAAACACATAATGAACACTGTGTGCAAACTCATTATCATCAGCATGATCAAAAATAAGAAACTTTTTCCGTCTTCTGGTTTAGCAGTGTGGTTAAAGGTTTTGTTATGAATGAAGGTTTGTGTATGTTTTTTTAATCAGAGATTATAAATGGATACAGGTGGAGAGTTTTGCTATTGGCCTCTCATCTGTGTCATATTTTGACGAATTTGCCTTTATTTTTATTTCTCAAATACCAAGTCAGTGCCGTCACGTACCTGTCAGCTCGTTGATTTTTTTGAGAAGCTGCTGAATGTCATCTTCAACCTGTTTAATCTGTCTGGAGTATGTGCTTTGTCCCTAGTGACACACACGCAGCATCAGACAAGTTTAATCCCACATTCTCTCCAATTGTTAGGAATACCAGCTCAACTACCAACACTTTCAGGTTACTGTTGTTTGTTTGGTGATACTTACATATGTTTTCAGCAAAGCGATGTCGCCTTCATCCAGAGCTAAAATGCAATTAGAAAACATGAATGATTTTGCATTTTGGCCGGGGGAGCTAGCCAAGTTGCTAAATGTGACAACAGGGAACACTAAATACTATAAATGCTAAACTTTTTTTTTTTTACAAACGTAAAATATATTGAAAGCCTATAACTAGAAAGATAATCATAACCGAGGCCTGGAGTATCTTATTTTTTAACAAGCTAAGCTAATGTTGGCTAACCTAGCTAAAAATCGGCGTATTCTTATGTATTATAACAACAACAACGTAAGCATATATATAAATAATGCACCTCTGATGGGGGCATCTTCCTTTTCCTCTTCCTTAATCTTCCTCTGGTCGTCTCCTAAATAGTCCGGCATCTTTAATAAAGAAATAAACTGTTTTTGCCCAAGAAAAATGGAGACGCTTCAGCAGCTAAACTGTACAATTACACAGCAGGTTTGGACTTCCGCTAGTTACCGGGAAACACAAGCCGGAATTATATTAGAGATGCTCCGATTATTTTCAAAATCGTTTTACTTTTTTAACATTATCAACGCTCCAAATCGCAATTATGAATAGAAATATATGTATTTTTTCTGTAAAAAATATTATATTACTTTAATTTGATCAACATATACGGAATTAATAGAAATAATCAACATCGGAACTGAAAGGTTGACAGTTTTCCACACACGGAGCTATTTCGTAGAGAGCCCTCGCTGCTTGTTCTGGCAGCACCTGCACCAGGAGGCCCATGTGGAGCGACAGTGAGCGGGCCGCAGACTTCAGCACCTAAGCGGGGTCTCTTTTCACCATTTCGTCTTGTGAATGTTCGCTGCCGCGACTGCTCCAGGATGCTGCTAGAGGCGAAGGACTGCGAGGAGACGACGGTGTTTAAAGCGGCTGCCGGTAAGCAGAGAAACGGGCCACACGAAAAACAGCTAACCCAAGTTTAGGCTACTCATGTTACTCACTACAGCTTGACTTATTTCTAAATATACCGCGGGAATTAAATTGAGTAAATATATAATGGTGCAATGTTGATATTTCCCCTAGTTAGTTTGCGTTAAACCCTATTTGCCGTGTTGCATAATGTGTCCCACTGGGTATCCCCCGATGGTCGCATTTGCTCCAGTATTTTATTTGAGCTCTTTTCCTTAAATCACATAGGCTAGCAGATAGTTCTGCACGCTAGAGCACGTTTCATTTTTGTTTTTCTTTCAGAAGTTGTCTGAAACGGAAACTTTTATAAAAGCCAATGAAAGGACAGGAACGTTGAAAACAAAATACATCCTGTTACATCAGCAGCTTTCTGGTTAATTCACTTAATTCTGCTGCAACAAGTTATTAGATACTTTTTATAAGCACTGTAGCTCTACATCAGCTGGTCGTTGAAAAGCTTTATGTGGAGGGATCCAATCCGGAACTGGAGGGTGAATGTCAGTCCTGACCTTTAGAAATATTGCACCTATGTTCTGCTAAATGTTTTAGGTTTCCAACTAAAATCTTGCTTTCAATAATACTTTATAGATGCTGTTCTATTTAATATGTAATGTGTAACCTTCAGGTGGTCATATAAATGTTAGTTGAAAACTAATCTTATGTAATATCAGTCTAGCTAATGATCTGGAAGAGCTGAGCAGTCTTAAATCATAGCAGTGGCCTCACTATACTCTAAATTTAAAGTATTTTCATCTCAGACTCATGGTATAAAACATGAAGGCAGATTTTGACAGTTTACATTAAAGCAGTTCATTTTCATTATTCAGTCCTGACTATTTCAATCAGTAAAAGGTCATTATGCTTAAATGCAGCTTGCATTAATTTTTTTTTTGTTGCCATTTTCTATATCTTTTCAAGCAATATATTTATTAGTGTCTTTAAATGAACTACAACAGCATTGTAATTTTAGCAACATTTTAACAGACTCACAGTTTATAACTAGGTGTAGATGACCCTAAAAGTCTTTGGTTTTTTACATTGATGTGAGAGTATTTATAGAAATGCAACAAAAAGAGTTGTTGCTTAAATCTAATACTACTGAGGAAATAATAACTAATTATATTCGGTCAAGCTAATCCTTTCTCAGCCAGTGAAAATCTTACTCCTTTTTTGTGCATTCAAAGCAGACCAGTCCATGAAAATTCCCTCACATCTTCTGTGAAAACCCACAGCTTCTGTGCAGGTTTTGGTGGAGCCGGTGGGTCGATGGTTTGAGGCCTACATCAGGAGGAGAAATAGGAATGTGTCTGCCTCCTTTCAAGAGCTGGAGGAAGAAGAGGAGTCGTCAGAAGAGTCAGAGGATGAGGAGTTGCAGCTGCAGGAGCACCCGATGCTCCGAACACTGGATCCTAAAGACTGGAAGGTAGCTGAGAGAAAGTAGAGTGTCACGCACACTACTTACTGATGTAGACATGTCATCCATTGGTCCAGTGTTTATTTCATTTCATTCACTAGTGGGTTATATTTTCAGGCTCATGGTATAAAACGTAAAGGCAGATTTGGACAGTCCACATCAAAACGGTTCATTTTCATTATTCATTCCAGACTATTTCAATCAGTAAAAAGTTGTAATGCTTAAATGCAGCTTGCATTAAGTCTTTCTTATATATCTATTGCAATTGTTATATTGTAAATGTTTTGCTTTTGAGGTTTATATTCATACTAAAATTTGAAAATAATTTGTTTGCACTTAAAAAAAAGATTCAGGATATAATCTGCATTTAAAGAGTATCAATTACTTTGCATTGTCAGTATTAAAGATTGGGATGCATTGATCTGTCAGGCATACCATTTCAATTCAAAACACATTAAAATAAATACATTTTGCTTTACACTCTTCGGTAAAGATGGTATTTTTGAATTCAACAAAAAAAAATCAAGAATTTATCTGTTATTTAGGCATCTAAGCGTATATCCTTAGTATTGATATATTTTTTTACAATTCAAATTGAAAAGAGGCTTAAAGTAATTGCTATTGTTGAAACCGCAAAATTAGGTTAGATATATTAACTAAAGGAAAAAGGAGAGACCCCTGTCTTGGATTTGCCAATCGTGGATTAGAGGTAATCAGTTACAATTTTTCTCAATCTAATCCCTGGTCGTTTGATTTGTGCATGTCTAATCATAGCTTGAGAGAGATCCAAATGATTCCATCTGATTAAATTAGGAATTAGGATTTGCTGAAAGAGAGTTGCATCATCAGCATATGAGGAAATTCCATATACTAATTGTCTGATTTTAAACCTGTTAGGCTTTTATATGTTTTAATCACAAGAGTAAGGGTTTCTAAAGGGCTTTACATAAACTTTTTTAAGTTTATAGCACTGCTGCTAGAGTTTCTTATTTTGTAGCAAAGACAAAGAGGTTATCAACACACAATCTTGTGTAACCTTGTCCTCTTTTTCTCAAAAAGAGACTGTGGAACTTGTTATATTATTTTGCCTGATGTATACTTTTGGGAGAAGGGAACTCAATTTCAATTTGCAACTGGACATCCAAGACCTTTTAAATAATAATGTGTACAGTAACAATATGTAATATTGACATGTGGTCAAATTGGGTTACTTCAGTTCATGAAGAAAAACGAGGTAGTATGCTCTGTCACTCACCCCCTCCCCTCGGTGTGTTTCATGGTGAATTATCCGTTTTTGATTGTCCAGAACATATATGAGCTCTACGTTAGCCTTTAGCCCGGTCAGTTTTAGATTTTAAATGGAAGTGCACAGTGTGTTAAAGACTTCACAACCTTGCAGGCTTATGTGTGATTTGCCATCGAACGAGGAAATATGGATACCAGACAGATCTTGTAAACATTGATTACGTCCCGTTTTTAGCATTTCTAAAATAACTAAAACTTACAACCACTCAGTCGTCTCAGAACAAATCTGTTTCGGTTTAACCGTTCTTCGAACATGATTAGGAAATTGGACTGTTTTGTGATTCGTTCACTGTAAAATTCTTAGATATTGCACCTTTAAGTAAAATGTCTAATTCTAAAAAAAAATGCTGAGATTGGTTAAAAAGGCAAAATTAATAGAAAGGATATAGTTTTAATTTTTTAGTACATTGTAAAAAAATTAAGTAGGGCATATTTAGTACGCAGCAAACATTGCTTGCTAACCACTATTAAACAGTGGTTCATGGCTTATGTTTTCAGTGTTTTTTGTGATTTGTTTTGTTTTAGTTTTAAAAGTCCCACGCTGTTGAGCTCACCATATATTTAGAATGTTCCTTTAAAGGGGGCTGTATAATGCTATTTTACAGTTACTTCTGGGATAGACATGTATATGATAAAATGGTACCGTTGGTGTTATAAAGTATGAATTGGTCCTGAAATGTAACTTGTATGCTGTAGTTAATGTTAGACCTCCAAGTAAAACGGCTAGTTTCTCTATAAACCCACCTCCTGCATTCCGCAGTGTGTGTTTTTGGCAACTGTTTACTGAGCATCAATTAATTAACCACACAAGGCTGTTATAAGATCACATAAACAGCTTGATAAATGGCTAACCCACATTAGCATTAGCATGTAGCCACTTACTTCTCTGTCCATCAGGCGTCTTTCTTCTTTGATCCAGCAGCTGTTCTTTAGGAATGTAGAATAAAATCCTGTAATCCGTGCAGCCAAACAGTTGTTTTCACAGAGAAAGTAAAAAATTCAACAAAAAAAAATTGTTTCAAGCTGCCAAAAAAAGCACCCATGAACTGTGAGAAGGAGGAGGATATGTTTAAACTCTAGCAGAGGTAAGCCGCTCTCCCTGCAGGGGTGGTGCAGACACCTCAACACCGCCTTGTTTTCAACTGGTGATATCCCTAGCTGAACACTTAGTCGATTTTTAGGAGAGGGAGGGGCAGCTGCACAGAGAGCATTATTCAGGCGGATTACTCAGACATGGTCATGTCATGGCTTTTAGTACATCCTGTTAGAATGAGACATTGTGCTGTTTATTTACTGACACCTTGAGCCCTTCAGAGTGACACCTCTAGAGATAGGCGGAGCTCACATTGGGACATGGAACGATCCTTTGAGACGGCCGAAATGCACTCGGTGTGAACCAGCCTTTACAGTTAAAAAACAAGCGGCTTGCAAAGCTGTTGCATATGTGCTACATATTAAATATAGTTAATCCCACAGACAGATATTTACATTGCATGTGTCTCATATGAACCCTTCTAATTTTATTTTGCAGAATCAAGATCACTACGCTGTCCTCGGACTCCCACATCTGAGGTATAAAGCCACACAGAAACAGATTAAAGCTGCCCGTAAGTACCTTTCCTCTGCTCTCATGGGTTATTTGTCTGGATCGGTGTGATGCTGACGTTTTGATCACCTCTGTTGTTTCTCTACAGACAAGGCGATTGTGTTGAAGCACCATCCTGACAAAAGGAAAGCGGCAGGAGAACAGATTGTTGAAGGAGACAATGATTACTTTACCTGTATAACTAAAGGTGCCCAGCTCCTCCACAGATGTCAGATTAAAGGCATCAGAACCAGTGTCATATCCTGATCCTAGTCTCACTGTTCCCCCTTTGTTGTTTGCACCTCAGCTATTGAAATCCTGTCAGACCCAGTGAAGAGAAGAGCATTCGACAGCGTTGATCCAACGTTTGACAATAGTGTGCCTTCCAAAAGTGAAGGCAAAGAGAACTTTTTTGAGGTGTTTGCTCCAGTTTTTGAGAGAAATGCCAGATGGTCTTCCAAGAAGCACGGGCCCTCCCTCGGAACCATGGACTCTTCTTTTGAAGAAGTAGACAATTTTTACTCTTTTTGGTAGGTGGGAAAGTTTTGGTTAAGGCTGGATGGTAAAGACAGGTGTGTATATTGCCATATAAACTGTCATTTTTACTCCTCAAGGTACAACTTTGACTCATGGAGGGAATTCTCCTACTTGGATGAAGAGGAGAAGGAAAAAGCTGAATGGTAAGCTGCTGTCTTAGATTGTTACCTGGCTCATAGTACAGAAAAGCGTGCATACATTATAGTATGTGTCAAACTATGTGTACAAAATGCCAGCATCCATTGAAATTATAGTTGTAATGCATTAGTTTGACTCCAGAACCTGAACTTTCAAGCATTTAACCTCTGAGTTTTAACATGAGAATTATTGTGGTCTTCAGTCGAGACGAACGGAGATGGATCGAGAAGCAGAACCGAGCTTCCAGAGCTCAGAGGAAGAAGGAGGAGATGAACAGAATACGCACACTAGTTGGTACAGCCTCTCCGCCACATCACACACACAGCAAATGTTGGTATAAGTTTGAATAGGGTCCAAACGGGTGTCTTTGTGTGACTGCAGATACGGCCTACAGCTGTGACCCTAGAATAAAGAAATTCAAAGAGGAGGAAAAAGCCAGGAAAGAGGCTGAGAAGAGAGCAAAGGCAGAAGCCAAGAAGAAAGAGCAGGAAGAGAAGGAGAGAGTAAGTACATCTACAATAACACAAATCAAGTAGTTTTGAAGCTGTTAGTTTTACAGAGCTTAAACTAATCCAAAAATTGCAAGTGGGGGTCAAAGAAATTTGCAGTAGAATGAAATGCATTACCCATTAATTTCTGTGTATTTCACTGTGTATTTTCAAAATACACTGTGTAGTTTTACCTGAACTTTAAGGATATTTTGCTTCTCTTTGCAATGCTAAAGTGCACATAGTGAATTGATCTGAGACATATTTAAGACTTTTGCATTATACAATGTAATTCTTCTGTTAGGGACTTTAAAAATAATTGGTGCAGCACTTTAATTGAGGAGCATCCTCAGAATTTATGATAAAAACAATCTGCGATAGTTTCATATCAGCTGATGGTGCTTCATCATCTGAGTTTTGATTTTATTTCGGTCAGGCTCGGCAGGCAGAGCTGGAAGCGGCTCGTTTAGCAAAGGAGAAAGAGGAAGAGGAGGCCAGACAGGCTGCTCTGCAAGCTAAGAAGGAAAAGGAGATCCAAAAGAAAGCCATCAAGAAAGAGAGGCAGAAACTAAGGACCACCTGCAAGGTTAACTGTCACACAAATGTGTAACCAAAGAGCATGATGAGTCTTTTTTGTTCTACTGATGTTAAGCAAACTAAAAATATCTTTTTGGGGAGCATTTAGATAATATTTTCTCATCCTACAGAACTGGAATTACTTTGCTGACAATGAAGCTGACAGTGTGAAAATGATGGAGGAAGTGGAGAAACTCTGTGATCGTCTGGAACTGACAAGGTTCAGCTGATAACCAGATCATTTCTTTAGATCAGGTTTATAAACACAATTCGGATCCTTGGAGCTGTTCATTTATGTCCTCCTTTGTCCATATAAAACTACAGGCGACCGATATGTTTTTATTATTATTTAAGGCCGATGCGATAAAAATAATAATAATATTGGTCACATATGGCCATATCTAAAGCTGATCATTAAGGCTGATATCCAATGACGCTATATTTATTTTTTAGCAGCACATTGATTGTGAAAGACAGCTGAGCACTCACTGTTTGAAATTTAAATTAAAGTCAATGAAACTCTTAAAATATTTACTGAACTTCAAATATAAGACAATATAAAAAAACCAACTCTAAACAGTAACCTCAGTGCAAATGGTTTCAGAACAATAGAAAATAAAACAGATTCAAGTCTCTTTAAGTATACCAAATAAAAACAAATTCAAACAGTAACCAGAATAATGCTGCAAAAATCAGGTTATGGTGGAATCTTGACTTCAAGTATCAAAGAAAAATTGCCACAAAGTAAAGCACACTACCACATGGTAATAAATAAAATCTAAAATGTGCATAAGAATAGTGGAGTCAAACTTAAGAGGAAAATGTGAGTGGGCTGGCTCACGTGGTTCTGTGTGGGTCCTGCCTTTAGTCAAGTAGTGGCTGCAGCTGGCTACACAGGCACCTTACACACACACACACACACACATATATATATATATGTACGTATGTTGTATTTTTTTTCATTTTTTGGCCGACATAGAAAAAATTGAATATATCGGTCGGCCTCTACATCAAACACTTGAGCTATCGGAATGATTTGTATTGGTTTGTGAAAGCATCAGGTCTTCTTTTGTTGACATTAAAGTGATTTTTCAGATAGATTGTGGGCAAAAACTTTTTTGCCTTCTTAAATGTAGAACTAGGTTAATGTGTCCCAAACTTGAGCCTTATGGTGACATTTGTTTTGTTAGTCTGCAGTCTCTGAATGAAATCCTGGCCTCGGGCTCTAAGGAGGAGAGCAAGGCAGCAGTAGAGAAGCAGGTAAAACTATCTGGGGCTTTTGGTCGGGTCTGGAGAGCTAAAGACTTCCTACCTGATTCAGTAATGTGGCGTGTTTTTATTGTTTAAGGTAGAGGAAGTGAATGCCCAGCTGCAGAAGGAGAAGGAGGCAGAGGTTCAAGCCCGGCAGGCGGCCCGGAGTGCTGAGCAGGCCAGTGGAGGGGTTGGAGGTGGGAAAGGCTGGAACGAGGACGACCTCCAGCTACTCATCAAAGCGGTTAACCTGTTCCCAGCTGGAACCAACGCCAGGTAGGCTAGGGGAAATAAAGCTCCGAATTCTACAAACCGTTCCCTAAAAATATATTTACCCCTCCAACTGCTTTACCTTTTATTACTTCACAGCCACACTGTGTATGTTATTCGAATTTTATTAATGTGTTGGATTTTCTTAACCATGGCTCTTTCTTCCAGCAGGATAACGTGTTTTATGGTTAAGATCTGTGTGCTTATTGTCAATTCTTTTCTCGTGTTTTAATACATAATCTTCTATTTTCTAGGTGGGAAGTTATAGCTAACTACATGAACTTGCACTCAACTAGTGGGATGAAGAGGACAGCCAAAGATGTAATCAACAAAGCCAAGAATCTTCAAAAACTTGGTAAGATGAAACATAAAGAAAATCAAAAAGGATCCTCTTAAAATGTTTTCTCTCACTGGATAAAAGCCAAAAGATTACTTTTAAAATGTTAGATTTTTTGTATGGTTTTCTGTTTCTGAGCTTCTTTTTCTTTTTTCTTTTTTTTTTTCCAGACTTGACTATTTCAGTATTTTTTTAAAGGGGCTATATCATGATATTTTACAGCTTTCAACATCTGGAAATACATATATATGATAAAATGTTACTATTGGTGTTATAGAGTATCAACTCCTCCTGAAACTAAATCAACTCCTGAAATTAAATTGTATCCTGGAGTTAATGTTGGACCACAAAGTAAAAAGGCTCGTTTCTCTATAATCCTTCCCCCGCTCCCCTCCTCTCCCCTCACCGTGAGTGCAGCGCCGTTCTGACTGTTTGAGAAAAACAGACTGATCCTTATCTCAACCCGGAGTCCGACAGTGAATTTGAAGTTCCCCAAGTACCACAATGAAACTGCATTTTATTAAGGGCACTGACTTTTGGTTTATTTAGAATTTAGACGGAGCCAAAACCACCGCAGCTTAGTCCAGCAAGCAATGTTTCCAGCCTACTATATAAAAAAAGCCATGGGTGTTGTTTGCACCCATTTACTGAACATTCTGAGACGCTACAGTTCAATCAATTAACCACACAATGCTTGTAGAAGATCAAATAAGCAGCTTGATAAATGGCTAATGCAAATTAGCATGTAGCTACTTACTTCTCTGTCAATCTTTCAGGCGTCTTTGTTGCCAAAAGCCAAAAGGGGGTTTTCACAGAGACATTTTAGAAAGTAAAATTTCAACAAAAACAGTGGTTCCAGCTGTTAAAACCGAAGCAGCTATGAGCTTTGTGAAGTGGGAGGGTGTGTTTGCAACTCTACCAGAGGTAAGCTGTTCTCTGGGAATTCTCTGAATGGGCGGTGCGGACACACCTATTACTTCCTAGTGGTAATATGGTCGTTTTCCAGGAGAGGGCGGTGCAGCTGCCCAGAGAGCGGGATTCAGGAGGATTACTCAGACATGCGTGAATTAAGCCAAAAACTACTCTGGTGGGTTTTTTTTTATGAGAAAATTGCATTACCAGATGGTTGAAACTCCAAAAACTGGATTTTGCTGCATGATATAGGCCCTTTAAAACTTATTTAATGTTATGGATTTCAATGCAGAGTTCCTAAGCAGCTATGATAATTATGGAAAAGTATATTTGGATTTGAGCATTTCCAAAGTTAAGTATGGAAAAATTAAAATTCTGTACAAAAATATTCTTTTTGTTTTTGTTTTTTTCTTATAAGAGAAAATAAAGCAATTTCTAAAAAAAAAAAGAACAAAAGGCTTTTTACAGATTTTATATTTGTGTTTATATGTTGGTCTTTATTTCTAACATTTTTATGCAACGGGGATAAAACCTGTGTAAGGCTTCATTCACACTGCGCATCAAATCCGGCCTTTTGTTTTTTGCCCCTATGCGACCCATATCTGATCTTTTTCTGGCAGTCTGAACGGCACAAATCCGAATTTTTTTCTAATCAGACCAAGGTCCCTTCAGTATGTGGTACTGAATCCAAAACATATCTGATGTTTTTGAAAGCGGCTGAGGTCTGAACAGCCATGTCGCGTTAAATCCGTCTTTTACGTTATTAACACGAGACAGCGTGTCAGTGACGTCAGTAATCAGCGCCGGAGAAAACACGGAGGTAGCAGCCACTGCTCCAAACAAGGCTATTGTTAAAGCACAAGCTCGCCTTTTTCTTGTGGTCATTCTTTCTCTAATTAATTTGTCAACATTTCGTTGGTTCCGACTATGCAGGCGTTTTGGAGCCGTGAAACGTTCACACCGGAGCGCGTTTGCTTTCGCATTTTATCTGTAGTGTAAACAACCATACAAAAAAATCGGATTTGATCAAATAATCTCAATTGAGCATTAAGACCTGCAGTGTGAACGTAGCCCTAGGGAACATTGCGTAATGTTATTGTAAACTGATAGGAAAGTGTAAAATAATTGATCTCAGAAGAGTATAGAATTGCAGAAAGGTTATCATGTAGAAGGCTTGTTTCTGGAGAATTAAATGGTTATGTGGCATTAGAATATCTCAAGTGTTACCATCGTATCCTCAGATCCACTACAGAAAGATGAGATCAACAGAAAGGCCTATGAGAAGTTCAAGAAGGAGCATACTTGTGTGCCACCCTCCATAGACAATGCCTTGCCCTCAGAGAGATTTGATGGTAAGTGAATTTCTAAAGCTCCAGGGTTGACTCAATATAGAATAGAGACACATCGCTGTGTGGATCTAGAGGGTTATATGTTTAAACTGAAAATTGTGTTTCCCATCACAAAGCTGCTCTTCGTCCCTCAGTTTGCCTGAAATGTCTGATTTGAAGTCATAAGCCATTTTAAGATAGATGTTGTAGAAAATTTGCATACAATTCCATCCGGTCTTTAACCAGAGTTGTCTTTTCACCAAAACGAGAGAGGAAGAAAACTGCTCGCAATGACGAGCCGGCTCCCATCGTTCACTCCAAAGAGCCGGGTTTGTTCGCGACCACCACATCACTAGGTTGCACTTGTTAAAAACCAGCACTATTTTAGGACCTATTTTTAGAGCTTCTGAAAGGTACATTTTAACTTTGCACCACCACATACAAGATAAGTTTTTGTTTTAGATGAAAGAAAAATTAAATTCACACATATGCTAACCTAAAGCCTTAGCCATAAACCTGACAGTTATGTTAATATTAGGGCCGGGACTTTAACATGTTAATTGCGATTAATTAATCACTGAAGAATTATCGAGCTAAAAAAATTAACGCATTTAATCGAAGTTTGCATTACAATCAGTGCGGAACATTTGTTTGAGCATGATTTCCTGGTACGTGGATTACAATGATGCAGCTGGGCAGGTAGGGTGACCATCTACTTTTCGAGCGTTTTCCTTATTTACCAGGGGACCATACTTCAACTAACCGAGCAGCTGGTTCTGATTTGTTCAGGCAGAACAGCCAACCGGCTGTGCGCGAGTTGCGCCCTGCCATGTTGCTGCTGTTTGCATAAAGTCAAAACACAAGTTTTATGTATTAACTGCACACCTTTTGGCTGCAACAAACGAGTGGCGGATGCTATCATTCCTATAGCTGGCATGTGTGTTTCTGTGTATAACAAAAAGTTGCAAAGATCCCACAGGTCACATAGACACAGACTTTAATAATGCTTTGCAATGTGAGAGTTCATTTATAAATTGACTGAGGATGATAAATTTGAAAATGAAACACTGGGTTTACACATTTTTTAATTATATAAACTGCTGCTTTTTACTTTTATTATACTGAATAGAAATAAATCTCAGTATTATTTTAGATTAAAAAGTAAACTATCATTGGTAAGATATACATTACTATACAAAAGTATTTTATTTTACTCATGCAAGCCTTTTTAGAAGTTTGTTATTTAACTATTCTAACCACAGAGAATGCACGCTTTAAAATGATGATTTCGAAGGTCTAGGCTGGACAAAGTGTCCACTGAAAAAGTCAAATGCCCTTTAAAAATCAAAATATGGTCATCCTAAATCAAGAATCTCTTGCTATTATTCTTTTAAAGACGACGATCTGAAAATACTTAAAATGACACTCTAGGTCTGTTAAGTTTTGGCCAAGTGTGTGTGTGTATATATATATATATATATATATATATATTTCAAATATTAAAAGGCCTTAAAATAACAGTATTCCCGCTTGTGATGTTTGTCGACTTCTAAAAGCCAAATCATTTTCTTTTCAAAATTTTTACTTTTCAAAATGCGATTGAGATGAATTAATTCGCTTAGAGCAGAGGCTTTTCTTCGCACACAGAGGGAGATATACAGCAGCAGAACTCTGAATCGGAGTAAACGATCTCTCAAAAATGACACATCGTCACGTGTAGATTGTTTCATGGTCTTAAATCGTCATATTTTACACTGCTACCTTTAAATATCCAGCCTCTTTTTCAGCTTCTCTTCTACCTCATCCAGCCTGTAGAATTTCATCTACTCCAGGCTCTCCTCCTCCATCTCTTCCAGCCTCTCCCTTCATCTGCTCCGGCTTCTCGTCCTCTACCTCCTCTGCTCTCTCCTTTTCCATCTCCTCCAGCCTCTCTGCTGTTTGTCACCTTAGAAATATATGTTGATGCATGACTAACCGATTAGGGATAGAGTTTGATAGTAAAGTTATTGCCGGACCAAAAAAGGTCTTTACTTTCACACAGTTATGTGTAATTTATTCCTCAAAAATATGGATACATAAAATCCCATGATGTAGAATATGTTTATACTATTTACACTATACATTTTATTTGTTTTTTTTAAGTTGCTCTTTTCTACAACAATGCCTACTTGAAAATAAGAAAAACTGAGAAAAAGAACTGAAAATAATTTTTATCTAATTTTAATCTCTTTGGCATATTCTATTTTAATATTTTAATTTAATTCTAATTTTAAGTAATTTACACTTTCACTCCTAAAGAAGTCTCTTATATCGAGTTTTCTTTTCTTGGACATCCTTCAACTCATATACAACACATACCCGCACGCATGCAAACAGGCACAAACACACAATGTAAATGACATGAGTAAAATCTATCTAGCTGACGTGACCCAGACAGAACAAATGCCAAACATGTTGACAATTTACACTCGCAGGTGCCTCTCATCCGGACCAACTCGAAGTTGTAGCCGGAGATGTTAACAGATGTTAGACAGGCTGATTTTACCGCTCTGGGCTTAAGAGCTGATGGAATGACAGCGGGGACGGCCAATCACAAATAAATTAGCAAGAATCCGGCAGCCAATCAGAAAGTGATATTTAGGTTAGAGGCGGGATTTCTAGCAGAGACCGAAATTGTGTGTCATGACGATTGACTGAACACTATGGACAGCGGTTGTATTGATAGGGATGACACAGTAGCGGCTGAATATTGGTAGGGACGTGTTTCTACCATCCCTACCCAATGCTGCGCCCCAGACCACGGTCAAGGTATACCCAAGTCAAGGTTTCAAAACCACCAAAATTTTTCGTCATACCATGTGGTATGAGCAATTTTTTTTGTTTTTATGTGTCGTCTGGTCAGAGAATGTAGAGGTCCCTAATGCAATGTAAAGCTGCAGCGTAAAAACTTCGGCTATTGTAAAAAGCCAGACGGTCACTGCTTGGAAGATGGTTGCCCTACATGCAAAACATGCTTGAGAACTGTTGCAGCCCTAGGGGGCAATAAATCAAATATGATGCAGCATGTTCGGGAGCACTACCCGTCGTTGTATGCTAAATTCAACGTAAAATTAATGTTATCTTGAAATGAACGAGCGTATTAATGTCTGACATTAGTGAAATGAACTTATCTTGTCAAATATGGTAACTAGCATGCTAATGAAGATTTATATTAGCATGTTGAAAATACAGACATTCAAAATACATATTTTAGAGCTGTAATAATGGCATGATATTTTGGCCTAAGTTTTCATACCATCAGACTCTCATATCGGCCCATGTCTACCATATACATTAAGTGTCTTACTGACAAAAGAGAAATATAATTCGCAACATTCTAGCCCAATATTAATTAACTCTATAACAGCCATAGAATTGATACGTATGTTGTTTCCCACCCCTTTTTTTTTGTGTGCCAAAGACGCATTATGGATCCATGCACATTATTTCTCCTCTCGCTAGCAGTGGCGCAACTCATAGCAGCCGCAAACTTCTCATTTGAATACTGCCCCCTGCACCTGTTATGAATTGCTCACACAATCTTAGTAGATCACTCGCAAATGAAGGACAACCCACAGGCAGATAATGTTTGCGACGCATACAATATTCCAGTCATTTTTTAAGAATCTTGACTAATCGGGGCCATTGTTATTCTGCGTCTTGATTGATTTTAGGGTTAGGGCAGTTATTAAACTCCTCTGTCGTGTGTCCTGCACTTGCCAAATGTATCATGTCCCATCATAAGAATCTTTTTGTCCAGAAGAAAACGAGAAGCACAGACAACTCCCGATAACTTTGTTCCTCACTCTGAAATAGAGACCTGCACTGAAACCTTCAATGGAAAAAGACGCACCTTTTAATGTTTTAAAAAGGTGTGAGCTTTGAGAGTAATTAAACAAGTGAGAAATGTGAGTTAATGTATGTCTGAGCAAAGCGTTTAAAGTGCGTGGCAAGTGGTTATACAGTCTTAAAATATAATTGTAAAAGAACAAGATGACTACTTCAGATTGTCACAGGTTGTGCATCTTCAGGATTATTTATAACCCCGCAATAAACGAGGGACGAGGGATATGTATGTCATCAGTGTTTGCGCTCACAGCTTTCCCTGTCCCCAGCCCCGCTAGGGATAGACGATATGGACTAAAAAATGTATCACGATAATTTCAGGTATTTATTGCAATAACTATACAAACGACAAGAATATATGCTTTTCTGTAAAATAGCAGATCTTTAAGTTGTGTTCAGTGATTGTGCTAAAAAACATCACACAACAACAATGTCTGGCTAATGTACAGCTACATGTCTGCAGTTATATTATAAAAATCCTCTGTAGACAGGGGTGTTGGTACCATCCCGCTGCACTATTCATACTTCAATGGCATGGACCATTTGCTTGATTCCTTTTTCAACAGTTTGGAACGGCAACATGTCTTTTGTCAAACAAAGCGCCACTGCTTCAGTCAATTCAACCCATCATTTGTGTTGCTTATCATAATTAGCGCAATTAACAAAAGTTTTGGCAATTTTAATCTGGGTGGGAATGTTCTTATCGACAGGTCCACTTGTAGTTGACGCCTCCGTTGCCTCGCGTATCTACATACATTCTTCATACTCTGGTTTATGTTTCAGATGGTGGAACAAATTGGATGCGTTTCCACTCTTTGTAACTACCGTTTTACTGCAAACTTTACATATTACAGTTCCTCACCTGATTTTCTGGAACCAAACCATTTCCGAACTGTGCAGGTAGCTCCTTGCTTTAAAACAAGTTCCTCCTCACCTTTACGCCTTCTGCCATGCTTGTTTTTACTCCGCATGCGAACAGTGAAACGGGCATGCACAAAAATAAGTCATCAACTAGACTTACCGCAAGGAGACTATTTTTTTTATCATGGGAATTTTCAACATATTGCAAACGATTAGATATCACCCATCCCTACCCTATGCCCCTCCAGCTTTTCCGTAACATTACCTGACATTCTGAAAGCAAACACCTTGCTGCGTAAAGTTTGCTCATGTTCCTAGGTCTTAAGCCACAGAATTACTGATAAGTTATCCAGAAAATGTCCAGAATGTGCTTTCACACTCAAAATTGAAACAGACGAAGTCCAGAAAATTAGTTTTTCTTGGTCTGTCTGAAAGGGGCTTTAGTGAAGCTACTTTGTATTCACCCTGAATGCCATCAAACTGTATGGCCGAATTACCTGTTGAAAAAGCTGCTAGAACATTTGCGAATTCAGACATTTGGTGTCTCCACTGATGAAGTTTTACTAATGCTCATTAAACAGAGCTCGAAAACATACTTGAAAAGGCTTTTCCTCATTATTGGACCCAAATGAAGCAGGTAAAGTGTTGAGTTGTCAGTCCCGTGTTCATTGCTTTAAATTCTTTAATAGCAATGGGGGCTTATCATATATAAAAAACATAAAATATAATTTATCTGATTTTTATGGGAGCTTTTTGCCATTGATTTTTATTATTTTTATTTAAACCTGTTTTGATAACTGCTCTAAAGGAATTATTGGAATAATTCTGTCAGGAAATGTGGGAAATGCTGAGAAATAAGTATTAGCAGGCAGTAGCTCAGGCTTTGATATGGCCCCCTAAATGATGAATGAGGATTTAGAGCCCAATTAAGCAGAAACAGGGTTTTAACTGTTTTCAGAAATCAAGACAATTAAATTAAACATTTTTCTGATAACCCCAGTAGTTCATATAAAAATTCTTAACTGCAAAAGAAAATAAACTTCTCATGATTTGAGGACATAGGTACCAAATGGAAGGTTAGAATGAGTTGGGTAATGACTAACATAAACCAGGAACCAAATGGTAGGGAACATGGCTTCTAAGAGTGCAGAGAGCACCTCCAGGTGGATGTTTGTTTTTATAAGAAATTAAGTAAATAGGCTTAACTGTAGCTGGTAATACTGTGGAAAATTAATTTTCTAAGTATGTTTCTAAAGATTGGAGTGGAGGGAAGAATGTATACATTCTGTTTGAAGCCTGATTTAAGATGTGTAGTTCATTCTTTGTAGGTAGACTACTAAAACAGTTGTCACTAACTAGTTTGTGATCTTTCAGCATCTGGAAGTGAAGGGAACGCCGCCCCCTGGACCACAGAGGAACAGAAACTTCTGGAACAAGCCCTGAAGACCTACCCTGTGAGCACACCTGAACGGTGGGAGAAGATCGCTGCTGCTGTTCCTGGACGGAGCAAGAAGGACTGTATGAAGAGGTACAAGGTACGTTCATCCAAACTGGGTATAGTGACTGTAAATGTTTACTTGGATCTAAGATCATGTGAAAGGCTGACTAAGTTAAACCAATGAATTTTGGTTTTAAAATGTATTACTAATGGGAATTTTCTGTGTTTTTCGGGCAGGAACTAGTAGAGATGGTCAAAGCCAAGAAAGCTGCTCAGGAACAAGTGGCAGCCAAGAATAAAAAATGACACCAACCACAAATAATAGAATCTGTGTTATTTTAATGTTATTGTGTTATTCTTTATTTTATAATAAAAAATCTAGACCCAAGACTTAAATACGTTTGTGTGTAGTTGATGGTTCCTCAGCTTCTCATCCAGAACATCCCACTGCGGATCTGGTTGTAGTCTGGCAATTGTTCTATTGGACCTACAGCAAGAAAAACTTTTTAATTGGGTTTTTGTAGCTCAAGCCAAAATCTCACATAAGTATATCACCATTTTTGTAATATTGTTTGTTTTTGTTTCAGCTGAATAAAAATGACTAAAAGTGGAACATACCAACTGCTGCGATGGCAGGAGCCCTGTTGTAGATGTATTTGGTACAGACCTCCTTAATCGTGTTGGCATCAATGGCCTGTGGAGGATTACATACAATATTACTTTTAAACCAGTTCCACAAACTTTTAAAACACTGCTTGTAACTAAGGAAACCAAGCCTTTTAAAACTGTGACAATGATGATGAAAGTCTGATACCTCTATCAGAAATAAAGATACAAACTGCTCTCAATCAGATGCTTAAGAGATTCAATTTATAGATGCAATTTAACGAAGTGCATCTCAGCCGATCACATTGGAGCAAGTTCATGCATTTTGATTGGGACTTTCACAAATGACTACCTTTGGTTAACAGAACATTTCGAAAAAGACATCCACTGAGTGGCAGTCTTGTTGACAAATGCCTTGGTGTTGAGAAAAGAGGATGGGCCAATTGGTTTAAGATGAACACTAAAGATGTTAAAAAAGGTTTTGTGGAGAAGCATTTTTGAACCCATAAGATGTGGAACCTTGAAGCAAAAAAGTCCATCTGGTACCACTTACACAAGACCAGAAAACTACCAGTCACACAGGCTACCCACAGCTGGACAGAGTGGAAAAACGTTGCCTTGTCCAAAAAGTCTTACGGCTTCATCCGGCCTTTTATCAACTATTCAGGCTAGTGAAAGTGATATATGGTGCGAAGGGGCCAAATGGCACCAATCGAGCATCATGTCTTGAGTATTATCACTCCCATCTTCTGGTGGCTACTTTTAAGAGGAAAATATGCTATAACAAGGCTAAAATGATAAACAAGGAAAGAACGGATACTCTTCATTCCAGCGGGGTACCATTGAGGTGTGGTAGAGCTAGAGATTCACATCAAGGATGTGCAAGGACCAATCTGTAGCAGCTCTGATGCCATCGGACCAAAATCTAAATGTTTCAGACATGCTGGGTATATGTTTAGAAATGAGACATTTCTGGTTGAGTCCAACACTAGAAAGGTGGACGTAATAAAGTGGCAGTTGAACCGAAATGAGTTTGTCTATAAAGGATTCTGCTGTGCCCTTGGCTTTAAATATAGTTGCTACATTAGCTGCCTAAAGGCATGGCAAATGTCCAGAGTGACTCACATCAATCCGGGCCTCCAGTTCATGCAGAGGTATCCTGCGGCTGTAGCACAGCATCTGTCTGCCGATATCCTCACAGATTGGGGTGGATCCTGTAGAGAACCAATCAGAGTTAACTCAAGTGACCACTTGTTGTGCTTTCCTCCGTCATGCAGACCGACCATCGAGATGCAGGAGCATGTTGGTCTTGAGCAGATTCTTGGCCCGAGCAACCTCACTTTCCGTCACACTCGTACAAAGAGACATCCTGTCGAGGAGCGCCAACCAGTGTTAAGTTTCTGTGAGTTTTAACTCATCCCTTTTATCCTGGTCCATGTTTGGGTGTACTCACCATTCCATCTGAGTAAAGTGCATCATGTCGTTGATGGTGCCCGGCTCACACACCATGTAGAGCCCCCACAGTCCCGTGTCTGTGTAGCAGGTGTTGAAAGACTGGAAGCTGTGGCAAAGGTTTCCCTGACAGGCCATCTGAGCCAGTTTACTGGACAGATTCTGAGGAGAAAACCAGATTTTAATCTGCATATCAGAGCTGGACATTTCCATCAGGTCCTCACGTTTTCTAAGTGGTAAAGGTTAAAGTTTAGAAAGGGAGCATAATGAAGAACAAATGTATTCAACCTCAACTTTTCCTTGATACTCACCACACCTCCACCAAATGAGCGGTCCCAGTTTCCAATCAGGGTGTTGGCCACCATCAGGGGGATGGTGTCGGGGTGAGACCATCCTACTGCTTCAACAGCGATAGCGATGTGAGCGAGTGGCATTTTATCATCGCGCACTCGGATCTGGAACAGAAGTAGACAGGCAGGGTTACTGCAAAGATCAGCCAGTTCAACACAACTACCAGAGGTTTCTCTACAGGATTCCAAAACAGTGTTGGGGGCAAAAATGCTAATAGAAAAAAAAAAGGTAACACATTCAGATGACTAACGTTTGTTTTGTTTTTCCTCATCACAACTTAGGTCTCTGTCCAACTCTGATCATTTGTGTTTTACCAATGGATTTTGAACCAGAATCACCACCAGTACCACCTCTCTGACTGTAAAGCCATGCAGTTTAGTAGTACCAAGAAGGTCCAGCAATGATTGATATGATTTTAGGGTTTTGGAAACTTTTTTTTAACATCTTGCAGTCTGCTCTTGAGGTGAACTTGTTCTGGCAGCCATACTTTGGCATGTTGGTAGTTGTTTTACACGGTTTTCAAAATTAATGTTTTGGGAGTATCTGACTTTAAAAGTAAACTATCTTAATTGAAATGACAAGACCAGCAGACAGCCAGATTCCATTGATTTACTCCGCTTTCAAACTCCAAATGTCATCTTTCTATCAAAACACCAATGTTTCAACATCCATTTTCTAAACAGCTTACCTGGGGGGAATCCACACACGCAAAGGGAGAACATGCAACTCCATGAAGAAAGACCCTGGGCCAGGATACAAACCCCACAACTCTCTTGCTGCAAGGCAACAGTGCTAACCACTGCACCCACTGTGCAGCCAGCAATGTTTCAAAACGTACAGGAAACTTTTTTTTTTAATGAAAGCGACTTCTTACCTCGCTTCCTGTAAAGTGACATGGAGGAAGAGCTGGTGCTCCACCTTGATCCCTGCTGGGAAGTTTTCCAAAGTGAAACTTAGCCAAACTGATGAGCTCCTGATGGCAAACACCTGAACAGTCGGGAGACATACAGACTCTGTAACTTCATGAAGAACTAATAAACGTGTTATCTTCGGCAAGCTGTTCATATATCACTACATATCTGGAATAACACTGGTGAACAGTTTTCATACACACCATAGGCATGAATATAACGAATAATAACGTTTAACGATTCATTCTAGTCAGGGAATGATTGCACTACAAACAAGATTCAACTAATAAAAAAAAAAAAAAAAAAACTGGTTGCACATTACAACAATCAAAAAGTGTACATACAGATTGAAGGAGCCTCTAATATTTGGTTAACATGAGTAAGTTACAAAGAAACATCCATACATCGTAACCATCAACTACTGGTGTAAACCCAGCCAGATATTTGACCATGATTCTAATCAGAAATTTTATATATAAGGGCCGGGAATTGAACGGGTTACTTAGGATTTATTAACTGCAGAAGAATTAGTGCGCAAAATTTGTTACACATTTAATCGCAGTTTGCATTACATTCAATGTGGAACATTTGTTTGAAGAAGATTTCCGGTATGCGGATTACGATGATGTACATGTGAGAGCTAGGCAGGTAGGGTGACCATCCACTTTTCAAGGGCTCTCCGAGGGTTTTTCATTGTTTATCAAGGGAGCATATTTAAACTGACCGGTGCGATGTTTGCAGAATGACAGCCCTCCACGAGTGTCTGGTTCTGATTTGTCCAGACAGAACAGACAGCCGGCTGTGCGCAGAGTTCCACCCTGCTGTGTTGCTGCTATTTACATGAAGTCAAAGCACAAGCTTTACATACGAACTGTCTGGGTGCAACAAAAGAGTGGCGGAGGCTATCAGTCCCACAGCTGGAATGTGTGTTTCTGTGTGTGACAAAAAGTTGCAAAGATCCCACAGGTAACAAAGACACAGAAACTTTAACAATACTGTGCAAAGTGGGAGTTAATTTATAAATTGGCTGAGGATGAATTTGAAAATGAAACACTGAGTTTACACATTTTTTATCATCTTTTTGAGAATGATGCTTTTTACTTTTATTATATTAAATATAAAAAATTGTCCAAATATTATTTCAATTTTTTGTTTGTTTTATGTAAAATTAAAAAGTAAACTATTATTGGTCCTGATTACATTTCTAATTCAGCAGAGTAATTATTTCTCATTATTTTAAAGTAATTGTTGTACTCATTAAAGCCTTTTAGATGTTTGTTATTTAACCATTCTTTGTAAGCACAGGGAATGCACACTTTAAAATAATAAAATCAAAAGTTTAGGCTGGGCAAAGTGTCTACTGATAAAGCCAAGTGTCCTTTAAAAATCCAATATGGTCACCCCAAATTAAGAATCCTTTTTGCGAATATTTTTGTTAAATATAACATTCTGAAAATATTAAAATTACACTTCGGTAATAGGTCTGTTCCGTTTTGACCAATGACATATATTTTTTTATCTTTACTGCTCTTCTGAATTGACTTGCAGGTAACTGCATTTTTCAAATATTAAAAGACCTTAAAGTAACAATATTCAAGCCCATGATGTTTATTTGATTGTCGTCCTCCAAAAGTCATTCATAAAAGCCATTCAAAAGCCTAAATGCACCCCTGTAGTGTAGCATTCATGGCCATGATAAACTGTAGGTCACTTGGATTTTGCCATTTATAATCAGACCTCCAGCAGCTGCCAGCACTATCCTGGGTCCTTTGTAGTGGGTAGTGATGTATTCAACCAAGTCTCCTCTGTTGATCGTCCTGGATAACAAACACATGAACAGCAATCAGTAGAGGAGCAAGAAGAGACTTTGAATCGGTGATCTGTGCCGAACATCTTTGATCTTACTTGATGTTCTCAGTGGGCCCTAGGATAGTCCTGCCCAGTGCTGTAGACTGGTATGCTGTGGCATGCAAGTAATCAAAGACCACTTCCTGCAGGTTGGTCTCTACTTCTTGCATCTCCCTCAGGATCACACCACGCTCCCTCTCGATCTCCGCTTCACCCAGCGTGCTGTTCTGAATGATGTCAGCCAGGATTTCGACAGCTAGGTACAAGAAACCAGACGTTGTATTGAGGAGACAACTGCTGTGGCAAACACCCCAAATAGTCAGTTTGGCCTCTCAAACATTCCGATCAACCAGTGTTTCTGCACCTCGTGGGAGATCCTTGGAGAAAGCTTTGGCGTAGTAGACCGTCTGTTCCCGGGATGTGTATGCATTGAGATGTGCCCCCATGTTCTCAATCTCCAATTCCAGGTCCAACTGAGAGCGCTTCCTTGTACCCTGTGGGACAGTCGTATTCACTAATGAGCTCAACTGTTTCCCAGGTAGCAAAGGATGAGAAAACGTTGCGCACCTTAAATGCCATATGCTCCAGAAAGTGTGCTGTGCCATTATTCCTCTCATTCTCATAGCGACTTCCTGCATCTATCCATAAGCCCACCTGGAAGAAGGCATTTATGAAGGTTCTCCAAACATTTTGTCATCTAGCTATAAATCCTTTAAGTTTTTAAGCATTGGACTTCAGGAGGAGAACTTTTTACTTACAGTGCAGGTTGTAAGTCCAGAGTCCTCTGAAGCCACCCGGAGGCCGTTCTCTAACACGGTCACTTTGGTTTCAGGGACATTTAGCACCACCTGCTGAGCAGCAGGGGTTGCCAACAGCCGCTGGGGTCTCACATGAAGCTGAACCAAAGGGAGAGTTTGAATTAGCCATTACATAAGCAATTTGCAGGAGATATCCATTAATATTTGTAAAACTGTAAGCACGAGTTTTATTTAGTTATTTTAATGTAGTTTGTTGATAATTATAGAAAGTAATCCCAATATTTGTTACCAGAGTCTGTAACAGCTCAACAACATGTAACAGATTCCTATTAGATTCACTGTTTTAAAAGTCTATATTTTTGTTATTATAATTAATCTTATAACGGCTTTCTGAAATTGTACAAATCTATTTTTTGCTTCTTTTAGCTTTACGTTGAGGGCATTTACTTGATTTGCTTATGTTACAAAATAATTTCACCTTGTTTTCAACTTTGACCCGCTTCCCTGTACCTCCTGAAGAAAAGTGGCCCCAAAGCATAATGCTGCCACCACCATGTTTCACCATGGATATGGTATTTAGAGCTACATTTCGGTCACACGTGATTTTTGAGGATTTTCCAACAGATAAAAACTTAGAATTTGCAAGCTCTCACAGATAAAGATTCATTTAACTCAATTTCTGAAATAAGAAGACTGGGGGAATCCTATTGATGTATTTTGACGTGAGCCCCAAACTTACTAAAACCGGCTCTGTAAACAGCAAGTCATGATAATGCTTGATTGAAGCAACTTACGTCAGCTTTATTATTCAGGGCTAAAATTATGACCCACTGTCCACAGCGATGGTTTACTACTTACACCAAACAGAAAAAGTATCTTAATAGAGTGGGACATGTCGCTCCAGCGGCGTTCCCGAACTAACAAACAAACATCCCATGAAGCCTGGCAGCGAGCTTTTCCTCCGTTATTCAGCGCATAGCTGACTAGAAGAAACAAAACCAATACCGTAACGCAGGAAAGAGGCTATCAAACTACTCTACTTACCCCGTTAGGATAATGCGTCTTCAATAAATGTCTCTGAAGAAGATATCTCCCCGCTGACGTGAGCCGATGTAAGGACGCCGCCATATTGTTTATAGGTAACACTGCACAAGCGTGGTGTAACGCAACATCCGTCAAGTTTTACATAATAAAAGCTAATGGAAAACAGATTTTACAGCTATTTGACAATACAGTTTTAAGTAGGCTACTTAAGCTTTACGCGTATTATACACTTTTATCTGTGCTATTTTGTTATTAATAATAATATTTTGTTATAATGTTACAACTCAACTTTATTTGTTATATAAAGACCTATAAGCAAATATCAAGAATAAACACTAAATTCAGTGGTATTTTTCAAGTAGGCTATTAGATCATATTGTAAAATTTTATCTTTTTTACAGGAAACGGTCTCTTCATCTTCTTTTAGAGACCACGCATGAGTATGGATGGGCAGCACTGTGTTACTCAATTTTTTGTTACTTTCTAGCACCACACCAGAAGAGTTTCAAACCACATTAAAAAATAAGCACTTCTGACTTTGTAACTGGTACAAACGAAATGTCTTTATTCCATTCTACAATTATATACCTGTATACACAAGAAATGTGAATATTTTTAGAAACTTTGAGTGTTACATAAGATTAACAAAGAAGTTCATATTTTTTCTCCAGAATAGAAATTCTGAAAAAGACAGACTTCTGTGAAGTAGCCTATCTTCATTTCTATGCACTCAACACTTGGTTGGGACTCGTTTTGTATAAATTGTGGCTTGGCATGAAAAAGATCAGTCTGTGGTTCTGCTGAGATTGGTGGAAGCCCAGGTTGCTTTGATAACAGCTTTCAGCTCATCTGCATTGTTTGTTCTGGTGTCTTAGTTGGATTCTTCGCTCATAGTTTCTAAACTTTTTCCATCCACTCAACTTTCGACACAGCACTCTGTGAACAACCACCTTGTTAAGCAATGACATTTTGTGGCTATTACCCTCCATATTTAGAGTATCAATGACTGTCTTCCGGACATCTGGGGTTGTAATTTTGTTTTCTTGCAGATGGAAGCGTTGGATTTGATAAAACTTCGGAAATGAACGCAGCCAATAATACATGTTTAACATTTATTTTGAAAGGTTCAGAGACGGGAACCGGATGTTTAGGGTTAGCCTAGCGCGAAATTTCTTGTATCTTGAGGCGTCCATACGATAGTTGTTGGAAAAAAATAAATTCCAGTCGTCTGCTGAGTGCAGCTAGGAGAAGCCAGACATTTGAAGGTATCTGAGTTGTACTTCTGTTTTGTTACTGGTGAGTTTAACTTTGATTTCAGCTGTGTTCTTAGTAGCTAACTGTCTAGGGCTTAGCTTGTACCGCTGTCAGTTGGTCTGAACTTTCTGTCTTTGCACTGGCTTTCAGGAAAACATGGCGGAACTGATGGACGGTGATCTGGAAGATGGAGAAATTTCCGGCTCCGGCTCGGACGCTGAGATGGATGGCGCTGCGGCCGAACAAGCTCGAACTCGGGAGCTTTCGGCGTTTAGCGGGGAGTCCTTCCAGCACAGACCTGCTACTGTTGTCCAGCCTCCCGCCGCCGCCGCCTACCGGAACTCCACCAAGGCGGTGGAGTCTAGCGACAGTGATGCGGACTCGTCTGACGAGGAGGCCGCTGTGTGGCGTCGAAAGCGGCTAAAGGTGTCAAACGCCCCGCAACCGGCCGCCAGCTCCGCGCGGCTCGGTCCGCCCCCCGTGTCCGCCTGCGGGGCACCTGGAAGCCGCAAGGTGAACAACATCTGGGGTTCTGTGGTGCAAGAACAGTGCCAGGATGCCATAACAACAGAGCTGGGTGTGTTTGGTATGGAGGGCGTCAGCATGGCCAGCAGAAGCGTCGAGACTTATAACTTTGTCCTGGCTCGGAAGATGATGGAGAAGGAGAGGGAGTTGGAGAGGCAGTCCCGGCAGGAAGGGGAGGTGAGCATGCTGGATGCTGATCTCGAGGATTACATGAAAGGTCGGGGGTCAGAGGACAGAGCAGTGGGTGATTGTAAAAGGAAGCGGCCTGCTAAGGAGAGACTCGGACCTAAAGCTGAAATGGACATTAAGGGGCGGTATGAGATCACAGAGGATGACCCTGATGATAAGGTCGTTGATGAGATCGCATACAGACTACAGGAGCCGAAAAAGGAACTGATTGAGCGTGTGGTTCAGGTTGTTGGGAAGAAAAAAGCCATAGAACTGCTGGGAGAGACCGCCACGCTGGAGGAAAACGGTGGCATGTACACTATGGACGGAAGCAGGCGGCGGACACCCGGCGGGGTGTTCCTCAACCTGCTGAAGAACACACCCAGCGTCAGCAAGTCTCAGATTAAGAAGATCTTCTTAGATGAACACCAGCAGGATCAAAAGAGTAAGAAGGCAGCGCAGAAGAGAAGACGGCACTTGCTGGCCAAGAAGATGAAGCAGGCCATTGGCACGCTGAACCTGCAGGAGCATGATGATGTCTCCAGGGAGACGTTCGCCAGCGACACCAACGAGGCCTTGGAGTCACTGGAGGATGCTGGAGAGGGAGACGAGGAGGAAGAGGGAAAGGAGGAGGAAGCTTCTGCGGGGACAGAGGAGACACCAGTGGTCTACAGCTCTGCAGACCTGGAGGTTTTCTGAGAGTGGATTCCACGCTGAACAAAAAATAACTAGGACTATGGCGCACTGAAAACACTGCATCTTAGAGACTCAAACTATCTGACTTTGGTGTTTGTTTGATTTTGTTTGTTAGCAATAAAGGAATCTGTGTTAAAATAGTTATTTTTTTCCAATTCTGCTTGGATCATATCATCAAGGCCTTTTTGAATAACTTTTGTCTGAACATTTATGGATTTTTTCACCAACTACAGTAAACTTTATTGTTGCTAATGTTCTCATTTATTAAACTGATTACAAAACCTGTGACTTTCATTCAGTAACATTTAACACGAGCCATGATGTCCTTCCTCTACTTTCAGCTTGAAAAATATTAGTTGATACTAATTTTCAACAATGCAATATGTCTGAACTGAGCAGGCATGCTGAATAGTCCAGAAAAGGTTTGGTTTATATGAAGAGTTCTAGAGAAACTATAGCTATTGCAGTATTGACAAAAGTCCGCTAGATGGCAGACATGCTACTCAAAATACATAACACATTGAACATTTGTACATCTTGTCACATTATAGTCACAAACCAGTGTATTTTATTAAACTTGTATGGTGCATACAGCCCAGAGCAACACGCAAGAACATACTTAAATTTTTTTACAAATACAAATCATTCAGGAAAAAAGATTTTTTTTCATACAGCCCTGTTTATTCTGATAGTCCAGTGCACTTAGATGTCGCCTAATTAGTATACAGAGTCCCTCTGTATGTAAGTTTTTCTCAGTATAAATAGAGCTGTTCTGTGAAGACGTTAGAGGTTTGTTAGAGAACATTAGTGAACAAACACCATCATGGAAGATGAATACCTATGACCAAGTAGCAAACTGAAAAAATACAATTTACAAGAATTCAAATTCTAAATATATAAATATGTAGCTATTCATTTTATCACATTGTTTAATAAATTACTAAAAAATATACAGTTGACACAAAAACATTTTGAAATTATTGCCTTTATTACACTGAATATTAGACTGAATTTATTACAATGAACTGATGACCTGTCCAAGGTCTACCCTGCCTCTCGCCCAAGGACTGCTGGAGATAGGCACTAGTACCCACCCCCTGTGACCTTGCAAGGATAAGAAGGTATTGATGATGGATGGATTCCTTTATAATATTTGGAATGAATAAATTGATGACATAATTGGTCGGTATTACATGAATAGTTTCTGCAAATGTAATTACTAGATCTGAGTTCCAACTTTCATGATAAATTGAAAGCAGAGTTGGGTTCAAATAAAAGGCAGCTAGTGCTTTACTATTAGCGTATATATTCTATAAAGGCTAAACACACTGATTAGTGAATCTGTCATGCCCTATCTAAAAGAAGCAATACCATTCCACAAATACATTTTTGCTTCATTTAAGTTAAACTTTTAAATCCTTTTTTCTAAATGTCTCCTACTAATAGCTGAATCTAAATCAAAGTAAAGTATACCATGGTCTGTCACAAACCGGGGGAGCATTTTAATGGTGGTGGTGGATTTGTCATTGATATCGCCATGAAGCGGATCATTACATCCTCTCATGGCTGCCACATGAAAGCCCAGAGGCAGAGGCCCGCTTCAAAATCCTGCCACTTACCATAGTCTTATTTGTTTGTGGATGTCTTCTCTGATAATCTGTTGCTCTGACAGTGGGTTTCTAAACTATTCCTACACCAACACTGTCACATACCTAACCAGCTCATCTGAGTAAATGCTTTGTAAAATCCTCTTTCACCATAATTACAGATCCTGTAGGAGTAAAGGCCATACTTGCACAGGAGCACCACAAGGGATTGTACTCTCACCATTCCTTCTGACTCTGTACACCTCAGACTTCCAGTATAAGATGGAGACTTGTCATCTGCAGAAATACTGAGATGATTCTGCAATTGTCTGGTGTTTCAGAGATGGAGAAGAAGCTGAATACAGAGAGCTGGTGAGATGCTTTGTGGCATGGTGTGGAAACAATCATCTTACCTTGTAATGTGGACAAAACAAAGATGATTGTAGATTTCAAAAAGAAACAGAGATAAGTCAAAGACTGTCTTCATCATGGGAGAAGAAGTCAAGGTGTTTTAGGAGTACAAATACCTCAGAGTTCACCTGGAATACAGACTGGACTGGAGAATCAACAGTAAAGCTGTCTAAAAGAAGGGACAGAGCAGACTGTACTTTTTGAGGAAGATGAGGTCCTTTAAAGGTTTGCAGCAAGATGCTGCAAATCTTCTACAAGTCTGTTGCTGAGAGTGTCATCTCTTCGTCCATCATCTGGTGGTGTAGCAGCATCAGAGCCAGGGACTTAAAACGGCTCAACAACCTAATAAAGAAGGCTGGTTCTGTTCTGGGGAAAACTGTCGAACAACTGGAGATAAAGATGCAAAGAATTCTTCATAAAATTAAAAAGATTATGGACAACCCTGAGCATCCTCTTCATTAGACTATCCTACAGCAACAGAGTATCTTTAGTCAGAGGTTTCTTCAGTTTCACTGCAACACAGACCGCTACAGGAAATCCTTTCTCCCCACAGCCATCATGTTTTAAAACAACTAATTGAAAAATCAATTAGTTAAGAGCTACAACAACATTTAATTTCCCTCAGGGAAAAATAAAGTATTTTTGAACTGAATTGAATACTTTTGCAATGTAGGTAAAGAAAGCAACCTAATTAAGTCATGTCCATGCCCTATTATCGTCATGTCCTCTGATCTTTTGCCGTGGTTTTTCCCATTTGTCACCCTTTGAGTACAAATGAGCTGTTTGCTCCAATAGTAAAACTGATCAAAGCATGGATTATCAAAGAACTTTGTGCGCTGCAGGAGGTGAGTGATTTTCTGCCTCACCTTATTCATGTGGATTTGTTACCCACTGTCTCTGGTCTCAGGGCCTCTGTATCTGTCACCTGGCAACGAACTTGTTGCCTGGATACAGCACGCCGTTTCTTATTTTCTTTGGATCAAACAAGACCAGAGCTCAATTGCTGGTATCTTTGGATGATCCAGTTCATCAATGACACAGATGGATTACTCACTACTCTGCATGTCACACGTCGTGAGCTCTTTTCTGTCTTGGAATAACTAATAAGTTATGTCCTGTGAATTGGCCACATCAAAGACATTTCCAACAGTCCACCACTGATTTGAAGGAAAGGCTATGATCCGTTTTGATCTGCCTTTCTCTCCCTGTAATGTTTCCTCTTAGCTGCAGCATTTGGCCCAAAGAACAACGCTAAAGGTGAGTTAGATAACATCGTCAGAGGACTATTCAGAAGAGGCAGTGACTCATCTCTTTCTCTGAAACAAAGGTGACTCACTTGGGAGTAGTGAAGAGACAACAGATCACATTCATAAAGTATGTCAGCTTTGGGTAGCCATGGTTGGTAGAAAACAGTTCTGAATACAAGATTTTTATGTGAATACATAGTTCACTTAACATTATTTCATTTATTCAGAGAATAAAAGCCAGCCATTCCCTCCCTACTTCTTGAAATACCTTGGAGCAATGACAAATATTTGGTTCAATTTTATTAGTCAAGCCAGAGAAAAGTGCTTTATCCATTTCAAAATAAGCTTTGTTTCATAATTGGTGTTCCTGCCCTGTCCTGTTGGAACAACCAGGTTATCTAGGTATATCAGTAGTGAATACTGTTATATGTATGTTACTTTGAAATAAAATTGACAAATTTGGAGGAAGTCAAATACCAGCCATGATCAAGCTGGACAGTTGACAGTGCAAAATGCAACTTCAAGTTAACTTTGGAGTTTGAATTAAATTATTGTTTTCTCTATATATAGTTGATTGAGATGGTTCTAGTCCTAAATCTACATACAGTAAACTGGGGACCGTTTTCATTTATTCAATTCGATTCACTTTTATTTATATAGCACCAATTCCCAGCAGATGTCATCTCAAGGCACTTTACAACAAAAGTCATTTCAATATAATTATACAAACATTCCAATCAGTTAAAAGTTTTCTATGTAAGGAATCCCAGCAGATTGCATGAAGTCGTTGACATGAGGTTGAGCCCCATTGAAGCAGACCTGCAACCTCAGCAATCCCTCATACTGAGCAAGCATGTGGCGGCAGTGCAGAGGAAAAACTCCCCTTTAACAGGAAGAAACCTCCGGCAGCACCTGGCTCAGTACAAGCGGTCCCGTCTGTCTATTCAGATCGTTTTTTTGTTTTTTTTCCCAATGTGGAATAATTACTGATGACTATGTTTGACCATGCTTTAAGTGGTTGAGTTCACTTAAATGTGCTGCTGTCCAAGTTTCAATATCTAGTTGTTGATTTATTTTGAGGTAGTCCTTCTCTTGATTACTCCACCCACTTTGTGCATTGCACCAGTGCCAAGTGCAGCAAGATAACTCGACAGCATGATATTACTGCCACCATGCTTGACAAGTGATGGGTGATTCAATTTAGCAATTCTTCTTGACAGAATGGGTTGAGTTTCCTTACCTTTCTCATTGAAGACGTGGCATTTAAGCATTTTCCATAAGTATTCAATAAGGCTAACAAAGAAGATTTCTTCTTAATGTTAACCCCTGTGTCCGTTCCTAAACCAGTTTTCGTGGAGATCATTCTACTCCTGGAATGATCAGAAACGGGTTTATTGCTACCACAAATGTGTCAGAGGCTAATAAGTGAAAACAAGACTTTTTTCGGGCCTCCCCCCAAAAAACCCCCTCCAAGCTCCAGTTGGTTCAAAATTCAGCAGCGTGTTTCATTACTAAAACTCCCATTAGTCACCATATCACCCCCATCCTTCAACAGCTCCGTTGGCTTCCAGTGCAAGCCATGATTGATTTTAAAATTCTCCTGCTCACCTTCAAGGCCATCCATAACCTTGTTCCTCTTTACCTCACTGATCTCCTTCACATCGTCATCTCATCCAGTTTCCTCAGATCCTCCTCCTCCATTCATCTCTCTGTGCCCTCTGCCTGCCTCAGAACCATGGGGAGTAGAGCCTTTTGTTTCACGGCTCCTAAACTTTGGAACTCCTTTCCTCCCCTTATCAGGAGCATTAACTCAAAAACCAACTCAAAACTCACCTTGAGTGATTAGAAAGGCACTTTTAAATAAAATGTATTATTATTATTATTATTATTATTATTATTATTATTATTATTATTATAGGTCTGAAGGGGAATAATTGAATCTGAAGATATTGTTTAACTTAAAAGACTGGCTTTGTCTCTCTGTTTATGCACATAACTACCAGCATAACAGAGAACATCAAGGATATTTTTTACTCTTAATCATGTTGTCTTTTTGTTACCTAAGAATATATCTGAGTGGGTATAAAGCCTCTGTGTTTAAATGCAGCTCCAAATCCTCTGGTTTCCTTTTAAAATCTTTTTCCTTTTCGTTAAGTAGAAGTGGCATCTTCCCAAGTGTTTCCTTTCAGAAACGTTACTCATGCCTCGATGTGGGTGACCTTTTTAGTTTTGGTTTACTGGCCAACTATGCCAGCAGTATTTATGCCTCTATTCTTGCAATGCACCATCCTTATATGTCACAGCTATCTCTGATTATACAGCAAAGCAGGTCCTTTCTGCTGTGACGTTATGAGACCTGAATTAGAATCTCACTGGAAGGAAACCTCATGTACTGTCTTTTGATTATGGAATTTCAACTAATAATGACTAGTGTGCTAGCATTCTGCAGGTGATAGTTGAATAAATCACTCACTTTTTTGATTTTCTTCCTGCTTGGATTCAAAGAAAAATGTGCTATTTCAGATGCACTGATCGATTTAATTGAACATATTACTGACACAGAAGCAAGAAATGTAACCATAAGGGGTTACAAGCCAGTGATTTCTTGGGCCGTCCCAAGTCCAGAAAAATGCAGAGCTTTGTGTCAGGAAGGGTATCCGACGTAGAACCTAAGCCAAATCAAATTTGTGAATCACAAACATGAAGTACATACCGGATCGGTCGAGGCCGGGTTAACAACAAACACCACCAGTGCTGTTCACCCACATTGACAGTTTACACAATCAACGTAATTACAACAGATTCCATGAAGTGAGATGTGCAGCGATATACGGCACATTATGGTGGTGACAACTTTGCCTAGCAGTGAATGTGATTGGCATAACATCAGAATTTTTTTTTGATTCAGCTAACCTCATTACAGGTGAGCATTCATGCTTAGCGCTAGTATGGTTACAGCTAACTAGCATTAGTGTCGCTAAACTAGCAGCTACTTGCCACCAGATTTGAATTTCAGACAGATGTATATACTTAGGCAAAGGTTAATGTCAACAGCAGCCAAATTGCAAAATAATCACAGTAATAATCAGGAAGTAATCCGTAGCATGTTACTCACCTTGCATTATGTGCTGTCCTAAAATGTCGGATGAAATTCGATGTAGTTCTTGCAGTATCAGCGGTTTTTGCATTGCAGATTTTGCAGGTAGCTCCTCTTTTATTTTGTGTTGTAGCGTAATCTTTGTAACTAAAAAAGTAAAATTTTTGGAATGCAGAGTGGCTTCCATCTCTCTGTAGATCACACAGACAAATGCAGACTTGTCTTCTGTCCGTTGCATGGAGGAGGGGTTGCGCGGTTTGCTGATATGCTGCAATTCAAGAGCTCTTGCACACAATAAAGCAATAATTATTTATTTGTTGATAATAATTTAAAATTTAACAAGACTGATGTGACTTGCCAAATCACATGGACTCAAGTCAAGTCTTTTGTTGATGTTGATCAAGCAAGTCAAAAGTCACAAATCTGGCAACTTGATTTGGACTTGAGTCAAGTCAACGACTCAATCCCCCCTTTTCTGACTGATGGTGAGAAAGGTGAAGAGAACAAAGAGCAGTGGACCAAGTGTTGGAAACTGAAAAAAGAATGAAGAGTGAGAGGTTTTCAGGGAGGAGTTGATACAGGCTCTTGGTGGTCAATAGGTGCTCGCCTGATGTTGAGACAGCTACTGCTGATGTGATTAGGGAGATGTACAACATTATGGAAACTACAGAGGAATAAAGCTAATGAGTCATACAATGAAGCTGTGGGAAAGAGTGGTGGAAGCAAGGTTCCAGTCTGTGGCGCCTGTCTTATTATTTCTTTGATGTAATTCGGCTAAATTTATTGTGTATATCAGTAATTCCATTCCACCGGTTTTCAACCGTGACGAAGTTAGAGGAGGGAATAATCTTCATTTAATTGATGATCTTTGACACACCATTTGATAGAAAAAGGCTTTACAATTGTATATTTCACCTCACATTGTATCGCTCAATGATCCGATTGGAAACTGACCTTCCAATAAATGTGGCCTTCTCTGCGTCACACAGAAATACCGGAACTGTTGTCTGAAAGCCTGAAGTGTTTCTTTGGGGAGGAAAAAAAAAGTCAGTAACTGTCTAATACCGTTCATGAGAAATCAGTTCATTTATGATATATATGCCATCAACTGACAAACTGACAAGGTGTACCTTGCCTCTCACCTACTAATAGCTGGGAATGGGATAGGCCCCAGATGCCCCGCGACCCTGAATTGGATAAAGTGGTATAGATAACGGATGGATGGATGGATGGACGGATGCCGTCGACCTTGAGGGGTAAACACAACACAGTCGGAGTTTGGCAAATTGTGGTGACCATATCGGGCGAAATGAAACGTTTCATAGAGATCCTCAGTGTTCAGGTTGGCTCTGCGCTGCAGCTTATGCCCCATTTCCACAAGGGCCAGTACGGTACAGAATGGAATGTCCAGCAGAATTCAGTCACAACAAAAGCTACAGCAAAAAACATCTCTCTTGTGTTTATGAAGATTTTTTTTTAGACATCCGTAGCTCAGAGTGATATCAATCTAGCCATGTTGTTTTACAAAGATACTTTCCAGTTTGTTTTTAATTGGACATTAAATTCAAGTCAGCTCCAGGACAGGGTGTTTTACCACTTGCAATTTCTTTTTACAAAAAAATCCCAAAAACAGGAACAATTTGATTAAAATCTAAAATCGGATTTGGTATATAAAAAAATCTGAGATTTAATTTTTAAGCCATATCACCCAGCCCTACTTCCAAGTGTCTCTGTAAATATTCACCCTCTGTTCTGCACCTTCAATCCTGTAAAATAAGAGGGGGTTGGCCCTTCTTTAATAATGTTAGTCAGGGGAATCAAATTTTGACACAAAAATAAATAGAAGAAATATTGCTTTGAAAAATCTTAAATTAAAAGTAGGCTACTGCTCTGCCATCAAAATTGTGTTTTTGGTTTAATTTATTGAAATACACAACCTAAAACATCCACCACAGAATGTATTTCTTTCATTTTTTACAACATCTTGGTAAAAATATGATGATCTGAGATACATGCTGAACAATGATTTGAAGATTGAGAATACCTTGTGTATTTTAGGGGGAGCAAATGAATCATTTAATCATTCATTGATTTATTGACCGCCCACACTGTTCAGCACTGAACATACATAACTGACCAGGCCACTGTCTTGATGTCAGAACTTGTTTTAAAAATAAACTAAAATATAAATATCTATTTTTTAATTTAGAAAAAGTCTTTTTTCTGAAAGCATGAAGAATGTCTTTGAACATGAACCGACTGTGAAAAAGAATTTAAGCACCGCAACAACAGGACGTGAACCTGGACCCACAGCGCAGCAGTCACAAACATTAACTACTCAGCCAAAATAGTGATAAACATGGATTCAATAGTATATATACTGAAAAGATCCCAACGTAATTAAAACTTATATATTTCACGACTCACATTTATTTTCAATTTTAGGCTGCTTGCAGTTAACTGTAGATTGCCGCTTATTTGAAACTTTAAACTATAGCTTACACTCAGACAAACAAACAACTCCAGACAAATCAGCGGCTACCGCTGCAGGGTAGGAGTGAGACGGATATCATATTAGCGGACCAAACAGTCCATAGGTGGGCGTTTCGGGTCGCTTCGGCATGCTTGGAACCAAGGCAAAGGTAGTCCGATAAAAGGTTGGCTGGGGTCGGCTCGGAACGGACAAAGGTAATGGAAACACGGCAAAAGGTACCCGTTCCATCAGGGGTGCAACTATTTACTTTCTGAGGGGCATGCAGACTCCCCCCCAACCCCCCCACCCACGCACATAAACACACACATATTTTACACGCGAAAACGGGTCAATAGCAGGGGAAAGGGTTTACAGTTAAATGAAGGGAAAAATAACCCCTTGGCGGTTCTATTGTTAAATTTGATCATTGTCTGAACACACACATCACAACCTTTTTCATATTTGGTCATGATCTGTCGGTTATATTGTAAATACTGATCAGTTGAGAGAAAACAGTAAGCCTTGCGTTGTACTAGTGCTAGCTAACCAAGCCACACAGAAGCTCAAGCTGCATCTGACATAATTTACCTGCTGTCTTTCAACCACTTCCATAAACCATCTTTCATCCCGACACAATCTTTCTCCTTGTCCCTCTTTCTTTTCCTGTTTTGAGACGCCCCCCAAGTGGCGAACTCAGGCGCTGACAATTTAAACCTATCCGCCACCTCCTCGCTTACAACGCACCCTAACGCGCCCTCGCTCCCTCTTCGCTTAAAGCGCACCCTCACGCGCGCTCGTCGCCTCCTCGCTTAAAGTGCACCGTCACGCGTGCTCCAGTGCAAGCGTGTGCGGGCGGAGCCCTCTCGTGCGCCACTGCGTTCCGTACTGTACTGGCACTAGTGGAAATGGGGTATTAGGGAACCCACGTCAAACTGAAAGCAAAATTAATAAGCAATAGTTAAAGTACTAGGCATAGTGTGGTGTACTTTTGTTTTGTGTTTTCAGGCATTGCTGCTGTTCAATAAGACGAGGAATCGCTGTCGGACAAAACAGATGCTCCAATGGATTTTTCATCAATTGATGAGCAGCCCTCACAGCCCAAATGCTCATTCCCCATTAGCGTTATTTCTGGCAAGGCAAGGAGTTGTAGTGCCCGTTGGTATGATAAATTACCTTGGATCGAGTATAGTCCTGCTAGGGATTCTGTCTTTTGCAAAGTGTGTCGGCATTTCCCTGATGACTTAACTGAAAGCCGCTGCAGCAAAACTTGGTTAAGAGACTGGAAGCACCTGTCACAGTAAGGTCGGACACATGCTGTGGCCAATGGCAAGGCAGAGGGGTACAGGCAAAGTCATCTGGCCCGTGGGAGTATCCCGAATCAGTTGCATAAAGATGCCAGCAATCGGTCACACATTGAAAGAAAGGGGTGTGTGCAGGTGATTCTGAAAAACACTTTCCCCAATGCAATGTATGTGCACTGCACATCCCATCGTCTAAACCTTGTCCTTTGCACAGCATCGAAAGCATCCCCGACTGTTGTTACATTTTTAAAAATGTAACAACAATTCGCAATTTAATGTCGGAGTCACGTAGACACGCAAGATTCATTGAGACCCAAACTCAAATGTGACCTGGTAGGCAGACATTGGAGTTGGAAAGGTCCTGTGATGTCCATTGGAGCTCGGCGGCCAACTGAGTCGATAAACTTTTGCCACTTCTTGGCACTATTCCGGAGACGCAAACCAAACTTGAAGCTGACTCTGTGCTACAGCAGATTGAGACAAAAAAAATCATATTCCTATTAGTGGCATTCAACATTTTTTTTAAACCAGTGGCTTTGCTACTAAAGGATTGCAGTTCACCACCATCACCGTTACGGATAGCATCGATCTGATCAAGGGTTTTAAAAACTGGTACCGTTCGTTCCGCAATGAAGATGCCTTTTTTAAAAGAGTCTTGACTCTGACGCAAGAGCTCATGGACAAGCATGGCATTGTTCAATGGGATGTTGAAGGGACCCGCAGGAGAGCTTTGCCTGCCAAGCTGACTGACAACTCCGGTCTTAGACAACTATAGAATCAAATCCTAGACAGGCAGATTATGGAGTTTAACATCCATTTTCAGCAGAGATATGGAAGGAACAGTGCCCGCCACCACACATGTCTCCATCCCATGCCGGATTAGGAACACAAGATGTTTTTTCAGCACCTTCAGAGAACTGTAGCTCGGGGTGTGGCATTCCCGTCTCTCATAAAGGTTGTGAATAAGTGCCCTTGTGAATATCTCCCTCGCATGAACTCTCTTCTCCGAGCTCTCATAACAATTCCCATAACAATGTGCAAAGTAGAGAGACTTTTCTCAACAGTTAACCGCATCAAAAGCTCTATCAGAGCATCAATGAGAATTGACACACTAAACTTCTTGTCCCTGCTCTCATTTGAAAGAGAACTGACTGAAGCACTGGACTTCAATGATATCATTGCTGCACTTAACACAAAAACACGTCATCGCCTCTTGTAGACCGTGATTGCCGTTTATTATTTGAGTTATTGAATGCTACCCCCAAGTGAAATACCAATGCAGTGGCCCAATTCCTTCATTATGCTTTTTATATGTTCTTTGTGTGGCCACTGAGCCATCTGATATTTGTAGACCAGGCCGATAAGGCGCATCTGCCTCTTCATTCACTGCAGGTGTATTGTGTTCCATGTGTTCTTTGAGTGACCACTGAGGCATTTGTATTTTTATTCTTTTTTTTTTACCGCCACTCTAGGCTTTTTTTCCACATCATAAATACATCTAAAACCTGAATAATTTGTGGTTATACATACCTCACATTTGACTAGCCTGACTTGTATTTGACAAATTTAGCATTTAGATATGTTATTTGTACATATGCAGTGGGAAGAAGATGACAAAATATGTAATAGGGCTGCTTGTAAGTATAGAGATCTCCTTCTGGATTACATTGGTCTAGAAACAGCTTCTGCCTCCACATCTGATCAATCTTTCTGGTCTCCCTTGATCAGCTCCACCACCTAGTGGGGGCGGGGCCCTCGATTTTGTTCTGTGTGACGTGGTCGCTGATATGGAGCTTTAGGGTCGGGGTCGTCTACGAGGGGTCCTTGGGGGTTGGTCTGCTTAGGTGGTGACTCCTAGTGGCGGCATGCGGGTAAACTCAACCTGGGTGTCTGGTGTCCTGTGTTTTTATAGTAGCCTGAATATTGGGATGTTTTTAGGTCCCCCCCTTGTGGAATGGGGGTGGGTGGCCTTTTCCCCCGTGGGGCTTGGTGGTGCCTTGGCCCCCGACTTTGACATGCTGAGGCCTCCCACCCCTGGTGGATCATGCTGAACAGGGGTGCCCATTGGAGTCAGCAGGGGACCTGGCTCCCTGGGGATGGCATTGTATCACTCCAGTTGTTTCCTCCTCACTCCCTCAAGCCTCTGTCCACCTGCTCCTTCATTATACCATTCACATAGGACCTTGGGGCATGGGCAATCTGGTGCGGGGAGGAGTTTCCGTCTTTGCTACCCGGTGGTGGTCTTGGTCCCAATTTTACTGTAAAATGTAGGCACTTTCACTCGCAACATTTAGATGAGACACACACTTAGGGACCTGGCAGTGGATACACCTCAGCGCTGGAGGTGGAGCCTTTAAGGAGCCTCGCCTCTGGTGCCGGTGCCCTCTGCTTAACTGCATATAGACACTGAGGCACTAATAAAAGATTCTCATACATACATATATATAAAGTGGAGTACTATAGCAAAGCTGTAATGCTCTGCTTGGGAAAGTAAATCTGTTGGGCTTGTACTCGGTACTCGGACACCAATTCTTAGCAGCAAACTGATAGACAGGAGACATACAAAAACAAAGGAAAAAAAAGGAATTGTTTGTAAAGTGATTTATAGAAAAGAAAAAAAACAAATATGTAACAGTGCTGCTAACAGTAACACAGATAGCGGTCAAGTACGCAATTACACGCAATTCGGTTGAGATAATGGACTTTTCCATATCAGTAAGTAATTGTAGCATTGCATCGGCTGTTTCAACTAGGGTCGTCAAATTATCACGTTAATTGTGATTAATTAATTACAAGCGTTTTTTTAATTGCGTTAATCTATTTTTTTATTGTTCAGTTTATTATTTCTGTATGCATATTATGTGCCGGCATCGTGTTTAACACTAACTCACTCCTGCTACGTTAATTTACTGGAACACCAATAGTATCTATAATAAACTTTTACTTATGACTGCATGTGTGGAACTGTCTCAGCCAAGATGATGGAAAGTGCACGACTGTAATCTCACAATTATCTAAAGCCCACTTACCTGTACTTATGATCTCAGAAGTAGCAAACATATGAGTACTTTATTGTGAGAGAAGAGGGACTTGAACTTAAAGGTTTGGAACAGGTCAATCAAGCATTTATGCAGACTGACAGATTCCCCCAGGAATGCCATTGATGTTTAAACTCAAATCAGGAATTGTTTGCATGGATATGATACACCTGCCTGGATTCATGACAGATGAGAAATGTACTGTACTCTCCATCACTTAGAGAGTTATTTAAGATTTCATTATTTTTCTTTTTTTAGTCTTATTTCAGTAGAAGGGACTGAGGGGTGGGTAGGGAGCGTCATCGGCATCAAATGAGCATTGTTCTGGCACCACAGCTGATTGTACAAATCCCTTTAACACCATCCTGTATCTCTCTTCTGATGGCTGTTATGGGTCGGATAAGGCACCAGGTCACAAAGTTCAGATCGTTTCAAACTGGCTTCTTAAGCATAACAATCGGTTCACTGCACTTTAATGGTCTCCAAAGTCGCAAGATCATCATGCAACAGAGCAGCTTTGGGATGTGAAACAGGAAACACATCATGTGCAGTTAACAAAACTGTGGCGGCTGGGTAATGCCATCATGTCAACATGGATGAAAATCTGTAAGGAATGCTTCTAAAGCCTTGCTGAATGTACAGTGCTGTGAAAAAGGTATTTGCTTCCTCACATATTTCTTCTGTTTCTGCTTTTCTGTCACAATTGTCAGATAATAAAAAATATAGAACACAAAGATGAAGAGATAAAGTACTAAATTAATTACAAAAATAGATGTTTAAGTAAAAAACACCTAACCAACTTGGCCCTATGTGAAAAGGTAATAAACCCCAAAACCTAAAAAGTGTTTGTTCCACTGTTGGGAGTAACAACTGCTGTCAAGTGTTAACAATACCTGGTAATGAGAGTATACATCATTGTGGAACAGGTTTTGTTTAAAAAAAAAAAAGATTTGTTTTAACTCAGCTACATTGGAAGGCTGTTTTAGGTTGCACCCGATTACTTCAATCAGATTTAAATCCAGACTTTGACTAGGCCACTCTAAAAGATTAAATTTCGTTGTTTTTTTAACGTGTCCGATCTGACAGTGTGGTACTCAGAAATGATGTCTGAGTACCAAAAACAAGCCCAAAAGATGTACTTTTTCAAGCAGAGCATTACAGCTTTTGCTATATTACTTCACTTGATATATATGTGTGAAAAATCTTAATTAGAGATGGATGTGGGTTTCATTTCTTGAAGTTATAGACACGTAAACAGAAAAACAAGAGAGAAGAAAGAAAGAAGATGAAGAAGAGAGGCAGGAGAGGTAGGAGTGTGAATTGACGATACAAGAGAGGAAGGGGAACAAAGAAAATATCCCAGCCCTCTACATCCGCTGGAGAGGTGGAAAAAAAGAACAACAACGGATAAAACGGAGCAACATTAACAAAACAAACCAAATAATATGAACTAAGAACTACACATCCACAACACACAAAAATGGGTACATAAATACAACAATGTCACTAAAAAGGTCTTGGCAACAATTATTGATGATAACCAAGGGCATCAGTTTGTTTTTAACATTGCTGGGGACAATAATCCTAAACTTGAATGCGGTTTGAGGATTGCAGGGGACAGCTATTAAATATTTATATATAGCCTCTTAAGTATTCATCCATTTCATGTTTCATTACAAAATGCACTGCAGTTTGTAAATGTGGTGAACATCACATATTTATTAAATCAATACAACTGTTTTCCTTTTTAAACATCACCAACATTAGGCTGTTGGTTGGGAAGAATTATTAAAATCCACACCGTAACACAAAGAACAATGTTTGATATAATATGTACTCGCACCAGAAGAATGTGCAACAATAAAACATGCTCCTTTTGCAACCCTAACACAATTATGTGAGGAGAAATTTCAAATTTAACTTACAGCTGACAATCCTGCAATAGGACGGGTACCCGTGGGTGATCCACATAAAGTTGTTTTAGGTGGAAAAAAACAAACAAATTAAATTTCACGGCTGCCGGAGGAAGTTTATTTAATGCGAGCGGACTGGGAGTGAGACAATATTGTTGTTGTAATGTTTCGTTTAAGACTCCCAAAGAGGAAAATGTTCATTTGTTGTTTTGGTACACTTTTCCCAGACATACATTTACATTTACTCACATTTCTCACTAGTTTTAATACTCAAACATTGTAGATATAAAACATGAAAGTATTATTACGCAGTACGGTCTCTCCACTGGTGAGCCGCTTGGGTGCATCTCTCTCCACTCAATGTCTCTGAGCAGGTATCGTTTCCAAGCGAGGAACATAGTTATGGGCAGTATTTTGTACTGTTTTTTCTTCTGGATAAGACGATTATGATTACCACACATGATAAATTTGGCAAGTGTGGGAGACATAACAGGCTAGAGATTGACAATTGCCTCCAATCATTTAGGACACATAACACAATGCGCATTACCCCTCCTTTCCACCGGACAAGTCATACGCGGCTGTTAGCCACCGCTGTAATCAACATAATCCTTTCCATCGGAGGCGAAAGCAGCACGAGTTTGCCCCGTCACAGGAGTGTCATGTCGCAGCCCTTTTCTAAATATACGCGGCAGTCCTATTTTCTACGCGCTACACCTGTGAAACGTGTAAATGTAGACATTTTGGATAGGGGAAGACAGGAAGTCAGACGGCTCGGCATACGGAGATTTTCAAAATAAAACAAAGGTGCTTCTTTCCGGTAGCTTTACTTTACTACCTGTGCGGCCCCATGAGAAGTCAGTAGGTTGCGAGAGGGTCTACACTACAGATCGCCACTAACATTATTCTATTGCACTTGAGGGATTTTGTATATTCCCTGACATAACATAAACTAATAGGCGAATGTAAAACGGACAGAACATAAAACACAGACCTTTTGGAGCCATGTTGTAGTTTTTTTCCTGCTTGTTGTTGCGTTTACTGACGAAACCACGCGTGATTTTGCTGATCTCGGATGATTTCGGGCTCTCTCGGTGACAGCTGCTTCCCTGCTGCTACGTGCTGCTGACTCCCCCCGTGGAAAGGGCCAAGCAGCAGAATACGCGAGTAAAACGTGCTGCTCCTGTAACATGCTGCTGACACGTCCAGTGGAAAGCCTGGGTTAGTGCGCTGTAAAGAAAGCATTTACATTGTGCTATTAAAAAAATCCACTAAATAGCGAAGCAGCGAAGGGTGGACTGCATTATAGCAAGGCAACTGTATAGCTGTCTTTTTTCCATCTTGAAAGGAGTACCAGTGACCTGTAGCTGACTACCAGTCTTTTAAAACATGACATATCTACTTGGTCTGATATGATATGATACAGGAGGCTGTAGTATATGAGCAGAAAGAAACATGACTGCATAAGAAAGTTGAATGGAGCGAATTAAATAATATTCTGTTCAGACACCGATGCAGAAACTTTGCTGGGAGCACAAGTGGCTGTTAGATCAGTGCTGGTAAAGAATTTCCGCATCAGGTTAGGTGGGGACAAACCTGTCAATCATAAATATTGCTGGGGACATGTCCCCGGTGTCCCCGGTTAAAATGACGCCTATGATGATAACCTCAACCCAAGAACATATCTGTAGATACGATATCCCCAAACCTATGTGTGAGTGTGAGCATGCTGGTGCATATAAGGTTTCCCGCTCTTGTTGTTTAATAATAAAACTTGAGACAAGTGAAGGTTGTGTGCTTTAGGTGTCAGACAGTTTCTACTTAGGGAATTTCTTGATTCCAATGTTCGACACTAGTTAGATATCAGTGTGAATAGTCAAATTTTATTTATCTGGTTAATTGTTTCAAAAGTGATCATTTATTTTTTCAATTTGAGTCAGGTTGTTGGGACATTCAAACTTATCCTTTGAAAACATATTGTTGTGTTAGCTTTGGTAATATATCTGTCTGGTATCATTGATTTTTAAGACAAAATGAAAGAAAAAAAACTGTGAAATCTGTGGTAAAAACTTTTTCCCAACACTGTATGCCTTGAAGATTTAAGACAGTTCTAACTCCAGAGGGATATTAAACCTCATACTAATTTGTATTTATTAAACTGGCAGTTGAGGGCATATGACACTTGCTGTGTGGAGCTGTGCATGTGTATGTTCTAACTTTGTGAATCTGGGAAACAAAAATAGTCTGCCCTCGAGTATCTTGAGATCATAGCCATTTCTTTTTTTAAAGAACGTTGTCTAGTTTGATAACTCTCTTCACAGCTCACTCTCCACTAAATGTTTTTGCTAGAGCAACCCAGTGGTGTCCTCAAACCCGGATGACAGTCTCATTAATCTGATGGATGACTTCTCCACCCCTGTCATGCCAGGCTTCTATTATGTCAACCACTGTGTAATTGCCCAGACGGGCACACCATTAAGATGGATCTGGTATGTTCCCTTAAACACTCTTGGCAATGCACATAGCTCACATTTGTTCCCCGCATCAGGGAGGATGTAGGTCACTGGAAACGCATGCTGTGAGATGACTTTAAAAAGTTCTTTTTTGGGGGGGGGTTTCCATTGAGACAGAAGCTGTCAGTGACCTATTGACTGGCAGCATTAGTTACGGTTACCTGTATCTTCTAAGTTTTTCCCAAAATTAGATCAGTCTAAGGAAATGTAGTTCATAAGTAAAATGGGAAATGGCACATACTTTTATGGTAGTCCAGAGAACCCCAAAAATGCTTATTCAGTCATTCACACTGTGGTGATATATAACAATATAATAATAGTGAAATGTTCAGCTGTAGTCAAAAACTCCCAAGATCTTAAACTCAAACAGAGCGGTGTGTGGTCAGCTCTGAAAAGGCAGGTAGAGAAACAGAAGTCGACAAACTGTGATTCAATCAAGAGTGATGGCTCTCAGGTTGGTCCAGAAGGTGATCTGCAGTATATCAAAGGGAATTACAGAAGGTATAAATAAGAAAAGACAAACGTTGTACACCCAGTTTATGGAGCGCCAAACGGCTCAAAATTAAATAGAAATATAATTCCTCTCAATTAATCAGCGAGAGTAACTGGATGAAGTTCCTTGCAGCTCCGAGCCATGCAAAGCTACAGCATGTTGCTAGCTGTGAGTTACAGCAATCCAGGACGATCAATGTTGAAGAACCAACCAATGAGTGTGCTGGTCCCACACAGTGACTCTGATTGGCTGAGGATCTCATTCAATGGATAAATGCTCTTTTGATAAATATAAGCCATTGAGGAAAACACCATTATGAAATAAAAGTGTTTTTTGTGAAAAAAATACATTTTGGAATAAAAACCAATGAAATAAAATAAAAATGACTGGAAAAAAAATATAATATTAAATATTTTTTTACAGTTAAATATTTTTTATAATTATAAATGCATTTTTAAAGAAAATTTTTAAATATTTTATAATGAGTTTAAACTTTTATATAATATTATAATTTTTTCATAATTTCGTTGTTACATAATATATTTGCATAATATTTAATTATGTAAATATTTATATAAGGTTTTATTTATTCATTAAATTTTGAGCAGTTCAGTGCTCCATACAACTTTAAATACAGTACTCAATTCTAAAACACAATATGAAGCAAAAGTATAATCATACTAATTTTAATGTGGCATATGGACCAGGACAATAAAAACAGGACAAATCTATAATAAAACACTCTGACTCTTGTAAAACACTATCCAAACATTAACTTTACAATAAGTTAAAAGGAATTCAACCACTTAATTTCCCTCTGAGGTCAATAAAGTATTTTTAAATTTTAATTTAATTGAATTATTTTCATTAGTCGTGTTTACTCAATTACTAAATTGAGCCTCCCTGTGTGTAGTTTCCCCTTCATTTAAAGTCTTGTCCAGTGCTATCAATCGCATTTTGGTCTGTATTTTAAATTTGGCACTGGACTATGCTTATATCTAAACTATTTCATTGTAGATCTGACTGTATGTTTTAGGTTATTTTTTACTGCAAAGTGCAGAGGAGGGTACTGAAAGATGTTATTTAAACATCTTTCAGTATTTTTAGTATTTTTAGTCTGTTTGCACAATACAACCTGGGTTTCCCACTTTATCTTTACATAACCTTAATAACTGTACAGTACTCTGTTTTTGTTACTATTTTACATGATGTAAATATTTTGTTTTGTTTTGTAAAAATCAGGTTTCTTTTCTGTGTCAAGTTCTGTTTGTAAGGGAAGGCAATCTTATTTGTATAGCACACTTTCAACACAAGGCAATTCAAGTTCCTTTAATGATTACAAAAAAATTGAAAATTAAAACATATAATTGGTAAAAGAAAGCTTAAACAAACATTTATAATCAATTTAATTCAATTTATTTATATAGCGACTTTTCACAACAGATGTCATCTCAAGGCACTTTACAAGAAGAGTTTTTACAATACAATGTTTAATTTAGGAATTAGAGAACCACAGAAGATTGTGTCATGACTTCTCAGCAATCCCTCACACTGAGCAAGCATGAAGCGACAGTGGAGAGGAAAAACTCTCTTTTAACAGAAAGAAACCTCCAGCAGAACCAGGCTCAACATACGCGGTCATCTGCTGAGACCGTCTGGGGTTTGGAGAAGGCAGCAGAGACACAGAAAGAGCAACAGAACTGATGCAGAAGCAGAAGTTGGTAGCAGGACATGAGGAAAGTTCCTCCACTGGAATGCCATCTTAGTCAGGGTCATCCAGCAGGAGCACCTACTGTAGGAAGAGACTAAGAGAAAACAGGTTATCACTTGAGATGACAGCACATCATGCAGTTGGGGAGAAGTAGGAGAGAAAGTAGGAACTGACTCTAATAATGTCCTCCAACAGCCTAAAGCAGCATAGCTACTAACATTAACCTGTCTCCTAGCTACTAGAAGACCTAGCTACTAACACTCTCTACCTGGCTTACATTAATCTATCTCTACCTAGCTACTCTACTTCTTCCTATCTCTTCCTAACTTTTGAAACTCTACCTGACTACCCACATTAACCAGTCTCTTCCTAGCTACCTGTCTAACCTGTCTCTAACTGTAAGCTTTGTCAAAGACGAAAGTTTTAAGCCTAGTTTCAAAAATAGACAAGTTGTCTGCTTCACGAACCAACCCTGCGAGCTGGTTCCATAGGAGGGGAGCCTGGTACCTGAAAGATCTGCCACCCATTCTACTTTTAGAAATCCTAGGAACTACCAGTAAACCTGCAGTCTGAGAGCGAAGGGCTCTGTTAGGAACATATGAAGCAATCAGGTCTTTTATGTATGATGGAGCTTGATTATTAAGAGCATTATATGTCAGAAGGAGGATCTTGAATTCTATTCTAGATTTTAATTGGAGCCAGTGAAAAGAAGCTAAAACAGGGGAAATGTGATATCTTCTTTTATTCATTAGAACCCTTGCAGCAGCATTTTGGACTAACTGAAGACTTTTAATTGTATTCTACCTGATAATAAAGAGTTACAGTAATCCAGCCTTGAAGTAACAAAAGCATGTACTAGTTTTTCAGCATCATTCCTGGACAGGATGGTTCTAATTTTTGCAATATTTCTAAGGTGAAAAAAGGAAATCCTAGACACTTCTGTAATGTGAGATCTTAATGACATATCTTGGTCAAAGATAACACAGAGTTTCTTTGCTTTATTACTGGAGGCTAATTAAATGCCGTCCAGGTGAAGGGGTTGACTAAATAGTTTCTTTTTCAGAGCTTCTGGTCCAAAGACGACAACTTCTGTTTAATCAGAATTCAGAAGCAAGAAGTTTAGAGTCATCCAAATTTTTATGTCTTCCAGACATGCCTGTAGTCTACCTAACTGATTGGATTCATCAGGATTTATGGATAGATATAGCTGTGTATCATCTGATAAACTATGGAAATTTATCCCATGCTGCCTAATGATTTTACGAATAGGAAGCATATATATAGTAAAAAGGATAAGCCCAAGCACTGAACCCTGTGCTACTCCGCGAGTAAACATTGAGGCCGAGGAAGATCTATTGTTTACCTGAACAAACTGAAATCTGTTGGACAAATATGATTTAAACCAGCCTAGCGCTGTTCCTATTATGCCGACACTTTGAAGCCTTTCTATGAGAATATTGTGATCAACAGTGTCAAAAGCATCAGTAAGGCAAGGCAAGGCAAATCAATTTTATTTGTATAGCACACTTTCAACACAAAGCAATTCAAGGTGCTTTACATGATTCATTGATAATGAAACCGCATAATTGCAAACAAAACATATAAGTTTAACAGTAATCAATCAGTAAGAAAAGATCATGTAAGGAACAAATGTATGTAATTAATACACAGTCACTTAAAAAAGAAATAAAAAAGTAAAAATAGAAATTAAACCACAACAATGAAAAATAATTTAAGGAACAAATTTATGCAATTAAAACAGATTAAAACAGATAAAACACAATCGGGTAAACAAAATAAAAAGTGATCAGAAAGCACAATTTAAGATTCAAATGCAGCTCTGAATAGTAGAGTTTTTATCTTTGATTTAAAAGAGCCTAGCGATTCAACGTTTTTGCATTCGTCTGGAAGTTCATTCCACATTTGTGGAGCATAGAAGTTTAAAGCTGCCTCTCCCTGTTTAGTTCTGATTCTAGGGATGATTAGTAGGCTAGATTTTGGAGGACCTGAGTGGTCTGCTGGGTTGATAAAGTGACAGCATATCTTCACTCTACTTTGGTGCTAAACCGTTCAATGATTAATAAACAAGTAGGAGTATTTTAAAGTCTATTCTCTGAGCTACAGGGAGCTAGTGTAAGGACTTTAGAACTGGGATGATGTGTTCTACTTTCCTGGTTCTAGTGAGAACACAAGTAGCAGCGTTCTGGATCAGCTGCAGCTGTCTGATATATTTTTAGGTAGACCTGTGAGGACGCTGTTGCAGTAATCAATCCGACTAAAGATAAACGCATGGATCAGTTTTTCACGGTCCTTCTGCGACATCAGTCCTTTAATCCTAGAAATGTTCCTCAGGTGATAGAAAGCTGACCTTGTTATTGCCTTTATTGGACCCTGCAGGTTCAGGTCTCAGTCCATTATTACACCTAGATTACGAGCCTGATGAGTAGTTTTTAGTTGTATTAGCTGAACCTGTGTGCTGACTTTGGATCGTTCCTCCTTAGGTCCAAAAATAATTACTTCTGTTTTGTTTCTGTTTAGCTGGAGAAAGTTATGGGACATTCAGTCGTTGATCTGTTCAATGCATTTATTTAAGGTCTGGATAGAATCAAAGTCACCTGATGATAATGTAATGTATAGCTGTGTTTCGTCTGCATAGTTATGGTAGCTAATCTTATTATCTGATATAATCTTGGTTAGTGGGAGCATATAAATATTGAACAGGAGGGGGCCCAGGATGGAGCCCTGGGGGACCCCACCAGTGATTTCTGTTTGTTCTGATGAGAAATTTCCGATGGACACAAAGAACTTCCTATTTTTGAGGTAAGATTCGAACCATTGAAGAGCTGTACCAGTGAGTCCGACCCAGCTCTCTAATCGTTCCAGTAATATTGTATGATCAACGGTGTCAAACGGTGCACTGAGGTCCAACAGAATCAACACTGTTTTACTGCTGTCTATATTTATGCGGATGTCATTGAAAACTTTGACGAGGGCAGTCTCAGTGCTGTGATGAGCACGGAAACCAGATCGAAAATGATTTAAGGAGTTGTTCGTTGTCAGGAATGTGTTCAACTGTTGAGATACAGCTTTTTCAATAATCTTACTGATGAATGGGAGATTAGAGATTGGCCTATAATTCTCCATCAAGGTATTATCTAGGTTGTTTTTCTTTAATAGGGGTTTGATAACTGCTGTTTTTAGGGCCTGGGGGAAGACACCTGACTAGAGGGATGTGTTAACTATTTTCATCAGATCCGACTTAATGACAGGGATAACTTTCTTTAAAAAAGCTGTGGGTAAGATATCGAGGCAGCAAGAGGAGGAGTTCAGTTGTTTAATAATTTCATCAAGATGTGATTGATTCAGTTTTTTGAAATCGGACATCTTATCTGCATTATTTTTAAGTGGGAATGATAATGTTGGTGGGTTGGACCAGAATGGTCACCAGTCCATTGTCTGAGGCTATGAGAATATCATTAGTAACCTTCCCCATAGCTGTTTCAGTGCTATGATGAGCTCTAAAGCCTGACTGAAACTTCTCAAACAGCTCATTATTGTTTGAATGTTCACAGATCTGATGTGCAACTATTTTCTCAAGAATTTTAGATAAGAAGGGAAGATTAGATATCGGTCTATAGTTAATTAAGTCGTTTTGATCAAGAGATGGTTTCTTAACTAGAGGTTTAATTACAGCAATCTTAAACTGCTTTGGTTTATACCCATTGATTAAGGATAGATTCATTATATGTAAAATTGGAGCAGCAATCAAAGGGAAAACCTCTTTTAAAAGTTTAGTTGGGACTGGGTCTAACATGCAAGTTGAACGTTTTGATGAAGTTAATCATTTTAGTGGATCTGAAAGTTCGGCTGTATTAAAGCAGTTCAACCATATATTAGGTTCAACCATTTTAGATGCTGCCTCATTAACTAAGGAATAAGCAAGCATATTGGGAAGGATCCCATTTTTTTATTTTTTATAGTCTATTTTATTTAAATAAAATTTCATGAAGTCGTCAATACTGAGAACTGGGAGAATAGTTGGCTAGACAGAGCTACTGTATGATCCTGTGTGAGTTTGGCACCTATATTAAAAAGAAACCTAGGATTGTGTTTATTCTCCTCGATTAAAGATGAAAAATATCCTGTTCTGGCTGTTCGAAGGCTCTTTTTATATAGCAATAGACTATTTTTCCACACTAAATAGGAATCCTGTAAATGCGTGAAGCGCCATTTTCTCTCTAGTTTCGTAACTAGTAACGTTCTTCTTCAGGGTACGTAGCTCTGAATTAAAACAGGGAGCTAATCTTCTAAGGTAGGCCACCTTCTTTTTCAGTGGGGATACTGTGTCTATTGCCAGACGCAGGGAAGAATTAACGCTATGAACTAAAATGACAAGTTATGAGGGGTCAGGAGTTAAATTACTATTTTCTATTGTACCTTTATATACTGAGGAAATTAAAGTTGAAAGAGCTTCTTTAAAACTTGCTACAGCATTATCTAATTATGTTCTGGTATAATGAAGTTTTCTTTCAGGTTTGAAATAGTCAGTTAGAGTGAGTTTAAAAGTGATCAGAAAATGATCAGACAGGATAGGGTTATATGGAAAGACTGTTATTTCTTCACAGTCAATGCCATAAGTCAACACAAGGTCTAAAGTGTGGTGACAAGAATGGGTTGGTCCCTGCACATTTTGAGTAAAGCCTATTGAGTCTAAAATAATGTTAAAAGCTGTATTTAGACTATCGCTTTCACTATCAACATGAATATTGAAGTCTCCAACTATAATAACTTTATCAGTGTTTAAAACTAAGTCAGATAGAAAATCTGATATCTGATCTAAAAATTGAGACTAAGGGCCTGGTGGACGATACTTGCTTTGTTATGTGTATGAGGAAGGCTAAAGATTAAATGCTCAAAGGAACTGTAACTATTATTTTTTTGGGGGATTAATTAGTAAATCTTAATGAAAGATGGTGGCTACTCCACCTGCTCGACCAGTACTTCGAGGGACACTAAAGTTTAAGTAGCTAGGGGGAGTTGACTCATGTATTGTGACACGGACCTTTTCCGATAACCATGTCTCTGCAAGACAAAACAGATTAATATTATTATCACAAATTAAGTCATTTACCAAGAGTGTTTTTGAGGGGAAAGATCTTATGTTTAGTAAGCCACATTTAATTGATTTATTTTTCTGTTGAGTCTGAGTTTTATTTATCTTTATGAAATTTTAATACTTTGCTCTAGTAGCATTAACTTTTAATTCATTTGTTTTGGGTAGTGGACGGGAAACTATCTCTATAGGGTAGCAGGTGGGTGGCAGTCCTTGTTCCCTGACCTCGACTTTTGGTTGTCAAGGCGTTGGGGAACTAGAGATAACCCTAACAATGTTCCTGGAAAGAATGGCAGCGCCGTCCGCGGTGGGATGGATGCCGTCTCTATGTAACAGTCCAGGTTTTCCCCAGAAGGTCCCCCAGTTATCAATGTAGCCCACATCGTTTTCTGAACACCACCTTGACAACCAAAGGTGAAACGACAGCATACGGCTGTACATGTCATCACTAGTATGATCAGGCAGGGGACCAGAAAAAATGACAGAGCCAGACATCTTTTTGGCAGCCCTACACACCGAAGCTACGCTAATTTTAGTGACCTCCGATTGCCGTAACCGGGTGTCATTGCCACCAGCATGGATAACGATCCTGCTATACCGCCGTTTGTTCTTGGCCAGAAGCTTCAGATGGGACCTAATGTCCGCAGCCCCGGCCCCTGGAAGGCATTTGACAGTGGTCTTTCGTGTCTCTGGAGCCACGTTCCTAACTATGGAGCTGCCAATTACAAGAATCGGCCTCTCCTGCTCAATGGGTGCGTCGCTGAGCGGGGCGAACCTATTGTTCACAGAAAGGGGTTGGAGTTTGGCTGCGCGCTGGGGCCTGGCCCTAAGCTTCCTACGAACAGTCACCCAGTTCGCCTGAGGTTCCGGCTGCACGGGAGCTGTTGGAGGACGGCTAAGGAGTCCTGTCCTAACTGGTTTTGCACTAGCTACTGCTGGGCCTGGCTGTTCTACAGCGCGGAGCTGGGCCTCTTGCTCAGAAACCCTTACCTCCAAGGCTACAAAAATACTGCACTTATTACACCTACCATCTTCGCTAAAGGAGGCAAAGGAGTAGCTAAACATCTGACACAGAGAGCACGAGAGAGGAGGAGATTCAGAGAGAGAAGGAGGGACAGGAGAGAAAGCCGTAGCCATGCTAGCAGTTAACTTAAGCTAACCTAGCGATACCTTACCTAGCCGAAAAAACCAGTGTAACACTTAACGAGTTCCAAAAACGTAAAGAACACCAACAGAAAATAAGTGTTTCAACATGTTTGTGTGTTAGAATAACTCAGAAAAGCTTCTGGACAGAGAAAATTAGATAAATTAAAGAGGGCAAGAGCAGGGAGATGCTTCAGCCAAGTGAGTCACCAAACAGGAAATGACGCGATACGCCTTACCAACGCAGTGTCCATCTTCAGATGGCCTCAACTGGCAATCAATTGGCAATATTAAGATACAGGAAAGCATAGACAATAAAACAATGCCATTTAGAGCCGTTTGAAGAAAATAATAATTTGTGTGAAAATTAAAAACAGGCAAACAAGAAATCATTAGCAATTGAGTAAAAGCAATAATGGGATAAGTTACTCATAAGCAAGTGTAAATAGGTACGTTTTTATTTTAGATTTAAAGGAGTTCAGTGTCTCTGCAATTTTGCAGTCGTCCGGCAATTTGTTCAAGATATGGGGGAGTATAGAAACTAAAAGCTGGAGCTGGAGGATCTAAGTGATCTGGAAGGGTTGTATCGTGATAGCAGATTGTTAATATACTCTGGTGTTAACCCATTTAATGATTTATAGACTAATAAAAGCACTTTGAAGTCTATTCTCAGAGCTACAGGGAGCCCGTGTAAGGACTTTATAACTGGGGTGATGTGTTCTACGAGCAGCAGCGTTCTGGATCAGCTGCAGCTGTCTTGATTAATTTTTTTAACCAGACCTGTGAATATACTGTTTCAGTAATCAAGGCGGCTTGAGATAAATGCATGGATTATTTTTTTAGATAATTTCTTTCTATTTCTTGTGTCATCAGTCCTGTAAATGTTTTTATTTTTATTTTTTGCTGCTGTTACAACAAAATTTCCCCTTGTGGGACAATTAAAGGATTATTCTATTCTATTCTAAAGTGAACCTTCACCACAGTCTAAAGGCTCGAACTGTTCAAGCTGAATGTTTTACAGTGGGCATGATGATGCACATTGGTATTTTTCTGCCACAGACAGTGTTCTGAATCCAGAAAGTTGTAATTTGGTCTTCTCTGACCATAAAATCATCTTTAGTATGTGTGCTGTGCTCTGTCTATCGAGGAAGATTGAAGATATATGAAATGGGTCAGGTCCATCAGTTAATGGTTTTGTGCAGCAAGGTTCCCTTTCAAGACACATTTCTCTACAGCAGCAATAACGGCTGTTAATATAGTTTTAGTGGGTTTTTGAAACTGACTTCTGGGGTGCCGCTGTCCATGTTACTGGAATATCACTTTGGCCTTGTCAAAAAATATAAATATTGAAAGCTGCTGGAGTAGAACAGTGTGTCAATTAAAAGAAAATTCTTTATTAGCTATTAATTAAAGTAGCATTCTGCATAATGTATTTATGTATTAAAGTTTTATATATCTTGAAAATTATCTGGTTTGCAGTACTATGATAAAAGGCTAGTTCTCCACAACATTTGTTATTTTTCTTAAGTCCCTCCTTCCTCCCGTAGACCCCTATGCAATTCAGACACACCGCAAAATATTTTTGTCCAATAGAATTAAAGTTTCTACCGTGTTGATCTACTAATCAACGTGCATGTACATCGCACAAACCTTTTTTTTTTTTTTTTTTTTTTTTATAACGTGTCCTGTCTAGCAGTATGCTACTCAGAATTGGTGTCTGAGTACCAAGTACAAGCCCAACAGTTTTACTTTCCCAAGCAGAGTATTACAGCTTCGCTGTAGTACGCCACTTGATGTATATGTATGAAAAATCTTTATTAGTGATTACTGTGGGTTCAATTTCCTGACGTCATGGACATTAAACTGAGACAAGAAGGGAGAAAGGAAGAAGGTGAAGAAAAGAAACCGGACCAACAGAGGGGCGAACCGACGACACAAGACAGGGAGGCAAATAAAGAACACAAGAAAACATCCCAGTCCTCCACCTCTGCCGGACGGCAGAGAAACAGTAATACAAAACAAAAACAACAAACTGTACAGAACCAAACCAATAGTTCGGATCTGGTAGAATAAACAAAGAATTACACATTCACTACACACAAGCATTGATTAATGAACATAATACAAATGTTTCTGGTAAGCTCCTGTGAACAACTAACTAATGATGATAACCTCAGCTTAAGATATGTCCGTCCTCACCTATGTCCCCACACCTATGTGTGTGCGAGCATGCAGGTCTGAATAAGGTTTCCCCATGCAAGTGATTGATAGCTGGTGTAAGGAACCGTCAATCCGTCCTACAGGAATCGGCACAGACATGGAGGAGGCAAGAGATGTATGCATCCAGCGTCCCACAGAGTACAGAGTCCACAGGCGGATCAGCGCAGGGTCGATCACCCACCAAGAGAGGAACAGATGGAAGTCCCAGGGGAGCACCCACCAGCCGCGATGCTGGGGCCCGAGAGATCGCAGTGACGAGCCCACGGGCTCCGCCGGTAACCGGCTACGCCAGGGCGGGCCCGGACCAGGAACCGGAGGCCACGGGGACCAGGGGCACCCCACCCCCCAGCGGGGCCCCAACCAGGGACCAGCCGACAAGGGTCCCCCGCCGCCGCCGCAGGCAAGGAGGACCCGCAGCCAACCGACGGACAACACACGCCGCCGCCACCCCGGACCAGTACCCACCGCCAACAACCCGGCCCGCCTCCACACATCCACACGCCAGGGAGCCACAGCGGATGTACGCCCTCCCCAGGCCGCGCCCAGCCGGCACCTGGACATCCAGATCTTCCAGCTCCAGGGTCCAGATCCCGCCCCACGTGGGGCGCCAAGATCAGGGGCCCAGCCAATGCCGGACAGCCCCACCAGGCGAACAGACCAGCCAGCTGAAGTCCTGGAACCGGCAGGAGGACTGGGCGCCAGGCACGGTCCCCACCGATCCACCGGACGGCACCAACCTATTCTACAACCCCGGCACCCCCATAAGAGGTGCCCCAGTCAATCCAAGGAGGACATCGGCCCGAAACAGCGGCCGCCCGACACACCGGACCACCCAGGACCCGCCCGACATGCACCAGGACCGAGCCGGGCCGCAACCGGGACCCCCAGCCCCATGCATCGAGAGTCATCATCAACCAGCGGGCAGGAGCAACCATCACCGACGGGGAGTGACGGGGAGGGAAGAAGATGCATCAGGCCAGAGAGCAGCCAAACACCCAACCTGACAGGTAGACATAGACAGACAGAGACACTCATACGTACCCTCCCTCTCATGTGTACACATTCTTACAAATACAGGACATACGAAAAAAGGACGCTATACCCTCATTCATACCCCCCATACGTACACTATACTCCATACTCCCAGGCCCAGGGACAGACGCCCCAGTAGAGAACCCTGCCCCTGCACCCAGGAGACAGACCCCTTTGCCCACCAGGACGGGGACAAGTAGACCGCCAAGGCCCCACACCGGCAAGAGCAGCCCACCAGCCCAGGACCCCGACCAGACGGCGTGATGTTCTATCCGGGCTCCGACCCCTGATGGTCCAACGAACAGGGGTGTGGAAAGACCCCCCAGCCTCTCTCCCCCAGCTCAATGTGGTGTTGTTGCGTGTTGTTCTAATGTGCACTTAAAACAGAGGGGGGGGACATGGGAATACTGCCGGGTACCCCCATCTCCCCCCCCGGGCCCTCAGTGTCTAGATGCGTTTAACCAGTGGGTGCCGGCACCACAGGCGAGGCCCCCCAACGGGGGGGCCTCGCCTGTGGCGCCACACCGCCAGGTCCCTACATGTGCGTTCCCTGTAAATGTTGCAAGTGTAGTGTCTAAATTGCTCAATAAAATCGGGACCCAGGCCGCCACCGGGTAGCGAAGACGGAAGCTCCATCCCGCACCCCAGTGACGTGCCCACGTCCCAAGGCCTTGTGAATGGTAGAATGAAGGAGCAGGTGGACAGAGGCATGGGGATGGGGAGAAAATAACTGGGGTGACCATTGCCAACCCCAGGGAGCCAGCTCCCCTGCTGACTCCAATAGGCACCCCCGTTCGGCCCGATCCACCAGGGGTGGGAGGCCCCAGCACGTCCAGTCGGGGCCCACGGCAGCGGTACCGCCGAGCCCCATGGGGGCCCCGGCAATCCACCAGCCCCCATGCCAGGGGCATACCTAAATCCTCCCCAACATTCACACTGCTAACAAAACACATGTCACTAGACACCCAGGTTGAGTTTAGCCCCCCCTCACCCTCAACGCCCTCCCCCCTCCCGTCCCAAGCGCACCCCGTTAAAAAGAGCGCCTGTGCTAGATGGTAAAAAGCCTCCCCGCCAATAAGAGACGCCCCAGGCACCGCCAGCGTCCGAGGACCCCCGGGCCGAGGCCGGAACCCGGCGCACCACCGACTCGGGTACCCCGGACATGCCGCGCCAGGCCCGTGAGCAGACCGAAGTCCCGGGCGGCCAATCCCCAGGCCGACATCCTCCAGCCTTGCTACTACCGCCCGATGGCCGGGTGGCAACAGAACCCAGCACGTCCACCCACCAGCCCACACCCCACCAACTGGTCAGTCACCGTGGAGGCCGACCAACACCGGCCAGAGCCCCCCACCCCAGCACCCCCGCGAGGGCTAAGACCAAGACCCAGGAGCCATGTCCAGTGTCAATATAGCCGATCGGGCCCGGAGACGCCGGCCACCCGCCACGGCCTCTCGCCGACGCCCGGACGCGGCAAGCGGCCACCGGGGAGCAAGCGACAGGAACCAGCCCGGGGAGATGGAAAGGGCAGCAGCGCCCGCCAACCACCGGCCGACCACAGCCCCCCCCCAGCCGGCACCGACGGCAGCGGCCCCCCCCGGCCAAGCCCCGCCAGGGCCCCAGCCGGGGGGCGCGCCGCCCCAGAACCCCGAGCCCCAGGCCCAGTCCAGACCCCCCCAGAGCAGCACAGCACCAGGCCAGTAACCCGTGTCCGCCAGCACGACCCCTCTAAGGCGCCGCATGCAGCCACTAGGAGTCACCACACAAAGACCCCAAAGTCCCACCCCAGGCGAGGGTCTCGGCACCTATCGCCGAACCGCAAGCAGACCCACCCCCAAGGACCTCCCCGCAGTCACCACCAACCCTTAAGCTCCACATCGGCAACCGTGTCCCACAGAACGGATTCAAGGGCCCGACCCCACTAGGTGATGGAACTGATCAAGGGTGACCAGAAAGATTGATGTGGAGGCAGATGCCGTTTCTAGACCAATGTAATCCAGAAGGAGATCTCTATATTGATTAATATTCAGAGTATTTTTATTTTTCCAGTTCAAGAGGATATTTTTCTTAGCGATGCATGAGGCGATGTAAAATAATTGCATAGACTTTGTATCCATGGTAACTTCATCCATATTTCCCAGCAAGCAAACTCTGGGAGCAGGTGTGATATTACATTTCAGACACTTTGATAGATCTTCACATATCTGGTACCAATATTTCTTAACAGGTGGGCAGAACCAAAGAGCATGAATATACACTACCGTTCAAAAGTTTGGGGTCACCCAAACAATTTTGTGTTTTCCATAAAAAGTCACACTTATTCACCACCATCTGTTGTGAAATGAATAAAAAATAGAGTCAAGACATTGACAAGGTTAGAAATAATGATTTTTATTTGAAATAAGATTGTTTTTACATCAAACTTTGCTTTCATCAAAGAATCCTCCATTTGCAGCAATTACAGCATTGCAGACCTTTGGCATTCTAGCTGTTAATTTGTTGAGGTAATCTGGAGAAATTGCACCCCACGCTTCTAGAAGCAGCTCCCACAATTTGGATTGGTTGGATGGGCACTTCTTGCGTACCATACGGTCAAGCTGCTCCCACAACAGCTCAACGGGGTTCAAATCTGGTGACTGCGCTGGCCACTCCATTACCGATAGAATACCAGCTGCCTGCTTCTTCTCTAAATAGTTCTTGCACAATTTCGAGGTGTGTTTTGGGTCATTGTCCTGTTGTAGGATGAAATTGGCTCCAATCAAGCGCTGTCCACTGGGTATGGCATGGCGTTGCAAAATGGAGTGATAGCCTTCCTTATTCAGAATCCCTTTTACCCTGTACAAATCTCCCACCTTACCAGCACCAAAGCAACCCCAGACCATCACATTACCTCCACCATGCTTAACAGATGGCGTCAGGCATTCTTCCAGCATCTTTTCAGTTGTTCTGCGTCTCACAAACGTTCTTCTTTGTGATCCAAACACCTCAAACTTGGATTCATCCGTCCACAGCACTTTTTTCCAGTCTTCCTCTGTCCAATGTCTGTGTTCTTTTGCCCATCTTAATCTTTTTCTTTTATTGGCCAGTCTCAGATATGGCTTTTTCTTTGCCACTCTGCCCTGAAGCCCAGAATCCCGCAGCCGCCTCTTCACTGTAGATGTTGACACTGGTGTTTTGCGGGTACTATTTAATGAAGATGCCAGTTGGGGACCTGTGAGGCGTCTGTTTCTCAAACTAGAGACTCTAATGTACTTATCTTCTTGCTCAGTTGTGCAACGCGGCCTCCCACTTCTTTTTCTACTCTGGTTAGAGCCTGTTTGTGCTGTCCTCTGAAGGGAGTAGTACACACCGTTGTAGGAAATCTTCAATTTCTTAGCAATTTCTCGCATGGAATAGCCTTCATTTCTAAGAACAAGAATAGACTGTCGAGTTTCAGATGAAAGTTCTCTTTTTCTGGCCATTTTGAGCGTTTAATTGACCCCACAAATGTGATGCTCCAGAAACTCAATCTGCTCAAAGGAAGGTCAGTTTTGTAGCTTCTGTACCGAGCTAAACTGTTTTCAGATGTGTGAACATGATTGCACAAGGGTTTTCTAATCATCATTAGCCTTCTGAGCCAATGAGCAAACACATTGTACCATTAGAACACTGGAGTGATAGTTGCTGGAAATGGGCCTCTATACACCTATGTAGATATTGCACCAAAAACCAGACATTTGCAGCTAGAATAGTCATTTACCACATTAGCAATGTATAGCGTGTGTTTCTTTAAAGTTAAGACTAGTTTAAAGTTATCTTCATTGAAAAGTACAGTGCTTTTCCTTCAAAAATAAGGACATTTCAATGTGACCCCAAACTTTTGAACGGTAGTGTAATTGTCTGGTAGATTGCTTGTACATTGTAAACAGGTATCAGACGGCGTATAACCCATCTTGAACATCCGTTGCCCTGTATAATGCACTCTATGAAGGATTTTATATTGTATTAATCGTAGATTAGGATTCTTAAGAAATTTGAAGGTTCTTAATGAAATTTGAGACCAGAGGTTTTGGTCTATTGAGATGGACAAGTCCATCTCCCATTTTGAAATAGGAAGGGCTATTGATTCATCTATTCTATTTAATGTTTTGTATATTTTAGATAGCAGTTTGGGAGGGTTAAGATTAAGGAAGTCTAAAACTTTTCCTGGAATTTGTAAATCAACTGTATTGAGCCTAAATTTATTTTTTATAATTGATTTAATTTGTTGGTATTCTAAGAATTTATTCTTGTTAATTCCGAATTGTGTAACCAATGTATTAAAGGGGATAAAGTCTGTTCCATCAAATATATGCTCCAGGTATTCAATTCCTTTACAACTCCAGCCTGGAAAGTTAATCATGCATTTTTTTTGTAAGATATCCGGGTTATTCCAGATGGGTGTACGCCTGCATGGGACTAGTGAGGTCTTTGTCATTTTAAGAAATTCCCACCAAGCTGTCAGAGAGGAGCTGATATTTATACTTTTGAAACATTCATTTTGTTTTATATTTGAGCTAACAAAAGGTAGATCTGAAAGTTTTATCTTATTGCATAGTGTCTGTTCTACATCTACCCAGCACTCATCGATATAACTGTGTTTTACCCATCTTGATGTGTATTGGAGTCTGTTGGCTAAGAAATAATGACGAAAGTTTGGTAGGTCTAGACCTCCTTTATCTTTGGACTTCTGTAGTGTTTTTAAGCTGATACGTGGGGGTTTATCTTTCCAAAGGAATTTAGAAACAGAAGAGTCCAGAGATCTAAACCAATCAGGTGATGGTTTGCTTGGGATCATTGAGAATAAATAATTGATTCTAGGCAAAACCATCATTTTTATTGTAGCTACCCTTCCAATAAGTGATATTGGAAGGGATTTCCATCTTGCCAGATCATCTTCCACTTTTTTTAAAAGTGGGACGTAGTTTAGCTTAGATAAGTCTGCCAGTCTTGGTGAGATATGGATACCTAGATATGTAATATTTCCCGACCGGAGCTGTAAAGCAACAGGACTCTGGTAAGAACAGTTGATAGGAAGGACTGTAGATTTTAACCAATTTATGGAATAGTCTGAAACTCTTGAGTAAGATTTTATTAACTCAATTACCTGATACAAGGAAGTTTGTGAATGCTGTAGAAAAAGTAGTACATCATCTGCGTATAAACTGATTTTATGTTCTATTTTGTTGCATTGTATACCTTTAACATTATTATTTTGCCTGATTGCTGCTGCTAATGGTTCAATAAAAATAGCAAAGAGGGAGGGAGAAAGTGGACATCCCTGCCTGGTACCTCTCTGAAGAAAGAACCTTGATGATGTTTGATTATTGGTCCTAATACATGCTGTTGGTGAGCTGTATAATATTTTTAACCAGTTTACAAAAGAATTACTGAATCCGAATTTATTTAAGGCTGCAAATAAAAATTTCCAGTTAACTCTATCAAATGCTTTTTCTGCATCTAAAGATAATATATTGGTTTGGACGTTTTTACAGTGGGAATAATCTATTAAATCTATTAATCTACGTGAATTTGTGGAAGAGAGCCTACCTTTTATAAAACCTGTTTGATCCGGGTGGATTATTAGAGGTGTTATTTTCTCTATCCTTCTTGCAAGAGCTTTGCAAATTATTTTCAGATCCACATTGATAAGAGAAATCGGACGATAACTGGTAGGAGACATAGGGTCTTTTCCTGGTTTTAATAGAAGATTGATGTAGGCAGAATTCATGTTTGGTGGTATTCGACCATTTTCCTTTGTTTCCTGTAACATTTTGTAAAATGTTGGTGCCAGAATATTCCAGAATTCTTTATAGAACTCTGCTGGAAATCCATCTGGACCTGGAGCTTTATTATTAGGCATAGATTGGAGGGCCTCCTGGAGTTCAGACACTGTTAGCGGTGAATCCAGGGCCTTTGCTTGACTGTCTGAAAGTTTAGGAAGAGAGCGGTCATAGAGAAGTCACAGCATACTTCTGCTAAATAGTTAGCCATTCCCGGCTACCCAGGGCTACATCAACTTCCATTTATTGATGGCACCTCCAAGGAGATTCTTTTGTGTTGAAGGACAACAATAGCTCCTTTAATGGAAAATTAAGATGATACCCTAGTTTAGGTGGACACAGTGGTGGTTCTAGAGCCAGGGTGACAGTGGCACTGGCCACTCCTGAAATCTGATTGGCCCCCTGGGATGCTTCTGTATGGAGGAGAAAAACTGACATAATTAAATGTGATAATTAAATGTGTAAATATGAGCACTAATATATATATATATATATATATATATATATATATATATATATCCATATATATATATATTTTTTCTTATGTATGCATTTTTTGATAAGAAACATTGTACCACCCAGTGGCAAAACCTGGAAAAGGGGATCTTAACTGGCAGCACACTCTCCACCATCCTTTTCATCATAGGAATGAACCTCATAATAAAAGCTGCTGGGAAAGAAGCCCGAGGCCCAAAATTGCAATCCAACGTCCAACAACCTCCAATAAGAGGTTACATGGATGAACTTACTGTGATGACCACAATCTATGTGGAGGCGAGGGTAAGGCCAGTGGAGCTAGTGTCCCAGGGAGCATGAGAAACCCAAGAGGACGATCACATGGGGATATCTGTGGAGACTGGAGCCTTCCCGCATGTCATTCATGCTAACATCGGTGTCTGACACACTCCCAATTCCGACAAAGTTACACAAGTGGGGCTTAAGAGAGGACTGCAAGCTTTGTGGGGAGGGGGGTACCATGGCACGCATCCTGTCAGGGTGCAACACAGCACTTGCTCAAGGAAGATACAGGTGGCACCATGACAAGGTGCTCATGACACTCGTTAACACCCAGGAGTAAGAGAGACACAAGTAACAGCAACCACATGGGAGAGCAATAGAATCAATCAAGTTGGTAAGAGTAGGTCAAAAGCCATCAATCACAGTAGTAACAAGAACCAATCTCTGCAAAAGGCCCAAGCATGGGAAATGAAGGTAGACTTGGGGGGAAAACTGCAATTCCTCCAGTTGCCCAGACAGCCCTGTGGTCAAATGCAGTGCTGTGGTCTGAAGAGGCAAAAAAGATTATCCTCATCAAACTTCCAGTCCCATGGCAAATAACAGGATCTCTCGCATGGCTGAAGGGGCCAGGTTGGCAGGCATGGCTCTTCCCAGTCAACGTTGGCTGTAGAGGATTTGCAGACCAGTTGGTACGGAGAATGCTCACAGCCATTGGCGTGACGGGGAGGGAGAGAAACACGGCGGTTTGCAGGATGGGGGAGGCAGCAGAGAGAGCCTCTTAATGATTATGGAAAAGGATATAGGAGCTTAGCTAGAAGCCAGGGGGAGTTGATGGGCAGTGATTTGGCCACCACTGCTGACCCGACAATGTTGAGGATGTTGCGGTTCAGTGTTGAAACAACCAATGATCATATGATAATGCCTGATGACATCAACTCTTCTTGGCCAAAGTTGCATTCCCCAAAAGTGAATGAAAGAGAAGCATCCTTGGGTGTAATTGTAATCATGAACTTCTGGGCAACCAGTGACTTCCAGGTAAGGCTGGATGGCAACCGAGGAAGTTTGGTGACTCTGGAGAGACAGATGACCTCCAGGAAAGACTGCCGTGGGTGTATTAGGTTAGCAACCTCATGCAACACTGCTGAGTGAAGCAAAATCTAGAAGGCTGACCAGAAGTTGTGGAGGCAATCTTTAGAGAGACTCACTATGACATCTCCAGAAACCAGGTCCTGGATGCCAATCCAAACATTAACAGCATTGACACATATGTAAAGGAGCTCAACATCAGTGAACCATCCTGGAAGGAAATCCAAGAGGTTATGAAAAAAGCCAGAACAGGCTCTGCTCCTGGCTCATACAAAGTAGAGAATGGATACATCAACACCACTTTCCAGAAAGGTGGGATTCCAGGCTTCTCAGGATGTCTGGAACACACTGGAGTCTCAGTCAGATGATCCGGTAGACCAAGGCAAGTAATGGCAATCTAATCGTTGTTTGGCTGGACTTGGCTAATGCCTAAAGATCAATTCCTCACGCTCTCATCCATGCAGCACTAGACCATTACTTCATCCCTCAGTACATCAACGGAATGATCTTCAGTTACTTTGGCGTAATCCAGGTACGATTCAAGACAGCACATTTTACCACCCAGTGGCAAAACCATGAAAAAGGGATCGTACCTGGCGGTACAATCTCCCATATCCTCTTCATCATAGCAATGAACCTCATAATAATAGCTGCTGGGAAGGAAGCCCAAGGCCCAAAAATGCAATCGGGCATCCGACAACCCCCAATAAGAGGTTACATGGACGACCTTACTGTGATGACCAAAACCCACATGGTTTGACTTACGAAAAGGAACATCAGCAGTACAGAGAAGCAGACAGAGGAATGGCTGAGGAAGATGGAAAAACCAGGGCTCCTGGGGAAGTTCAAAGCATGGCTTTACCAACATGGATTGCTGCCAAGACTGATGTGGCTTTTAACAGTGCGTGAAATTCCCATGTTCAACACTTGTTGAAGGAGGGGAGAGAAAGATTAACAAGTACCTCTGGAGGTGGCTGGGAATCCCTCTAAGCTTCACTTCAGTTGGCTTCTACATGCGATCACGGCAGCTCCAACTTTCTCTGTCATCCGTGGTGGATGAAGTTAAGGTAGCAAAGTGCAGCGTCATAATGATGTACAGAGAATCCTAGTATGAACAAATCAGGCATGCAGACATCCTGACAAGATCAGGACACAAGTGGGCAGCTGTCTCATCTGTTGCACAAGCTGAAAGTATGTTGAAGCTGTGTGACATTATCGGAACGCCATGCATAGGAAGAAAGGGTCTTGGAACTTCCCATATCCAATGGGAGATGGCTGGTTTTAAGAACACAAGGGCCATGATCCAGGAGGAGATACGCAACCTGGAGGAGGAAGGACAAAGGGCAAGGGCAGTAGAGCTAGCGACAACTCGTCCTGGGCAGGGCTACTTTCACCAAAAGTGAATGAAGGAGAAACATCCTTGGATGTAAATGTAATCATATATATTTAGTTTTTCCTTTTCCTTATTACATGCATTTTCGTTAAGAAAAAAATATCTATTTTGTTTTTCCTTTTCTGGTGTATTTCTGGTGGGAATTTTTTTTTCTTCTTCTTCCTTATACATGCATTTTGGTGAAAAAACCCTGTTCTTTTTATTTATAAAAAGACATAGCTGACCTTTTGCCGTTTTATCTTACAGCTGATTTTGTTAGTTGTGCAATTAACATGGAGTCCTTTTCTTACACAGAAAATTAGCATTCATTTGAACTATCTTTTGTTTTTCGGTAATAGTTGGGTTAGTTACTCAAAGTACCAAAAATGAAGGATTTAATAGACAGGAGTTAGTTACCTATGACAAATCACAAGTATGAAATTGCTTCACTTCAGTAAATGATTTTACATTTCCCCAAGCATCACCATTCATCATCAGTAATGTTGCAGTTAAGTTTCTTTTTACACAATTAATTCAGATGAGTAGGCTTTCACAAATTGTGACATTTTGAAGCATTGGAAAATAGGCCAATGAAAGCCTGACAAACACGAGCCCAATCTGCTCAATAAATAGTCATACGAGGCTTTTTGCTCAGCAGAAAGCTTGCTGTGTGCATCAAATTTTCGGGGAGCTTTCTGCCTCTTGAGGCGCTGAGGTGTATATCAAACAGGTTTTAATTTTCGCCTCCCAAAGTGAAAAACTTGCAGTGTGAGCCTATGTGAGCTATCTGCTGAGCCTAAATATTAAAGTGACCAATCAAAACTCTGCTCACATGATTTCAAGATGGCAGCCCATGGAGAAGATTCCATTTTAGAATACACACTCATTGAAATTTGGCCAGACTACACCTGTTTATATGATGCGATGATGCCTCATCAACAAAATGAATAATACATTCCCTCAAGATCCATCTCGGTCTCCATTTCAAAAATTTTTTTGAGGCCAGGACAGGGGGCTGCCATCTTGGAATGTGTGAGTTGAGATTGCGCTTTGATTGATCACCTGAATATTTGCGCTCAGCAGACAGCAAGTTTATAGCCTTGCAAGGCGAAAAATAAAAAAACCTGTTTAATTTTCACCTCAGCGTCTAATCAAGCAGAAATCTCACCAAAAATTATGCGCAGGCAGGGAACTGCTGACCAAAGGGCCTCGGACGTTTGTTAGCTCAGCAGATTTGGCTTGTGTGCAGCAGGGTTTAAGTAGAAAACATGGTAAAAAAAAAAGCATTCTTTTTGTATCTTATATTACATGATAAACCAGAAGTGTAGTGTTTCTCTTAATAAAATCCCTAAAATGTCAATCTCACCCCAAAATCAACTTATTTTTGTTGATAAACTGTATAATTTAGTCAATAATAGCAGTAATTATTTTATTATTTTAATTTAGTCTATAAAAGCAGTAATTATTTTATGTATTTTAGTAAATTTTAGTGAAAATATTAATTTTGTACCAAAAACCGCTTAGTGCCTCAAGTGGTTAAATGATGAGAACCGGTTAAACAATGACACTGCACTGCAATTCACTGGAATTCAAATCCTGCCTTGCTAACGGCTAATCTCGGGTTATTGACGTAGGCTTGGAATAATGACGACAGCAGTACGGCCGTGGTGGGGTATATAACATGAGCGGTCTTGGCCACACCCCCATAGCAAGGTGCCACGAACTAAGTGCAGCACAATCGGCTCATAACCTGGGTGCTCCATATGCAGGTTGTCACCCCTATATGCTCATTACCTATGACAAAGGTAATAACTGATATGTCAGTAAATGGAAGATAAAATCTGGGATAAGAGTTCATTTTTAATGAAATAATTGTGATGGTGTGGTTTTTTTGCGCATTTCTGAATGTTTCTCATAAAGCTTGGACACATCTGTCTGCAATACACATTTTCTGTTGACTGTACGACAATGACGTACAGTGGCCGCAGGTGCTCCTGTCGAGGCAGAGTCATGAAATTACTCGAGCTAATCAATATTTAGCATTAGACTTAGCCAACAATAATGTACCAGTCAGAGACGGTGCTAATTCTGTGCCCCGATTCTGCTACAGGCTCGGCATCTGCTGCTGCTCCGGGCAAAGAACCAGACAACGGATCGTAACGATATGGGGCCGCTCCCCTCCTCCACAGAACCTAGTTCCCTGTACTCTGTTCCCTTTGGAGAAGGAAGTTGAGGAAAAAATCTCAACCTCCAGATTATTTCCAGGCAAAGGAGCTTGCGTTACTACGGGTCTCTCCATCTTTCTGGTCGCCTGTGACTCTGCGCTGCACTGCTGCCTGCAACATGACTGCACAAATCAAACCACGCCCAAGCCGTTTTTCAAAAATAAAAGTGGGCGGGGTTATACTCTGGTGGGGAGGTCAGTTACTTTTTAAATACCATACAGAAATTTGTTTAAATGCCGTTTGTGTTTGTATTTTGCCTATGTACATTAAAAATGCTTGCAAAATTACATTGAAGTGTTTCAACATGGGTGAGTAGTGAAACCAAAACTGGGAATCATGTGTAAGGATGTTTGACTAATACTTGGCCCCTTTATACTGTTGCCCTTTGTTAACCCTATAATCAGAAAAATCCTAGATATGTCATTGGGTGGACAGCTACGTCTTGGAAGATCAACTTAATACTGAAATTAAATTACACTCATGGTCATATTTACTTATTGGAGCACTTTTAATTTACAGGTATCAGATAATTGAGAAAGATTAAAGTTTGGTGCTTTAATGTGACATTCAGTATAAAAGTTAAAACGATATGAATACTTTGGTGAGACTGGTTAAACACTATTAGGGAGCCATTTTTCATATGAATTGCTCGAAGTCTGTTTAATTGGCTCGTTAAATCAATGCCAGCAAGCCGACACCACTGTGAGATGAATAAGATCCGTTTCCATGTCAGTAAAAATAGAAGTCTTCCTCCGTGATATATACACAACCCAGAGTACATAGCATAGGCTTGTGAAGTGGATGAGGAATGTAAGTAAGCCCGCCTCTTAATTAAACAGGCTTTTGAACACACTCATCTTCAATTAATCTCAGAGACTCTCTGAGGTCAGAGAAATATTGTTCTTTTCCTCAAATGAATCACTGCAGCTAAAAATAGCCTACAGAGCAGCCACATCAGTCTGCAAGAAAGCCAGATTAGCTGATAGATTAGTCACTGAGTCTCCAACACAGTCACACAACTGCTGCCAAGTGCTTTTGTTTTCTCCCACAGAAAATTACTAAAAGCTCATAATGGTGGGTGGGAAAACTATATTATTACAGGGCTGCATAACTCGAGGTAGAGGTTCGGAGTAAATACGCATTTTAAAATCTTTTAACAGCTTTCAATGTTTCCTGTGGTTCTGGATTGTTGCCATCAACTAAAAGACTCCCCTTTCAATTATCTAAAATTGGGGCAAATGTTTTAGTAGTGATCTTTAAGATGAGATGTACAAGAATGAGTATCAGAACCACCAGGTTTCCTTTTGAAGAGAAGGCCATATAATTATGTTTCCACCAGTGTAGAGCTTGCTCAAAATTAGCAGCATATGTGTGGGAGTGCGTCTGTATGTAATTGAAGCAAAAATTTTGGATGACATCTGCATTGACACGAGAGGAAAGAGTGAGTTCCAGCACGGGTGATGTGTTTTGACTAGCATGGGGAGAGATCAAAATGTCCTCTAGGATTGAAATTTTACATGATCTTAAATCAGTCTGGTGATGGTTTGTACATTTCCTAGTCTGAAAGCCTATAGATTGAGAATTTGATGTTATAAATTAAACATTGTATTGTAATAACTCATCTTGTAAAGTGCCTTGAGATGACATCTGTTGTGAAATGGCGCTATATAAATGAACAGAACTGAATTGAATATGTGAGTTAAATGAAATACAGGTGTAAAATTTGAAAAATTAAAACATTGGGCAAATGTTCATACATTTCAGTATTTCAACTTAAAAGGTGAAACTAACGTATCATATAGTCTCATTATATGCAAAGTAAGATTTTTCAAGCCTTTATTAGTTATAATTTTGATGTTAACACCCAATGCAAGCACCTCATCAAAAAGAGCATACGCTGCAGTGGAGCATTGAAGGAGCTGGTAGAACCAATACATTAAAAAATTAAAAGGTTTGGGAGCACTTTACTATAAATAATGCAAAGATGTTTGTCACCTGTAACATTTGTAAGTCAGACCTTGCCTGACACAGATGTACGACGGTGGTGATGCAGCATCTGAAACGCAAGAACTTTGGACTCATCGGTAAGGAAGGTGATAGCTCAGTGTCTGGGTAAGTTGTGAAAAAACGATGTTACTTCTTATGTGAGGTATCGTAGCATCTCAAAAAGAGAAGTCTGTAAGAGTTTGGTGCATTTCTACCCGCCATCCAGCTCGACATGCATGGCAAGACAAACGAACAGTGAGCAACATCCACGAACTACATTATTTGACAGTGCAGATGTTACTTTTTATTTTAGCAGTTGCATTTGCAAGCTAAGCTATGATTATGTTGTCAGGTATTTGGTCCCTGTTTATATTTCAACAGCTGTAAGACATTTGAGGTGGTACCATGTTTTTTTGCATGCTATAGAACTGTTTTCTAATAATGTTCTGTTGTTAAATGAAGTGAAGGAAGGAGAGAAAAAACTTTTCCATAGCACATTTTAAAATTTTCCCAGCTAATCTGATTAATTGATTAATTGAGTTGAGGCCCAGTCCAATTCATCGATTATTCAAATAATCATTTGTTTCAGCCCTGGTCTCATGTATCTCATCTTTCTCTTGGCAATGCCCAATAGCTTCTCTATGGGGTTCAGGTCAGGACAGTTTTCTGGCCAATCAAGCACAGAAAACCCATTGTCATTGAATGCAACATTTGCTGTCATCACAAAAGAGGACTTTGGACCACTGATCAACAGACCAGCAGCAACTTGATGAGAGGAATACAACATTAGAAGCCAATGTCCAGGATCCGTCTGTGTGTGGTGGCTCTTGATGCAATAACTTCAGGCTAAGTTTAATCCTTGTGAAGGTCCCCAAAACTTTTTAAAAACTTTTTGCCAACAATCCTCTCCAGACTGAGGCCATCCCCGCTGCTTGTGCACATTTTTCCTCTGCACTTTTCCCTTCCAAAAAGCTCTCTTAATTTGCTTTGATACAACACTCTGGGGACATCTAACTCAAGGGCGTCACTAGAACTAATACTGTACTGGGTCACACCTGGGGCATAAAGAATCCATGACAGTATGCAGAGTGCACAAAAAATATAATTCAGCCCTTTCCACTGGGCAAAGACAAGTTGAAACGATGTGTTTTAGGGTAATCTTTGTATGTCCAATCTCAATCCACTGAAGGTGCAGACTGTGTCGCCAGATGACGTCTTTTTCCAATGTCTTTAGAGTGTCCAATATTGATGTTCTCAGGACCTCTGGATGTGGGCTGATTCTAGTCCAAATGAGGTTATTGTCAACATCTTTTCTACGTAAAATTTAAGCCAATTTCAGACAGTTTTTACAGGCCAACTGTTTATAGTTTCCTGGAGTGACCCCAAATAGTTTAAGATTCAATGCATTGTTAGGTGGAGCCTGATCCGACCGCCATTCTCAGGGTCGGATCATCTCAGATGAAACAAGCATCATTTGATTAGGGGATTTAAAGGATTCTAGTGATGTACTGTACTGTTACATAAAATTTAAACAGTTCTTAAATACAAATAGTTCCATAATTTAAAAGACTAAAGAATTCAACTAACCAGCCAACACAAAGCTGAAAAGTCACAAGAGAGTGTGTTTAAGATTCACTTCTCTCATCCTTCACTCTGCACACCGACTAAGGGACAGGAATTCATGGGACTTTGGCTTAAGTGGGGCAGAGATGACAAATATGTACTTGATGCAGAAATATAACTCCCGTAAAGTACCATCTGTAAGAAGGTGCAGGGATAACAAGGCCGCCTTAATGCACGGGGCAAACGGGGCAGTGGCCAGGGGCCTATGACGCTTGGGGGGCCTATTATTTAAAAAATAAAAAATTAAAAAATATATTGTTTTATTACTTGTCAGGTTTTCTGTCAATCATCTTATATGCTAATTTAATGCTGCCGATTGATCCAAATTACAAGTGACCTACTTCACCCATGTGGCCTCTAAAGTTCCCATTGAACCAATCAAACAATTTAGACGATTTCATGGTGTGGTCCTCTAGATGTAAAGAAAGGTGGGAAAATGTCAGGGAAGAAATTTGAGAGCAGTGCTCAGAAAAGGAAAGTGATTCATGAGAAGGAGCTTCGAGACAAATAAATAACAAAGAAAATTCCTAAGCTGACAGAATTCTTTAAGTCAGCTAAAGAAGTTGGACACAGCTTGCTCACTGACACACCGGGCAGAGAGGAGGATGCAGCCCGCGCAGCAGGGAACCGCAGGTGAGGAGGCGCAGCAGATAGGAGTGCTGGAGGAGGAGAGCATCGAGCAGACAGAGGATGCACATGACCCTTACAATAGCGATCCGGGCCACGTTGGGATATGTGAACAAGGTTGTTCTTTCTGGGCAAAAGTTGGACCAGAACATTGTCAAAACAAAGATATTTACTTTTTTGTAACTGAGCGGCAATATAAACGGAGGTGATGGTGGTATTCACTACTTTGTTATGTTTTATGGTGTTCAATAAAAAATAAAATAGATATGTTGGCTTTGATAATATATTTTCAATTTTCAGCATATTATCTATTTATCTATGATAGATAGAGAGACTGACTATCTACTCTGTAACTAAATTTACAAAGTATTCTCCCCAACACTGCCAGTGTCAAATCCGTGTCATCTCTCTCTTGGCTCATCAACTTCCATCTTTCCTTCTCTGCACTCTGCTGCACTTAGTCTGAAGCAACATGAAAATATTACTGTTTATTGCTGTTCAAATATGTACATAGCTCAGAATCTCCTATCTGCATTTTTCATTGTCCTCAGTTTTCACATGTGATTATAAGAATAGTGAAAGGTGCTCCATTTACAAAGTTATCCCAGCCTTCCCTGTGACAAAAAAGTCACCTGACCAAAAACATTCTGTAAGAAACTGACAGTTTTTTTGTTTTCCAAAAAGTGTTGCGTCCCCAGTGGAAAAATAATATATATATATATATATGATTGGGACATCATATATATATATATATGATGTCCCAATATATATAGGGCGACTGTGGCTCAGTGGTAGAGTAGTTGGCTTGCAATCGGAGGGTCGTAGGTTCGATTCCAGCTTCCTCCAGTCACATGTCGATGTGCCCCTGGGCAAGGCACTTAACCCCCAATTCTACATTGTCCTACCGAGCCATGTTGGGTGTCGGTGTATGAATGAGAGTGTGAATGTGGCTTCAATGTAAAGCGCTTTGAGTGGTCAGTAAGACTAGAAAAGCGCTATATAAGTTCAGTCCATTTACCATTTACATCCTTCATCGATAGTCAGCTCACCTCTGCTCTTGCTCATCAACTTTCATCTCTCCCTCACCTCTTCCAGCACTCTGTTGTTCCACTTTTTCTGGACAGACATGGAAATATATAGAACAAAAATCAAATTGGGGCAACAAAACCTGATATTTTTAGCAATGTGTCTGGTGAAAAATACAGAAATTTTACTATTTTTTTCTGGCAATAAAACCAGATGCTTTAGCTGTAGCCCTTTTTTCTGGTGACAAAACATATTTTAGCCAAAGTCAAACCGATTAACAAGACACGCCTATTGTTCTATTTTTCTGTGAAATGAACTTGAATGGTTTAAAAATTTGGGTCAGGACTTTATGATAGTGAAAAAAATTTTTCTTCCTGAAGATAGACCATTTTAGAACCACTGCACCATCCATAGGCTACATCTGTCAGCTAACACAAGCTTACTCAAATGCATCATTGATATAGAACCAGCAGATCATAATCAATATTATGTTTAATGCTGATGAAACTCAGGGGAAATTCCCCTCACACCTCGTATAGCAAATTAATATGGTTGTCTTGATACAATGAATAATGTTAGCTATTTAGTATTCACTTAGCACAGACTTATGTTTCCTAGCTAGCTAGGACAAAACTTACCTCTCTTATTCCTCACTGATTCATTCCTGCTGTGGTCGAATAACTTTCTGATATCCATCTAGGAGTTACAGTTTGAATCAAATCAAAAATAATATATTTAACAAGTTGTTGTCTGCTAACATTACCTACCTCACGCAGTGATTATATATCTCTCTCTCCCTCTCTCTCTCCTGCGCGATCTCTCCGCTTGGAGTTGACATTGGCAGGCATCTGAGTCTCCCATGAATCGGGAGAGTACACGTGAATGAATTACTATATTTATTAGCAATGTGCGCATTGTTAATGTGGAATAAATACAGTAGCAATGATTTACCATACTATATATGTGCTGCAGTCAATGCTATATAGGTTTAAAATTCTGAAGTGATTTTCTCTAGATTTTTTTAAACTGTTATTGGTGAAATTTTTTACTGGGGCACTGCTGATCTATACTGGGGCACGTGCCCCAGTGAAATCTGTCTGGCGACGCGGCTGATCTAACTTCTTTTGCAATTACCTTTTGAAGTTTTCTCTCCATATCGAGGGTGTCAATGATGGTTTTCTGTTCAACTGCCAGGTGAGCAGTCTTTCCTATCACTATGATTCCTATTAAAAGCAGAATGAGACCTTGTCTACACTATGATGAAACCAGGTCTATTAGCAAAGATATTTAATCCAATACATGTATTTGTCTCATCCACAAGGAACCAGCATTTCTGGACACCATAAATGATCATGCTTGAATTGGGTCCCAAAGAATAGAAACACCATCTCAGTTGTTTCAGTGATTACAGCTTTCTGGATATTTGTCTCTGAGTGGAGTACATTGGCATCTCATTTCTATATTTATTCTGCATGCATTAAATATAGAAAGAACAAACATCTCATCATTTGCTGTAGCAGTCCTAGCAAAGCAAAGACTAACCTTATAATTAGGGATGTTCGATATTGGCTTTTCTACCGATATCCGATATACCGATATAGCCTAACACATAATTTCTCATATCGATATAAACCGATACCGATATGTGGGGACCCTCCCTCATAAAAAACAAAAACTACTAAACCCTTTTAGGTAACTACAATGAAATATCTTGTATCATGCATACTTGAGTTTTAAAAATGTATAAAAGGTAATGAGTACTACAATTTTAGTTAGGCAATTGAAAAAGGTGCCATTTTTATTTTGTCTTCAAAAGTAGATGGAACATTTTCTCACACAGAGAATACTGACAAAGGCCCACCACTCAGGACAAATTTATACTTTTAGAAAATGTAAACAACATTATACCTTTATAGCATTGAGGTTAAGTGGAAACAACTGAAACAAGAATAAAAAAAAAAAAACAGCAAACATTTAAGCAGGGCAATTAATTAACCTACTTTGGGTATTACAATCTTAAAAATAAAGTGGGCTTAAACACTGCATTAATTTAGCTCTACATGTAATTGGCCTGGTATTGGTAATAAAGCAGTTTCAGCAATTTGTGTGGAAACTTATGGACAAAATTCCTTTTATTGCAGTGCAGTTTTTACATATGACTCTTTTGAAACCTGTTTTGTCACCGTGCAAACAGGGCCTAAGAGAACATTTAAAGGCTCAGGAACCTTTGCAAGTGTTTTTGATTAACTAGCTGATTGGAGTGTGACAGTTTGAGCCAAAAATATTTAATGTTTTCCTGATTTTCTGAAATTTTGAATGTTTTTTTTCTCAAGCTGGAAGCCATAATCATTAAAATTATAACAAATAAAGGGTTAACATATATCACTTTGAATGTAATGAGTCTATGGCATATATTAATTTAACCTTTTAAGCTGATTAACTGAAATAATAGAACTTTTGCACAATATTCAAAATTTTCAAATTTTACCTGTATGTAAAATGTTAGAGGAACTTTTAGAAATCGATGTATATTCTGCCTGTGCTAATCTCAGAATGTGAGGCAATACATTCAAAAGTGAGTAGAACCAAGTCAAGTTAAGCCAAGCAGATACAAATGGAAAAGAGTGACTACTTGATTGCTACCTGAATTTTGATGTTTTTGAATAAAAATCCCCCCCCCCAAAAAACAACAACAACCCAAAAGCAATCTTATTTACTTCAATATATTATCTATTTTAGCATTTCTGAGGACATTTTGTCTGTATTTATCCACAGCGGTGCTCATGTGTTATCAAACTTTTCCTCTAACATTCAAGAAAGCAGCTGTGGATTGGTATACCGTAGAGCTTCCTCTGGGCTTTTGTTTGTATCACAGTAAGCTCCATATTTATCATAAACATTGGCCTCCATTGCATCATAACAATAAGACACCGACTCTCTTAAGTGGCACAGGTATTATCCTTGTGAGCTGTATGACTTAACCTGCAACTACAATCAATGGACACCACTCTTAACAGTAGGAGAGTTCGGAGGAAAGTCTTTACAGCAAAATCTAAAACCTGATTTTATCTGCTAAAATTATATGTATTACTTATTATTTTATAGACGGGGACATTATTGTTTAAAAGGGAGCTATGTCTCCAATGATTAAGTAAAAAAATAATTTTATAAACATAGTTATCAATTGATTACTACTATAATTTTTCAATCCTATTTAACTCTGGGATGGAGAGAGACTGGGGGCTTTGAGAATATCAGGCATCACACCTTATGAATTATAAAGTAGCTGTTAAGAGATTTGTGAATGCTTAGATATATGTCTGGGACATTTTTTTCTTCCTGTTTTACTGCTCATCTTACAACTAGTTAAATCCTCACAGTTTAGATGAATCAATTGCCCTTCCTATTTCAAAATGGGAGATGGACTTGTCAATTATGTTCATGCTCTTTGGTTCTGCCCACCTGTCAAGAAATATTGGTACTGGATATGTGAAGACCTATCAAAGTGTCTGAAATGTAGTATCACACCTTCTCCCACAGTTTGCTTGCTGGGAATTTTTAGATGAAGTTACCATGGATACAAAGTCTATACAATTAGTTCACATCGCCTTATGCATCGCTAAGAAAAATATCCTCTTGAACTGGAAAAATAAAAATACTCTGAATATTAATCAATATAGAGATCTCCTTCTGGATTACATTCGTCTAGAAACAGCTTCTGCCTCCACATCTGATCAATCTTTCTGGTCTCCCTTGATCAGCTCCATCACCTAGTGGGGCGGGACCCTTGATTTTGTTATGTGGGACACGGTTGCCGATGTGGAGCTTAATGGTTGGTGGCGTCTGCAAGTCGCCCTCGGGGTTGGGTCCGCTTGTGGTCGGGGCGGTAGGTGCCCTGGCTCTCACCTGGGGTGGGACTTTGGGGGCTTTGTGTGGTGACTCCTAGTAGCTGCATGCGGCGCCTTAGGGGGGTTGTGCTGGCGAACACGGGTTACTTGCCTGGTACTGTGCTGCTCTGGGGTGGGTCTGGGCTGGGCCTGGGGCTCGGGCCTCTGGGGCGCCGAGTCGGTGGGGGGGCCACTGCCGTCGGTGCCGGCTGGGGGGAGGCTGTGGTCGGCGGGCACTGCTGCATTTTCCATCTCCCGGGGCTGGTTCTTGTCACCTTCAACGACTTTTGTTGTGAAGTGCCTTGAGAAGACATTTGTTGTGAATTGGCGCTATATAAATAAAAGTGAATTGAATTGAATTAATTCTGTGAAGGACAATTCCTGCAGCCGCATGGACAGTATGTAAAGATGAAAGACCGACTCAGCACCAGTGCTCTGAAAGTCTGGACTCGTGACTGCCCTTAGTGGTGATTAAATTAATCACAGCAGAATAGTGTTTTATTTGGTTTTCATTAATAGTTAATAGTCTTAGTTTTACAGTTTTTCAGCAATGTTAATTCGATTCAATTCAGCTTATTTATATAGTGCTAAATCACAACACGTGTCATCTCAAGGCATTTACAAGGAAAGTTCTTTTCAATTCAATTATACATACATTTCACATAATCCTTTGGTTCATTCTTAATAGTGATACTTATTTTTACCTAGGTGATTTAACACTTTTTCAGTTTTCTGATTAATCTTTTTTAACAATGATATACTGAATAACTTTCACCAAATACAAACTTGAACAAAATTAATGAAATCTGTGTTATTAATAGACAGTAATTTACGATTCTTTGCTTTTTACAAATTTCTGATTTGAGTGTGTGTTTAGCCCCATGCATCAATTTTTCTTCTGCAACCAGTTGCTATTTTACATACAGAAAGATATAAAACATACATTCAATGTTTATTAGATATGCAGAGAGAAAATATTCCTTCCATTAGCACTGTTCTGATTTCTACTGTACAAGTTCTAGGTTCTGTAAAGGGCAGTCATTACTCCAATTTCATAAACTGTCAGCCATAATCCTCAAATGGAATAAATGAATATTTAAATTCACAAGATCCCGTGTGTAACTGAAAGGAAACTGACATAAATTTGCTGTTTATTGGATATAAAAGGTAGATCAACACAAAATTCTGACATTTCCATTCAAACCCATCAATCATAGATTTAATGAACCACAGCATTCCTCTGTATCAAATAATTTAATCCAGAATTATTTGAAAGCACTTAATGGATATGTTGGTTGTCCCTCAGCCCCTTGTTCTTTTACAATTTCCATCTATCTATATGTTGTGAACTTTTCGGTGGCATCTTAAATGATTAGCCAGGTTTCTACAGTTACCGTGAGCTTGTTGATTTCCTTTTCTCTCCTCCCTGTGTATCAAAGGGGAAGTAGATGGAATCTGTGATTGTGTGTGAAATATGACTTTGTCCTTCTATTCAACATGAACCCGTTTTGCATTCAGCTCAAACAAATAACTGATTTCTTAAATTTACTGCACTGCTCACAAACTGCTTTCCACAGTAGATGGGAGTGCTAAAAAAAATGTCCAGTGACAGTGTCATGGTTACAAAACCACCATTATCTCCATAAAGTCAATCTGGTGTGACCTGCTGTGTCTGGTAACCATGCAAGCAACCAAGAGAAGGCAGCAGTGACATTATCATCATCATCATTAGCTGCGTTGACTGGGAAGTTCCTCCCGTCCTCCAAGCATATCGATTTAAGGCATGGCTCATTGGGCACCCGGCGGACACGCTTGTTCCGCTCAACTCTACTTGTCATCATTTACATTTTGATGCATCCTTGGTTGTGATTAGTTCTGATTTCTGTCAAGGTCAAAGCACAGACACCTCACAGAACAGAGCGGGAGGAGAATGAGGAAGTGTCTGCAATGAAGGAGATGGAGGAGGTTCAATTCGTTGGGAGAAAACAGAAAGCGCTGACAAAACTGGAGCAAATCTGATTGAACAGGTACAAATGGAGGACATGACAGCCACAATGCAAAGTCCAAGGTGTATTGGAGTAAAACCTTCCTTGATTGAGAAATTTGGGGTATTCACTGTCTTATTGTTGCAGGTGCTAATACATTTAATGTGGGAAGTTTTTTCTCTCATTAACAAGCCAAATTTAACCAAACCAAATGAGGTATGTGTAGAGGAGAAAGTATAATTAATTAATTCATCCATCCATTGTTAATAAGTGTTTGTCCATGCAGGGTTATAGGAACCTATGTCCAGCATTCATCGGGCAGAGTACAGTCTGGACAGATCACAAGTCCGTCAGAGAAACAAAGACAAACAGGACAAACAACCATTCAGGTAAACAATCACTTGTAAGGGGAATCTAATTAGACCAATTTATCTAACACAAATGTCTTTGGACTGTCGGAGTAAAGAGTAAACTGCAGTACCCTAAGAGAAAACACATGCAAGTGCTGAGTAGAAATTAACATACTTTTCTTCCAACAAAGCATTGACTCAATCCTCGGAATCCAAATGTATGCAACACTTATAATAAAAAGAAAAAAACCCTGTATAATTTTCTTTCCACTTTCCAGTGATTAACTTCTTTGTGTTAATGTATTAATTTAAATGTTGACAAAATACGCTGCAGTTATATAGTTGCTATAATATGCCAAAATGTGAAAAAAGCAGCAGAGTGTAAATAGTTTAGCAAGTCACTGCAGGGATGGTGATGTGAGAGACTGCCTGTTAGACATGTTTATAACCACACGCTGCAGAAAGATTTTATTCAGGTAATTTTTTTCTCAACTTTCAGTCAGAATTGTAACAATGAAATTGTGCCATGCTTCTGACAACTTTGATGACAGGTCTTTGAAAGTATAACATATTTTTGTTCAGTTCTGTTTTCTGAAGGCATTCTTTGCTGTCAGTTTATTGACTGCAAAGAACGTCTCACTCGACATTTAAAAATATATGTATATACAAGCCAGTCAATACCTGTCTCCACTTACTGATTTTACTACAAGTTGTATGCCTCCACTGCTTTTTCTCTCAATGTAGACCCATTTTACATTCTAAATAATAAATGAATACCCTCTCTAAAGTTAGTATTTCAGTTTGTGTAACTTGAGACAAACTGTCTAAAAAGAATCATCATGCCATACCTTCAGATTAACTGATTTCTCTAAGGGCCAATAAAACCAACCACCACTAAGGCAAGAACCCTGCAGACCTATAACTTTCTATAGTTTGAGTTCTGGATACTGAAAATAGCTAGTTAACAATTAAGCAATCCAATTATCTGTACAACATTTGAACTGAAACAGTGTATGACTGAATACTAAAGTTAATATGTAATACTTGATGGATTTTAAAAACCGGTAGAAGTTGAAGTAGGATCAAGAGTGTTGACCTTTAATAACAGAACTCAAAATAAGGAACTTACAGACCAGAAACACAAGGATATCAGGAACAACCTGACCTGGGTTGAGTTGCACAGTGCAGTTCAGGGTAACAGTACTCCACCCAGTAGCTGTACAAATCGTGCAGATAGGCAGGGTATTTTGCAGGAAGACTACTATGACTGGAGTTGTCTACCTACCTGGAGTGTAATCCAGTCTCGTAGTTTATTTCATCCAACGACCCATAAAAAAACCTCAACTCAGTTGCGGTTAAGCAATGACCCTAATAAGGATCATATGAATTGCTCTTCCAGTGTAGAACTGGAAATCGGTCACCATGGTCACTATTCGGTCACTATTCCCCACAAGGTGTTACATTATAGTACAAAAGATTTCGGTGGAGGTGAAATTAACACACAGACCCAGCTGATCAGTCTATCAGGTGCTACTCATTAGTTTAATCCATTTAATTCTCATCACCATCAGCTCTACTGTTTAATGTTTTTTTTCTCTCTATTGTGCTTAAATGGAGACCTGCTATTATGTTTGTCAGGGCTGAATTTTAATATTACAAGCACATTAATCCAAATTTCTCCTACATAATCCTTTTTCTTATCCTCTCCTGCTTTGTCCTTAACATGAGCCCAGTTGCCATGGTGATCTATTAGTGAAGGGGTGGTGTTTGAAGGGCAAAAAGGGGAAAAGGCCTGGAAAATGGCCTGAATTAAAAATACAGCTGACCGCATGTCTGAAGAGATTGAACCGGCTGTTCTTTTTCCATCCTCTCATATTTCATTGTTTTTTATATTTTATTTTAACTATTTGCTGATTGTTTTTTGTAGACATCTAATTTCTTGCCTGATAGAGAGAACACCTAAAAACAGTTTTACCAAAGAAAAAATGCCTTGCTAGTGGGAAAATGCTGTCCAGGTTACATAAAGGTAAAGTTTGTCCCGCTGTCTTACTCACACCTTTGTAAAATGTACACATTAGCTTTAAAAAAGATAGTTTAAACATAGAAAACTAATCCTATTAGTTGTTTTTGTAACTGCCCCTTTTAGGGTGCCAGAATACTAAAATTAGATCGATCACTGCATTGACCGATCCATAAAATAGAATCAGTTCTCCAAAGCTCATAGATTTCTAATTCAGCAAATGATTAAATAAAACATTACTCATGCAAATAATGTTTTGGTCTTTACTTCTGCTTTGCATTGTGAATTGGTGGTTTGCACAAACCAAAATGTGATAATTAGTCTTAAAATATTTGTAGTTAGTTTAAAACTAACTTAGGGCCTTTTCACATGGTACGGGAGTCCGTACTCGGAGACCGTATTTGGTCACAATCCACTTATTTCGTACCATGTGAACACAGACTGGACCGTGCCAGGATACGGCCAGAGACACCTGCCTTGGAGGTAGTATCCGAGTCCAGGTAGGAGCGGCCACGGATCATGTGAACACAAGCCGTACTCTGGCCGTACTCAACACAATAGACGCGCTCCATGCGGAAATGACGACACCGCTGGCCGAAATTACAGAATCACCTCGCGACCATACAAATACCAAAACAACGCGATTCAAGCATCCCGTAGCAACACAACAGATTACAAAATGGCGGGTTTACGACAACACTCATCCTGTAGATGGCTTCAGGTAGCAGCTGACCAGTAGACCAGTAGAGTACTTCTCACTCCCTTGTTTGTTGGAGAACTACAAACTTATTTGTATACCGCCACCTGCTGTTTAGTTGTAGTAAAACACTGGATTCCAGTACGTGTCAAATACGTGCCATCTGAACAGAAGAAATTTGCATTTTCTCTGGCCGTATTCTGGCACGGCCACACATGTGAAAATGGCCCTAGCTTCACTGTCAAAACTCTTCAATACAAGCCGTTGTCTTTAAGCATACATATTCATACTGAACAGTGACATCACGATCGATTTATTGCTCATTGTTTCCACTTCTTTGCATATTTGTCCATTGTTTTACTTTTGGTAGTCAGTTTTATTATTCCTTTTTCTTTAACATTGTAGTTTACTTGTTTGTTACTAATTTAGGAAGTTTTTTGATTAAAGTATTTTGACTGAAAGTTTATTTCTTTTTTGCAATAAACTCTTGTATTTTCTAAAGTCTATCTTTGTTATTATTGACCATACATATGTATTAACTTGCTGTTCAAAGAACACCAAGAACTCTTTCTACATCTATTGTTTGATTACCTAAACCTTATAAGGCAAGTAATCATTAACATTAACTCTATATACCTGTAAATTCACTTAAGTAGCGAGTGTTCGGGTCAAAAAAGCAGATTTCCCGACTGCTTTCCAGGGCAGCCTGGATAATGGCATCATACACGTTGACACTTAGGTGTAGCTATCTGTATCATAACCAACCGTGGAGCGAGAGGTAACTGAAGGATTGATTCAGCTGATCATAAAAAGAGAGCAGCTTCAAGCACCAACACAACTCCAGCCCGGACCCCAACTAAACTTACACAACAGTAACATTTCTTACCTCATTTGTAGTCATACCTGCAAATCTGTAAATTGTCCAGAACGGGACTTACTCAGCTGTTTCTTTTCGTTCATTCGTAAGGTCTCACACAGCATGTCTGCCTCATGTATGAGCTTACCATTCAGACTACAGTAACGCTTTTGGCCTGAGGGGGCACTCACGAGCAAAAAACGTTCAAACTTCTCATTGTTGCTTTGAATGTTGGATATGAAACACGAGCATGATAGCAACCTCTAGTTTATCTAGGTTATAGTTACAACAATAAAAATATCATTCTAGATGTTCGGTTGCCTGGTTTCGCTGCCGATATGCCGAGTAGCCAACCTCACCCATGTCCAATGAGGAATGTCTTTTAGAGGAGTTTAAGTGACAGCTGACGTGAGCCAAGTTAGCTAGTGAGTTAACAATTACCAATTTTACCAGTCCAGTTTACCAATCCAGGAGGAAAGTCGCCGTGCCACATGTGTTTTATGCAGTAGAAATGTTTTTTTTGAGTCTATCTAGTATAGACTTCACATAAACCTAATTTACTTCCTGTTCTTCTCTGGTCACTCCTCTCCTGGATGACAATATCTCTGGGGCTCTGAAGTAGCTGCTTGACTTGCTGACGCCACCCGAATGCAACCCGAACTGTGTCGACCTTAAAATTGGATCATAGAGACCGTATCTGTCAACCTGCAACCCATGACCGCTACTGGCTGGCAGATGTAAACATAAGGTCATTGTCGTACCTGTTTTAAAGGTACATTTTATTATGTTTTAAATCAAATATAATTTTTCAGGAGATGTACTTTCATTTTTCACCTCTCAAAAGCCCTGTGGATATATAACTTTCTTTTAAATGTAGCTTTTTATGAAAATGTTCCATATATGTTGGAGTAGGATCAATAGGATGGGCAACCAGATATGCTAGAAGTAAATGTATTCATTATAAAATTGTACACTGGTATTATTATACTCCGTATAAATCTTTAAAATTGGTTTACTGCAAAGTGATAACTGTTGGAAAACAACATTGGTACAGTACATATCTTCATATTTTTGGGAATGCCCTTTGGTGCTTCCCTTTTCGACCGAAATGATCACAAATCTGGAAATGTGGTCAGGACTATTTTTACCTAGGTCACCTCAAATGTGTCTGCTGGGAGATGAATCTCTTATACCCTTTGGTTCTACTAAAGAAATGTCTGGACTTGTGGTGAATGGATGTATCGTGGCTGCAAGGATTGTTCTGAGGAATTGGAAAAGTCCCCACAGGCCTCAGACTGATGATTGGGTTAGATGTATGACACAGTCTGCTTCATTTGAATCTCTAATTGCCAAAGTAAATAACGACCATGTTAAAACAAACCAAGTATGGAGTCACTTTTTGTAATTTATTAGATCACATGATAATGTTTCTACTGCCCTATGAATATGTAAAATTTACTTTTATGTACATGTACTTTTGTGTATATGTACATATTTAAGTGTATGTGTTTGTGTACGTATGTATGGGTGCATACGCATGTGTGTACTTGTACCAACCGTGCTGTTGTTTCCATGTAAGGGTTGTTTTCTTATGTTTATAAAACATTTAAATTCAATAGAAAACTTAAATGACAAAAAAGTAAAATGTTCCATATACAACCTTAAGTGCCTCTATCTGCTCATCTCTTTACAAAAAGCTCAATTCTAAATCTTCTAAAGTCGATGCCAGAGGCATTTCAAATGAGTGACTTTTTTCCTCAGCTGCCACAGCCTTTGTTGTTCAGCAGACCTCTTCCTATGCCAAAAACACTCACGGGCATTCTAATCCTTGCATAGCAGTCCCCCTCAGGTGCAGTCAAAGCAAGAGATACTCAGATACCCAGATTTAAACTCGAACATGCAAAAACCCACCACTAACTTAAAGAAATGTAAAACACAGACAAATATAAAAATGTAAAGGAAATATCAAATGAGACAAAGCTCCATCCCCACCACCAGACAGTATCTTTTCAATCATTTTCTTATGCCTATGACCTTTTGGACAGCCAAAAAGCTAATTTCCTTACTGAAAATTTAGAAGCATAATATAACAAACCTAATTATAGAGATATAGAGTATATTGTAGAGTTATAGAGTATAGAGATTTTTTTCCTTTTTCAAATTTTTTATTTTATTTTAAAAACTTGCACAATGTTGAGTCTTATTCCTAATTTGAAGAATGGATGTCAACTTCCAGACCCTAATCCTGACGTGTAAACCTGAAGCAAAAAAAAAAAGATGTTACATCTAATCAAATTAAACTTGTAGTTGAATAAAAATACACACCTGAAACATATCCAAAATACAACACCTAACTGTTCTTTATATGAGCAGTTATAGGTATAAAAAAAAACAAAACATAAGAACAGGTTGTTCTGGGAGCAGTGAGAAGATTTCATACCGCCGAGATTTTCCTGGGATATAAAAATGCTATCCTTTGCGCGGTAAACTTGAAGGCTTGCAAACAAAAATTGCACCAGATGGGTTTCTCCTGAAGCATAGCTTCCCCATATGTCAATCCTCAGTAATGACTCCCATCAGATTGGCAGCAGGGAGAAAAGGTTATGTGCTCTGTCACTCTCTTCCATTGCAAAAGATCTTCCTGCCACCAAACTGAGATCCAAGAGTCATTAAGTCTGACTCTTGTAGAACATTTTGATACATTTTGCTAACAGTATTTTAGCTTTACTTGTAAATCTATGTAAAAATATGAAAAAATTGTCACCAGATATGAAAATACTTTGTAAAGATATTTAGCATTTCAGGTCAGGTGATGAATAACTTTTTTTCTTTAAATGGCAAATTATGAGTAATGACTTTGTCCTTTATCGGACTGATCAAGTCTGCTGAAATAAATGTTTCATCATTCATTTCTTGTTCCATTGGAGGACTGTCATTTGTCCTCTGTCTTATCTGGATCTCTGTCATCCATCTACCCAATCTGCCAGCAGTGGACTTTGAAATGTCTGATTTACACAGTGACAGCATGTCCGCATGAGAGGATGACTCAAAAGACTTCCATTCAGCTGCACAACAAAAGTGAGATAAAACGACAGCAATTTCTTTGGCAAAGGTTTCTCTGAAGGCTCCAAAGACACATCTTGGTGCTGAGAAAGAAAGTCGTGAGGCTTTTAACTAAAGGTTAACAATTCAAATTCAATATTTCATGGTCTCCAAGGAGACAGATTTATTTTTTTTATCACAAAAGTGGTTCCACTTTAACTACAGCATGAATTTCCCATTGTCTTATTGTCAACTTGAAAAGAGAAGAACTCAGAAACCTTTTATTTAATGTTTTCCAATTAATTCTGTTTTAGTTATCAAACTACGAACCCTGGTTGTGATATGTTCCAAATTTCTGAATTCTAAAGGGCATATATCTATATTTGCAATGTTTCCTTTTCAAGTCAGTTTAGACTTGTAGCTCTTGATAGCTGTTTGGGCATGATAGCTGCTTGATAGCTGTTTGCAAAATTTTGAAATGTGGAAAAAAGCAGAGGAGTAATGCTATTAGGTCTAGATTGCTGAATTTAGAACACAATTTTTATCCAGCATTTTCAGGTCATGCATTGCTGTTCTGACAGGCATTTTTCCAGCACTGGCCATGGGCAGAATGCAGTATGTTAGGAGGCCATGTAGTGGTTGGTCAAGAACAATATTTGTTATTCTTCTTGAGTCCCTCCTTCCTCCCTTAGACCTAGAAAGAGTTGAGAAAGTTCACTTTTAATATGAACTAGTTCAAAGTTCAGTTCACACATTTTAAAGTAGTTCAGTTCATAGTTCATAACTCAAATTTCTTCAACTAAGTTCACAGTTTCAAAAATGAACTAGTTCATCATTCTTTTCCCACAAAAAAAATGTTATGGGCAGCTATTTCAGAATAATGAGAGAGTACAGGGAGATAGCGGAGTGGTGCCATATCGTTTTGGGCCGTTGTCTTGTTCTTTGCGCGGGGCAGCAGCAGATGTCGAGCCTGTGGCTGGATCGCTGCATGGCATGGCCGCCGTCTCTGAGTGGTACATTGTTGTTGGCTACATCTAATGCTACATATAGATTAGCTCGAGTAATTTCGTGACTCTACCTGGAAAGAAGCACCTGCGGCCACTGTACGTCATTGTCCGCAACAGAAAATGTGTGTTGTATAGAGATGTATCCAAGCATGATAAGAAAATCATTCAAGAATGTGCAAAAAAACCACACCATAATTCATCACAATTATTCCATTAAAAATGAACTCTTAGCCCAGATTTTATTTTCAGTTTACGGATATTTCCGTTATTCACTTTGTCATAGGTAATGAGCAAATGTCAGTAAGTAGGTGTAACCTGCATAATGGAACACCCAGGTTTTGAGCCGATTGAGCAGCAGGCAGTTCATGGCAGCTCGCTACGGAGGTGTGGCCCAGACCGCTCGTCACTATTCCAAGCCTATGTAGATAACTCGAGATTAGCCGTTAGGAATGCAGGGTTTGAATTCCAGTGAATTGCAGTGCAGTGTAATCGTTCAACCACGTCGGGCACTAAACTAACGGTTTTGGGTACAAAATTAATATTTTCACGAAATGTACTAAATGCATAAAATAATGACTGAAAATGTAGATAGTGTTATTATACACTCATTTATAAAGTTGTTAAACAACATTTTTTTTATTTTGGGGTGAGTTACTCTTTTGGGAGTTAGATAAACTTCGAAATAAAGCTTTATTAGGCTCTTATATGGTTAGCTAGGTATTCAAAAGAGTCAAATGTGCCCAAAATACTTTTTAAAGTTCAGTGAGTTATGAAAAATTGTGGCTACCCCTCCACCTCATCTGTGTTTCGTACTCTCGCTTAGAAAATTGTAATTTGACAAAGTAGACTTTATCAGCGCAGACGACTCATTATTACTGTCTACTGTCTAGGTTTCCGATAGAAATGGAGCATCTAAATTGTACGTGGTGATGAAGTAATTAATTAGAAAGGGCTTGCCTGAAAAGGATCTGTTGTTTAATAATGCTAGTTTAAGAGGTTTGTTCATGATTAGCTTGAGATTTGGTTGAATACAACACTGTCTAGATTTTATTTTATAGATTATCCTGTTTATAAGCACTGGAATACAACTTTCAGGGTAGCCGCCATCCTGGTGGACGGTGGGTCTAGAATTAATGTCTCGTTCCTTTCAATATCAGATGTCTGTTATTACCAGAGCTAAATCTATCAGTTCCAGAGGCCTGGTTTAGGTTTGCTGTTAGCTGAGTTACGATTCTAATTTGAACATAAAATCTGTCAGAGAAAGTTTTAAAGGGAGATCCATTTGGTGATGACTTTGAGGATAATGATGCTGGAGAATGCTGTAATGCTGTTTGTTTAAGCTGGTTACTGATAGCAGCTGGGGTTTAATCTTTGCTAGTGAGGAGGGAGGAAGAGCTTGTTCTCTGCTCGAGTCATAGTCTGCTTTAGGGGGCCTTTATCACATTTTTAAACATTCAGATAGCTGAAAAAAATCAAGATCATTTTTTCAGTTTAGTTTTTACTTAGACAACGTTTATTGCTTGTGAAAAGATGTTTCGAGGACAATTTTAAAGTTATTGATGAATCTGTATCAATCGGACTCTGTATCTACCTTTCATCACTTCTTTCAGGTATTAGTCATTTGATGAGGACATTTATGTTGAGCCCCTCCAGTTTAAAAGTTTAGATATATCCCTTCTCCAACACAATTAAATTAAATGAATGGCTTGTTAACATGCCTATGCAGAGCTGGATAACTAGTCAGGGAATTCAGCTATTTGATTCAGGTGTGTTGGAGCAAGGAGGCATCTAAGAGCTGCAGGATAATAACTGTTGAGGACTGGACCTGGGGTAAACTGCTGTAGCAGATCAGAAAACTCGCTCTTCAGAATTTCTTTTTCTTGGCAATATCAGTTTATACTGCATGGTTATCTATAATTACATTCTCTTAATGTTTTTCTGGGCTTAATAAAATACTAGTGTTCTGGCTCCAAAACATTCCAATCCTATTTATTGAACCACCATGGTTATTGAACCATCATGAATTATCAGAACTTTTGCGATAGATTTTCTAACTTTCCGCTAAACATCCAATCTCTGAAGCAGTTTATCAAAGTCCTCAGTGGAGCAAAATGCAATTTTACTTATCCACAGTCCTTCAAAAAGCAATCCAGAAAAGAGATCTGTTGTAGTACAGTAACTCTTGAGGCAGGGTATACAAAGTAACTGAGAGAAAAGCTAAGAGAATTAAACAGGAAAAGAGAACAAGATGATGAGTTCAGAAGAGGCTGCTCCTCCTTCAGCTCACATTATCTGCTCAGAAGTTTTAGGGATGAAGACTGAAAAAAAAGAGGGACCCAATTTTAAAAATTAAAGAAATGAATGAACCCAACTATTTCAATAGATTTTTATTTAACCAACAATTTGACCAATGTATTATACATTGCGCTAAATGGTAGTCACTATACATATGAAAAGTGAATGGAAGAGTCTATTTCAATAAATTTATAATGTTTCTTAAGCTTTAGCTTGGTTAATATATATTTAAAAGACTGTATATCTTCTCACAAATACAGAAATTCCACATCAGAAGCTGTCACAGAGAAACCTTCCGTCTGAGCCAAAATACATGTCTCCAAACTAGGTGGAAAAAGCTTACTTTTTTTTTTATGGCTTTCAAAGCCAAGCAATCATAACAGCATTGAAACATAATCAGCCATGGCTTTGTCTGCGATTGTCTTTCTTCTAATTCTCTAGGGAGCCATCATGACATATAAAAAAGTTGGATTTTCGGCTTTAAAATTGCCACCATTTTCACACTGCGATTCACCTCTGTGTCTGTTGCCAAGCAACTCCTGACACTTTTACAGACAGTGTGTTTGTTGTTTCCACGTTGTGCAGCTAAGAATTTGCATTTTAATGTCACACAAAAACAGGTGCAGCCTTGTATATATCTGAAAGTCTGATGTTTTTTATTCCGATGTTTAGATACTATTTAAAGTGAACAGAAAGCAACTATAAAGCCATTTATTATCTTTTTGGGAGCAAAGTTCATGGTAAATAAATCCAGGGCTGCCATGTAAAAGCAATTCCACTCCAAGCGTATTCCCATCTATGGTGATTTTTGATATGGCCTTCTGTCCGGGGTGGCATGATCTGGGAAAGTGACACGAGGCAAAGAAAAAAACAATTATATATCAACTGTTTGAGGAAAAAGTTTTTATATGCATGTCTAATTAAGGTAATGAGAAGGATGCGCACATTGGACACAATAATCGGATTTAAAGCCTGATCGTAATAAAAATTGCTTCATGTTTACATAAAATTCCGATTACTCTGAGCCGATCAAACTCATTCGGATCAAAATTTCATTCAAATTGAGAGGGGTAGTTTAATTCGAAAGTTAATCCGATCGTGGTGCATATAAACTCTTACTGCACAGGTCTGTTTAGTCATGCATAGACATAAAAAAATAAAGGGAATCGGTTTGTAATTCAATTCTGTACAAAAGAATGAAGGCTTGTGGATATAAAACTCTGACCAGAAAAAAAATTAAAAGCTTGCTCTGAAGAAAATAGCAGTGATCCATTACAAATGGGCGTAGGCATGTTTGTTTACAACGGAAGGCTATTTCTTTTTCTACGGCTGTTTACGGTGTTTTAGATCTGTAGTTCTGCGCATGTCAAAATTATTCATGCTGTTAAGACATGTAGCTGATGTAAATGCTTGTCATAATCTGATATATTTCTTCAGGGTACATGTTCGCAGTCAAATTCTAATCCAGACTATGATTGGATTAAATATATTTTGCACATGTAAACGTAACTAATGTAAGCAATGTAAGAAAATATTGCTCTATTGTGGCTGCAGTTTATTAGGCACCAGATCAAATGACTACTCTGGTATTTTTTTGAGGAAAGCAAATAAACAACTCTAGTTAGAAAGCTTAAGACTGATCTTAAGCTTTCTGACTGAGCCACAGTCGCCCTGCCATGGTAGAGTAGTTGGCTTGCAATCAGAGGGTCATAGGTTAAATTCCAGCTTCCTCCAGTCACATGTCAATGTGCCCAGTAGGACATTGTCCTACCATGTTGGGTGTCGGTGTATGAATGCGAGTGTGAATGGGTGAATGTGACTTCAATGTAAAGCGCTTTGAGTGGTCAGTAAGACTAGAAAAGCGCTATATAACTTCAGTCCATTTACCATCTGACTTTGATGGAATACTTCTGCACAAACCAGAAAGTTTTGGGAACACAGTTTGAAACACAAAAATACCTTTTTTTTTTACTTTTCTTGTAATTGGGAGCACCACAGTTTCAACACTGTAACATAGCCAAACTGATATTGAATGAATAAATTAACTCTACAGAGGCTTTGACTGTGCAGGTTGTCCCACTTAAAAAGATCAGCTAGGTATTTCATTTTCATCGTGAGAGAGAGAAAGTTAAAATCACAAAGGATTTTTAAACAATGTAGGTATCAGCAGCGGCAGCGGCAAATCTAATTACAGGGTAGCTGTAAATTAATCACCATTCCTAAATATTTCCAAAAAAACTTCAATTTTCAGTGTAAATAAAGGACAAATCCAGCTGCCATTGCTCTTTAATTAAATATCGAAGAAATTATTTTAATTTTTGTTTTGAACTCCACAATCACATTCACAATGTATGTGTGGTCTCATATGAAAGAAAAAAAACAAATGCAGGTAGAGCTAACCAAAATATATGAAAAAACTTAACATTTGGATAGCATTTACCATTTTTCCATGAGTAAACATTTCAGATTCTTTGGTTTATCAGATCAGGAAATGAATGCTCTTATTTGAAGATTAGTTACTTCCGCTAATAAATTAGCACTAATTTAAGTTTGAGAACATCACTTTAACTGAATAATACACATTTTTAACAAAGCGATAACTCACTATGAAATATACTGAAGATATACAGTGAACCAACATGCATAGATCAATATAAATATAACGCATTTATACTCTGCACCATGCACAGTGAGCTGACAACCTAAGTGGAAGGTAAGGAAAATTCCCACAAATGTATGAACCCATATCAACCTAATATGCCAAAAATAAGATACTCATATTTCATTTAGGCACACACACACATGCTGCCGAACAAGAATCAGCAGTTTTGGCTGGTTAGGAAGGTGAGCTGATGTGTTGTTGTGGGCTCAATTATAAACAGGAAAGTATTCTGTGTATGCGTTAATTGCGTAAAATTTTTTTTCGTTAATTCTAGGAATTAATCGACCCACATTAATGCAATAATTTTTACAGATCTAACTTTTAGCTTTTTTTTTTTAATTTTCTGGTGATATGGGGCATCAGTTTAGGCTGATGGCATGCCCAGAATCAGAAGTACTTAACATCTCAAGAAAAATGGAACCATAATGCAGCACAGAAATGTGCTTTACTTTTCGGTCTGGTTACTACTGTTTATGTCAGAACTGGTGCCATTATGGCACCAGGTAACAGTACCCATCCCTACATAAGACTTGGATGAACCAATCTAAAATAGGCAAGCAGCTTGGTCAGAAGATATTACCTGTTTGAGTTATTGTAAGAAAATTGAATAAATACAAGATCACTGATAATATAACTCGACCTGGGGCTCAGTGTAAGATTGTACACATGATCTCAACAATAGTGAGTAAACAACCCATAACTACACAGGGGATAATTGGTCACTGACCTGAAGAGAGCTGTGACCACAGTAACAAAGGTTACTAGTAACACACTACATATTCATGATTTAAAATCCCACAGCACTTGAAAGGTCCTTCCACTTAAGCCAGCACATGTCCAGGCCTGTCTAAAGTGTGCCAGAGACCATCTGGAAGATCCTAAGGAGGATTGGGAGGATGCCATGTGGTTAAATGAGACCAAATATAACTCACAACAAGGTGCCACTTGTCGTGTTTGGAGGGGGAAGAATTTTGAGTTGCATCCCACAAACACCATACCCACTTGGACTTTCAATTGTTATTACAGACTATCTGTAATTCATATTTTTTCAGACGGAATTCATATTGTCCGTATTTCAACCTCATTTACTCATGCCCACTATAGTTTTCTTGATAACTTTCACATTCAAAATATCTCCATAGACCTTCCTATTATGAGAGCAAGTTGAACATTTTAGACCTTTTACAAGCTGTAAAAAGCCTTCCAGAGTGTATGTGCCACATGCAGTGTTACATTTGGTGAGTCTTGACAACACTCGACACCTACATTGAACTGGAAAGAGACTCTAAAACAGGAGATCTTGAATGATGTTAAAGACCAAATGAAGATACTCACCCAAGAAATAATGAGTGAAATTAAACATCTCCTACACTACCCTGAACGAAATTACACTCCCAGGCATCATGGAACCACGACAAAACCACGGGTTCGTATCCAGGGCAATGAATGGACAGACGGAGGATGGAAGGCCAATATGCAGACAGTGCAGGCAGGTGGGTCACATGGCGAGGTCTTGACAAGCTGCCAGCGCCTCAAACACACCGGCTTTAAACTAGCAACCCCTGCCGCTGAGGCCCAAGCAGTAGGGACAGCCCAGCAGGCTGGCCACCAGAGGGCCACCACGCAATTTGTTGGGAAATGCCCAACAATTGAAGTTTGTGTTGGAGGAGTAAAAAGGACAGGGTTTTATTTAAAAGGAGGTTTGGACAAAAGGAAAGAGAGCACCAGAGCCGGACGGAGAGCACGTATCCTGCAGGAACGGAAGGAGATTCACCAGCAGCACCAGCAGCAGCAGAGGGAGATCCGCGGGAAAAGAAGCCAGTGTACGAAGCTCAACACGGCAGGTGGGCAGAGTTACTCTGCCACTGCGCGTAAGTAATTGATCAGTGCCTGGCAGTACTTGGAGTGCGCTGTTGCGCTTTGTGTGTTCTGGTGTGTGGGACCTTTCACTGCCGGAGCTTTTTGCCCACAGTGGCCAAGCCGAGGGAGAGGATTGGATCCATCGTGCGGCGGTCCTGTGGTTCCCCGAGGACGACGTGCACGGCAGGAGGGCGGGGTTGTGAAGACTTCCCTGCTGAGAGCTCAGCAGGGTTGGACTGGAGTGCTTTGTCCCTTGGGGCCCAGCATAGACTTATTCTAATAGTTCATGCTGGCATCATCATTTTAAACTTCTGGAATAAATTTCCTTGAATTTGCTTTTGTGTTTACACTGTTTGCCTTGTTCTATATTTTTATCTTTTATAATTTTTATTAGTTTTATCAGAGACTTAGTCTCCTAAACCTAGGTGGTGTCTTAGATTTAATATTCTAGAGTTCCCACTCGTGTCACATATGTATGAAAAAATTCGGGGGGAAAAACTGCCTCGGGCTTAAGGGCTTAAACTGTTTACAAGTGTAACGGCTACCAATGAAAAAACTGATGTGATTTAAGAAAATACTTCAATGCAAATAATTAAGTTAAAGCAACACATGCACACAATTTAAATAATTGGAAAACTAGGCTTCACACACAAAAGTAAAAGATTAATGCAAATTTTAAAAATGAATTGGGGAAGACAATTTGAGGGGAAAAGTCCAGTCATTGAAGAGTTCAGAACTACAGATTGTAGTATTGTCCATGTGCAGAGGACCTTGGGTGGGCATCTGGCGGTGGAGATGGGGATCTCTGGTGTGGTGGGTGCAGAGGAGGGGATCCTAGGTATGATGGGTGTGGAGGAGGGGATGTAACATCTGCAGCGCTGTACATTTTGTCCACAATTTTCTCGAGGAGCCTGAATTGCTCCTGCTGGTCCCGTCTGCAGCATGCTTTCCATGTGCTCCCTTTCGCGCTGTTCCCTCCGCTCCTCCAGCTCCAAAAAGTGCCTGTACTGCTGCTGCTGTGTCTCAATGAAGGAACAAATCAGCTCTGTGAGGTCTGTCCTACTTTTCCAACATGCAACATGACACAATTTATCAATTTCATCCTCCTAGACATGGGGGTGTTCAAGGATGAGTCACATACGAGTTACTGGGGAAAAACAAGCATTTGGTTATTCAAACAAGGTTGATTAATTTTGTTACAAGAAACTATTTTCTGTTGAGTTTACATGATAGAAGACGAATTTGACTCCAGGATCAGGCCAACAATCTTTAGCCACTGTAACAGATTAGCAAGTCTTGTTTCGTTTGTGAATGTTCATTTAAACCTTTTCACTGCGAAAAAGACAATTAACCAAAGGGGTCTAACTTTTAACTTTTAAATATAATCTACCATTTTATCATTGACTTACCAATTGGAGGCACATTTTCCACACCGCTTGGAGGCACGTTTGCCACCGGGGTGCCTTCCAACTCTGTAGCTGAGGAGGAAATGGGCGTGGAGGAGTCGGACTCCAAAACAACTGGCTGCATGGATGGCTTTCATGCCAATTGTCCGGTCGACGATGCCGTATCATGCGTACTTCTCCTTTTCGTCCGCAGAGCTACCAGACCTTCCCAGCCTATTGCAAACTTTGAGCTACTGCAGCCTCACTTTCTTCACTTTGTCATGACATTGGTCTACGTTCCTCTGGAACCCACGCTCAAATAACTGCCGGCTGATTTTGGAGAAAACCTCCGATTTTCGAAGAATGCTGTTCAGCTGCTTATGAATAGTTTCCTCTTCCCACATGTCTAGTAACTCCATTACCTCTTCAGAGATCCAGATGGATCCTTTTGCAGTAGTTATCTTCTTCCTGGTTTGTTGCTGTGAGCTGGTTGAACAGCGCTGTTTTGGTCTCTTTATTGTTGCGTGGCGTTTCGGTAACTTCCCGTTAGCAAAGGAAGGAAGTGAAGTGATGACACCGCCTACCAAATCACCACGCGACCATAAAGAGATTAAAACAACGCTGTTCAAGCATCCCACAACAACCCATCAGGTTACAAAGTGCCGGGTTTACTATAACACTACAACACACACCCTATAGATGGGTTCAGGTAGCAGTTGACCAGTACACCAATATGTTTACATTTTAGGCTGTCACTTGTTTTATGACGTCAGTACTTCACACTCCCTTGTTTGTTTGGATAGGTACAGACTTATTTGTATACCGCCACCTGCTGTTTTGGTTAAGTCCATCACCTAAAACACTGGACTCAAGCACGGGCCGAGACCTGCAGCATGTGATCAAAAAAATTTGCATTTTTCTTTGGCCGTTTTCTGGCACGGCCACAAATGTGGAAATGCCCTTAGTGGCTGTTGACCGTTCACAGCAGCTAAGCGTATTGACATCCCTGCTGTTTGTGTTGGTACTAGCATGCTAGTCTCACTAGTAGCCTGACAGGCCTGAGGGAATGTCTTTCAAGACAGTAGAGTTGAGCCGGATACTCGGCTGAAACGATACCGATACGGATAAAGCACTTTTGCTGAGTCAAGTGTAATATGAGTCAATATCTGTGCTCAGGTTGAATAAAAATTCTCTTTGGGTAGCTGACTGTGCCTGCGTCCCAGAGCCACCATACTCCCCAATTTCTCCTGATATCTGATGGCGTCGCTTTTTATAAACACTCCCAATTTCTTATGAGAGGAGAATAAAACATGTGTTACACTTGCGTTTTGCTAAGGAAGGTTGCTATGGGTTACAGTTTCTTCATTCCAGGCATGAAAAATCATCACCTGTTGGCGAAGTTTGCCGTTTTTAATCCAAAATAGGTCACCTTTGTGATTCGCAAGCCATCTGCAAGTTTTCAGAACAGTCTTTATGTGACTGACAGAAGTTGCAGTTTCCATTACTTCTTACATCCTTCCAATTATTAAGGATTAAAACTTGTTTCAACCAACTTCGCGTCTAGTTCCCTGGTTACTCTGGTAACGGAGCTCTTTTGGCCCAAGAGCGCATCTATCGCGCTGATCCAGCAGAAAACAACGTTACAGACTTAATGCTGCGCTGTGACCAAAGTGAGAAAAAAATACTGTCTCACTCTCTTCTGACACAGAGACTCCTAGGAGTTTTTATAATAAGTGACTATTGCTAAATGTTAAGTGCTGCTGAGCAGGGGTGTATTTAAGGGGTTAATAAAGAGGGGGTAAAAGAGCCCAGGGACAGTGAAATCAAATGTTATTTATTTTATAAAATAAATAAAGGTAGTTATGGTTTAAAACTATATTTCAAATACATTACCTACACACACACACCTGGTGTGAATATAAAAAAAATGTAAAAGCAAAAAAAAAAAAAAGAAAAAAAAATTACACATATAAAAAAATGAAAGTTAAAAAATTAAAGTTATGTTGTGATGAAAACTTTTTCATTACATTTTACGTCATAATTGCAACCACAAGTGTAAAGTGCAAAACTTGTTTTGTATATTTGTTCCTTATCAAAACCACTGAACTGAAGATCAGTGCTGATGTTATTTAAATAGTTTTCTAATCAGCAATAAATATAAAAATTTCTGATCAATCCATATCAGTTGCATGCTTAAAAACACATATCAGTTAAAATCACGCCCAAGATAACCAGACCCACTTCCGGATGAAACACCACCCACTTCCCGATTAGGCCCCGCCCGGTCTGAGTACAGGTACAGACACAGAAAATGCTGTACTCGCTCATCCCTATCAGACAGCATGACTTCTGGTTCCGCAAGTGGGGGATCTGCAGGTGCGCTGGCTCTTGTCCACAGGACCTGGTTCAAAGTGTCCAGCTGTGCGCCGAGCCGGAGGAGCAGAACTGCTCCGTTGAACACAGGAGGGTCTACATGGGGAAAAATGCTGAAAACGTGAGAGCTGTCTTGACCCAATCCACACCGCAAGGGTGCAGAGCCCAACTGTTTTAAGGGTAAGCTGAAGCCATTCAGCTGAGAGGAGTCAGTAGCTGTATGTCACACTAACCAGCAGGGGGTTCCCAAAACCCTGGTTGTCAAACACCTCTTACTGACTGCTGGTTTATCAAGCCAAAGTGCCAGCAGCACATCTGGAATGCAAGTGTCACCTTTTTGTATACCTTTAACCACTCTGGGGCTGTAGGGCTTTACATCTGTGCTCTTTAATGAGCAAATAAATTATGCATGATTGTAGAAAGGAATTCTCTGCATGGATGAACTTACAGATGCAGCTGAGGTATTTGGAACCGTCTCTAGCAGCGGCGTGATATTTGACCTGGTTTCTTGGGTTCTTCTATGCTGGCTACCTGATTGTTGGAAGCCGGCTGCCTGCTGCATGTCAAGCAGATCATCTCCAATGAGGAGAAGTTCTGTGTCTAATGTGCAGACATAGATGGGGTGAACCAAAGTCATGTCTTGGAAAGTGAGGTCCGACACTCGATTAGTGATACATGACTGATTTTGAGTGTAGCTGGTGATTTGTACATCACAGCTTTCAATCTGAAATGGCTTACCTGAAAGCATGGCTCGGATAACCTTTTCAAACCAAGCTAAGCACATCAAGCTAATTTCTGAACCTGTGTCCAGCAGATGCAGCCTCCTAAAATGGTCTGACAGTACAGACGACAGGCATGATTTTGGTGAGTTAGTTTACCAAGAAATCTGAGGCTGAACCCAGTTCAGGAAAATTAATTCCAACAATTTGCATGGAAGGATGGGCCAAAATACTAGCTACAGCGTGTTCAAACTTGGTGTAGACCTACAGGAAATGTTTGACATTTTGTTGCTGGCAACCAAGGTTTCATTACAAAGTAATGAGTGGGACTTTTGTTATTGACCAAATATGTAGTTCCTGCACGTTATAAGATTGTGAAAGAAAGTGATCTAGGTATGCATGAGAGACATAGACTGTAATGAATGTGCTTGTTCTTTGGATTTTTTAATTTTTTTATTTAACAGTTTAGTCTTACTGTGGTGTGAAGGATATCAACATATTTGAACATATTTGGAATAAGAAAACATCCACAATAAATTTAGACTTTTGCGCCCAATTTTCATTTTTAATTGCGGTTGTTGTTTGTCAAATAACTAGAGTTGTAGGGCTGGGTATCGATTCAAATTTAATGAATTGATTCAATTCCAATTCTTAAGAGTTAGAATCGATTATCACAAGTCGATCTGATTTGATCCCATTCAATCTGATCCAGTTCGATAATGATATGGGTAAATGCTATAATTTTTTGTTTTTTTTGTTGCTATTATCTTAATTATATGCCGGTAATTCAATATGCCTTATTACTGGGTAAGTAACAATTCACTGGCATAGACTGTATTTACCCTTTCAGACGCAAGACTTAAAATGGCTGTCTGGACTTTACCTTCCTATTTTAGCTGTAAAAAGGGGAAACTATTCTCAAAAAATAAAACAAGATTTTTGAAATTCTGAATCAATTCGATTCGATTTCTCTAAGGATCGATTCAGAATCGATTTTAGGATTTTTGTTTTCCAACACAGTACTATATAGTTGTTTGTCAAATAACTACAGCTTGGAAAAATAACATTTAAAATAAATCACAGGAATCTCCCAAATTGAGTTTCAGATTTATTCATGTATTTTTTTTAATTGGGATTCCATATCTGTTCCTTTAAGACAGCCGTTTTTTTATGTATGTGTGCTATCTCCCCTCAGGAATCACTTGTTGGCCCTGCACAGTCTTACTGGTTAAAACACCCCTTCCTACAAGCTGCATGTGGAACTGCTTTATTTACTCTCTTTGACAGCTTGATGGCTGTAATGTGGGCTCACTGCTGTTTTAAATACTTTAACTGTATCTGTTTGAGTATTCTGGTGGAAAAGATAGACATGCTCCCTGGTCTGTGCACCGGAGGCGGTGGGAGAAGTCAGGAAGGGCTGAGTTTAAGCCAGTTCTTTAATCGTAAATGAATTTGTTGCTAACTTGCCCTACAAACCAAAAATAAAAGTTAAGGAGGACTGGGACACCAAACCTTGGTTGAGCTTGTGAACATTCTTTACTGAATCATGTGTGTGTGTTGTGTTTTTTACTGCAAGCATATATATTAAACACCTTATTTCATAATTCAGTTTAATTCTATTTTTAGGTTTGTGTATCACCTGCACATCAGGGCATGTGAAGTTAGCTTTAGGGCTTTTCTCATAAAATGTGTATCAGCGATGACCTAATTAGGATGTAAAATGTATAAAGAGAGACTGAACAAGTATCAAGTAACCTTAAAGGGTGCAAGGGCATCATTATTTTCTGAGATTATTCACAAAAACTGAAATAATTCTAGGATATTATTTGCTACTGTGGAGAGAGTAACTACTCCTCCAGTGACAGTAGCCTACCCCCTGAACTAAACTCCACCAGGGCCTATAATGAGTTTGCCAGCTTCTTAACTGAAAAGATCTTGAGCATCAGAAGGTCAATCAGTATATCAGCTCCAACCCCAATAACAACTATGAGCCCAATTAACACCCATGCAGAGAAAATGACTAATTTCCAAATAATAAATCAATCAAACTTCGATGAAATTATTGAGAAACTAAGCTCTGCCACCTGCTGCTTGAATATCTTACCAACAAGTTTTCTAAAAAAGATCCTCCCAACCATCAGGGTGGATCTGATCAAACTAATTGACTCATCCTTCCAATCAGGTGTCTTCCCCAAAGCCTTAAAAACAGCAGTTATCAAACCAATACTAAAGAAGAAGAACCTATACAACACATTAATCTCTAATCTCCCATTTATCTGTAAAATTATTGAAAAAGCTGTGTTCCAACAGTTAAACAGGTTCCTAACAATGAACAACCACTTTGATATTTATCAGTCTGGTTTTCGTAGGTACCACAGCACCGAGACTGCCCTTGTCAAAGTTTTCAAAGACATCCGTAAAAATACTGACCGTGGTAAATCCACAGTACTTGTACTATTATACTGCGTTCAGACCACATCCGTTGGATGCTTCGAGCAACGCATCCAACGAATGAAGTTTGACGCATGTCCTTAAAAGCATGCAGCTCTTGCATCTGAGGAAAAAACAACGCATGGGCGGGGCTTCTTCTGTTGCCATACGTTCTGAACAATGGCGAATTGTAACGAGAGAGTGGCTTGGCATTTCTTCTCCAGCTTCATTCAAGATATGTGTATAGTGACATCACTACAGTGAGACGCTCTGATTTGTTGCCGCACTGCGTTAATTGCGTTGGATCCGTCAAAAGTTAAACTAGCTGAAATTCTGCGTTGCTTGCGTTGGTACGTTGGTGTATGTAACACAAGTGAACTTCACGGAGCCAACGTACACAACGCTCCGCAGAGACTTTGACGGACCTCTAACGTACTCTACCATAGACTTTACATGTAATCTTGCCGCAACTGACACTGACGCATGGGTCGGTGTGAATGCACCATTAGACCTCAGTGCTGCGTTTGACACCGTTGACCATGATATATTACTAGAACTTCTAGAGAGCTGGGTTGGACTCTCTGGTACAGTGCTCGACTGGTTCAAATCCTACCTCAGGAACAGGAATTTATTTGTGTCAATTAGCCAATTCTCATGACAAAACACATGTGGGGTCCCCCAGGGCTCCATCCTAGGGCCCCTCCTATTTAGCATCTACATGCTCCCACTACACCAAATTATAACCACCAATGCTATCAGCCACCACAACTATGCCGACAACACTCAGCTTTATATCTCATTGTCACCAGGTGATGTTGAACCCATCCAAACCCTTAATAAATGCATTGGCCAAATTAACAGCTGGATGTCCCATGATTTCCTCCAACTGAACCCCCCCCCAGAAGTACTTATCTTTGGACCTAAAAAAGATCGACTACATATCAGTAATCGGCTTACACAGGCCCAACTAGAAACTAACAACCAGGCCAGAAATCTAGGTGTAATAATGGACTCAGACCTGAACCTCCAGGGTCACATAAAGGCAATAACAAGGTCAGCTTTTTTATCACCTGAGGAACATTTCTAGGATTAAAGGACTAATCACACAGGCAGACCTAGAAAAACTCATCCATGAATTTATCTTCAGCCACCTTGATTACTGTAACAGTATCTTCACAGTTCTACCTAAAAAATCAATCAGACAACTGCAGCTGATCCAGAATACTGCTGCTCGTGTTCTAACAAGAACCAAGAAGATAGAACACATCACCCCAGTTCTAAAGTCCTTACACTGGCTCGCTGTTGCTCAGAGAATAGACTTCAAAGTGCTTGTATTAGTCTACAAATCATTGAATGGGTTAGCACCAGAGTACATTACCAATCTGTTATCACGGTACAAGCCATCCAGATCACTCAGGTACTCCATCTCTGATCGTCCCCAGAACCAGAACCAAACATGGAGAAGTAGCTTTTAGTTTCTATGCTCCTCACATCTGGAACACACTACTGGGAGAATGCAAGGCTGCAGAGACACTGAACTCTTTTAAGTCTAAAATTAAAACTTACCTATTTAGACTCGCTCATGAGTTACTGATCTTATTATTGTTTTTTATTTTTGCTTTTTACTTGCTTGTTTTTAATTATTGTCTGGATTACTGTTTTATTGTAAATGCTTTCCCTGTATTTTAATCTTCAAAGTGATTTATGCTCGCTTTTCTGTTCTAATTTTAATCATGTAAAGCACCTTGCATTGCCTTGTGTTGAAAGTGTACTGTACAAATAAAATTGCCTTGCCTTGCCTAAAATGTCCACTCAGTGCACCTTTAAATCATCCAATGATTTCAGTTATTTTTGATGGTCCAAACAACCACATTTAGTCTTATCTTTAATACATTGCATTTTGCTGTCATGCTTTAAGTTCCCTGTGTCAAGAAGTGTGTCTGCGTGCAGTGTTTTTCCTATGTCACAGACCAGTCCGGCTTTATGCCAACCAGTGCACTGAGCCTGCAGAGATATTCTGAAATATACAGAGCATTTATATTTATAACATTTTTGCCTCTTGAAGGAATACTTTTCTTAGATCCAGTCATATCCTCCTAAATTCATTGAACACTTTCTCTTTCCATCTGTATAAAGTCTTTCTCTCGGTATGCAGCAGATAATTGTACCTACCTTTCCTTGCTCCTATTTTACTGTCCTCAGCACTGTTGAGCATTGCACACATTGCATGTGTTAATGTGAAAGTTGTCATGCATTTTATTCGGCACAGAGCTTTGGGGGTTGTCTGAAACATCTCAAGTTCTTTAGAGAAACCCATGTGACAAATCCTGTTAGAACTTTGCACAGCAGAAAAGCTGCATTAACTGGATTATCATCAGCTGCGAACTGGTAGTGCATAGTATAACACTGCAGGTGTAAGATCTGTCTTCTTTAGAAAAACATATAAAACATATAGAGGAAGACCTTATCTCACTGCAGGAGATCAGTGAGGTCCTATTGCTTGTTTTCAGATAAGACATCATTATTGTGCTGATGCTACCACAAAAACTGTAAAATTATATAAAAGTTACAGAATAAAACTGCAGAGAAGCAGACCATATAGAGAACACTCAGTGACTGTTGACCATCTGATCACAGGAAGTGATAGTACTTTTTTATTAAACATGACCACGAAGGTCACCATCACTTAATTACAGCTAGGCCTGATAAATCTGCGCTGTCAAAGCACAGGAAAAGGTGAAAATGCACATAATTACTTTGCCCAATCAGCTGGTTTGACACAAAGTAAGTCCTAATTAGAGACTATAAAACATGAATAAAACTAGTAATAAACTGTTGCACTTAATACAATGGCTGCATATTGAAGTAACATATTTACAATGCAATGAGGGACAAAAATCCTCTTTAAAACTAGAAACCCTGAATATAGTTAAATAAACAAACTGGGTTCAGCTGATGGTGCAAACATGAGGGAAAATTACCTTGAACCTTCCCAGAATTTACTTTGTATTTACCAAAAAACTTTATGGAACTTATGTATTTTCTAGGAATTTACAGGATGATTTTCCTGAGTTTGGGAGGTACTATGGTGTAGTTTATAGCACTGTTGCCCTGTCTTTCTACATGTTCTGCCAATGCATGCTTGGTTTCTCTACAGGTATTCTGGATTCCTACCACTGTCTAAAAACATGACTCTTCTGTTGATTGGTTACTCTAAATCACTCTTTAGAGTGTTCAGATTGTACATCTCTTGTCCAATGGAGATAGGCACCAGCTCCTATCTGATCTTGCATGAATCATTGGGTATAGACAATGAATGGGAGGATAGATTTATCTGGACTGAGAATTACCAGATGATTTGCTAGGACTTTTTGAAAATTAGCAGGTCAATTCCCTATTACTTTATGTCCTGTTAGCGTTAAAAGGGCCTGACCTGCTTCCACATTTAAATCTACCAATATTTTGACCTCTAACTTCTATGAACTTATACATATTTAATATCATTAGAAAGCTAAAAGCTGGGAAGTCATTCTGCCCTCCAGTTCTTCTCTCCCCATCCTTGGACACCTCTTTCCACCTGCTCCATCACTTTACCATTTACCTTGGGTTTTGGGCACTTCATTGGGGTACAGGGAGGGATTTCCATCACCACTATTCCGTAACAGCCTGGATCCCAATTTTACTGTACAACTTAGGGTGCATTCTCACAAAACACTTTTGAAGTGCAATGGGTGTCAGGTTTACATGTAATGTCAATCTAGAGGCACGTTAATGCGCATCAGGTTGTCCCGCATCACGTCACAAGCCAAAGTACTTTTCTGCCTCATTCGTGCATCAGATTTGCGCAAAAAGTTTCTGACGCATGTCAGAAAATACATGTCGCTTTATGTAGTAAATTTTGTGCAATTGCGTGTCATGGCTGTTTTTGCATCTGCTGCTGAAATGGAAAAATCTGAACTTTGGCATCAATTTGCATAATGACAACCAGTCACGAGCCTGGTGACGTTGTGGCATTGATGCTGGCCTGTACTGTATATTATATATATATAATTCAATTCATTTTATTTATATAGCGCCGTTTCACAACAGATGTCATCTCAAGGCACTTTACAAGAAGACTTATTACAATACAATGTTTAATGTAGAAATTAAAGAATCACAGAAGATTGCGTCATGTAAATCTCAGCAATCCCTCACACTGAGCAAGCATGAAGCGACAGTGGAAAGGAAAAACTCCCTTTTAACAGGAAGAAACCTCCGGCAGAACCAGGCTCAGCACAAGCGGTCATCTGCCGAGACCGTCTGTGGTTTGGAGAATACAGAACAGAGATACAGAACAGAGATGCAGAACAGAGACACAGAAAGAAGAACAGAACTGATGCAGTTTTTTGCAGGACGTGGAGAACTTTCCGTCACTGCAATGCCATCTTAGTCAGGGTCGTCAAGCAGGGCGGGTCAGGAGCACCTACTGTAGGAAGAGACTAAGAGAAAGCAGGTTAGCGCTTGAACTGACAGCACATCATGCAGTTGGGGAGAAGTAGGAGAGAAAGTAGGAACAGACCCTAATAATGTCCTCCAACAGCCTAGCCTAAAGCAGCATAGCTACTAACATTAACCTGTCTCCTAGCTACTAGGAGACCTAGCTACCAATACTTTCTACCTGGCTTACATTAACCTATCTCTACCTAGCTACTCTACCTCTTCCTATCTCTTCCTAGCTTTTGACACTCTACCTGACTACTAACATTAACCTGTCTCTTCCTAGCTACCTGTCTAACCTGTCTCTAACTGCCTATTAACATATCTCTAACTGTAAGCTTTGTCAAAGAGGAAAGTTTTAAGCCTAGTTTTAAAGATATACAAATTGTCTGCTTCACGAACCAACCCCGGGAGCTGGTTCCATTGGAGGGGAGCCTGATAGCTGAAAGATCTGCCACCCATTGTACTTTTAGAAATCCTAAGAACTACCAGTAAACCCTGCAGTCTGGGAGCGAAGGGCCCTGTTAGGAACATATGGAACAATCAGGTCTCTTATGTATGATGGAGCTAGATTATTTAGAGCTTTATATGTCAGAAGGAGGATCTTGAATTCTATTCTAGATCTCACTGGGAACAAGTGAAGACAAGCTAAAACAGGGGAACTGTGATCTCTTCCTTTAATATTCATGAGAATCCTAGCAGCAGCATTTTGGACTAACTGAAGACTTTTAATTGTTTTCTGTGGACTACCTGATAATAAAGAGTTACGTATTATCCATCCTTGAAGTAACAAAGGCATGGACTAGTTATTCAGCATCATTCCTGGACAGGATGGTTCTAATTTTTGCAATATTCCTAAGGTGAAAAAAGGAAATCCTAGAGGCTTCTTTAATTTGAGATCTAAATGACATATCTTGGTCAAAAATAACACCGAAGTTCTTTGCTTTATTACTGGAGGCTAATTTAATGCCGTCTAGGTGAAGGGGTTGACTAAGTAGTTTCTTTTTCAGAGTTTCTGGTCCAAAGACGACAACTTCTGTTTTATCAGAATTCAGAAGCAAGAAGTTTAGAGTCATCCAAGTTTTTATGTCTTCCAGACATGCCTGTATTCTACCTAACTGATTGGATTCATCAGGATTTATGGATAGATATAGCTGTGTATTATCTGCATAACTATGGAAATTTATCCCATGCTGCCTAATTATTTTTACCAATAGGAAGCATATATATAGTAAAAAGAATCGGCCCAAGCACTGAACCCTTTGGCACTCCGCAAGTAACTAATGAGGTTGAGGAAGATTTATAATTTACCTGAACAAACTGAAATCTGTTAGACAAAGAAGATTTAAACCAACCTAGTGCTGGTCCTATTATACCGACACTTTGAAGCCTTTCTATGAGAATATTGTGATCAACAGTGTCAAAGGCAGCACTGAGATCTAACAGGACCAGAATGGTCACGAGTCCATTGTCTGAGGCTATGAGAATATCATTAGTAACCTTCACCTGAGCTGTTTCAGTGCTATGATGAGCTCTAAAGCCTGACTGAAACTTCTCAAACAGCTCATTATTGTTTAAATGCTCACATATCTGGTGTGCCACTATTTTCTCAAGAATTTTAGATAAGAAGGGAAGATTAGATATCGGTCTATAGTTAATTAAGTCGTTTTGATCAAGAGAGGGTTTCTTAAGTAGAGGTTTGATTACAGCTATCTTAAACTCCTGTGGTACATATCCATTGACTAAGGATAGATTCATTATATCTAAAATTGGAGCAGCGATCAGAGGGAAAACTTCTTTTAAGAGTTTAGTTGGGATTGGGTCTAAAACGCAAGTTGAAGGTTTAGATGAAGCTAATAATTTTAGTACATCAGAAGGTTCAGCTGCATTAAAGCAGTTTAAGCATATATTAGGTTCAACCATTTTTGATGTTGCTTCATTAACTAGGGAGGAAGCAAGCATATTGGGAAGGTTCCCAATTATTTTATTTTTTATAGAGTCTATTTTATTTATAAAGAATTGCATGAAGTCATCACTACTAAGAGCTTGGGGAATGGTTGGCTCGATAGAGCTATGATCCTGTGTGAGTTTGGCAACTGTATTAAAAAGAAACCTAGGATTATTTTTATTCTCCTCGATTAAAGATGAATAATATGCTGTTCTAGCTGTTCGAAGGCTGTTTTTATATAGCAATAGAGTATTTTTCCACACTAAATAGGAATCCTGTAAATGCGTGGAGTGCCATTTTCTCTCTAGTTTTCTAACGTTGTTCTTCAGGGTACATAGCTCTGAATTAAACCAGGGAGCTAATCTTCTAAGGCTGGCCACCTTCTTTTTCAGTGGGGCAACTTTGTCTGTTGCCAGACGCAGGGAGGAATTAACGCTATGAACTAGAACGTCAAGTTGTGAGGGGTCACGAGTTAAATCACTGTTTTCTATTGTACTTTTATGTACTGAGGAAATTAAAGTTGGAAGAGCTTCTTTAAAACTTGCTACAGCGTTGTCTGATAACGTTCTGGTATAATGAAGTTTTCTTTCAGTTCTGATATGATCTGTTAGAGTAAGTTTAAAAGTGATGAGGAAATGATCAGACAGGATAGGGTTATGTGGAAAGACTGTTATTTCTTCACAGTCAATGCCATAAGTCAGCACAAGATCTAAGGTTTGGTGACCGCGATGGGTTGGTCCCTGCACATTTTGAGTAAAGCCTATTGAGTCTAAGATAATGTTAAAAGCTGTGTTTAGACTATCACTTTCACTATCAACATGAATATTGAAGTCTCCGACTATAATGACTTTATCAGTGTTTAAAACTAAGTCAGATAGAAAATCTGCTATCTGATCTAAAAATTGAGAATAAGGGCCTGGTGGACGATACAAGACCACGAATAAAAGGCTTTACTGCTTTGTTATCTGTATGAGGAAGGCTAAAGATTAAATGCTCAAAGGAACTGTAACTATCATTTTTTTGGAGATTAATTCGTAAATCTGAATGAAAGATGGTGGCTACACCACCTCCTCGACCAGCACTTCGAGGGACACTAAAGTTTAAGTAGCTGGGGGAGTTGACACATTTTTTGTGACATGGTCCTCTTCCTGCAACCATGTCTCTGCAAGACAAAACAAATCAATATTATTTTTATAAATTAAGTCATTTACTAAGAGTGTTTTTGAGGGGAGAGATCTTATGTTTAGTAAACCACATTTAATTGATTTATTTTTCTGTTCAGTCGGAGTTGTATTTATCTTTATGAGATTTTTATACTTTGCTCTAGTAGCATTAACTTTTAATTCATTAGTTTTGGGCAGTGGACGGTAAACTGTCTCTATAGGGTAGTGGGTGGGTGGCAGTCCCTGTTCCCTGAACTGGACTCTGGGTTGTCACGGCTTTGGGGAACTAGAGATAACCCTATCAATGTTCCTGGAAAGAAGCAAAGCTCCGTCTGCGATGGGATGGATGCCGTCTCTACGTAACAGTCCAGTTTGTATATATACATATATGTTTTTTTTCTGTTCTAACTCTGATATCACAGAAGGACAAAAGCTGACCCGGATCTACCATATGGGCAACCTGGGCACGTGCCCAGGGGCCCTCGGGCATAGAGGGGCCCTCTGCCGGCAGAAATAATAATGGTCCAATCAGAATAAAATAATGGTTGTCTACAAGAAATGGACTCTCGTGATTGTCTCCCTTATATGTCAGTTTGTTGACTTGACAGGTAATGATTGGGAGCGGGTGGCAATGCATTGTGTAGATTGGCTAATGATAGTGGTGGGTGGGGCTTAGCAGGTGGTTTCCATAGTTTCCATATGGTGTGTATGTAGTGGAAAGTGGCGGAAAATGGACCTCAGCAGCATCAACAAAAAGCCCAGCGGACACGCAAAGCGCAAGAAGAAAAAAGAAAAGGAGGAAAAGGAAGCGACAGCCATAAAAAATGTTATGCCAATTAACAGCTTTTTCAAAAAAGCTAGAATTGAAGAGGAGGGTTTCGAGCTAGCCAGCAGCAATGTTAGCTTGGAAGCGCCTTCTACCAGTGATGCCCAGCCTGAGCTAACGGCGGCAACTATCCTTACCGGAGAAAATGAAGCGGCATCTATGAATGAAGAGCAAACGGAACAAGGTAATTCCTCAATATCTGAAGACCCTGCACTATGGGGATCGCTTACAGAAAGCACCCGCAAGGACCTTTTATTTAAAGGAATCTCAGCTTTTCAAAATCGGGCGGCTAAATATCCGGCTTCACGGAGGGGGAACGACGCAGAGGGAAAGACGCGCTCCCTTACTAATGATGCTCTGACCCGGCGCATCTACAATGGGGAAGCTATTCCACGAGAATGGATTATATATTCACCATCAACGGGAGATATTTTTTGCTTTCCTTGTAAAGTGTTTTCACAAAGCAACAGTGCATTTATTGCGGGGTTTAGCGACTGGAAACACCCGGAGCGAATAACGGAGCATGAAATGAGTGTGGAGCACAGAAGATGCATGCTTTCACTTGCACATCGCAGCAAACATCTGGGCACTGTTGATGCTTCTCTTGGGAGACAGATCGAAGCAGAAGGTCAGTACTGGAAGGATGTTTTGAGGCGTGTAGTTGCCGTGATTAAATTTCTGAGTGAAAGGGCGCTTCCCTTCCGTGGAGATGATGAACTTTTGGGATCTCCTCACAATGGCAATTACCTGGGAATCCTCGAGCTGCTTGCACAGTTTGATCCGTTTTTAAAGGAACATTTGCAGAAGTATGGTCAGAAGGGTCGTGGCAAGCCTTCATATTTGTCATCAACTATATGTGAGGAGTTTATTAATTTAATGGGAGAAAAAACAAAGCAAGCCATTGCTTCAGAACTTCAGCAGGCGAAGTATTTCTCTGTTATCGTAGACTCTACACCTGATATGTCTCATGTGGACCAGCTAACCTTTGTGTTCCGATTTGTGAGTGAGACAGGAAAAGTGGTTGAGCGATTCATCGGATTCGAACCAATTCACAGTCACACTGGATCAAGTCTGGCTGAATGTGTGATCAAGATGGTCAGTGACTTGGGGCTGGATCTTTCTATCTGCCGTGGGCAGGCTTATGACAATGCATCAAACATGTCAGGGAAATATAATGGATTGCAAGCTCAGCTCAAGAAGAACAACCCACTAATGCATTACATTCCTTGTGCCGCACATTCTTTGAACTTGGTTGGTGTGAATAGTGTGGAAAATAGCTGTCGGGGAGCAGCAAGCCAGTTCTTTGACTTCCTTCAATCACTATATGCGTTTTGCTCTGCTTCCACCCACCGATGGAATAAGGTGTTCGCTGCAGACATCTCACTGACGCTAAAATCCCTCTCCTGTACAAGATGGAGCTGCCGAGGAGACTCCACCAGAGCTCTTTGTGAAAATTATGCTAAAATAGCAAGCTCCTTACAGATGGTAGCCTCGGACAATGAAGAGCGACGGGACACAAGGCAGGAGGCCGCTGCGCTGTGTAACAAGCTTGAGAAGCTGGAGACCGCGCTCATGACCATGTTTTGGGACACTGTGCTGCACCAATTCAAGCTGACAAGCAACAGCTTACAGAAGAGAGAGATGGACCTGATGACTGCTGTGCGGCTTTTGGAGTCACTGCACACTTATGTTGCATCACTAAGAGGACGATTTGGTGACTTTGAGACATCTGCCCGGGCCATCACAGGTGTGACACAGGCCTACCAATCCGAGACCCACCGCGTGAGTAAAAGAAAAACCTTTGATGATGAGACAGTTGACAATGAAGTGGTGCTCACTGGGAGTAAAAAGTTTCAAGTTGAGACATTCAATGTGATTATTGACAGTTTACTGTCCGGACTGAAGAAACGGCTGGATGCTTATAAAGACATTAATGATCGTTTTGGTGTCCTATTTGACATGGACTGTGCGGACACTGATCTCTTCAAACGGGCCAATGCTCTCTCATCTTCATATCCATCTGACTTGGATAATTCTTTATCTGATGAGCTGATCCAGTTTAGGTCTTTTGTCAGCACTGAGCAAGATAAGACACCTGCAAATCTATTGCAGATTGTGCAGAGGAGTGGACTCCAGACAACCTTCCCCAACGTATTTGTTGCTCTCAGGCTTTTTCTCACACTGCCTGTATCCAACTGTGAGGGAGAGAGGTCCTTTTCACAACTAAAAAGAATAAAAAATGAACTCAGGACAACTATGGGTCAGAAGAGACTTTCTGCACTGTCCTTAATGGCCATAGAATCTGAGCTGGTGAGGGAGCTGGACTTTGAGGACTTGATTTGCAACTTTGCAAAGAAAAAGACCAGAAAGAAGAACTTCTAAAGGTAAGAACTATTGTGCTTTATGTGAAGTGAGTAGACCACTATAAACTCTTATGATTGTGCAGATAATACATGTATTTTGCTTATTCTATTATGCTGTTTGCACAACATGTATCTTGCATAATTCATTGTGGTGTGATGCAGAGAGTTATAGTGCTGCATATTTGTTTTTTTGCAGCGTTAAGTTATCCAGCTGACTTGGTGACAGAATGCAACCTGCACTCAGTTGTGTTATGTGATGGCATTGTTATATCTTCAGTCAGTAACATTTGAGAACTACTGGTGGAGGTTCTGCTTGGGTTCTTTTCTGTGAACACTTTATTGTCATAATCCTTAGCCATGCACTGGGCTGTGATGATTTTTTTTTTGATATTCATTGCACTAGCGCATTGGACCGTTTACGTTTAGCGCCCAGCAGAGACCCCGAGATGCCAGTGCTTGATTTCTCTTTCTGAAAGGCGAGTGGTATATAAATATATACTATATCATATATAATCGATGTTTCGCATCTAGCCAATTACAATAATATCTTAAAGATCGTGAGTATTAGGTATTAGTATTAGAGAAGGGGCCTGGTGAGTCTCAGTGCCCAGGGCCCCTGGTGTTGCTAATCCGGCATTGGACAAAAGTACATTCATTTAAACAGTGTTGCCACAGTTACTTTGAAAGAGTATTCTGAATACTGACTACTCCTTCAAAAAGTAACTTAGTTATGTTACTGATTATTTTATTTTAACAGTAACTAATTTAGATTACAAGTTACTTTATTAGTTCAATTCAGTTCACTTTTTTTTTTTACTTAGCGCTGATTCACAACAAATCTCATCTCAGGGCATTTTACATGTTAGTTACTTTCAGAAGCTGCCAGCAGCACCTCAGCATCGAAACAATAACCAGTTTTGCCAGTACTCACTTTATGGCATTTTAACCAGGGATGCACCGATACCATTACTGGTATCGAGTATCGGTTAAACCTAACCAATATTATGAACCGATACTCAAAATGTGAAAAATCTGCAATAAATTCAAAACAAAAGGTACATTTTTCAATTAAATGTTTTTTTGTGGTAATTTAATATATTACATCTGTTATTTTAAGTTATGTTTAGTTAGTAAAGTCTGGTGCCTTCAGTCTCTTCAAGAAAATTATGAGGGGGAGGTTACACAGTTTATTTATTCAACAAAAGAATCGGATTGGTATCGGGTATTGACAGATACACAAAATGCAAGCATCGGTATCGGGACTGAAAAAGTCGGATCTGTGCACCCCTAATTTTAAAAGTAAGGCTGGAAATATACTTTGTTTTTAACCTCACACTGACACCAGTAACTATGAAGCTACAAGCTGCGTCTTTGGAACGTTAGCTTCTCACTGCACATACTACAGAATAGTTCTTCTAGGGGGCAGTTACAGAGTACAGAACAGCCAGACTCGACTCAGGCTAAAAGAAACATGGCGACCGTAAAGGAGATAATCAGCTGTTTCGGATTACAACAGAAAAAGCAGGCAGCAGTGTGGTTGAAGGTATGTAAAACCATATGTACCGCTATTGTTGCTTATTTTCCTAGTGCTTTTGCTGCCACTGAAAAAGTGATCATATTAGGAGTAACGCGCTACAAAGTAAAAAAGTAGCTAAAAAGTAGCGCGATACTGGCATCACTGCCTAAACCTAAACCTAAAATATATGTATTTTAACCTGATTTAAACTGTTCTTGAACAGCAAAGGGAAAAAGTATTAATTTTACTGCCGTGCATACACATTAACCGATGGTATATGGTTCTGATAGTTATGGTGTTTTTTGTTAGAAAACCGGCAGCCGCGCCCGCACATGCGAGGCCCAACAGAGATGGTGCCTGCATCTCTGTTGAGGGTCAGGAGAAGAAGGAAAAGGAGGAGGAGGCCAGTGGACTGTTGCACAGTGGTCCTGGTCCGGGTCCTTCCACAAGTTGCGTTTTTCCAGCTTGACGAGCATCAAAACCGCACATTTTGAAGCGCGTCCAATTCGCTTTGGACCTGCGTCGAGGTGCGAATGTTCAAGCATCCAACAAGAGGCATGCAGCGCATTTTTGACGATTTGCTGTGAATGCACAGTTAGACAATGTCAATTAAAACATTTTCATGAAACACATTTAGGGAATTTGGGGAACCTTAAAGCATCCAGAGGGGGGGTTGTTCAATCAGCTTTACCCTCGGGGTTGGTGCCCACTTTAAACTGTTAAACTGCATATAGACCCTGATGGCTTGAGATTGGGGATGTGGGGTTGTGTTGCTGCCTTCCCCATATTCTACTCCTCTTTTTTAAATGCATATTAGAAAATCATGCATTAACATAATCCTCAAGCAGGTAGAGGGAGGATAGGGGTCTTTCCATACTCCTGTTTGCTACCAGCCATCAGGGGTTGGGTTCCAGAGGAGGACCAGGCGATCTGATCCGGAACCTTGGCTGGTGGGCTTCTTCACTTCTGTGGTAGCTTTCGTGGTCTAAGTGTTTCCGTCCTAAGAGGTAGGTGTCCGGTACCTAGACCTGGAAGCATGGAGTCTATATGGGGAATATGACTGAGTGTATTTCCCATATTAAGCAGGTTTCAAATATTTCTTTCCTCCACCTCTGGAATATTGCTAAAAGTAGAAACATCCTTTCCAGGAGTGATGCAGAGAAACTAGTCCTGGCTGTACTACGATAATTCCTTATTATCAGGAAGTGTCATGATTTCGCTGTTGGACTCTAGTGCGGACACACGAACGACTCAGCAAACCAAGGAGGACTGTGTAAATGATTTATTTGTTCTCTTTGCAAGACACCAGATGACACAGGGAACCTGAACACGCTGGACTCGGGGAACAACCTCTAAGCCAGACACTGGGAGCCAGGAATAGCCATTGGGTACCGCCGCAGATCTGCCCAGGAGGGAAGTGGGTTTGTCGTGTGGCCGACTGACTCCTGGACTGACTTATCTCCGGAGGCAGGATGAGGGTGAACAGGCAGGTGGAGATTCGACTCAGCCAAAGGACCCCATGGAGGAGGACGAAGGAGGCTGGGGAGGAGCAGACGCCGATACTGCAGAAGCCTGGGCAGCGGATCCAAGTGGGGAGGTTCTTCCAAGCGATATGGTGTAACCATCTGGCGTCTGCTCCAGGTTGGCACTCCCCTTTTAAATGCTCCACTGCAATCAGGCTGAGCGAAACCACCTGAGGAAAACGAGGGCAGCAAGCTGCACCTGGATGGAGAGAAGGTCACACAAACCCACCCACAAACACCCTCACAGGAAGTCCACAAAATGCAATTAAAAACCTTCAGTTGATCCAAAATGCTGCAGCAAAAGTTCTGATGAATGTTAAAAAGAGAGGTCACATTTCTCCTGATTTGGCTTCTCTCCATTGGCTCCCTGTTAAATCTAAAATAGAGTTTGAGATCCTCCTCCTTACTTATAAAGTTCTTAATAATCAAGCTCTATTGTACATCAGATATCTGACTGTTCCATATGTTCCTAACAGAGCACTTTGTTCTCAGAATGCAGGTCTACTGGTAGTTCTTATGATTTCTAAAAGTAGAATGGGAGGCAGATCTTTTAGTTATCAGGCTACTCTCATGTGGAACCAGCTCCCAGTATTAGTCCGTGAGGCAGATACTCTGTCTGTTTTTAAGACTAGGCTTAAAACCTTCCTTTTTGATAATGCTTATAGTTAGAATGGCTTAGGTTATCCTGACCTATTTTTGGGGTTATGCTGCTCTAGGTTCAGACTGTTGGAGGACAGACTGACCACTTTTCTTCTCTGTTTTACTTTTCTCTTCTACTACTCTCCAGATATATTTTTTCTGCGGTTGTTGCAATTGTTAACCCAGTTTTCTCTGTGTTTTTCTCCCCATAGAAGCTCCGCACAGTCTGGTACCCTGCAAAACTATAAAGTTCCCTGCTTGATGGGTAACTTCGGTCCAGATGATGCTCAAAGTGACCAAGCATCCTTCATGCTGTCTCTTCTCTGTCTTCTCAGACCCCAGACGGTCGTGGCAGATGTACTGAGCAAGGTTCTGCCAGAGGTGGAAGAAGTCTGCATGATCCGGCCACAACCCCACGTCGATGACTCATCGCAGTCTGCTGGGATTCCTTAAATAGAAAACTTTTAACTTATTGGAATGTTTGTATAGTTGTATTGAAATAACTTCTTTGTAAAGTGCCTTGAGATGACATTTGTTGTGAATTGGTGCTATATAAATAAAAGTGGATTTAATTTAATTACAACTAGCTTTGTTCAAATCCTACCAAAAATGTGTCAATAAAGTAAATCAATATTTGTCAAACATTTTGTCTGTCAAATGACTATGCAGCTGAGACTGTTTTTTAAATGTAAATACAATTGGAACAGAGTAGGTTTCTTTGAATCAACAACTAAAAGACAAAATAACAGTACATAAAAACTATCCAGCAAGGAGTAGAACTTATAATACAGAAAGTCAAATATTCATTCCCCTCACTGTTGTGACTTGGATCAATATGCATAACGGCTTCACCCAAACTTTCTGTCTACTTTGAGGATGGAAGCATCAAAGAATGCCTTCTGTTTTTCATACTGGGAAACGGTCTATCACTTTGTTGTCACTCAGTTGAATGTCAATTAACATGCAATATTATGAAGCCACCTACCTACCTACCTACCTACCTATCTATCTATCTATCTATCCCATATATATGCTACATACAGGCCAAATTGAAGTGCATATATAGGCAGTGTATCTCTCCAGTATTGCTTCATTATATCCACAAGCTCTATATGCTCTATATCTTTCCTATAGCTCATGGCAAATCATGCAACCGAGCACCTCGTCCCACACAGAAACAACCTATATAATTGTATATATGTTGATTTAGGCTGTGAATATATGGGACATATCTTAAATTGGCCGTTTTCTATTTTATTAGTACATATAGGTACATATGTACTATCCCTGCCTTATATGTGGGATATATACACATATGTGGGATATATATCATATATGTGCATATATATGCTGTATATAGGGAGCATATATGTGCATATAAACTTCATATAGGTTTCATTAATGCACATGTATCCTCAAATAAATTATTTCCTTGTGGGAATTATTGACATCAATTTACAATCTCACGTTGTGTATAATTTGCGTACACTGCAAATTTTCTCCCTCTCTTCAAAAACTGCCAGCCGGCCACCGTTGCATTTTAGCTAGGAACCATATGCCTGCCTACGTGGCTGGTAGCCAGGGGACATGCTAGCAGAGTTAGCATTAGCATGTCGGCGCGGTAGCGTTTTCCTCTCTGAACTATACCATGAAATGTTAACGGTGTGCTGTTATTGCTCTCTTACCCTAATGTGATGCTTGAGTGACTTATATTGGCGCTGAGCATCTAGAGGGTTTTGTTGTATCGCTCTTGAGTGCTATTGTCAGGATTCAGAAAATAGAGGAAGTCCGTTCCTGCTACTTCCGGTGTGCAACAGTGTAGCCATATTATTACTATTAATTATTATTTCTGTTCAGAATAAAAAAACCTCCTGTACCAGCTACACCGGTCTTGTCATTGTGTGGAGCGTGTAACCTCTGCACAAATTGTAAAATTAAAAACATTTTAACAGAAAAAAAAATCCACCAAAAAATAATAGGGGGGCTTAGGAATATTTTAGGAGGGCTGAAGCCCCCCAAATGGAACTAATGATGTAACCAAACATAACCTTGTTGTTTCCATAACATAATGCTGGTTGTTACTATGAGATCAGAATCTTCAAAATTAACCTCCCCATCCAGTAGCTTCTGGTAAATGAAAGCAATATAGGAAGCAAGTTTATTAATAGAGCACAATACATACACAAGGTAATTCAAAGTGCTTCACAGTTACATAAATTAAGAACACAAATAAACATAAAAACACCAACCTAGAAAAAAGATAAAAATAATTAATTACAATAATAAGCAAGAGTGCAGATAAAATACTTTCAATTGTCATAAGCACGGGTAAAAAGAACTGTTTTCAGCCTGGATTTAAACATTGTTAGAGTTGCGGCTTGTTTCACATCCTCATCAAGACTGTTTCAGATTTTAGCATTTTGAAACTGAAATGCAGCCTCACCATGTTTATTGTTGACTCTGGGAACCACCAGGAGACCCTTCCCTGAAGTTCTTAGGGCCCGAGATGGTTCATAAGTCTCTAACATGTCAGAGATGTACTTTGGTGCCAAACCATGAAAAGACTTGTACACAAGCAGAGCTGTTTTAAATTCTATTCTCTGAGCTGCAGGAATCCAGTGCAGAGACCGGAGCACTGGACTAATATGGTCATATTTCCTGGTTCTTGTCAGGACTCAAGCAGCAGCGTTCTGGATGTACTGCAGCTGTCTAACAGCTCGTTTAGAGAGGCCAGTAAGCAGGCCGTTACAGTAGTCTAACCTGCTTGAGACAAATGCATGGATAAGTCCCTCTAAGTCCGGTTTCGACACTATTCCTCTGATCTTAGCAATGTTTTTTTAGATGGTAAAAAGCTGTTGATGTTATTGCTTTGATGTGGCTGTTTAAGTTCAGGTCCGAGTCCATGATTACCCGTAGATTTCTAACCTGATTTTTTGGTTGAAGACAGAGAGACTCAAGATGACTGATAACACTTTCTCTTTGTGTCTGTGGGCAAAAAACAATGATCTCAGTTTTGTCTGAATTTAACTGGAGAAAGTTGCTTTGCGTCCAAACACTGATCTGTTCAATACAGTGACAGAGTGTATCTATAGGCCCATGTTCACCTGCCGTCAGTGACACATAGATCTGAGTGTCATCTGCATAGTCATGGTAGGACACATTATTGCTTTTAATTAGCTGACCCAATGGAAGCATGTACAAGTTGAATAAAAGTGTTCCCAAGATAGACCCCTGGGGGACTCCACAGGTCATCGGAATTTTGTCTGAGACACAGTTGCCAATTTGGACAAAGTACGTCCTGTCCTTGGGATAGGACTTGAACCAGTTTAGAGCAGTACCAAAGATTCCCACCTGCTCAATCAAGATCAAGACTGCTTTTCTTTAGAATAGGCTTAATGACTGCAGTTTTTAAGGCATTTTGGAATATTCCAGTCTCAAGTGAAATGTTAACTAACTGACTATATTGTGGTAACAAGCTGCTCAGCACAGACTTTAGAAATCGAGTGGGTAATTCATCAAGGCAAGCATGTACATGAACTCAGACCAGAGAAAACCACTTCGATTGTTTTGTCACTGACAGGTGTAAAATGTGTCAAGGTGTTTATTTGGAAACAGTCTTGCTATTTGTTTTGTGATAATTATGGCATTTTTAATGTCTTGGAGTTTGTCATTAAAAAATATTGCAAATTCATTACACTTAGATGTGGAAGTTAGTTCTAAGGGCAATGAAACTTGAGGATTAGTTAATCTGTTCACTGTGGCAAACAGAACAAGAGAATTGCTTTTGCAGTTTGCAATTATTTTAGATAAATACTTCTCCCTTGCGCAATGTAAAAGCTGGTTAAACACACAAAGCACTTTTTTGTAAACCTCATAATGAACCTGAAGCTTTGACTTGCGCCATTTCCGTTCGGCTTTCTCTTTTTTGTGCCCTGACTGAAACATTTCTCCAAGGTGCCTTTTGCTTAATGTTAACCATTTTAACCTTGACAGGAGCAATAGTATCTAAAACGTTTACAACCCTTGAAGTGTAAGAGTCCAATAGATTTTCAACATTTGAGCATGAGGGATTTTCAAATCTAATCAGTTCCATAAACTTTGTCCTTGTATAATTTATGTGTCTTCTCTGAATAACTCCAGGCCCCACTACTGGTTTGGGTACAACAGATAGGTCAAAGAAGACAAAAAAATGATCAGACAAAGCAACATCAACAACATTGACATTTGATATATTAACACCTTTTCCATTGACTAGATCTAGAGTGTGGCCTGTGTTGTAAGTTGCATCACTCACGTGTTGAGTTAAAACAAACATTTCAAGAACAGCACTAAGTTCTTTGGCATGTCTATCATTGGTTACATCCACATGCACATTAAAATCACCTGAAATTACTAAACAAACAAATACAGTGCAAACAAATGTAAGCAATTCAGTAAAATCTTCAATAAAACAATTATGTGATGGTTTGTAAATTGTCAAATAAAGTATGGAAGATTGTTTAATCTCCATTTTGAATGACACATAGTCAAATGATGGAAAAACCCAAATGACAGTTTGTGGGGCAATATATTGTCCCTGAAAATCTCACAAACACCCCCTCCCCTCTGAATTTGCTAGTGGGTTTTTTTTTAGCCAAGTTTCAGTTAAAAACATAAAATTCAAATTATAAGGGAAATTAAACTATTTACTAAAAATGACTTGTTTGAGATTTATCTGTGTTTGAGTAGATGGAATCTTTTTGCAAGGGATATGGATTAAATGTCTTTGATTATCTAATCTACGTAGTTTGACAGTACTGATTTATTTAGGAGAGCACACTCCCTCTCTGGACCTCTGGTTGGTTTTGAGTTTGCTTTGCATGATAGTAAAGCAGAGGCCCTTAACCTCCTAGACAGCAGCAGTGAAGCTGCTGGAGGTTACAGCTGTGGGCACCGGTGGTGGGGGCTGAGCTGGGGAGACCTTGGTTGGTGAAAGAGTGGGGCACGATACTTCTTTGGGGACAAGGGCCTTGATTTTGACGTGACCGGAGTGAGGGGAACCATTTTAATCCCATCTTGTACCAAGTTTTCAAAGTGGTTGGGAAATCTTATAGGTGACTCTGGAGAAACAAACGATCCTGAAAAGTCTCTGGAAGGTGTAGATGTAGCAGTTGGGTTCCAGGATGCAGGTGGTGCTGAAGCTGAGTTTTTCCCCGTAGATTCAGATGCAGGTGGTACTGCTATTGTGACTGAATCACCCCAGAGATACAGGTGGTGCAGCAGGGGAGTTCTTCCCCAGTGATGCAGGAGCAGGTAATGCAGGTGCTGTGGCCGGGTAAATTACTTTTGGCGCAGATGGTGCAGCTGTAGATGGTGCTGTAGATGCTGTAGATACTGATGATACTGCTCCGACTGAATCTTTTGTCAGGGATGCAGGCCAAGCCTTTGCTGGCAAGCCTGGAGCTCTTCTCTCGTTCCTCTCTGCTCTCTCTCTCTTGCAGCTTCGGCCTTCCCTGATTAAAGTTCTCTATAAAATACAGTCCTCTTGACTCACATACTTTGGACAGCCATGTATTCAATTGAAACAGCCGTGAGAATTTGTTTAGTTTTCCATCAATATTTGGGAGGGGCCCACTGATAAAAACTTGTATTGCCTCTTTGTCCAGACAATCAAGTCTCTCAAAAAGTTTATTAAAGTTGTCTTTCAAGATTTCAGACTGTTTATTTCTTACGTCCACTGAACCAACATCTATTACCATTTGTTTGATCCCAGGGTTATTTGTAATTTCCTGGTTTAGAACCTCTGTGATGTCAGGAACTGTAGCGCTCGGAAAGCTCCTTGTCACAATTCTGTCCATGTTTATATTAGATATCGCTCCGTCTCCAAGGAAGATAATATCTTTTTCCTTGACATTTTGCACAGAGTTTCTCTGCATTTTTGTCTGTGTATTTCTCTCTGGTTCACTTTGATCATTGCTCTCAGCTTCTGAAAGAGGTAAATATCTGTTTGTTAACTTTATTCCATGTCCAGTTTTAACAGCATGTTGTTTTTTCTTTTGTCTAGCACCAAGTTGTCTACTGAGTTATCGTATCATTTAGCTTTAGGTTATCAGTTTTTCTAGAGTTCTTACCGGATTCCATGTCACGAAGGCCTTTTTCAGTCTCCAAAGCATAGATACTGTCCAGTAGTATGCGTATTTCTAGTTGATATATCCGACAGTTTTCACAAGGTGATGTTTGTGTTACTCCCTCAGCCATATTGACAAGATTGTCTCCACTGGCTCGTCAGATGAGTTGTAAAAAAAGGCATAAAAGTAATTAAAAAGTCTTGGTTTACTTAAAAGAAGAGAATAAAATCATGTCAAAGAAAAGTGTCAAAAAAAGAAAAATTAAAACAATTTAATTAAAACTGATTAAAGAGGCAAGCAGCAAGAGCAAGCTGAAGACACGTCTGCAATCTTGAGAAGCAGGAAGCAGCCATCCCTGCCAAGGCCAATTTCTGGGGTGAATTTCTTCTGCACTTCTTCTTCATTATTTCTATTTAAAAACAAGAACCTTACAGTCAAAATCTTTGGGTTAATCATAAAAATAAAGTTGTTTTATGATGTCTAATAAATAGTGGGTTAAATCGCATGCTCTATAGTTTACCATCTTTAAGTTATTTAACAGCTTGGCTCATCCACAGAAGACAACATGAGCTTCAGAGCATCATTAACGATGCATGCTGCCTCATTTTCGCTTATGAAAGGAATCCTGATCGAGTGTTCTTCTAGTAGAAGATAAATGTTATGCATGACAGGTCAAATGTTTATGTTGGCAGGCATGGAGTCTGATAAATGAAGAGATTGATTAGTGTTTGGTGACAGCCCGCATGGCTGAACAGCTCATGTTGACACAGCAAAGTGGAGAGAGGGGAATTATATGCAGACTGGTGTGTTGAACAGTGAGAACCAGCACATAGCCACTTAGTAGTACATGTAAGACATGAAAAGGGTTGAAATTATATGGCTGTCAGGAATCATTACTGTAATAACATTTTATTTGGCACATTTAAATGGGAACGAATTATGACCTGCCGGTGAATCTGCTTCTGTAGAGATGATCGATAACAGGATATTTATGTCTTGAGGCTACACAAGCAGCCTGAAAACTGTCTAGTTTGATACCTGTCTCTAAGTCATACATATTTGTTTTATTATAAAGTTAATTTTGCTGCATATTCCAGCTGTAATTTGTCATTTTTTTATGCCAGTGACTCCCATGTAAACTATATTTTTGTAATAAGTCTAAATATTAGCATTAATGGTTTATTTCTATATTCTGTTTGGGTTTTTACAACTGTCACAGACTTATATTGTAGTTATTACTGCATTTGATCAGATGGCATATTTTCTCCCTTTACGGCAGGGCAATGTCGGAACCTCCTACTTAAAATGTAGGATTTTTGGGGGGCTTTGACCTCTGACTGCACAGTGCAATAGATATTTCGAACAAAAACTGTTTGGGTCTATTTTCGAGTTGTCGTACAATAATGTGCATGTGTTTGTTAAATTTTTTTGGCATGCATATTTGTGCAGTTGTCCTCTAAAATTTAGTCCTTATGTAAAAGTTAAAATTGGCAAATGATCTGAAAATGACAATTTTATATGTGTTTTCTGTGGGTGCTTGTGTTCCTGTGCATTTAAAGTTCAAAGTGATACACAATTCTTGAGATAAAAGACTTGTGTTTACTTTTTCGGAAGGTGTGTCTGTGTGTGGGGGGGTACTGGTCTGTGTGTGTCGGGGGGATCTTATGCACTCTGTTGAAATCTAAGATTTTCATCAATGCGTCGCTGTATTGAAGAGTCATTCAATATGCTGCAAAAATTCAAATATTTACCAAGATATTTACTGTTGCATATTATAATATCAACATCTAAAAAGTATATGCAAGCATTTAATCAGAGCATGAGCGCAAATTCTCACAGAATCGCTTCAAAGATTCAGGGTAGAGAATAAATAAAAACAACACTTGAACGGTTAGGTTTGTTGACACAGGTGTTCTGGCTGAAACAAAGCTTATATACCTGACTCATATCAGGTTTTCCTTCCTTTCCACCTCAACCATGAGAAGAAGGTACAACACAGTTGAAGCCCTGGAACATTTGCAGCAATTTGATGATGAGGATGCTGCGCTAGCTTCATCCATGGAGGACAGCACTTCTGATAATGAAGTGGAAGATGAAACCTATGCTCCGGGACCTTATTCTGAGGAATAAGAAGAGGTGGCAGTTGATTTAGGTGAGGAGATTGAGGACATGGAGGAGAGAGGGGAATACCAGTCCTTTATGGATTTGAAGGAGCGGGATCACATGGTCTCCGACATCTGATATTTTCCTTCCTTTTCGGCCACAAGACATCCACCATCCCGGGATTACCCACTACGCGGTCAGCCGAATTCATAGTACATAGACAGTTGAATATATATATTTTTTTTACTGAAAAAATCCTCAACATAATTTGTCCTAATTTGGGGAAGACAGCCATGGTAAGGCACACCCACTTGCCACACACCACCTGTGCTTCGGCTTTGGTGCAGGCACAGCAGTCTGAGCTAATGGTTCCAGCCCAGGGACAGATGGGAACACACACACACACACATTCAATTCAATTCATTTTTATTTATAGTGCTCTGCATGAATGAGAACACCTCACTACGTTTGTCAGAAAACCTTTAGCTTCCTTTCAGAATTGACATTTTGTATGATATACTATAGTACAAAATACACCCACAAATGTGGGCCATTGATTGCAAACAAGATTTGTTCATTTGCACACACAAAAAAGTGATTTGCCTAACAAATTCATTCAAGCCCATGTTGGAAAAATGAGTACACCCCAATTATAGTCCTAGGAGAAAAGCCTCACTTAGGACTACATACTTCTAACTAACAGGCATTCAACCACAGGTGAGTCTGATGATTCATTTGAGGGGTGTCCAGCAGACAGGTGACAATAAAAGGGCGTTATTTTACAAAGAAAAGCCCTTCCCATTTCATGAAATCTGAGAAAGGAAATAATTTCTTTACACAAAAAAGGTGAGGGCTACAAGAAGATCAGCAAAGCTTTACACATCAGTCAAAATACTGTAGCAAAAGTGATAATTTTTTCAAGAAAGATGGAAGTGCAACCATCTTACAAGGACGTCCAGGCCGTCCACCGAAGTTAACATCTCGAAAGGAGCGTCTTCTGATGAGAAGGGTTGAAGAAAATCGCCATGCAAGTTCACTGTAGAAAGCGAAACTGGAGTGACCGTTTTCAAGGACACCATACAGAGCACACTGCATGCATGGGTATCGTCCATGAAGGAAGCCTCTCCTAAAGCCCATGCACAAAAAAAGCATGCCTAGAATTTGCTAGGGCCCATGCTGAAAAAATAAAGACTACTGGGACTCTATACTCTGGGGTGATGAGACCAAGATCACTGCTTTTGGAACTAATGGTTTAAAAATGGTATGGTGTCGTAAAGGTGAGGAGTTCAAAGAAAAATGCATGGCGCCAACAGTGAAACATGGTGGTTGCAGTGTCCTTATGGGGGGCTGCATGAGTGCTGCTGGTGTTGGGGAGCTGCATTCCATTGATGGTATCATGAACTCAACAACGTACTGCTCCATACCGAAGGAGAAGATGCTGCCATCACTACGTGCACTTGTCGTCATGCACTTTTCCAACACGACAATGATCCAAAAACACACATCTAAAGCTACGGTAGCATTTCTGAAGTAGAACAGGGTGAAGGTGATTGAATAGCCAAGTTTGTCTCTTGATCTGAACCCAATCGAACACCTGTGTTTGTGGAAATTTTGGAAATTGTTATTTTGTTCATTGAACGATCCATCCCGAAATAAGGTGCTCTGGACATGCACAAACATTTTTATTTTTTTCAGTTTTTTTAATGTCCAGGTTTTTATCATAGACATGGGAATAAAGGGGTTAAACTTGAGAAAAAACCAGATATTTTTTAAAATATTTTGAGTACTCTAGCTAAGAATAAAATTCATGCAAAAAAGGAAACATTTATGTGATATATAAAATTTCTATATGAAGCTTTGTTTGAGCATTTTTTTTGTGCATTTGGAGGAATTACGTCACAATTTTTGAAAATCTTACAATAAACAAAAAATACAAAGTGATCAGAATATATTTTTATGCCCATTTTTAACACTCTATGGCTCTAACAACCCATCCCTAAATAAGGTGCTCTGGAAATTATGCACAAACATTTTTATTGTTTTCAGTTTTTTTAATGTCCAGGTTTTTATCATAGACATGGCAATAAAGGGGTTAAACTTGAGAAAAAAACAGATATTTTTTAAAATATTTTGAGTACTCTAGCTAAGAATAAAATTCATGCAAAAAAGGAAACATTTATGTGATATATAAGATTTCTATATGAAGCTTTGTTTGAGCATTTTTTTGTGCATTTGGAGGAACTACGTCACAATTTTTGAAAATCTTACAATAAACAAAAAATACAAAGAGTTCAGAATATATTTTTATGCCCATTTTTAACACTTCAAGGCTCTGACAATCCACTACGAAAACATGTGCTGTGGACATTACACACAAAAAATTATAATTCTTTTAAGTTTCTTTCAGTTTTTCTATTGTCCAGGTTTTTATCATAAACCTTGCAATAAAGGGATAAAATCTGAGAAACATACAAATATTTTTTATATTTTGTGAGTACTGTAAGGATGAAATTCATGCAAAAAAGGAAACATGATATTATATAATATTTCTCTATGAAGTTTTGTTTGAGTATTTTTTCTGTGCATTTGGAGGAACGACCTCGCAATTTTTGAAAATCTTACAATAAACAAAAAATACAAAGTGATCACAATATATTTTTTTTCCCATTTGTAACACACCAAGGCTCTGACAATCCACCCCTAAAACATGTGCTCTGCATATTGCGCACAAAAATTATTTAATTTTTTCAAATCTTTTACACTCCATATTTTAATTATAAATCAGGCAATAAAGGGGTCCATCCATCCATCCATTTTCTTAACCGCCTAATCCTTTATGGGTCGCAGGGGTGCTGGTGCCTATCTCCAGCTGTCAGCGGGCGAGAGGCGGGGTACACCCTGGACAGGTCGCCAGTCCATCACAGGGCAGGACAAACAGGACAAACAACCATGCACACACTCACACCTAAGGACAATTTACAGTGATCAATTAACCTGACAGTCATGTTTTTGGAATGTGGGAGGAAGCCAGAGTACCTGGAGGGAACCCACGCATGCACGGGGAGAACATGCAAACTCCATGCAGAAAGACCCTGGGCCGGGATACGAACCCACAACCTTCTTGCTGCAAGGCAACAGTGCTAACAGTGCTATCATAAAATGGGACTTATGATATATCATATAATTTTATATAGTTATATATAATTTTATCACATGCATCTTTTTGTGCACAAGGAGTAAATGTGCTATAAATATTTAGGGAGGATAAGAGGGTTAAAGGTTGAATATGGAACAATTTCATAAAAAGCTATATTTAAAAAAATTATACCTCCACGGAGCGTTTAGAGAGGTGCAGAATGAAAGTGGAGCATTTCCTTAAAAAATTCTATTTGAATTAAGATATTGTAAAATAGAATTTTTAACGGGCAATGCTGTTATGTTTACATCTACCTATCTAGCCAGTCACGGCTGACATTGCGCGTTGCCAAATGCCGTCTCTATGCTCCAAGCACAGGTACTGGGGAAAATGATGGAGTCAGCAGATCAAGCAGCTGCTGGACCCTGAAGATATCGTTATCCGTCTCAGGAGAGGATTGACCAAAGAAGTGCAGACATTAGAGTAAATAGATGAAACCTAACCTAGATGCACCCACATGAACAAATTTCCATGGCATGAAAACACATGCGGAAAAGGTTACTTTTCTCCTGGATTCGTAAGTTCTGCGGTTGTTGAGGTGTTTGCACACAAATAACGGGCCGTCATACTGAAAAGACGAAGCAGCTTTATATGCAGGCACAGTTCTATTACGTGTAACTGCCCTCTACTTGCTCACAAGGTTTTCCCACATACACACACCTGCTCCTCTTAATCCGGTCTCATACACAGATTAGTAACGGGTGCAATTCTTAGAAGAATTTTACAGCGCTACAAAAATACTATTTGTAGATTCATCTAGACGTTGCAAAAACGTACATATCAAGTTTCTTTGAAGAGCGTTGACTTTGCTTACTCCAGGATGGACAAAAAAATCTGACATTGCATATTGTGTTTTTTTTTTTTTAAAGATGAGCACATTTAATAATTTAGAACAATCAGGCTATTTGATTTATATGTAGGTGTCCTACAACACTTTTTAACGGACAGCCTGATGTAAGTCTGAATTGAGTATTCACTCAGACCATGTTATAAAGTCCTTTACAATGGGGAGCCAAAGTCATGCCCTTATCCTTCCGGTCCATGGGTCCTCTCCTGCCAAAAAAAATGAATGTGAGTTAATGGAGTGATAAAAGTTATTTTCTGATCCCGTTTTAAATGCGCCTTGGATCAATCATATGAGGTCTGTGAATTTTAAAGACTAACACTGATTTTTAACCAGCGGCAAAAGTTACTTTAGGTTTTGTGTAAAAACGTTTAGCGGACTGCAACTGCAGAAGAAGAAGGAGAGCGAGGGTCGTAGCCTCCAGGACGAAGAAAGGAGCATTAAACACAGAGAACGCCATTATAAATCTGACCATGTGGAAAGTGGCAGCTATGTCGGGGAGCTTTGTCGGTGGAGTGAGAGCCAGAATGCGGGAGAAGCCCTACCAGCTTTTGGTGAGTGTTTTACGTGCTATAGCTAGTGCTAGCTTGCGCTAGCAACTTGACGTCATATATGCGACTTCTGACTTCTGGTTTGTAGGCATTTTAATTACAAAATTTGCAATCAAATAAATTCTAAACCACTTGACAAACACAGTCGAAATGTATATCATTAGTTATCATTTAAATTAAGGTACAACATATGTGTGATTCAGGACGTAAGACAAAACAGACCAGAAAAAAACTTTTATCACTCAATTGACTTCCATTCATTATTTTTTCAGCCAGGGGACCAATGGGACGACCGGAAGGGGAAGAGACTTACGGTGTGTCCAGACCAAAGGCAATAGGAACGACTAGAGCTTCAGGTTTACATGTAAAATCAATGGAGGAGTGCGATGGAGCGCGACTTGGGGTCCCGCGACACTTCAGAAGCAAATTTGCATTGAGAAAAAGCTTTTCTGCCTGATTTGCGCGAACAATTCGTGCTACAGATGCAATGGAAAATTCACGCTGCATTTTATGTGGCACATTTTGTGCATTCGCGCTCATGGCGTCTATCGCTCAAGTTGGAAAAATCTGAACTCCAGCATCAAATCGCGCCGCGACAACCAATCAGGGGATAGAGTTTCAGTGATTCTGTGACTGTCATGGAGTCACAGCCTCAGCAGGACATGGAGGAAATACTGATAAACATTGTGGCTAATCACCCCGAGCTACATGACACAAGCAGTTTGCTATACAGAGACAGAAATAAAAAAATAAACTATTTAGACAGGAATGCTCTTAAGAGGTTTGTGGGTGGCTCTTAAAAGAGACGTTGCTGTAAAAGCACCTCTCGGTCTAGAAGTGAGCCTTGAAACAGCCTCCTCACCAGGTTTCCTGGTGGCAGCTCCCGCACCACATCCCACGCTGCTCAAATATTATAAACTTTTACGAACCGCAGACAGACAGACAGCTGCTCAGAAATGTAGTTGGTGTTTCGGCAGGCGAAGCTTGGACCTTCACAGCACAGACTGGGCGAGCAGGTCACGTTCTCCAGGCGGCGAGGAGCCGGTGTTTATGAGAGGCTTGCTGCTGTTTATGGATCCCTCCGCAGTAGCTAGACTGTATCTGTAGCTCACCAAACCCCCAGTGCAGCGGTCCCAGCTCTACCGGAGGCCAGGCCGAACACGTAATCCACTCTGTCCTCCGTCAGATCAGAGACCATAGTCCATAATCCACCGCCAGCTGCACTCTAGCCCCAGCTCCGCTGAAGCCCGGGCCAAACACGCTGTCCTATGTCAGCTCGATCCATAATCCACCGCCAGCTACACTCTAGCCCCAGCCCTGCTGAAGCCCGGGCCGAACACGCTGTCCTCCGTCAGCTCGGTCCATAATCCACCGCCAGCTACACTCTAGCCCCAGCTCTGCTGAAGCCCGGGCCAAACACGCTGTCCTCCGTCAGCTCGGTCCATAATCCACCGCCAGCTACACTCTAGCCCCAGCTCCCCTGCAGGCCAGTTCGTGCGTGAAAATACCATATTTTAGGCGCGACCAGTTCGCATTGTGCACGCTTCAAGGTGCGAATGAACACGCGAACAGCTAGGCGTGTGTCGCGCTTTATAGTCGCTCCTATCACGTTCAGTGTGGACACAGCGTTAGGCTCCCCATACATTTTTCACTGGACATGCAGGTCACTGGATATGCAGGTCACTGGACGTATTGGTAGCTAACGTGGCAACACATGTTTTTCTCTCATTGCAACTACAACTTGGATACAGTAGATGCCGCTATTCTGTTCGTATTCCATATCCAACCTTTCATTTCAGCGGCTCCTCACTGAAAACCCCATCTGTCTCAAATTCACTAGAACATTTCAATCTGTCTCAATTTTTACATATTAATCCTACTCCAGTGCATTGTATTGCTCAGCTTTCTTCATTCCCCATCTTCATGCACCAACACACACATTTAGCCTTTGATGGTGCCAACTGTAATCAGGGTTGCTGCGGGGTTGTAAAAGGTAGTAAATTAAATAATGCCAAATTAAGGCCAGTAAAAAGTAGTTAACGTTATCAGATGAGGTAGTAAATTTTCAAAGCCCATCTAATTGGGTCTATATATTTTTCAATTAGGGTAACTTACTGTACGTGTGAAGACCATGGTCTTGAGCCAGAAAAGGGTAGAGTGCCTTCTCCGGGTAGGGGATGAGGTCCTTCCTCAAGTGGGGGAGTTTAGGTATCTGGGGGTCTTGTTCACGAATAAGGGAAAAATGGAGCGGGTGATCGATGGACGGATTGGTAAGGCGTCTGCAGTTATGCAGGCGCTGTACCGGTCTATCATGGTGAAGAGAGAGCTGAGCCAAAATGCAAAGCTCTCAATTTACCGGTCGATCTACGTTCCTACCCTCATCTATGGTCACGAACGCTGGGTGGTGACCGAAAGAACGAGATCGCGGATACAGGCGGCTGAAATGAGTTTCCTCCGTAGGGTGGCTGGGCTCTCCCTTAAAGATAGGGTGAGAAGCTCGGTCATCCGGAGGGGGCTCAGAGTAGAGCCGCCGCTCCTCCACATCGAGAGGATCCAGTTGAGGTGGCTCGGGCATCTGGTCAGGATGCCTCCTGGACGCCTCCCTGGTGAGGTGTTCTGGGCACGTCCCACCGGGAGGAGACCCAGGGGAAGACCCAGGACCCGCTGGAGGGATTATGTCTCCCAGCTGGCCTGGGAACGCCTCTGGATTCCTCCCGTGGAGCTGGCCCAAGTAGCCGGGAAGAGGGAAGTCTTGGCCTCTCTGCTTAGGCTACTGCCCCCGCGACCCGACCCAGGATAAGCGGAAGATGATGGATGGATGGATGGACGGACGGACGGAAGTGTGCAGGTCAATTTCCTTACTAAACTTGCATCAATTTATTTTCATGTTGAGTAGGACCTGAGCAAATGCAATGACGTATCGTAACATGTATGTTGGGCGCCGCGTGCGTAGGGCGGCTCGGTTTAAAGACTCGCTTAGCAGAGAGCAGCGCATGTACACCGCATGGATTACATTTATTACTGACGAAAAACGAAAAACAGAATTCACAGCATTTTAGCCTAATTTTTGTGCCAAAGACGCAAAATGCACATTATTCCTCCTCTCTCTAGCCTTGGTGTAGCTCGCATTAGCGGCCAAAAACTCCTAATTTAAATACTGCTGCTTGCACCTGTTGAGAACTGCTCACTCACAATTTTGAGGTCATATCAGGAATCTTGATAAATCAGCCCCGAGATGTTATTTTGCTCTCTCCTTATAACTATTGAGGGGCTGCCTGTTTTGTTGCTAGATTTAAGTATCATGCCATCTACTCAATATCGTAAATTGTGCCTCAGGAGGAACATCTCACTTCCAAAGCAAATCTAAGACGATACTACAAAGAAACCTGACCTACCCCCGTACATCCATCGCTTAAGCTGCTGTGAGCAGGAAACAAAAGCCTTTCAAGAAAAAAAAAAACAAAGTAGTTGCTGGAAAACACTTCCTGCGATGAAGGCACCTTTAGACAGCTAGTTCTAAAAATATGGGTGGATGAACAAACTTTTGATGTCTGTATTACCCACTTTTCTGATGGATGTGGGAGGCGTATCTATTGCCATTAGAGCTGCTCTTTAACTTAGAATCAGACTCTAGCCACTGTCAGGTTTATTATATTTTATCTCTCAGACTGTCTCTAGCCATACTCCAGCAGATTGCAAAGAACAGTGAAAAACAGATTCTGTGAATTCTGGCTCATTGTCTCCCTATTGTTGCTCTTTGTCTCTCAGACAGAAGATTAATAATTGATCTTGCTGCGATTCAAATTAGCTACAAAAAAAGCCTCCTTCCAAGAAGTTTTCTGCTTCACAATAAACGCCTAAATATTGTTGGTGAAAGTAAGCGCTTTCATATCGTTGCAGCAAAGACAGGACTTTTACCAGGATGTGCTTGGATTTTAACACCATTGTGGTGCTTGGATTGTAACACCATTTTTTCATTCAAAAATTGTTTTTGAGAGGAAAAATATTTTTTAATTATCTATTTGACTGTATTTGCTGGTATAGGATTACATCTAAATATGTGACATCTGCAAGGTTAAGGTTAGACATATTTTAATTTGCTGAATGTCTTGTAAAAACTGGAGCAATAGCATTAATTGTGTCAAATGTTTAATTAACTGATTGTGTCAATCAGTTGGAAAAAAAACAACAACAACAACAACAAAAACGGGTATTCATATTGCGGCTAACCACCGAAGGCCCAAGCTAAAACATTGTGGTGACAGCATCAAGCTAAGGCTATACCTTACTTCAGCAGGGACAGGAAACCTGTTCAAAGTTGATAGAGAGATGGATGGAGCTAAATACTTCATCCACTTTCTGGGAGGACAAAGATCCTAAAAATACAGCCAGGGCTATACTAACATGTTTTAGATCAAGGAACATGTATTTGTTTGACTGGGTTAGTCAAGGGTCAGACCTAAATCTAATTGTGAATCTGTGGAAAGACTTGAACATTGATATTCACAGACGCTCTCCATCCAATCTGGCAGAGTTTGAGCAATATTACAAAGATTATATATATAGAAAAGTCATTTTGTGGGTGAGCGAAGCTAGCAGAAGCATGCCATAAAATATTGTTGCCTTGTGTCATTGTCATTCTACCTGACAACTATGCACTATTATGTGTTGGTCCATCACAACTCATCCAAAGAAAAATATTGTGGCTTGTGATTGTAAGGGGACAAAATGCTGAAATGTTCAAGCTGTACAAACCCCCTTGCAAGGCAATTCACATGTTGTACAAGGTGTTATTGAGAAAAGTACCAATCACTTTATGTGATAGTATCAGTTGGAGCAAAAACAGAGGTTTAAAACTAAATCCTAAAAGCAAAAAAAGGATGCCTGCCTCCAGAACCCAAACTGGAAGTTGTTTCCACAGGAGAGTTAATGCTTAAAGCTTTCCCTCCTTCCTATTCTACTTTTAGAAACTCTGTAAATCATCACTAAGCCTTCACTCTGAGAGCAAAGTGCTCAGTTGGGATAATATGGTATTACGAGGTGTTAAGGAAGTGATGTGAGAAGGATTTAAAATTCCATACAGCACTTCTCAGGAAACCAGCAAAGGGAAAATTGGAAAATGAAGGTTGTCTTGCTATAGCATTTAGGAAAATACTTATTCGTGTCTTTTGTGGGAGTATAAAAATGTTTTTACTTAAAGTTCCCTTACATGTTACATCATCAGTGTATTGTTTGGTGTTGGAATGGAGAGTAGATGTTGAAGCCACCAGTTGACAGTGGCGCTACAGCTGGGGAATGGTTGAGAATTCGTAGTACAATTCAAAACATCCTCGAAATAAACAAAAAGGTGACAACTCATTAATTCAGTTTATTATGCTGTACTGGTACATGATATTAACTCAATGCACTTCATGTAATAAACATATCCAGTTTATAACAGAATTGGCAGCTCAATCAGATCACATCAACAGATTGCAACTACATCAATCCAGATTCAGTTGTAAAACAATTCTCTCAAGTTGTCTCAAATTATTTTGCCAGTTGTTAAAAAGTTTTTTATAAAAAAAGAATCAGAATTTTCAGCAATCACTCCTCCTGAAGGTGACAACAGTGGACAGCTGATTTCATCAAACATTTAACTGTTCCGCTTTTCCCCATACTAAGCATCCCTGTCGTGAGAGTGGAAAGGAAACTTTCCTGTAACAGGAAAAATGCTGGGGGTTTGAGAAGAAATACTTTGCACTTCCTGATCGTAAATAATTACACTATTTTAGTCCTGAAGTAACAGATAGATGAACAACTTGCAACTCTCTGAGATAGAATATTTCTGATTTTAGACGATCTTAAAATCTAAAAGAAGGAGTTCCGAGAAGCCTGTTTAATAAGAGATCTAAAAAGCAGAAATGTCAGATGACACCAAGGTTCTTTGCATTATCGCTGGTTCAGCATTTTGTTTTCAATATTTTCGTCCAAATGCATTAATTTCTGTCCTGTCTGAATGTAAAAGCAGGAAGTTTAGTCACTCAGATTTTTATGTCTTCAAGTCACACCTGTAGTCTCCCTACCAATTCAATTCACTTTTATTTATAAAACGCCAATTCACAGCAAATGTCATCTCAAAGCACTTTACAACAAAAGTAATTTCTATACAATTATACAAAAACATTCCAATCAGTTAAGTTTTGTATGTAAGGAATCCCAGCAGATTGCGATGAGTCATCGACGTGAGGTTGTGCCCAGATCATGCTGACTCCAACCACAGCAATTCCTCAGCAATCCTGCATACTGACCAAGCATGTAGTGACAGTGGAGAGGAAAAACTCCCCTTTAACAGGAAGAAACCTCTGGCAGAACCTGGCTCAGTACAAGCGGTCATCTGCCTTCACCATCTGGGGGTCCGAGAAGACAGAGAAGAGACAGCATGGAGGATGCTTGGTGACTTTGAGCATCATCTGGACCGATTTTCCCCATCCAGCAGGGGACATTATAGTTGAGCAGGGTACCAGACTGGGCGTGGCTTCTATTGGGAGAAAAACACTGAGAGAAAACTCGGTTAACCATCGCAATAATAGCAGAAAAAATATATCTGGAGAGTAGTAGAAGAGAAAAGTAGAACAGTGAAGAAAAGTGGTCAGTCTGTCCTCCAACAGTCGAAGCCTACAGCAGCTAAACTACAAAACTAGCTCAGGATAACCTAAGCCATTCTAACAATAAGCTTTATCAAAAAGGAAGGTATTAAGCCTAGTCTTGAAAATAGAGTATCTGCATCACAGACTCAAACTGGGAGTTGGTTCCAAAGGAGAGGAGCCTGATAACTAAAAGATCTGCCTCCCATTCTACTTTTAGAAATCCTAGGAACAAAGAGCTCTGTTTGGAACATACGGAACAATCAGATCTCTGATGTAAGATAGAGCTTGATTATTAAGGGCTATATACGTAAGGAGTAGGATCTTAAACTCTATTTTTGATTTAACAGGGAGTCAATGGAGAGAAGCCAAAACAGGAGAAATGTGATATCTCTTTTTAATATTCATCAGAACTGTTGCTGCAGCATTTTGAATCAACTGAAGGCTTTTAATTGTATTTTGTGGACTTCCTGATAATAAGGAATTACAATGGTACAGCCTTGAAGTAACAAATGCATGGACTAGTTTCTCTGCATCACTCCTGGACAGGATATTTCTAATTTTAGCAATTCTCCGGAAGTGAAAGAAAGAAATCTTAGAAACCTGTTTAATATGGGATTTAAATGTCATGTCTTGTTCAAAATTACACAGAGGTTCTTTAAATTATTACCAGAAGCCAAATTAATGCCATCCAGATGAAATGATTGATTTAGCAGTTTCCTTTTTAAAGGTTCTGGTCCAAAGACAACAACTCATGTCTTGTCTGAATTTAAAAGTAGAAAATTCAGATTCATCCAGGTTCTCATGTCTTTGAGACATGCTTGTAATCTACCTAACTGATTGGTTTCATGAGGTTTTATGGATAAATATAATTGTTTATCATCAGCATAACTGTGGAAATTCATTCCATGTTGTCTAAATATTTTACAATTTGAAGCATATATATCGTAAAGAGAATCGGTCCAAGCACAGAACCCTGTAGCACTCCACAAGTAATCCTTGAGTGTAAAGAAGATTTATCATTAACATGAACAAACTGGAATCTGTTGGACAGATATCATTTAAACCAGCTTAATGCTTTTCCCTTGATCCCTACAACAGATTCAAGCCTTTCTTAGAGAATAGTATGATTGACTGTGTCAAAAGCAGCACTGAGATCTAACAAGACCAGAACAATCACAAATCCATTATCTGAGGCCATTAGAATATCATTAGTAACTTTCCCCAGTGCTGTTTAGATGCTGACATACTTGATCAGCAACTATTTTATCAAGAATTTGGGATAAGAAAGGAAGGTTAGATATAGGTCTGTAGTTAGCTAAGTTATCTTGATCCAGGGAAGGTTTCTTAAGTAAATTTTTAATTACAGCAACTTTAAATTCCGGTGGCACATATCCATTTATTAAAGATAGATTCATCATGTCAAATGGACTGAACTTATATAGTGCTTTTCTAGTGTTACTGACCACTCAAAGCGCTTTACATTGAAGCCACATTCACACACTGATTTGTCCTTGGCTTGGTAGGACAAATTAGAGGTTAAGTGCCTTGCCCAGGGGCACATTGACATGTGACTGGAGGAAGCTGGAAATCAAACCTACAACCCTCTGATTGCAAGCCAACTACTCTACCACTGAGCCACAGTGGCCCAGTCAAGGATAGGTTGAGGTTTTAGATGAGGCTAATATTTGTGATAATTCTGAAAGTTCAACTGAATCAAAACGGTCCAGACATAGACATGGTTCTACAGTTCTCTCCAATAATGTATAATTTACTGAAAGAGAGTTAATCATGTTTGTGAGAATGCCAATAATTTTATTTTTAATAGAACTTATTTTACTTATGAAGAATCCCATGAAGTCATCACTACTGAGAGAAGGGAGAATAGTTGGCCCAACAGAGCTATGACTCTGTGTAAGTTTGGCAACTGTACTAAAAAGAAACCTAGGATTGTTTTTATTTACCTCTATTAATAACGAGGATTATGCTGTTCTAGCTTGTCGAAGGGTGTTTTTATAAAGTACTAGACTATTTTTCAATGTTAGAAAGGAATCATTTGTGTGTAGAGTGCCATTTTCTCTCCAGTTTCCTAGTATTCTGCTTTAAAGTACGCAACTCTGCACTAAACCAGGGAACCAAGCTCCTATGGCTGATTACCTTCTTTTTTAAGAGGGCTACACTGTCTAGCACCAAACAGAGTGAGGAAGTAATACTTTGAACCAGACCATCAATTTCTGAAGGGTTATTGATGGAATTACTACTGTCCATTGTGGTATTCTGAGACATAGAACAGATTCTTTAAAACTTGTTACAGCACTGTCTGATAAAGTTCTACTGTAACGAAATTTTTTTTCCAGATTTTGGAACGTTGGGTAAAGTAAATTCAAAGGTTATCAAAAAATGGTCAGATAGGACTGCATTATGTGGGAGGACTGTTACTTCATCACACTCAATGCCATAAGTTAGTACAACATCTAAAGTGTGCCGACCAGAGTGCGTGGGTCCCTTCACTTTCTGAGTAAAGCCAATTGAGTCTAATATAATATTAAAGGCTGCAGTTAGGCTATCACTTTCAGTGTCCATGTGAATATTGAAATCCCCCACTATAATTACCTGATCAGTGTTTAAAACTAAATCAGATAAAAAATCTGAGATCTGGTAGAAGAATTGAGAGTAAGGGCCTGGTGGGCAATAAAAAACCCACAAACAAATGTGGTTTTAATGTTTTGCAGCTTGGATGAGGGAAACTAAGGATTAGATGTTCATAAGAGCTGTAGCTAATAATTAGTCTAGGGTGAATTTGCAAATTTGAATGAAAGATGGTTGCAAATTTTGCTAACTGGAAGAAGTTGACTCATTTATAATTACAAAATCCTCCTGCTGCAACCAGGTTTCTGGTAGGGAAAATAGATCAATTTCATCTTTACATATCAAGTAATTTACTAATAAAGCCTTTGAGGAGAGGGATCTTATGTTCAGTAAACATCTAATTGCGCTATTTTCTTGTTTGGTCAGAGTTGTATTTATTTTATAGAGATTTTCAGAGTTTGCTTTAATCAGGTTAACTTTTAGTCTATTTGATTTTGGCCGAGGGCAAGACACTGTCTCAATGGGGTATTGAGTGGGTAACAGTACAGAAGCTGCAGAGAGGTGGATTAAACTACGACTCTGCTTCTTGGTCTTGACCCTGGTTTGCCAGTGTTTTGAAGGACTAATAAATCTGTCCAGATTCCAAGAAAGAAGAGCTGCTCTATCCAAAGTGGGATGGATACTGTCTCTCCTGATTATACCAGGTTTTCCCCAAAAAGTTATCAAATTTTCAATGTAGCTTACGTTGTTTGCTGGACATAACTCAGACAACCATCAATGAAATGACAGCATGTGGCTGAACATGTCGTCAATGGTCCGATTGGGCAGGGGACCAGAAAAGATGACACAGTCGACATCTTTTTAGCAAACGTACACACCAAAGCAACACAGATTTTAGTGACCTCCGATTGGCGTAACCGGGTGTCATTACCGCCATACCGTCATGAATAACAATCTTACTGTACTTACGCTTATCCTTAGCCAGCAGTTTCAGCTGGGATTTTATGTCGCCTGTTCTGGCCCCTTGAAAACATTTGACTATGGTCGATAGTGTCTCTAATGCTAGTTTCGGACTATGGAACTCCCAATTACCAGAGTCTGTTTCTCAGTGGGTGCATCACTGAATGGAGAAAATCTGTTAGAAATGCCGACAGGCTGTTGGTGCCCCTTGGGCTGGGAACTATGCTTTCTACGTACCGTTTCTATGTTCTGTCAGCCATACTGGAATAGAATAGAATAGTCTTTAGACTTTATTGTCTCACAAGGGTAAAATAATAATGATTAAAAAAATAAATATATACAGATATAGATAGGTAAAGGACAAAATAAAAAAGTACTGTGAAATTCTTAAAAATAAAAGGAATACTCCGATTATGATATACAACTTAGTACGATAATAAGAAAAATCTTTAAAGAATGTGCATGTTTAGTTATGCATGCAAATGTATTTTTTATAAGAAGTTAAAAAATATAAACTGTTAAAACAGATACAAAATAACTGCAGCAGAAATGTTATTTGAACTGTAATAATTACAAGGGTGTAATAATTATTGAGTCTGTTGAAAGTACTTGTGGTTGAATCGTCTAACAGCGGCTAGGGGGAAGGACCTTTGAAAATGCTCCTTCATGCATCTAGGATGCAGCAGTCCGTAACTGAAGGAGCTCTGCAGTTCAGCAACATCTTTATGCATGGGGTGGGAGACACTGTCCATCAGTGAAGTTATTTTGACCAGAGTCCTTCTGTCTCCCACCCCCTGCACTGGTTCTAGGGGGCATTGTAGAACAGAGCTGGCCTTCCTGATGAGCTAATCCAACCTCTTTCTCACAGCTGTAGATAAGGTGCTGCTCCAACATACTATGTCAAAGATGATGACTGATATGACCATAGAGCCAAAAAGGTATTGAGGGGCGCTACTTGGACCCCTAAAGATCTCTTTCTCCTCAGCAGGTAAAATCTTCTTTTACCCTTCTTGTAGAGAGCATCAGTGTTGTGGGTTCAGTTTATTGTTAGGTAATTACCCAGGTACTTATAAGAGTCCACTATCTCAATGTCCACTCCCCGGATGTTCAATGGTGTCAGTGTGATGGGTCTGCACTTGCAGAATTCCATCACTCCTTTCTTGGTTTTCCCTACATTGATCACGAGGTGGTTCTGCTGGCACCATCCACACGCTCGGATTAATGGATGAATATAGCACATTATCATCAGCATAACTAAAAATCTATCCCATGCTGTCTAATATGTTAATTAAATGGACACATATAATAAAGATTATTGGCTGTAATATCAAATTCAAGGAAAAAGTGAAATCCACTGGTCCTGTTTTGTTGAGTGGTTTGCTCTTCACTATAAAAACCTGATGATTTAAAAATAAACCCTCTGAAATTATCACAAATGTTTAACTTACCCTGTTGATAAAATAGAGAAAATATAATTCTTGGTGTGAATTATGCAATGAACAACCTAACAACCTAAACTGGCACTCTACTTCATGGACTCCATAAAGTGTCATTAATGTCATGGTTAAAGTGCAAGGGCTGACGAGAGCAAATGCAGAATGAGTGGCTTTTGTGCAAAAATAATTCCATTTATTCTTCACATAGGTGCTAAGTGAGATGGCCTCAGCTGTGTTTAATTCTCTAATTTCATATTCAGTTCACAGAACAATTCATACTGCTGTGTAGAGCTCTTTGCTTTGTTGTTTTCACTCAGACATCGTCACTGATGCAGCTTTACTTTGTCCGAATGAAGCTGAATTATATGTTGTGTGAACATTGGGCAGAGTACCCAGCTGTGAAGAATAAGAGAGAAGAGACTGCCTCATGCACTTTAAGTGTTTCCTCAATCATTTGACAAGCAAATGCATCACTGCACAGATTAAAGGTTTTAAACGGGTTATGTTGGAATTTCCTGTTTTGGTTCCTATCCATAAAAGAGAGCTCAGTGTCATTATCCTAGCTGAATAACAGTTCAATCACAATCAAATAAAATCAGGTTCATCATAATTTACAATTAAGTCAAGATAATCTTTTTTCAGTAATTCAATTAATTTCTGTTATTTATGAATGTTTTAGCAATCAGCTACAGACAACATGAATTCAGTTTCCACTTAATGAAACAAAAACAGGAATATAATACTGTGAAAATCATTAGTGAAAATCCTTAGGGAAGACTGAAGACTTTCATTGCAAACCACTAAACATTCATGATAAATAACCTTAAGGGAGAATTACAAGGCATTGACTATGGAGTGGTCCAAAAATCCTCAAATAAGTTTTTTTCAGTCTGGAAATCAACTTCCTAGAATTTGAAGGATGATTAGAAAAGCACAAAATCCAAGCCGTTTGAAGTCCAGTGTACGTTTTCCACCATTTGTGATGATTTAGGGGACCCAAACATTACTAACTGTGGTGTCAGTGCAGTTGTCTGGCGGTGCTCTTTAGTAAAACTGTAAGTCTACAGCAGTGCTCATTTTATGTGAAGCTGCCTTTGGAATCATTTCCACCTGCAGCTGGAGTTAAATAATCCTTTACTGTTTTGCTGTTTTTGCATAAAAAAACATTTAAAAAATGTCATCTTTCTTCCGGAGGTTGTGCTTGTATACAGCCCACATCTGTATGGGCACTTAACACATGCAACTATAAGCTCCCATTTGCCTTTTCCCTTTTGGGGTTCCATGTCAGCATGTGAAACATTTTGTGTTTTTGCCTTTTCAAGCACATATCCGTAAACTAAGCCCCCACTCTACTGACTTACTCTGTCATCATCAGCAATTACAGTCGCACTATGAGGCTCTTCTCAGTAATGAAACATAAGAAGAATGCAGAAGTGAAACTCCATTGCACAATCTTAGGATCAAACAATATACAGTTGGGCAAAAAAGTATTTAGTCAGCTACCAATTGTGCAAGTTCTCCCACTCAAAAAGATGAGACAGGCCTGTAATTTTCAAATAAGGTATACCTCAACTAAAAGGGCCAGATAAGGGGGAAAAAATCCAGAGAATCACATAGTCTGATTTTAAAAGAATTTATTTGGAAATTATGGTGGAAAATAAATATTTGGTCACCCACAAAAAGAAAAAGATTTCTGGCTCTCACAGAGTTATAACTTCTTCTGTAAGAGGCTCCTCTGTCCTCCACTCCATACCTGTATTAATAGAACCTGTTTGAACTGGGTATCAGTATGAAAGACACCACAACATCAAACAGTCACACTCCAAACTCCACAATGGCCAAGACCAAAGAGTTGTCAAGACACCAAAAACAACATTTTAGACCTGCACCAGGTTGCACCAATTGCAATATATAAGCAGCTTGGTGTGAAGAAATCAGCTGTGGAAGCAATTATTAGAAAATTGAAGACATCCAAGATCATTGATAATCTCCCTCAATCTGTGTCTCCACGCAAAATATCACCAAAATGATCCCAAGAAAATTGAAAAGCACAGAACTACATGGTTTACCTATTGAAAGACCTACTATAACTAACGGCAGTGCCGCCAGGGACTAAAATCCTGCAGTACCAGATGTGTCCCACTGCTTAGGCCAGTACATGTCAAAGCCCGTCTGAAATTTGCTAAAGAGCATTTGGATGATCCAGAAGAGGATTTTTAGAATATCATATGGTCAGATGAAATCAAATTAGAACTTTTTGGTAAAAATTCTACTTGTTGTGTTTGGAGGACAAATAATGCTGAGTTGTATCCCAAGAACACATACTGTGAAGCACTGGGGAGGAGACATGCTTTTGGGGCCGATTTCCTGCAAAGGGACCAGGATGACTGATCTGTGTATAGGAAAGAATGAATGGGGCCATGTATAATGACATTTTGAGTGAAAACCTTCCATCAGCAGGAGGATTGCAGATTAAATATGGCAGGGTCTTTCAGCATGACAACGATCCCAAACTTCGGGTAATAAAGGAGTGGCTTTGTAAGAAGCATTTCAAGGTCCTGGAGTGGCCTAGCCTGTCTCCAGATCTCAACAACATGAAAACAACTTTTGAGGGAGTTTAAAGTCCATGTTGCCCAGCGACAGCCCGAAAACATCACTGCTCTAGAGGAGATATGCATGGAGGAATGGGCCAAAATACTAGCAACAGTGTGAGAAAAGATGGTGAAGACTGTTATTCGCATCAAGGGGTATCTAACAAAGTACTGAGATTAACTTTTGTTATGACCAAATACTTTGCACGATAATTTTCAAACACTAGGGGTATCAAATTATCGTGTTAACTGCGATTAATTACAAACAATTTTACCACGCTGTTTTTTAATGTCGTTAATCTATATTTTTTATCTATAATTTTATTGCTTCTGTATGCTATTTCTCTTTAAATAAATCACAGAATATGTTTTGACTACAAATTTGATTTTAAAATATTTTTCTACTGCACTTAACATAAGCATGACTTCAATATTTTATAATAAACCTCATTATATAAATATTTACGTTATTAAATATTAGACAAATATATTATTTGACAATGAAATTATGAAAAAACTAAATTCATATAAAAGTTTAAACTCATTATGAAATATTTTTCATTTTTCTTTAAAAATGCATGTATTAATATAGAAAATATTTAATTTTCAAAAATATTTAAGATATTTATTTTTCGATAATTTTTATTTAATTGAATTCGTTTTTATTCCAAAATGTCTTCTTTTTACAAAATCCGCTTTGATTTCATAATGATGTTTTCCCCAATTGCTTGTATTTTTGAAAAGAGCAGAGCTTTTATCCATTGAATGACATCCTCAGCCAATCAGTCACTGTAATCATTGATCTTCCTGGATTGATGTAACTCACTGCTAGCAGCCTGCTGTAGCTTAGCATGGCTCGCAGCTGCAAGGAACTTCGCATAGTTACTCTGGGTGATTAATTGAGAGGAATTATATATTTATGGAATAATAATATTTCTAAGTAGTTGAACATTCTTATTGGATTTCGTGTATGGGTTTACCCAGATGCTCATAAGGTTTTCCAACTTTTTAATGTGGATGTCTCGGCTGGTGCTGCATCAGTGTTCTGAGAGTAAAGGAGAAAAGACCAGAAAAGTCCTTTAGTCCGGTTGTTTGGTCCGGACCAATAGAAAACACTTTTTTTTTTTCTTTGCTGCGGTTTGTATTCAGACTGTTACTTTTGCAAGTGGACTATATTTTTTAAACATATCCACGTGTGTGACAATCTGTGCTGCTATTGGACAGCAATGACGTGGGCGTAGCTAAGTGCAAAGACCTCGACATGGATGTAAACAGCAGCAAAATCATATCGATATCAGAGCTGCAGAATGGATGCGAGGGTGAAGAAATGCGTGGAGGAGAGCCGGAGCAACATGACAAGACTGGGAGGTGAGTGAGCAACGGGACGAGCTTTGGGGCCGAGCTTTGGGGCCGAGCTGCTGATGAGACCTGAGAGGAGATGGAGCAGCTGGCTGTTCGAACCGGGGCTAACAGCCGGCAGCGAGAGTTGCGGCAGAACGAAGCCGGAGAGAGACGGAGCAGGCGGATTGGATAGGAGTTTTCTAGAGGTGTGGTGACGTGGTTTGTTGAACCTATGCGTGGTTACGATCCGAGGCAAGGTTGGGACAATGACTGAGCGATGAGTGGTAAGTGCAGGAATCTTCAGACTGAAGCTAACCTTCTTTCCTGTTCACCTATTGGTCAGCTGTTTATTCTGAAAAAACTGTCCTGTCTGTGTCAAAACGACTAATATATTCATATAATGGTCAACATTGCAGACGTTATGAGAAAGGATGCACAGTGTGAGGTGCAAATCGTTATTTTTTATATTTTTTTGTAAACAACTGAAAAACGGTATTATTGGTAAATCATAAGAATGGAATAACAATAATGGAATAACAATAATACAAATTTCTCTTATTTTCAGTCATATTTTATAGATTTAATATCTTAAAATATTTAAATAAGACCTATAATACCAGGGTGCACAGTTGGTAGCAATGCTGCCTTTCAGCAAGAAGGGTTCCAATCCTGAGCTGAGGTCTTTCTCCATGGACTTTGCAAGTTCTCCCTATGAATGAATGGGTTCACTCCAGGTACTCCAGCTTCCTCTCACAGTCCAAAAACATTGCTGTTAGATTAATTGCTCTCTCTAAATCATGGGTCTCCAATGAGAGCTACTGTCCTTTTTTTCCTTGCTCCAACACAGTTGAATCAAATGAATGGCTGGCTATGCTAGCAGGCTATGACCCCTTGAGGATAAGCAGAATAGATGATGGATGGATGGATGGACCGACCTACAATACCCTCAAATTTGCATTATTGGTAAAATTTTGTTTAGAGTTCAACTAGAGTTTTTGCACCTGATGGCCCATCAAATTCTAAAGGAACCAATGATGATGATGATGAAGTCACTTTATGCAGGAGGCCTATCAGAGCATCATAGCAGTAAAGTCAGTGTTTCACTGGTTGCTCCAGTGAGGAAGAAGAACTGGAGGTAGCAGGACACAATAAACAAAGGAAGTTTTTCCGGTAATCACATTTGTTGATATTGTACCACTTTGTTTTTACATTTAAACTATAAAATAGCAGATTAGAATTTGTTATATGAAACAATGTGAAGATGCTAAATTGTATTTTTTGTTAATCCCAAACAGGCAATGTATCCTGGGGGATACAACGTGTAATTTGAAAATTAAAGGTCCTATTTTGAAATGAAAAAGGAAATTGTGTCGTTTCAGAAAATTTTAATAAAATAATCTTCCTTCCTTCCTTCCTTCCTTCCTTCCTTCCTTCCTTCCTTCCTTCCTTCCTTCCTTCCTTCCTTCCTTCCTTCCTTCCTTCCTTCCTTTTTCTGGTCTTGGCAGGTTTCATATTCAAAGATGGTTGAGATGCATGCACTCTATTTTAAACTCTTATGCATAGGCATGTCACAAATTTGGTATGTTGGATTTCTAACAGCTAACCTGTTCAAATCCCACCACCCAACCTCACTCACCTTTCCAGGCAGTGAGTTAAAATGGAAAAAGGTCAATAAAGGGGAGTTAAAAAAAAAAACACTCCCTAGCTCTGGCTGTTTACTTCTTTTTGGCACTCCTGTGACTGTTTCCATGGCAACTGGAGTAAAGATGGTCGGGATGTCTCACAGATAGTGTGGCTGTTCTCTGGAAGTGAACCAGGGGATGGGCAGGGAGTGCAGGAAATGGGAGAGGCTCACCATTATCTCAAACCATTTTTCATTGGCAGACAAATCTAACTTCTTATTCAAGGGATTCATTTTCCTTTTCCTGTTACTGGGAAGTTGAGTGGGCAGCTTCAGCCTTTAAACCTGTCATGCAATAAGTGTGGTTTGGCTATGAATAACTATTAATAAATACCAAAGATAGTTATTAAGAAAATTATAGATATAGATTACAGTACCTTACAGTGACCTTTAGAGGAAGGCAGAGAGGTACACTGATTGATCACCAGAAATACACAATTTCCGGAGGAAACACGGAGGACTTGAAGTTTACCATACAGCTTTACAGCTCAGGCACTGAAGATCTGCCAGCCAACTCCATATATTTCTAGCTAGCGATGAAATCAATTATCCAAACCTGTATAGGGGCAGGAGGCAGGCTCCGCCTTCTGCTTGACTGACAAGTCCACAGCTTAGCCAGGAACCTCTGGAGGAATTTTTCAAAGGGAGGGAAAAAAAGGGAAGCATGCAAACAGACACAAACATAGATACACACCAAACTCCTAACAGTTTTTAATTTTCATGGTGAAATATACATGGGCGTCCCTGAAGAAGGGACTTCTTGAGGGCAATATATTGTGCTCCAAGGAGGTGGAAACATGACACAGGCCTATATCCACCACAACATGTCTGGCACCACTCACATATTATATTATACACTTTTACTAACCACAGTTAGATGGACAGCCGCTCAGCATTGTAGCTGGTGTCTTGGTGGGTGATGCTTGGACCAACGCGGGAAACTGGCTCCTCAAACAGGGCCTGCCATCGCAGTGAGGAGCTGGTGTTTATGAATTCCCTGCTGTAGCGGTCCAAGCTCCGCCTGTTGCCAGGCCGAACCCGTAATGCCATCAGCTTGGAGACTAGAGTCCACCTGCATCCGCGCTGCACATGCTGAGCTCGAGATGATTATCCAAGAATGTTTTGATGATGATGTTGAAGACAGTGTGTCGAAAGGGGGAATGTCTAAGGCTCTTAAAGGGACATGCAGCTAATCTCAAGGCATTTAGTTCAGACATGTAAAGAGTGCAATATTTCAAATAGATAGTATATATCATTTATTTAATTTACAGATTGATTTTCAGTTATTTCATAGCTGTACTGTACCACAGAATTGCTCTGTCTGCCTGAGAAGAAAGTGCCACCCCCCCTTTAACTGGCATTTGTGGATGTAACTATGTATTGTGGTACTTGACAAAGGTTTGTCAAAGTAGTCCTGAGCCCATGTGGGGATATCACTTATAGATGAATGGCAATTCTTGATGGAGTGCAGCAGCTTTCTAAGAGGAATATTGTTTTTAAACATTTCGATATTTTTCTCAGGTACTTGATGGCAAACTGGCGAAGCTTGGCCCATCTTTGCTCCTAAAAGACTAGACCTTCCTTGGATCCCCGTTGACATCGCCTGTTTCAAATCATATCATTATTTAATCAGTCTATCTGATTACTAACCCTAAATTGCAGGTCTGACGGACAGAAACAAATGTACTGTATATTTACAAATTAAATGAAGTTTACCAGACAAAACATTAAAAATCTTATGTCAATATTTTTCTGCATTAAAATACAACTCAAACTAAATTTAGAAATCTATGTTTTCTCTTTTTCATTTTCATTTTCCATATTATTGATTTGGGGTTATACCAATAAAAAAACAACCTTCATGAGTACAATGACTCTTTATCAGTCAATAACCTTATAGAACACAGGTTCATGCAGGGGCTTAAGCCTCTTTTCCACTAGTGCCGGTACGGTATGGAATGGGTGGCTTCAGAACGGTTCTGTGGTGTTTCCATTACCTGCGTCCGGTCTGAGCAGACCCTTTTTTTTGGGCTAGCTCTGACTTGGTCCGTAGCATGTTGAAGCGACCCAACACGCCCACTGATTGGTCCAATAATGTGATATCCCTCTCACTTCTACCTAGCAGTGGTAGCTGCTGATTGGCCTGGCGTTTTTTGTTTAAGTGATGTCTCAGAATGTAATAACAGTGACAGTACCAAGATCAGAATTGCAAAAATTCAAAGTGCTAGAGAAGGTGTTACTTTTCTTTGCTGTAAGTACGTAGCTTCATCAAAAAACAAAAAACAAAAAAAACTGAGTGCCTTATAAACTGTTTCATAGCGTTAATAAGTAGCGTTGTTGTTTTGATAAAGCTGAAGCTGAACGGTGAGGGGGAGAATCTACATTGATAAGGGCTACAAATTGCCTTCCAATAGGGGGAAAAATGGCTTGATATGGGCTGCAGCTTCAGCATCTAAGACATCAGAACATTGTCAGTGATGACAGGTTTATATCAGGTTGCGAAGAGGAATAGAGCTGCGATCAGGGCTGTTATTGGCTTCCACACGCGGGTTGGAGCAGCAAAGTTGGTGTAAAAACGGAGAAACCACTGAGCTGTAGTGAGGTGAGGAAGAAGGCTTGTAGCTGGTGGTAGCAGCAGAGAAGCAGGAGGTCTCAGCCGTCTTTAGACTGCTGTAGCAAGACTGCGGCTGTTATCTGCCTCGGCACGCGGGTTGAAGTAGGCTTAGCGGTAGCAGTATCAGGCGAAGTCGGTGTGTGATAGACTTGTGAAGCCGGTCTTGTGCGAAAATCTGTTACCCTGAAATATTCTGTTCCCCCTGGTGTCATGATAGGTTTAGGCACTGGTTCCCAAATAGTAGGATTAGGAAAATAGTCAAATTATGGTTAGGTAATGCTCCTCCAGTGTTAGGATTAGAAAATGACTTTAGCCCAGTTTATGCTTCTCTGACCGCAAATTTGCACTCAGGTGCAGACGTATAGATGGAGACGTTTTGTGTTTATTGTTCTCCATTTTTTTCGTCTCAACTCTCATTGTTTTTCCAGCATTGCTTGACCAGGAGCAGGGGGTGCTCACTTTTCATGGCATCTCTGCCTACCACCACAGCGTCGTTTCAGTTTTTTCTAGGCTTGTGAACGCATTTCTTTCTCAAGGAGCAATGGACGAAAGAAAGCATGTTTTGATTAAGCTGTGAAGATTTTCACTAAAAGTGCAGCTCACGGAATACTCTAAAAACACATGGAAACAAACACAGCAGCCTTGTTGTTGTTTTCCTACACCTCCCTGTGTTCAAAATTGGCAAAAGAACCGATAAGATGAATTATCCTTTCAATATAAAGCATGTAGTGGCCAAATGATGCATTAACTACTGTGGATACAGGTGAAGCTTCAACATTCAGCTGGATCAATGTGTACCTGACAAACAGACCACATTTTTCGAGATTGAAGAACTGTATGTCAAACCAGGTGGTCTGCAGCACAAAGGGCACCACGAGGGACTGTACTCTCACCATTCTTTTTCACTCACACTTTCAATTCAATTCACTTTTATTTATACAGCGCCAATTCACAACAAATGTCATCTCAAGGCACTTTACAACAAAAGTCATTTCAATACAATTATACAAACATTCCAATCAGTTAAAAGTTTTCTATGTAAGGAATCCCAGCAGATTGCGGTGATTCATCGACGTGAGGTTGTGCCTGGATCATGCAGACTCCAAGCACAGCAATTCCCCTTTAACAGAAAGAAAAGGAAACCTCTAGTCTAAAGACACTAGAGGTTTGAGTCAGAAAAAGTATAGTATTTTTACAAAAAAAAAAATAAAAAAATGTAGGAACACTGCATACACAATTCTTGTTTACATGTAATTTCTTGTAAACATTCTGCTTCTCTGAAGTTCACAGAACTTTACTTGTATTCCCTGCTGTGGGAGTAAAAACACAAGTACTGTGCTTCGTTTGAAATTTGTATGCTGAATTCTCTACTTAGGGAGTCTCCTTCTTCTCTGCATGCAAAACAGGAATTTTCAAAGAGCACACACGGGGCTATCTACATTTTAACATGAGCGGCCTGAAGGTGGTGGAGGGATTAAGCATGAAGCCTAGTTTATACTTCTCCGACAGCAACTTTGCGACCAGACGCAGGCATATTGACAGAGATGTTTTTTTGTTAATAATACTCCGTTCTCCATTGATTTTTCTTTGCTACAAACCAATTAGTGACTGGAAGTGCGGCACATGGAATACTCTAAGAATGCATTTAAACAAACACAGCAACCTCTCTTGTTGTTTCTTTACACCTCCTTGTAGTCAAAATCGCCGTAAAACCAGATTAGATAAATTCTCATTTTGATATAAAGCATGTAGTACCAAAACGCTGCATTAACTGCTGAATACAGCAACTATAGAACTTCAGTTTTCACGTGACTCAGAGCCCCGTTCTGGTGAAACGATCTCTGGCTGTATCAGACCAATCACAGGCATACGCTCTCCGTTGACAGAGACGTATAGTTATAAAATGGGTCTCGACTGCGTGCATTCTTGCGTAGGTGACGGAGAGCTCCTTCGTCAATGGATAATGGTGCTGTGTCAATCCATCTCCATCAAAACGTGAAGCATAAATTCGGCTTTAAGCAAAACGTCCGGTCCTGCTTTTTCATGGTGTTTTACCACTCAGATCATAAGAAGGATTCAAACAGAGCAACATTTTCACCATGTCCACAATCTGCAGGAGTAAGTAAAAGGTTAAGTTTGGATTAAATGCTGATTTCGTTAGTCCTGGATTTTTTATGTTTGATTTAATTTGCCATCAGGACAGAATTGGAAGCATCTATATGGACAAGGCACATAATCATTGACAAAAAGTGTGAAAAAACAACAAATGAATAAAGCAAAGATTTAAACTCTATAAAGACACGAGTACCATAGCTTGTTAGTACAACTAAGAAATCAATCAGTTTCATAGCACTAACTCAATGCTTTCAGGGATCTAGACAAGGTGAGCATGATTTGCTAAAGTTAAAACTGAGAATCATAGTATGGTATGATGGGTATTTTAGTGATTTTGATTGTGGCATCTTTATTTAATGGTTTGACCATTTTACAAACTTCTGGTCTTTTGACAGAAGTGCTGTTTCTTGGTATAACCAAGAATGGACCCAAAACGAGAACACTTCCAGTAAGCAGAGCTTTGTGAAGAAACTGTTGATATTAGAACAGTGTGGAAAAACGTAACTTTTACGGTTGTAAAAGTACCTAGAATAAGACACGGCAAGGCAATTTTTTTAAATAGCACACTTTCAACAAAAGGCAATTCAAGGTGCTTTAGATGATAAGAAATAAACAAGCATTTATAAAAGAAACAATAAAAACAATAATAGACATCATATAGCATTTGTTTACAAAAATGTGAAAATTTAAACCTAGAATCACTAAAAGAGCATACATGAACACTTATAAAAGAAAAAACAATAAAAGTCAACATTTAGCTTTTGATTAAAACAAATAATTTAGGATGAAAACAAACAAACAAAAACATTTAAAGCAATGTACTGACATTTAATCGATCTTTCGTGGGTCCGAAGATAAGTACTTCTGTTTTGTTTTTGTTCAGTTGTAGGAAATTATGGGACATCCAATGTTAATTTGCTCAATGCATCTATTGAGGATTTGAACATCACCTGGTGACATTGAGGTATTAAGTTGAGGATCTTCTGCATAGCTGTGGTAGTTGATATAACTCCTTGTTCCAAAAGATGTATGGACAATTCCATCTCTGACTGCATAACCCCTTGAACCTTGAAGCTGACACAAGGAGCAGTATTCAAATTAAGACTTTGTGGCCGCTACTGTGTGTGTCATGAGTGGACTATCTGGAGAGAGGATGAATAATAAATTAATGTTGAATGTGGTGCCGCAAACTTAAGACATGCCTTTCAGAAACAATAAAAATAAACAGCAAAATAATGACGCAAACAGTTTTATTTTCAGTAAAACACACTGCGTCTGAAAAGGTGCGTTCAGAAGGCCCTGTGCGGCCATGCAGCAAAACGCTCAAACAGACGAAAGTTGACGCTTAAAAATTAAAACCAGCTGCTTGCACACTTCAAAGTCCCCGTCGTTGCCTCGGCGCATCACGTCACTTTGTCAGCGGCCATTTCTCTGTTGTTTTTCTGTTATTTCTGCACTTTCCCTTCCTCTGCTCCGCTTCCTAGTAATGTGTATTCAGTACCATAGTTGCCCTAATCAGGATTGGCTAACTAACATAACAAGAAAATTAAAAGAAAGTATTTAACTACTTACCTGACACTCCAATATCCTCTGATCGCTACGTTATCACCTCCTGTTCTGTCTCTCCCACGCTGCAGCTACAGTCGCCGGTCATCTCGCCCTCAGCTCCAGTCGCCTCTGCTGCAAATGAAGAAACTCTGTCCCATGTTTCAATGTTTTTTGGATTGAACTCCAAAAATACTTCTGTTCATTAAAATAATTAGATCCAATCATGCCAAAAACATACTGTGCTGTGCTTCAAAATACCTTCATTTTTAATTGTTTTGTAACGCTCATATTTATTTATTTATTTTATCGTAGTTTTTTTAATAATTACTTTTTAAATTTTTTTTTAATTGGTTGCATCCCGCGTTTGCTGGCCAAAACTTCAATTTTCCCAACTTCACACAGAAGGGGCTTGCAGGTCTTGATGAATTACAGCCATGTGGACGTGCTGATGCCAGCTGCACTGACGTGCATGACTTGCTGCATGCCAGCTTGCCGCCCACATGCTTCATAGGTACCATAGACTTTGCATGTAATCTATCTGCCCTGCTGCCTGGACGTATCTAAAGACCTACTTGTTTGCCTGTTCTCCTCCAAATATTTAGGATCTTCTGACAGAAATGCCCATATCACTAATTCTGCATGGGGAAAAGCACTAAATAATGGATTGCTTGCATCTTGCTCTAGGTTTAACAGGTTCAATGATCTCTGGGTCATGTTAGTAAATTCAGCTACAGCCTAATTTTGCTACGCTGTGCGGTTTGCAGCAGTTTTAACAACCATTCATAAATCAGGTCCTATAAGTTTAAATTCCAACCATGTAAAATTTGTGAGAGGTTTTATTTTCCCATCTACAATTTTTTTTGTTTCTTAATGTTGCCCATTTAAATCCACTATTGTAAATGTTCCTCCAGCAATGTTGTTCTTCTACAGAAAGATGTTTAACTTACAAATTTTCTTTAACAGGTTACTTACCTTGCAGCTACAGACACACCTTCCCCGTCAGATGGACTGGATGTAAGACTCTTGTTTTGAGCATAGGCATAATTTTAACCGGGGACGCCGGGAACATAATATTTATGATTGAAGGATTTGTCCCCAACAAACCTGATACTAATATTCTTTATCAGCACTGATCTAACAGCCACTTGTGCTCCCACCAAAGTTTCTGCATCAGTTTCTTAACATAATATTACTTAATTTCACTCCATTCCACTGTTTTATGCAGTCATGTTTCTTTCTGCTCATATGCTACAGACTTCTTTGCAGTAGTTATGTCATGTTTTAAAGACTGGTAGTCAGCTACAGGGTAAAGACCTGCAATGTCACTGGTACCCGTTTCAAGATGGAAAAAATAATTATATAGATCCCTTGCTATAACGCTGTCCACCCTTTACTGCTTCGCTGTTTCATGGATTTTTTAATAGCACAATTTCAATGCTTTTTTTGCAGTACACTAACATGTATTGTGTTCTGTGTCCTAAATGATTGGAGGCAATTGTCAATGTCCTCCTGTTATGTCTCCCGCACTTGTCAAATTGATCATGTCTGTTTAAAGTAATATTCTCATCCAGAAAAAAAAGAGTACAAACAACTGCCCATAACTATGTTCCTCACTCGGAAACAACACCTGCTCCGAGACATTCAGTGGAGAGAGACGCACCTGAGCGGCGCAACAGCGGAGAGACCATACTGCGTATTAACACATTTATGTTTAAAATTCACAAAGGTTTGAGTATTATAACTAGTGATAAATGTGAGGAAATGTTAACGTACAGTATGTCTGGGAAAAGTGTAAAAAAGTGTGTGGCGAGGGGTTTTACAGCCTTAAAACAAAATATTCATGTAATATCTTTGCTTGTTTAAGACTGTCAAAGACAACATGTTGACATACTGTATTTGTGTAGAGAGCATGCCAGAATACTACTTTGCTTCATTCTCGCTATCTCGGCATCTAGCTGCCAAAGAAACACCCTTCTGCATGCAAGAACTGAAGAGAACCAGGGAGTGGACAACATTTCCATCAAAGTTGGGGGAAAAAAATCAAAAACGAAAATAACTTGATCCATTATTAAGGCTGTATTCACACCTGATAATAGACTCTGTTCTATTGGAGACCAAAAATTGCAACATTGTTGCTGTTTTTAGCTGGAGCGGTTCACATTCACACTGGCTTTTTCAGAAAGTCCAGAGCTTTGAGCAACAATTTCACCTCTCTGCCTGTGGTGGCGCTGTTGTAGAGCTGTGCTTCCCCCTGCAGCGGGGAATGCAAACAAACCCACAATAGAGGCATATTGCAGCATTTTTAGGATTGATCTGTTGTCTTTGGCAAATATACCAGATAAATACTGCTGCAGTAACTCAGGATTAACATAGAATGAGGCGGAGGACTATGGCGAATGTTTTTTTTTAATATAAGACGGCTGAGACGGCTCTATATGAGCATTTTGCTATGGTTAGGACCACCTGAATACAACTACAAGCACAGACGGCCTCCTTAAGCTTGGTTTATGCTTGCCGCATGAACATTCCGTGTGGAAACGAGACGTGCGGAACCGGCCGAGACGCCTTCGAGCAGCGTTTATACTTTTTGGGGCTTCTCCCTGCTGAGAGCCAATATTCTTGACGACTGTAGGTGGCGGCGTAGGGCTCTATGGCATGCATACAACACTACACCATAGTAGAAGTAGTAATCACTGTTGTTTACAAGATGGTGATACCCGTGAGCTCAAACAAAGCAGAACTTTTATGCTGTTTACTTAGGAAAAAAGACGAAAAAGGAGACTGTCCCCTCGTCCATTAAAACACAGTTGATTACAGTGATCTTGATTGGCCGAATCATAAAGATGTCTTTTTACGAACCACCGGCAATATGAGCTCTTGCCAGTCCACCATGTTTTTCCGCGCGGGACCGTCCGCTTAGTTACAAATTTTCCTAGGTGCGCGGTGCGGAAATTTTGGGGCGGGAGGAGGCAGCGCGGAGAGGCGTGGTTGCTGAAATGACGTAATTTAGCCGCAAGGAGCCGTGCGGACCTCGCAGACGCGGCAAGCATAAACCAAGCTTTATACAGACGTTAAGCAAGGTATGTATGAGATCCAGGATTTATTTCTCCATCATTAGTGTTTGTTTAGATTTTTTTTACCATTCACACCTGCCCAAACGAACTGGATTTTCCAGGCAAACGAACTAGAGTTTGTTTCAAGCGGATTAAACAGGGCTGGTGTGAATGCACCCTAAAAGTAAACTATAGTGCAGTGAATTGTTAGTCTTTCATTATTTGGATACTGCAGCTGAAATTTATAGTGTGCAGAAATGACTGTGCAGAAACCAAACACTGTTCACAGTCACTGGCTGTACCTTGATTTTTTATTCCTGAATCGCTGGAAGCGCTGGATGGATAGATAGCGAGAGCATTGCGTCATCAGCTCAATTTTGGGAAAAATTCCCTCCTGCTCCCTCCACCAAAAGAACATATGAATATGTTCCTCTTTGGGAGCCATAAACAAAACTTTCAACAATAATATTGTCTCACTCCCAGTCTGCTTGCATTAAATAAACTTCCTCTTGGAGCTGTGAAATTAAATGTATTTTTTTTCCCAACTGAAACAACTTTATGCGCATCACGCACAGGTACCTGCCCTATTGCAGGACTGTCAGCCATAAGTTAAATTTGAAGTTTCTCCACACAGAACTGTGTCGGGGTTGCAAAAGGAGCACATTTTTATTGTTGCACATTCTTCTGGTACAAGTACATATTATATCAAACGTTTTCTTTGTGCTACAATGTGGATTTTAATAATTATTCTCAACCAACAGCCTAATGTTGGTGACGTTTAAAAAGGAAAACAGTTAACCCTCTAGGCGCCAGAGGTTTTTTTCTGAAACGTTTGATTATTACATCTTAATTTCAAAAGGCTATACCTTAAAAGTGATACGAGATAAAGACTTTCTGTAAATTAGAAAAATATTAAGGACGAGCCAAAGTTTATGTGGGAATTACATTTTCCCATCTAATTAGCATATTATGACGTCATGTGACGTGGTGGCCATCTTGGATTATAGAATTTCCATTAAAAGTCACATGTTTTATAAAATGCAGGACTTCTTTCTCCTCAAAAGGTCCCTCACCTTCTGTATGCTATATTGCACAATACTGAATGCTCAGGTAAATAGTAAGTAGTAAACAAACTGTGTTTATTACTAATAAATGGCAGAAACAAACCGAATGCAGGTAGCGGTAGGTTGGCCTTTTGCTGTAGCGATTTTCCATTTACTACATACATTAGGAACTCTGATTCCATTTATGGGGCCCCTGTATATTATTTATATGATATATATACATGTACTGTGCATGGGCCCCCTGCCCCAGCGCAACACCGCCTCTGCTCCTGCTGCGGGTGGCACGGCCAGATCTGCCTCGCACAGATGTGCCTCTGCCTCCCCCAACTGTCCTAAAAACACTATGACCTCGTCTGACATGTCCAGTGACCTTAGACAGCTGCTCCACCACGTTTCTGTCGCCACGATTGCGGGGAGGCACACGGTCAGAAGACAAAGAAGCGAGCTGGCCAGGGGGGTAAAAAGACTGGATCCCCAAGTAATTTCCAGCCTCGTTTCCCACACCACTAACAAGCCTGCTGACTTTCAGATTAACACCCCGACCCGGTGAAACATTGTCCCCACCATCTACATCGGGCAAAGGAGTTTGTGCTTGGGCTAAACTCTCCCTTTGTCCAGCTGCAAGCTGGGGCGCATCTGAAGCGCGATCAGTAAATGAATCACCGTCATGTTCTGAAGGCAGATATTCCCCTCCAGAATCAGGGTCAGCAAATAGAAAATCCAACACTGCATTGCGGGTAAACTTGCGGGTAAACTTCGCTGATGCCATTACACAATAATATAATGTAAATACTCGCTGATGTTTACACTAACGCTCTGACTAAAAATAGCTCAGACGCACACTAAATCCGCTACGCAGGAATTAATTTAATGTGCTCAAGCTCGAAAATTTTACATCGAAGGATTACTTTTTTTTGACTCAGTGATGACGTAGGACATGTCTACCAACCAGTGGAGTGGAGTTTGAATGAAATATGACACTCCATTTGACACAATCGGCCGTTTTATTCGACCGTGGCGCCTAGAGGGTTAAACCTATGGCTTTTAATGTATTGTATTGTATTGATTTAATAAAGATGCGATTTTCACCACGTTTATACACTGCAGTGCATATTGTAATGAAACATTAAACGGATGAATACTTAGAGGCTTTATAAATATTTAATTACTGTCCCCAGCAATCCTCAAACTGCATTCAAGTTTATGATTATTGTCCCCAGCAATTTTATAAACGAATGATGCCTTTGGTTTTGAGCATCTTAGCATTTATGAGTCTGTAACTACCTTTAATTTCTTTCTAAAGTATGCTAAATTTAATATTAACATATGTATGTTTACAGGGGATGATATACCCCGACTTTCAGCTTGAATTCTGCCAGATTTAAAGAGTTTACAATTGAAGTTTCTTGTCACAAGTGGTGAATTGTGTTTATTTACCTAAATATTTAAGCTACAGACATAGGTTACGTCATGTAATGTTTTTGTCTTAGGTATAGATTTTGTCTTAGGTATAGATTTTGCTTTGCAACAATGTATCACTTTGACATTGTGTACTTTAGATTCTGTATTGCATTCATGGCTTCCTTACAATATCTTTTTTCATTTACTGTCTTTTCAAATTTCTTGGATAAACTATACTGAATTACAAGCCTGAACAAAGTTTTAAAGTAAAAATTGTAAGATGAATAGGAAATTCCCTTTAAAACACAGTTTTCATGGATTGTAAAGATGATTAGTTTTTCCAAAAAAATATGGCTAATATATCTTTCTTGTTCTTGCAAATCATAGATACATCTAGTAATTTATACCAAAACCAATAATCGCAAAGAGAGACACAGAGACACAAATTAAATAAAGAGATCAACAAGTAAAAGATAAATAGTTTATGTGAGTCTTTCACATAGCATTTACCTTAATTCTATACACAGCGTGATATACAGAGGGTCATCTCTTTTTTTGTATGACATAGTAATCTTTTTTTCTAGCATGCATTTTAGAATGACAACAAAAACCTCCACAAATTCACACTTAAAACTAGAACTTTCTTCACAGTAAAACATACAAAATGGGATCTCTGATCAATAGCTTCAACAGTTTGAACACACAATGGAGAAGCACACCATCATACTACCTTGATTTTTACCATTCAGAGCAATGTGTTCAACAGCAAGACACAAAAATACATGATCTGTATTTAAAAAAAAAAATTAAAAAATATATTTTTTTTGTTTTCAAGTCACAACATCATCCTAAGATTACACAAGAATGGTTCTCCTTTGGGAAGTCAGAGGAGTAAAGCAGCGTAGTTACTACACAAGAAGGATTGTGTGTATGGGGTGATGCTTCAACAGCTAGCATATTACTGTGCAGGTCGCTACGTACAGCCGGTTTCGGGGCTTCATTTATGTTCCTCGCTTTTCCATTTACATTCATACTAAACTGGCTGCTGAAATCACAGTGTGGGTCAGTGCTTTTTGTTTTGCTTATTGCAAATCCGATCTGATTGTGTGGGTACACAGGATTGCTACAGTGCAGATGTGTACCACCCTAGAAGTCCCACTTTGGAACGTGGTAAATGTCTGCTACACTTTTGCTCCATCCCCATACAGAGGGGTTTGGGGGGGAAGGGCTTGGAAGAATCAAGTCATGCAGTATTTTTTCTGTAGCGACCAGGAATAATGAGGAATAATGTTTGATTAATTTGGTTTACAAAGAGAGAAACGTCTGCAGCAATAAATGCACCGGATAGGCGTGGGAGGGGGGAGGCTTCTACAATGACAGCTGCATCACAGGGAGCTCCATCTCATTCAGGTTTGTGCTAAAACTAACTGGAAGATTCAGCATTAGGTCCACTCACTGGTCCTACCTTACCTAGTGTTTCAAACCCCAGCTCTCAACCTAGAGTTCAGGCCGGAAATAGACATACACACTCAAATTTAAATACAGCAGAGCAGTTAGTCTACCGAGGCCCCAGCTACACTACACAATATATTTTTTCTTCTCTAATCTCCCTGTTTTGCAGATAATTCTGCATAAATAGGAGGCAATATTGTCAAAATTCACTACATTTAAATTTCAAAGGAGATAATGAGCATGGCTAAAAAAGATTTAGGCTAGGTGTTTCCTCTTATAATTGAAGTTTAACGGACAGAGGTAGAAAAAAGTTGAATTTATCTTGCAGGTGCTAACCATTACACAGCTGTTCTTTTGCATACCTTTACAGTTTTGACCATTACAAATCTGACATTTTTAGATACGAAACAGTGCCATCCACTTTGCTCAATTATGGATCAATTAATAGCTGTCTTGACAACTCACGATTTAAATAGATTTTCATTATTTGACTCATTAACTTAAAGAAAATGTGGTTATGTGACTCCAATAAATATCTATCAACAGATTGTGTTTATTTTCCAAATAAAAAAATAAAAAACATAATAAAAAAAACCGAATTTAATATGCACTGGTTTATATAATATAATATGATTAAAATATAATTTGTGTATAGATCTGAAATAGACTCTGGAAAGGCCAAAAGGGCAATGCATGGTAAATGAGTGATCTGAGCAGGAGCAGTTGGTAGCACAGAAAGCCAAAATTACTATACGCTATGTCATAGTTTACAATATTATCTGAATCATGTATGCAAATAATCATCCTCAATCAGTTTTTTTTTATATAGGATTATTTTTCAATTAAAATTAGGCTTGTGTGTCCACAGAAGGCGTAAAAATATAAATTAAAAATTCCGTTAAGTGAAATACCCACGTTACCATTAACGGGCGGATGTCACAAAATTATAATTAATAAGCAGTGATGACAGTTTTTTTTTTTATCAACTTAGCAAATATGCCTCTCTACACTGTGTATACCTTAAGTAGAGCATTTTATATGAATACAGTCCATTTTCAAAACACAAAGTGCCTCAACTGATACATCTTGGTACAGTTATTGCAATGGAGAGGAGATACCACAGCTAGCAAAGTGAGTGATGTCGAGTGTTACGACACTACGTATAGTAGCTACCATACCATCCACCTTGATACCTGACTCGCCATCAAAAGACAGATGTGTGGACAGAGCCACTTGGCCCAGATGTGCTTAACTGTATTTACAGGAGCAATGTCTATTCCATACATTTTCTCTTTAAAGACAGTTTTTTCTCCCTCTGATTCGAAAACAGGAAAAGCAAAAAAGAGAAGTCAGGATAATGTGAGAGGGCTTAACACACTGAAGTCCTCTTAGAATTCTTTATTTTTGTTTTACCAATAAGTCTCTTCCTTTTTGGCAGAGCAGTAAGCTGGGTTGCTGTCAGTTGTTAGCTTCTGCGAAGGCTCCTCAATGTCGTCCTGTAGCAGTGGCCTCTTGGCTCCGAATAGGGGTTTCCCATTGCAATAGGTCGTCTTTACTGACAACAGTATTATCCCACTGATATTCAAACAGGAATGAATGGTCTCAGTGCAATATGGACACATTTTTAAACATCAAAAACCTCAAAACACCTTGCGCTACACAGAATGGTCGAGTGCATGTGCACCCATTTAGAATGCAACATGAAATTCTTCAAACTCTTCTGTACACTTCAACGATTTAAGTGAATGGATGGGGATGAATAAAATTTTGCAGTGATGAAGGGAAAAAATATGTTTAAATGGATCTTGTTTTTTGCCAAACTGTGTGTAAGATGCATCTTGCAATGAGCCAGTTGCTAGGCAACCATGTGCTACTGGTAAAGAAGCACTGTGAAGATGGGTGAGGCACAACAGTGCTGCAGGGTTCTATCTGCGGCCCATCGACTGTTGCAGAGGCAATGCATTCCTGTCCGGGTGAAACAGTAAGATGTCTGTGTGGCATTTGATATGTGAGATAATGTGAACTACTGAGCAGTTTTCATATAGTTCAGGACTTATCCATCTGGTCTGAGAGTTGCTCTTTGCTTTCGTAAAGAAAAAAAACCTTTCTGTTTGTATTTTCCAAAGCAACTTAGTAACTTCTAGGCCTGGGCTGGTGGCAGTTAGCAGTATCAAGGCATACCATGGTTTCCAAACAGCCAATTCTGTCAGTTTTGAATCATTCAATTCCTTTACTCAGACAGTAGAGCTGTCCCTCCACAAATCTTGCTGGGGACTGCTAGTCAGCTGGCTTACTCTTTTCTCTGGCTTAAATTGGAAGACAAATTAGCTCTTGGAAAAATGTTCCAGTTAAGAAAAATAGACAGTAACGCAGTGAAACGGACGTTTCTTAACTTTGTTACCTTCTGAGGTCTAAAGCAAGTGGATAATTGGATTTTTACCAGTCCCAGCCTTAAAGTCCAATATGGTTGCTCTTTTTTGAGTACTACAGATGCAATCTTTTCTTTAAGGATACTGATGGAGAAGTAGAGAAGAAGTCAGAGGGAGCTGCATTGTGTCTTTGTAGATTTAGAGAAAGCATATGACAGGGTGCCAAGAGAAGAGCTTTGGTTTTGCATGAGGCAGTCTGGAGTGGCAGAGAAATATGTTAGAGTGGTGCAGGACATGTATGAGACCTGTGAGACAGCAGTGAGGTGTCGTGTAGGAGTGACAGAGGAGTTTAAGGTGAAGGTGGGACTGCATCAAGGATTGGCTCTGAATCCTTTTTTTTTTGCTTTGGTGACGGATAGGCTGACAGATGAGGTTAGACAGGAGTCTCCATGGACTATGATGCAGATGACATTGTGATCTGCAGTGAGAGCAGGGCGGAGGTGAAGGAAAAGCTAGAGAGATGGAGGTATGCACTGAAAAAGAGAGGAATGAAGACAGAGAGAATAGCAAGACAGAATACATGTGTGTAAATTAGAAAAAACAAGTGGAACGGTTAAGTTAGAGAGAGTGGAAGCGAAGAAAGTAGATGGGGTCAATGGTCCAAAGCAATGGAGTGTGGAAAAGAGGTGAAGAAGTGTGTGCAAGCTGGTTGGAATGGGTGGAAAAAAGTGTCAGGTGTGATAAACGGGTTGAGAACAGCGATGTTGTAAGGTCTAGAAACAGTACCATAGAGGAAAAGACATTAAGGAAACTGGAGGTTGCAGAACTCAAGATGTTGAGATTCTCTCTGGGAGTGACAAGAACGGATAGGATCAGTAATGAGTACATCAGAGGAACAGCTCATGTTAGATGTTTTGGGGATAAAGTCAGGGACGCCAGGCTGAGATGGTTTGGACATGTTCAGAGGATATTTATATTGGTAGAAGGATGCTGAGGATGGAGACACCAGGACGGAGGCAGAGAGGAACACAGAAAAGGAGATTTATGGATGTGTTGAAGGAGGACATGAAGTTAGTGCGAGGGCAGAGTATGCAGAAGATAGGGCTAAATAGAGACAGATGATTCGCTTTGGCGACCCCTGAATGGAAAAGCCGAAAGAGGAAGAAGTTGCTGTTTTTTTAAATTTAGCAATAGCTCCAATAATAAACAGTTTATTTGCAATTCAACTTGCATCTCCATAAGTCTTTCTTGTTCCAGAATATTCTCATCCTGTCATAAAAAAAACTATCCCCACCTAACTGCATAAGAGCATTGTTAAGCACATTCATAGACATGCCATACCTCTAGATGTCAGTAGTTACCCCAAATCTGAAGAGCTCAGTATAACTTTCTGCTCTCTAACTTGTACAAACAGAAGTAAAAGAGTTTGGGGAAAAAAGCTAGCAAAAACTGCTTGGACAATCAATAATGCCAACACAGCTCTGAGGACATAAATGCTGCTTCTGAGTGTAGACACAGGTCGTACAAGTTATGTTGAAGCGTTTTTGCCATGGACAGTGACGTTGGGAACCCTAAAACTGACTTCTGCCCAAAAGCAAATACTTAATATTGAGAAAACACTTATATTTTATTTGGTCGGAATTTATAGAAAGATTTGATTTTGGTGCCCTACATCTGCATTTTCATGTGGACTATAGGCTAAAATGGTAGCAAAATATCTTCGTTTGAGATACACGGCTACATGTGGATAAGGCATAATAAACTTAAAGGAGCATTGAATTACATACCAACCTATACCTAGAGACATTTGATGCTACATTTGCATGTATGTATGTATATACAACATATATATATATATATATACTTGTATTGTTGATAATTTAGTAATGATCGAATTGAACAAAATGCTACATGGGACATCTTGAAGCCTTGTGCTTTTCTTTATAACAAAATACCATATTCTATGAACTATAATGAAGTCTGCTTTTTAAAAACAAACCAAATCTGTTCCAAACTAAAAGCTGATGCTTAGTCCCCTCAGATGGTTACCTTTCTGCGTTGGTGGTTCCGTCTCCCAAAGCCATTAAGATAGAACGCTGCTCTCTGCTTGTGTGAAACCAGTAAAGACCACCTCTTTGCAGTTATCTGCCAGTAAACAACCAGAAACACAGGAAGTTTGGTGGAAAAAAAGAGAAAGAAATCACATAAGCCCAACACCATAAAACATGTATGTATGCATATAAATCTTTTTCTCAACGTGTGTCTCTCAGCCCCTCCTCCCCTCTCCTTTGAAACTGTTTGCCAAAGCAGATCCTTGCACAAATATGAGCAGGCCTGGCTTTCAGTGTTCAAATGAGCTGAAACCTAAACTCTTTCATGCTTCAAAATAGAATAAAATAACACTCAAGAATAACAGAATAATAATGCAAAGTTACAGTTGTGTGGTTGGTTGAAATGTTGTGACATTTTTATGTCCCTAGAAACACATCTTTGTTGATGAAATCTAAATACAGCAACCCTAAAATCCCTGATTAGTAATATGGATAACATGTAAATGGCTGTTACTTCAGTCAGAGTTCCTTTATTGCAAGTCTCAAATTACAACATTGAACTAAAGGGAGCTTGAAGTGACAAAGTAGAACAATCATGTAACTTAAGGATGTTAGTGCATGTTCCCTCCACTTGTTGAGATTGCCAGGATATCAACATTAGTCTCAGCTGCAATGTAAGCAATGTGTGAGTTCAGACATGATGTCAAGGGAAGGTGTTCTTTTAGAGGGAGCATGTAGAGCAGCCAAGGGCTGGATGTCTCACAGGATGGATGGGATAGGGGACCGGGAGCGGCGCAGCGGGCAGGGTGATCCATAGGGTGAGGTCACAGGAGACAACCTCAGGGTGTTACTGGCCATGCCAGCAATGTTGCTTAGGCTCCCGGATTTCTCATAGCCTTCAGATGAGAGGGGCGACAAAACGTTGGTGTGGTGGAGGAGGTTGTGCAGCAAATGAACACACACAGGCAGGCAGACGGGTGGGCGGGCAGGCAGGCACGAAGGCAGGCAACGATCCGAATCCGAGCCGGCCGATTGAACCGAGACAAGACAGGAGACAGGAGTGAGACAGAGCAACAGAAACATTCTGTATGGTGAGAGCATGCACAGAACATTTCCTGACAGAGGCTGGAAGGCTGATCTCAGGTGCTTACAACAGCAGCTGCTTTGGAGAGAGAGATAACTTAACTGGAAGACTGGGCCAAGTATTCTGACTGCTAGATAGATAGATAGATAGATAGATAGATAGATAGATAGATAGATAGATAGATAGATAGATAGATAGATAGATAGATAGATAGATAGATAGATAGATAGATAGATAGATAGATAGATAGATAGATAGATATGTTTTATTTGAGGAGTTTTTTAACACTGGTCCTCAGTGATATCTGTCACAGGAACTTGACTAGGACATTCTGAAGTAGATTTGCTGGCATGCTTTGAAAAGTTGGTCTTTAGCTTAATTCAAGTCTTCAAATTATGGGATGTTCTGTTGCGTCCCCAGACCATCACACTTCTCCTAATGTGCAACTGATGGCATGGTGCCTTTTTTATGTTTTGTTTGTTAAAGGCCCAAAATAACAGAACACATACCTTCCAAACAATTCCCCACGTGTCTGATCAGTCTAATAATTTCCCTGAAGTTGAATTATCACAATTTTTATTTTCCAAATTTAACATGATGGGTTCCTTGATGATAACTGAGGTAAGATTTGTTGCATGCACTGTTTGAGGTGGCTCTACTTTTCCATTTTTGCAAATCCTCAGAATTATTTTTTTTTCTATGTTCAAAACAGGGTGGTGCATTGCTTTGAGAGATCTTTTAGCTTACTTCACATTCTCAAGAATTTCATGACTCTACAAAGCAGCCAATTAGAACTTCATTAAGGGGCAGGTTGGTTTGGACAGCTGCTTCCTCGTTAAGATATGAAATCCTCATTTGAAAACTGAATTTTTATGAATTTTGGTCTAATCTTACAAGTTGTTTGATGATTTAAAGAGTTCACATATGTTCTGTGGGGGAGCAACACTTTGTCACAGCACTAAATAAGGGTTAAAGTCTGTGGCCTCTATAATACAGTCACATCGATGCTCAGCAAACATATCTCAGTCCAACATCTATGAGGCATCAATATGTCATTGCAGCACCATCCAGGTCAGAAAACAGAATTTATCATTGTACTTAAATCCAATGTGTGTAAAGATTTTCCTCTGACCTCATGTTCATATTAATCAGTGACTATATCAAGACTCCCTGGGGTAATGTATGAGTATATAGACTTGATCATCATAAGGAATCTTTCCAATGTGCTGCAGTAATTACTGTATTTATTATTAATTATACTTACACAAGTATAGTAGCCTCTCTTCCACCAGATATTTGACATCAACTCTGATTTTTCAACATAAAAAACCCCACTGTAAACATATTATCTTTCCCTCGCTGTGAGTGTGACAGTTACAGATTGGCATGTGATCTGACTTCATCTGCATTGGATCAGAATTAGCTTGGAATTCTAAGTGTATTCGGATCAGTGCTGAGGAATCAAATAGAAAATAAGATGTGTTCAATAAAAATTAAACCAAATTTTCATTCTGACATATCAGAATGAATAAAAGTATTTAAAAAAATCTTCTTTGGGTCACCTCTTTCTACCAGTCAAGTTAATTTAACCTCCACAGCAGCTGCGTTTGAAAATTTATTGCGTAAGAAAAATTCCAGTAAACGAATTCAATTAAGAGCTAAATAAATCACACATACAAAAAAACTTACACTGACACAATAGCTGGTATTGCTCCATTGTCATCATTTGTTTTTCACTGGCAAAAACAGATTCAGCACTGCAGTGCATTATTTTTTTTCATACTCATAAATCTTTTTGCATTACTTCATATTCCTAGCACAAAGGTATTTTCAATTTTGTTTTCAATTTTATGTGATAAAAAGTAGTAATAGAATGCAGAATGGAATATAAGTGCAAAGTTGTGAAGTAGAAGGGAAATTATATGAGGTTTTAATTTTTTTCCACCAGAATTGAGCTATGGAAACAACTGGTTTTAAAAGCAATTGCTTCACATTTTCTCCATTTTCAAAAAAATCTAATCAATTCTTGTACTCAAAAAAAATTGTAAAAGTCTCATTATACTATTATCAGATAACAAGCAGGAAAGACATATTAGCAATTTGTCATGTAACGGTTTAACGAGGACCGAAATGCGGAGCGACGTTTAGAGCTATGATGGCTCAACTTTATCTGTAGATTCGAAGCAGGCTCAGGGCACGGACTAGCCATGGGTGACTAGACACCGGACGACATGAAGACGACTTAACGAGCTAGCATAGACATGAGGGCACAGAGGAACATTTATACACAGGGATGTAATCAGGGGAGCTCAGCTGGAATAAATCAGGACGCAGACACAGACAAAGACGGGGACGAAATGTCCCATTAAGACATTTAGCCCCCTCCCATGCACCAACAGAAAAGAACCAGCCGGGGAAGAGGATGGAGCCCAGCATGGCGGGAATAACCAGAAAAACTAGCACTGCGTCCCGAAAATCACAAAGAGTTAAAAAATTGTGCTGAAAAACAAGGAGTGCAGACTGAAAGCTCTGGATCAGTTTCTAGAGACTGGAGTACGGAAACACTCTAAGGACATGTGTAATTAGGAGCAGTCTCTGCTGATCCAGGATCAGGAAAGGTCTCTACTGATTCCAGATCAGTTTCTACACAAAGCTGAAGAACAGCTGTTGTGGCTGCCAGCAGAACTGCTGCAATAACAAATAGCTCCTGCTTGGATGTTCCAGCACGGTTTTCTTCTACAGCAGCTGACTGAGAAAGGAGAGGAAAGTCTGCCAGATTTCCCCTTCAATGGGTTCAGCGTAGGACACGCCAGAGTGAGGGGTGGCTCCAGGCCCTGGACTAGAGATCGCCGGGGCACTTGGATCGGACTTCCTCGTGCCAGTTATGCAGCAGGAGAAGGACTCCGGAAAGATGGCTGCATGCAGGCAGTGTTAGCATCTGTAGCTGGCTTGCTGCTACGAGGAACTGGGTGAGGAGTTTGGATGATGTGGAGGTTGTGGTGCTGGACAGGCTCCTGGAGAAGAGGGAGATCATCGACCGAGTCCTCCTGGAGAGGATTGGGAGCAGCCCGAGAGCAACGTAGATCATGGCGACAGACAGCCCTCTGGTGATCCAGAAAGAAGCTTATCGATCCCCCCTGGAGAGTGGTAGGAGCGGCTCATGAATGGGAGACATCCCGGGAATGGGCTGCTCTCTGGTGATCAGGGACAGGCCCCTCCTGGAGAGGGGTAGTGGCGATCCTTGGAAGGCGATGACGGCGGCTGAACAATGGTGGAGTGGAGGGATGGACAGCCTCACACCTTCGAGGCCCTGCGACGGGAGGACAGAGGGCCAACAGAGTTCCAATATAAGGTGAGTCCTCCGCCAGGGTAGGGTTCTTAGCCACCTGCCAGGCTAACTAGTCAAAAAGGATCATCATCTTAGGCTTCTCACATTCCTTTATGCTCCACTGGGTCGAGTTGGCTGGTTCCCTCTGTCATGTACTGGTTTAAGGAGGACCCAAATGCACAGCATCATTTAAAGCTATTATGGCTCATCTTTTTTTGTAGATTCCAAGCAGGCTCAGGACATGGACTACACATGTGACACGCAGACATCTGATGACAGGAGACGACAAAGATGACGCAACAAACCAGCAGAGACATGAGGGCACAGAGGAAAATTTATTAATGGGGGCATAATCAGGGAAACTCAAAACAGCTGGGATTAATCAGGACACAGAGACAGACAAAGATAGGGACAAAAAGTCACATCATGACAGAATTATTGCAAAATATTTGTCGCACCCTCTTTTACCTCCACAGGTGGCTCAAACCTGTGACCAGTCAGCAGTAAACGCATGCATACCAGTAACTTTTAAACAAAATCTAAATCTATACTTGTTAAATAACCTAAAAACATCATATGGGCTTACAAACATAATTAAGAAATACAAGCTGAAAAGCTTGAACATTCTATCTCATAAAAAAATAGGGGGCAAAATGCCAACTGACAGGACGGAGAAGGGTACTGTGTATTTTAAAATAATGATGCCCAGCAATTACAGCTGTAAGTCATTTGTTGTTTGTTAAATCCACAGTGATACATTTTTGCCCTGTTAGACTGGATGCTGAATGCCTATGATCAGGATTTATTATTATTATTTTGCCTCAACCAAAAGACAATCTGGATAAACAGCTCTGACCAGGTATTATTTCCCTTGCCAGTTAAAAAAAAAAAAACCTTATCCCACAGCATGATGTTGCCACCAAGTTTTTAAAGCAGGGATGATGTGCTTATGGTAATGTACATAGCTGCTGGATTTACACATAAATAAAGTCCAGGGGTGGACTATATTTACGGAAAAGGTGACACCAGATTTTATTTAGGAATATCTGAGTAAAGGATGCTGACTGCATGTTTCTGCCACGTTTTTCAGACATTTATTTGTAAATGACAAAAAAAGAAAAGAAAAATGCAACCTTTCCTTTCTACTTCACAAATGTGCCAACTTTGTGTTTGCCATTATCTAATAATCCCAAATGAAAGCACTGAAGTTTATGCTTGTAACATGTTAAAAAGTTCAAGGAGTATGAATACTTTTTGAGTATCTGCAAGTCTTACTTACTGCATAAGTAATATTTTGTCAAGTTTTAACGGAAACATTTTTTCACATACAGACAAATTTTAAATCAAGCAGAATCTGATTAATAATACCTGTAGACTTTATTTGTACAGTATATGCATGAATAGAAGTGGCACATACTGATGATGATTTCCAATGTATAATACCATTATCTGTACTGATTCACACTTCAAAAAAGCTTCAACTTGAAAGCTGCATTGGGTGCAAAGTAAAACAGCAAGTGAAAGAAGCAGGATCAATAATGCAGCAAGCCATTCAGCTGGCACTGGTTCTCAGGAGGAGCAACTAATGAAAACGTTGCATGATTATCATACTGCATCTACCCACATTTGTCTTCATGGATTGTTAGGCTGTATGGTGAACTATGGCGTTTTAGAACCTGCTGAGTCAGTCGAACATGGATCATGGATCAGCTCCAACAAATAGCAACAAGTGGAACAGATTAATGCTTGAGTGTCATCATGGTGGCAACATAGAGTACAACATGTTGCCAAGGTGACAAAATTAAGAAAAGGTGCTCATTTGCTTATATGCATGTATTCATACATTCTTTAAAGGCACAGTGTGTAATTTTCGGCCAGTAGGGGGCAGTGCATACCTAAATTATCTCAAGCATGCAGTATCTGTGTCTTCGAGTTAGAAACTCAACAACGTAGGTCCAATTAGTTATGTTTTCAAACGCTTAATTCCCTGAGAATTATCTCTTTGCAGCAACATGACGAGCATATCAGTCTCTCTTTCATCGCTTGGAACTAGCGAAGAGGTAAAAATTTATTAATGGCTAAACTTTTTGCATTTTGAGGAGAAGTCAATGTTTCGTGTGCTTTGTCCGTCCGCGCTCTTGTAGAAGTAAATATGTCATCTAATATGGCTTTCCCTGAAAAGAGGACCCGCGCCTATGTATTTCAAAACTGATTTTTAAAGTCATATTTTACAATATCGCCAATATTTTGCAATTAATGTGCTTTACGTAATTATTATCAAATAAATTTTTAATGGCTATTTTCAAAGAAGTACTGCAAAAGCTAAACACTGTCACTTTAAGGTATTCTGTGCTTCAGATAAATCTCTTAATTATATCAACATAAACAAAAAATACTTACCAGCTGTTTACATCCACATTTTTCTTACTGCTCAATATTAACTCAGACATTTCTTTTTCTGTTTGTTGTTCTTAAGCTACATTGTAATCAAGTAGTTAGAATGATAAGGTTTATTGTTAATTTGAAATAATTGTCTTTCGTTATGATGCCATCTATCCTGTGAAGTTCAGCAGATGCAGCAGATTTGCTTATAAGATGTATCAGCTGAATTGTGTCTAATTTTTTTCTTGAAATGGCCAATAGGTTAGATATGATCATTAGCTGATATCACACACAAATATAGGAAACTGAAGCAAACAACTCCATCAGCAGGCTAACTGCAGGTGTACACTGCAAAACCTGTTCATATAACCAAGTAAAATAATCTTGTTTCCAGCTATAAAGTATTTTTTATCTTGTTTTGAGATTTATATACTAAGCAATAGCAGAAAATGTTAGATTATTAATCTTATTTTGAGTATATTTGTCTTACTTATATAATTCTTTTGCAATTTGTCTTATTTTATTGGCAATTTATTTAACTTAATTTAAGAAGCTTTAGACTAACCTAACCCTTAAATACTTGATTTTAGTCAAAAGCTTCTTAAATTAAGTGAAATACTCTGCCAATAAAACAAGACAAATTGGACTTGGCAATAAATGTAAAAATAAGACATATATACTCAACAGATTCTGCTCTTACTTAGTATATAAATCTCAAAACAAGATTGTAAATACTTTTTAGCTGGAAACAAGACTTTTTGACTTGGTTAGATGGACAGTTCTTGCAGTGTATCATTGCCTCGAAGACAGATGATACTTGGCACTTTATCGAGCTGCTGTAAATGGGCAATAAATGTGGCAACAGCCCAGAAAAAAAGGAAAGAAATTGGCCAAAATGTATTCAAATGTTTCCAAGCAACAAGAAAACATGAATAAATTGAATGTGTGCAGAAAGCAGCAGTTCTGAGTCAGCTGTATAGACGCTTTGGGTCCTCAGAATTATCAAAAATTATTGCAATGTCATAAAGTATGTCATATTCAAAACAACTATATAATGTTCAATTCATTATTTTATTTTAAAAATAAAGGTATATAAGAGAGCACTTACACATGCAGTTACCTGTTTTTCTCATTCCTCCATCAGCAGGGCACGTATAATCACTAGCAGCAAGGAGGAAACATGTTCCCCCAGTTCGGCGGTCATGTTCCCGGCTACTGGACCTTCGCATGGGGACCATCTCCTCTGGAGATATGCTTAGGTCGCTGCCAGCACTGCAGTCTGCTGACAGAACTGTGGGGAATGAAACCAAAATATGTAATTCTCTTAAACTTAATTTTATTAGGTACAGTAAAAGCCAAGAATTTAAATACACTGTAGTGAAAAAGTATCTTGCTTTGTTTGAGTAATACTTGAATTTTTCAAAATATCAACCATATTTATGACAACAACAAAAAATAACCTATGTAAATATAAGAAATGTCTTTTAGATGAAAATGAATTCACTTTATAAGAGGAAAACCTTATCCAAATCAGTCTGGTGTCTCACTTATAGAAGTATCTATATAGTTAAAACTTTAAATGTATTGCTCTCATTTATTTACTTATTTTTTATTTGAATCTCTTTACTATTCTTGTCTTGTTACATTTTCTTTGACTCAGTATTTTTTTATCTTTAGGTTGGTGAGATTACATATGGTTTTCATAAGGATTCTACGAAAGTTTTAATAAATGAGGCCCCTGTGAAAACGTGAACTGTCCCCTATATGTACCCTCAGTTAACCAATAATTGGCTATTATTTGCTTTCTCCTCAACTCCAAAGGTATTTCTTTAGCCATCACTTGTAATGCCGGAATAGGTGTAGTTTTAGTTGCTCCATAAAATAATCTTAATGCTTGATTTGTATTTTGTCTAGATTTTTTAGTTGGGGTGTTGATGCTGAATTAAAAACTATACATCCATAGTCTAATATTGCTCTAATCATTGTTATATAGATTGTTTTTAAAGACACTTGCTTAGCTCCCCATTTAACCCCACCAAGACATCTCATGAGATTAATGATCTTTTGACATTTTTCCACAATTTTATCAATATAGTTACACCAATTCAACTTTGAATCAGAAACTACTCCTAAAAATTCAAAACATTTTACTGGTTCTATGTCTTTCTTATATATTTGCAACTTCATATGTGGTAAGTTTATTTTCTTAGTAAAAACTACTGATTTAGTTTTTTCAATTGAAAATCTAAAATCCCATTCAGATCCCCAATTCTCCACTACGTTTATAGCTTCTTACATCTTTCTTTTGATATAAACTAGGTTTCTTCCTCTTTTCCACCGATGCTCTGTCATCTGCGAAAAGTGATTTCCCCAAATCATTTTGAATATTGGAGAAAATGTCATCAATCATAGAGAAAACTTAACGACTAACTATACTTCCCTGTGGCGTGCCATTCTCAGTTTTAATATAACTTGATAAAACATTACCATTTTTAACTTGAATTCTTCTACCCATTTAAAAACTTTTAAACCAACCTAGCCTCCTTAATTTAATAAAAAATCCCTCTATCCACATCATATCATAAGCCTTCTCTACATCAAAAAAGACAGCTAACACAGTTTCCTTATTTCTTTTAGCTTTCCTAATTTCATTTTCTAAAAATGCTACTGAATCCATAGTTCCTCTCCTAAATCAATTTTGAAATTTATTTTTATAACAATTTTGTCACTTTGGCAAATACTGTTGAAGACTGCAAGGTAAAAAAGGTTGGAAACATATTTTGGTTGCTCGTTAGGATCAAAAAGCAAAGGCGTTAATACAGTTTGTCCAAAAAGAATTTCAACCACTCAAAGTCCCAAATATATTCCCTTTACAGCAACAGATTTTAATGTATGTTTGTGGTATTTTGTGTGACTGATAAAGTGGTGATTGATTGTGAAATACAAGAAAATATGTACATTTTCAAAGTGTAATAAACTAATAAAAATGGAACAAGGAAAATATGATGTGGTTTTGCAAATAAGCCTATTTTTCTCCGATATTCTCAAATAAAATCCAGCCCATTTCATAAGACCTCTAAATAGTAAACAGAGTCTATCTATGTGTAACTTAACTGTTCTATATGGAACCTTTTTTCTTAAAAGCTATCTATTTAAATAAGTAATACCTCCACGGGGCGTTTAGACGTATGCAGAATGAAAGTACACCATTTCCTTTAAAATTTATATTTTAACTATTTTTTAACTACATATACTAAATGAAGCTGTCTTTTAATGACCACAACACTGTGTTTATATTTATGTATTCCAGCCAATAATGGGTGCCTTTGCATGTTGTCAAATATGTTTGTAAAATGTAGTTAACAAAATTAACTGAAGTTCAGGAGCAAGGCCACGCTTCAAACTCGCTTTGTTTGTCCTAATCAGCCCTAAACTTGCCGCACCTGGCATCACCGGCCTCCCTTGCGCTTCTAATCACGCTGCGATACACATATAAACCCTGCTTACCTCTCATTTCTCTTCTGTCTCGTTCGTTTTCGCCCCTCCATTCCCATCCCGATAGGTCACCTAGTCCTGCCGACCCGCCTCCTCTTCTCCTTCCCTGGGTCCTGCCGACCCGCCTTCTCTTTCTCTCCCTGGGTCCTGCCGACCAGCCTCCTCTTTCTCTCCCTGGGTCCTGCCGACCCGCCTTCTTTCTCTCCCTAGGTCCTGCCGACCCGCCTCCTCTTTCTCTCTCTCTCTGGGTCCTCCCGACCCGCCTACTCTTTCTCTCTTTCTCTGGGTCCTGCCGACCCGCCTCCTCTTTCTCTCTCTCTCTCTCTGGGTCCTGCCGACCCGCCTCCTCTTTCTCTCTCTCTCTGGGTCCTGCAGACCCGCCTCCTCTTCTCCTTCCCTGGGTCCTGCCGACCCGCCTTCTCTTTCTCTCCCTGGGTCCTGCCGACCCAGCTCCTCTTTCTCTCTCTGGGTCCTGCTGACCCGCCCTCTCTTTCCGTCACTCTCTGAGTCCTGCCGCCCCGTCTTCTCTTTCCCTCTCTCTGGGTCCTGCCGCCCCGCCCCAATTAAAACCTCCCCCTTTCTTTTGCAGCATCCACCGTTCGCAACATCCCTGTTCCACACTTTCGTTCACTCCTGTACCACCCTTCTAACATCTCTCTTCTAGGTCCTGTCTGGGGGGTTCTGAGCAGGCTCGGAAAGACTATTTTCCTGAAGACTGTGCCCCCACACTGAGTCTTCCTCCGGGTCTCCGACGATATCTTTCCCCAGACCTTTCGATCCTCCACGCCTTCAATAAACTGTTCAAATTCAGAATCTGTAGCATTGTTCTTGCTTGTAAATAGTTAATTCCATCCGTAGCATGATCCTGGCTAGTGAACAACTGCCCCGAGCAACGAGGCATGTACTGTGAAAAATGGAGCACTCTGTAAGTCAAGCTGCTGTTTCTGAGCCCCTTAGATTTCGTTTTCCTTCTCAGAAGAGGAGCAACCTTACAAGATCTAAAACCAGAGGTAGTTAAGGTGAAGCCCACAACAGATGGACAGAAATGAAAAACTTTCACTGCATCAAAACTACGCCTAATAGCCAACGTTAGCTGTCGGTTAAACAACTTTGCAATACTTGTGTTCATTATATGACATTGATCTTAGACAGGATAGCACTGATCATGACCCATCAAACTCCACACCGAGTAAGACAGACATGGACCGAGACTTGGAGATGTATAACTGTGTATCATCAGTATAACTGTGAAAGTTAACTCCATGTCTTCTGATAACACTGCCAAGAGGGAGCATATACAGGTTAAAAAGCACTGGGCCTCAAACTGTACCCCGGGGCACACCACATGTGATCTTATGGACATTAGAGGAACAGGTATCTAAACTTACCATAAAAGTCCTGTCTGTAAGATATGTGAACCATTTATGAACAGCACCAGAGAGGCTGATCTGTTTTAAACGGGTTAAGAGAATAGTGTGGTCTACTGTATCAAAGGCAGCGCTTAGATCCAGTAGAACCAAAACTGTCCCCTTTTTAGTATCATAGTTTAGTCTAAAATGATTTAAAATCTTTAAAAGAGCCATCTCGGTGCTGTGGTAAAACCAGACTGAAATTTGTTTAGGACATTATAAGTGTTAATAAAATCATTGAGTTGAATAAAAACAGGTTTTTCTAAAACTTTGCTTAAAAATGGTAAGTTAGATACCGGTCGGTAATTGTTTAAATCTTTAAAATCTAAATTGCTCTTCTTCAGCAGGGGCAGCAGGAAAAACCGCCGTCTGAAGGGAGCAATTCATAAAGTTTAAAATCTCATCTTTAAAAGAACCATAAAATTGCTTAAAAAAACCGTGTGGGAATCGAGTCCAAAGCGCTTGTGGTGGACCTCACTGAGGATAAAACTTTATCAAGGGTCCCAGCATCTAAAAGGACAAAAATGTTCAGTGTTTCCTCTGGTAAAGGTAGACACTCAGATTTGTCTAAAACCATATTAGTTAGAGAGGATAAAATTTTACATCTGATGGTGTCTACCTTCCCTCTGAAGTGGTCTGCAAACTTATTCTGAGATAATTCTGGAAAAGTATGTATTTCTGGAATGTCTTAAAAGGCTATTGTATGATTTGAGATGTTCTATGTATATCTGATGATTTATTGTGATGTATTTTTCCTCCATTTCTTTTCTGCGAACCTGCAGCTCCAGGGGTTAGATGACGCTTCCTGACAATTCTCACAGAGGTTTCTAATTGGATAAAACTTGTGATTTGGATAAACATACAGAAGTGGTCATAGACAGCAACAGAGGACACACTGGTAGACAGGCCATATGTGATGACCAAGTCCAGGGTGTTCCCCCTGTTGTGAGTTGGCTGCATGACATGCTAGCTAAAAATCCATATAATTAAAAATATTTTAAAAATCTGTTGATAAAGGATCTAAAAGGTTATCTATATGTGGATTAAAATCACCAGCTAAAATTATCCTTTCATAGGAGTTGTGTAAAATTGATAAAAACTCTGGCCTTTAAACTGTGACACATAAAATATGAGGAGTGCTAAAAACAGAGGCAGTGTATTAAAAGGTGGTAAAATTATCAAATAAAACAAGTTTGGCGGAAAGAGCTGATGAAGTTATAAAAGCAGTTCCGCCTCCCCTCTGGCCACTCCTCTTTGAATAAAAATGATAAAATTAAAGGGAGAGGCATCTGTAAGAGCAGCTGGGGCATCTGCACTCAGCCATGTCTCTGTTAAAATTGTATATATAAAACTTTTATTTAGCAGAGAGTGGACATTTAAAAGTGCCATATTAATAGTGGTTGGAGATGGAGTAACTGTATGATTGACTGAAGGTGGGATTTTTAATAAGCGTTGAAGATTATTTGGGTTGCATTTTTTCAGTTTATGATTTTTTGTTCACTCTCTGCTGATAACAACAGGTATGAATGAAGTGGGACAAGGTCCAACTCCAATATGTGATTTACTGTTAAAATCAGGATTGAGTTTGAAGGAACAGGGACCCGCTGCACATCAGGATATTATGGATGGGGCAGAGAAGGCAGGAGCAGCTGGGGCCAATGTGGTGGACAGGGGTGGGCGAGGGTATGCCAGGCTTAGTGCCAGCATGTGTGTGCCTTGTCTGTTTAAATGTAGTCCATCTGCCCCAAACAATTGACTCCTGCCCCAGAAGATGTTAAAATTGTCTATACAACCAATATTGTGCATCACAGTGGCAGAGGAAAGCCAGGTGTTTAGGCACAGGAGCCTGCTGAAACGACTTATTCCTCTGCCGATGTTGGGAGTGGGGCCAGAAATAAAAACAGAGGTTTGTCTTTTAAAAGATTAAAAAGATGAATAAAATCCCGCTTTAAGAGCTCAGACTGCTGTTTGTGAATGTCATTGGTGCCAGCATGAATTATAACTTTACTCATAGACGGGTGATGTTGGATGGAGTCCAGAATCTGTTCAGAAATGTCCTTTACTGTAGCTCCAGGAAAACAAACAGTGACAGCTCCTCTCATTCTAATGTACCGGATGATAGAATCTCCTATGATGAGAGTGGTGGGTGGATGGTGTGCAGGCTGCTGCTGGGCAGAAGATCCCTCGGTGTCCAGGACCTGCAGGATGTTGGGCAGCTTTGCTTCCACAGGACTGCAGCGATGTTTAGAGGGCGCCGAGGGCTCGTTCTGTGGATTGGGGATGTAATGGAGCACCCCTCGGCGGGTCCCGGCTTTAGTCCTGAGTTTGGTGTGACGTGGGTGGTTGCCGGAGTCCGACCGTGTTCTAGCTGCTGGGAGGGGATGAGCGGCGGTACTGCGGAGCTGCTGGTCTTCGGCACGGTCGGAGGGAAGGTCAGAGAAAGAAAGTTTTCCCTCGGGACACTGAAATACGTCGACAGGGGAAGGCAGGGTGGAGCAGAACGGTGGCAGCTGCTCCGGGCGCCCCCACCGCAACCAGGCCCGACTGTCGACCATGTGCCCTGGGGCACCGGAGTGGAGCTAAGGGGGACTTTAGGTTTAGCCCTCTGCTGTAACCAGCACTCCTCCTCTGCCGTAGTTGTTATACCTCCGCTGGTGTTCGTCTGTCCGAGTACATCTGGAGACCCAGCGATGGAATTCCCCCTCCGCAGCTTCATCGGGCTGGCAGGGGATTGTGTCAGCCAGCCGGGCGCTGGTAGGAGCAGCGAAAGTCCGGCCGAAGATGATGTCCACGTCACACTCGTGGTCCTGGATAAAGTGTAAAGTAGAGATCCTCTGCTCCATTTCCAAGATTTTCTTCGTTAGCCTGACACAACAATCACACCCGGAGATACAGGTGAGTGAAGGTAGCAGCAGTCTGAGCTCTGATTAAAAACATGTCCGATAAAAGATAACTCGTTAAAAGTTAAAAACGGTTAAATGTAATCATCAGAAAAGAAATATAAAAACAGAAAGTTAAAAAAGAATTATAAACCAGTTAAAACCGTGTTGGAGACCTGGAGTTGGCAGGTGGCATCTGGACGCCGATGCATGAGTTCTGCTGTTTCATCAGTCCTCTTCGCAAGAATGACTTTTGTTTGGGGAAATGATACAACACCCCCCACCCCTCCAGACTTTCATCAGGATCCCACAGTACATTTCTTGCAATGTGAAAGCAGCTGAAATGCAATTTTGTGGTAAAAAAGTAGCGCATGTGAAAAGACAGTTATGGTTAAAGACCAGATGGAGTTCTCTGTGAATATTCCAGAACATCTATCTGAAAACGATTTTAATGTTAGTTCAAGTGAAACTATTCTATAAAGGCATGGAAAAACAGTATCATTAAGACCAAGGAAACAGCATACAGTACAGGAAGAAGGTAAAATTAAATGATAAACCAGGGTAGGTTATAAAAAAATTCCTAAAATTTTAACATCTATCAGAGCAGTGTTTAATACATCCACCACAATCTTAAAGCTATGGCTGGGTGATATGGTGATATTGTATTGAGCAGTTCACCTCCATAACAATAAATGGACAATAATTAGCCCCCGCCCTGTCCTGCCCCCTCTTCAATAGTTAGGCCCGTAGTGGACTAATTTACATAATGTGCTTGAAAATTTGTGGGTTCTTGTTATTGTATGGCTTCAACCAACCTTTTAATACACAGTGCTCCTTTCACATTACAGACTCGATGGGATGAAGTCACATGACAGCAGGTGATCACTTGACTCAACCCCAGCACCACACTTATCTTAAAAGGGCATGAGCTAAAACACATCTTTTAATTTTTTAAATACAGAATTTACTGGTATGGGAAAAATGACATCAGTAATGGTCATAAATGTTGGTACCAGCCCCATTAAAGCTGTAATTGATAATTTTTGTTCCAAAGTATTGTGGGGCTAAATACAGAAGCATACCAGTCTTCTCAACTTCACTTCCCATTGCAGTAATACTTTGTTTAACTTGTCATAGAACTCATAATGAAATATTTTGAATCTTGAGCTGAATTGGTAGTTGTGGAAAAGTTAAATGCAGTGTAAGAAAACGGAACAACCTGCCAAATTTTTAAAGATTTCTAACTAAGACAGGCTCTGGCATGAATTTGGCTAATTAGTATGGTAGTTTATTCTCAAGTTTGAGTTTGTCAGTTTAGTTCCAGCTTACCCCAACAAGTGCCCTTGGGCACGACCTCAAGCTATAGGGTCGCTCGGATTTGCAAGTTAGTATATTTAGGGGTGGATGTGTCTTGTAGTGTAAACCTGTTTGAGTGCTTATTAAAACTAGAATGGGTACATATATGCAGTGATTTTGATCAAATATGCTTTCTATTAAGTTCTTACCTGAACGGTTGCGTTCTAGTAATCTCCCACCTTTGACATGGCATAAATCACCTTGAGTACTGTTGCAAGTTGTGTTGAGATCACCTTTACAGTATGTTGGAGAACTTCCCTGCACTGCCTGAGGGATATGTTTCTTCCTTTTCTTGGGTAGCTTTTGCTTAGCCATGGCCAAAGAGTAATACATTCCAAAGTTATTAACAATAACAGGCACAGGCATGGCTATAGTCAGTACACCAGCTAAAGCACACAAAGCTCCCACCAGCATGCCTGACCAGGTCTCTGGATACATATCTCCATAGCCCAAAGTAGTCATGGTCACCACAGCCCACCAGAAGCCAATGGGAATGTTCTTGAACTTGGTGTGATCAGTGGCCGTGGGGTCATTGGGCTTGGCACCAATTCTTTCAGCATAATATATCATGGTGGCAAAAATCAAAACTCCCAATGCCAGGAAGATAATTAGCAGCAAAAATTCATTGGTGCTGGCCCGTAATGTATGGCCCAGTACCCTGAGCCCTACAAAATGACGTGTTAGCTTGAAGATACGTAGAATCCGAACAAAACGCACAACCCTGAGAAAACCCAACACGTCCTTGGCGGCCTTTGAAGAAAGGCCACTCAGCCCTACCTCCAGGTAAAAGGGCAGAATAGCCACGAAGTCAATGATGTTGAGAAGACTCTTAACAAACTCCAACTTGACTGGGCAGAAGGTCACACGCACGAGAAACTCGATGGTGAACCAAAACACGCAGACACCCTCCACATATGTGAGTGCAGGATCAGTTTCAATCTCGTACTGTAGAACCGGGTCAGGCTCACTACTGTTCCGTGCTTCAGTCTTGTTGACGATTGTGTTGAAAGCCTCATGGGTCTCCAAGCAGAAGGTGGTGATGGAGACCAGGATGAAGAACAATGATGCGAAGGCAATAAACTAAAAGAGAATAAAACAGAAGGGAAGAAATACATTAACATCAAACATTCTTCTAAGCTTTAGGCTACTTTGACGTGACATAAAGTGATTAATGATATACTGAACACTAACAGAATAACAAAGGATTTCCCGCTAAAAGTACCAGTCAGAGTCTACTGTGGATAACTTTGTTTATAACTTGTAGATAACTTGTAGATACAAACTTGTAGATTCTCTTGTCAGCTCTGTGCATAAATAAAATGGGAATATAGATGTCAAAATGCAAAGGCAAATGCATGCGGCTGGTTTGTACCTCCCAAGATCCATAAAGATAATTTCAAAGTTGGCCTTCAATCCTCTAACAAACAGGGGATAGAAGAGACCAACGGACGAGTGTCACAACAAAACCTTGACGCAGAAGGCCCAAACTCCAAGGCCAGTAACGGACCATGGGTCATTTGGTAATAGGCTGCGGGCCGCACAGAAAAGAACAAAGAACTTACAGTATTTTCATTTGATTTATTATTCAAGTTTAAAATATGTTTTATTTTGAAAATTACCGGATTCTCTCCTTTACATCCGAATAGAAATCACTCTTTTCACTTGTCAAGACACTTGATATGTCACTAATAAAAAATAACACAAGCAATCAAAATGATTAAAAACAGAGCTCTCTTAAAAGAATCTTAACAAAAATGAAAAGGTCCAGTGAAGATGCATAGAAGTACCTACGACTTCCAAAAGAAATTCACATTTAACAGACAACAAGAGCCTTTCTTAAAATATGGATTCATCACGACAGGAAAGTTCCCTCTCTAAATAATTTGCAAACAGTGATTAGTTGTATTTTTCATGCAACATATTTATTGTTTTGAGGTAAATCTTACTTTAACAGCATGTTTAAACATTACCATAGGGATAAAGATGTTACCCATAATGTTGTTGGTGAAATGTTGTGGAAATCCTAATAATGTTTCGAGCCCACATTGGATTTACATTAAATGTTATATTTAAAAATAATCCAGTTTTTATGCTGGTCATTTCTTTTTAACTTTTTTCATTAATCCACCGGTCCATGTAAATATTGTCTGAAATTGAAACCGGTCCTTGGCGAAAAAACGTTCGGGACCACTGTCTTGAGTGACTCATCCACAGGTTTGTCTTTAGTTGAAATAATTTGTGTAAAAACATCTTCACAGGTCTGCCTAAAAAGTCAATAAGACAACTGTATTTGATCCAGAACGTTGCTCACTAAAACAAGGAAAATAGAGCACATCACCCCAGTTCTTTAGTCTTTACGTTGGTTCCCTGTAGCTCAGAGAATATAGTTGAAAATACTTTTGTTAGTTTATTAATTCATGAATTACTTAGCACCAGAACAAATAAAGAATCTTTTGTTGTTGCATCAGCCTTCCAGACCACTCTTGTTTTCTTGGTTCCAGTCTAATTTGCATCCCCAAAACCACATCCAAACATGGAAAAGAATGATTAGTGATATAGTGTAAAACCAATCTGAAATGAGACTTTGTTTTATTCCCATTTAGGTCATTCCATCTAACAATACAGTTTATTGATTAAAGAAAAAAAAACATCTGAATAATATCACTAACCTTTCATTTATTTGATTATATATATGCAAATGAAATAGTCCAGGTACAGTCCAGGAAAACTTAATTATCATCACTGAAACAAACCCTCTCCCACTCATTCTTGAAAAAGTGATTATGTCAGTCTACATGTAAAATATCGACATGAGAAGAGAATCCAAACAGAACAGTGTGAGTACCTAGATTTGTGTACAAAAAAGAAATTATCACTCTTAGATATTTTATCAGATAGTGTTAAATATGTGAAGGAAGCCAAAAGTAAATGTATACATTACAAGGTGTTTTTTAGATAGTATCATACTCCTATCATTCAACACAAATTGAAACTAATGCCATACTTTTTGTGATGGAAATCTAAAGATGCAGTTTGGACATATTTACACTGCTTTTGGAAATGCTCACCCTTTTGGACTGATGGTTTGGAAGTTTTAAGTGCTTGGTCTGAATTACAAGTCCCCAGGGCCTAGAATTGTTTTTATTGGGAGACAGATCTCAAATGGCGAATGTGTAAAGGATTTTTTTCAGTTGTAATGGTTAGTCTTGTAACAGCATCAAGAATTATATTAAGACACTGGAAGACTATAATGCGCCCCAATATAAAAGACTGGATTAAATCAATGGCGGACACTGCCACCTATGAGGCCACGCTCAACAACCTGGAGGAGAACAGAGAAACTAATTAGAACACCTTTGGGGACACTCTGAAAAGAAGTGCATAAGGCCTATGTTATACCTAATATTATAATGCTTTTGATATATTTTTCTGGGTTTCTGAGTTTTTTCCAGTTCAGTACCGAAACGTGTATTTGTAAATATCTTACTGTAACCTGTACTGTGTTGTCATCCTGAATGGGAAGCCTTCATTATGAAGGTTTAAAAAAATAATAAACAAAACTTTCACTTACAGAAATGACCACCGTTTCAATATGTTAGCCTTCGCCTACAAATTGCTAAAGACTTTTCCATTCATTCATTGTTTTACTTTATTACCTTTTCGCTTGAGGCCAATGATTACGGAGAGTTTATATGCTTGTCACCTGGACTGTAACCAAAGTTTAACATCAGTCATACAGTGCTCAGCATAAATGAGTACAGCCACTTTAAAAAGTATGAATTCAGTAAGTAGCTCAATGAACAAAAGTACAATTTCCAAGCATTTCACAAGGCTGACTTATATTGAACACCTATTTAACTCCATAACATGAAATTAAGGTTAATAATCTATTTTAGATCACAAAATCTTCAGTTTTACTCAAATTGGTTGAAACAAAAATGAATGCATTCCGCAACAAAAACTACTACATCTAGTATTTAGGATGAGCATTGTGATTTTTAAGTACAGCACCAAGTCTTCTAGGCATGGAAAGAACAAGTTGGCGACAGATTGCAACATCCATGTTTTTCCATTCTTCAAGAATAACCTCTTTTAGAGCCTTGATGAAGAGTGATTCTCAACTTGTCGCTTAAGAATTCCCCACAGATTGGGTTCAGTTTAGGAGGCATGCTTGGCCATTCAATCACCTTCACCCTGTTCTTCTTTAGAAACGCAACAGTAGCTTTAGATGTGTGTTTTGGATCATTGTTGTGTTGGAAAAGTGTACAATGACCAAGACCCACATAAGGACACTGCCACCACCATGTTTCACTGTAGGCACCATGCATTATTCTTTGAAATCCTCATCTTTGCAACGCCATATGGTTTTTAAACCATTAGATCCAAAAACAGTGATCTTTGTCTTATCACTCCAGAGTATAGAGTCCCAGCAGTCTTCATCTTTTTCAGCATGGCCCTAGGCGTGCTTTTTTGTGCATGGAGTTTAGGAGAGGCTTCCTTTATGGACGATACCCATTGCCATTCCTCTGCAGTGTGTGTCGGGTGGTGTCATGGGAAATAGTCACTCCAGTTTGGCTTTCTACTGCTTCAGCTAACTGCAGTGAATTTGCATGGTGGTTTTCTTCAATCCTTCTCATCAGAAGACGCTTTTGTCGAGATGTTAACTTCCATGGACGGCCTGGACGTCTCTGTAAGATCGTTGCACTTCAATCTTTCTTAAATTTTTGGATCACTTTTGTTACAGTATTTTGACTGAAATGTAAAGCTTTGATGATCGTTTTGTAGCCCTCACCTTTTTTGTGTTAACAAATTATTTATTTTCTCAGATTTTGTGACATTTCTCTTCCCTGTGGCGCCATTGCTGACAGCATGAAATGGGAAGGGCTTGTCTTTGTTAAGTAATGCCCTTTTATATTCACCTGTCTGCTGGACACCTCTTAACTGAATCATTAGACTCACCTGGTTGATTGCTGTTAATTAGAATTTTGTAGTCTTAAGTCTGGTTTCTCTCCTAAGACCATAATTGGAGTGTACTCATTTTTGCAACGTGGGCTTGGATAAATTTGTTAGGAAAATAACTTTTTTTGTGTGTGCAAATTAACAAACTAAAGGTTTTCTGACAATGGTAGTGTGGTGTACTCATTTATGCTGAGCACTGTAAGTCAGATATTTTTTTTCCTTCGTGAGCCGCCTGTCTGTTACAAAAAACATAGCTTTCCTCTAAGAAGCTCAGGCAGACTTTGCAAACATCTACAGGCTTTCTTGAAAAGCCAGAAAAGCAGATTTCCACGCACAGCCTAGCATGCTCCTTCTACACTTTCCTCCCACAACCCATCCGTAGTTGTGCACTGCCTACTGAGCACCGAAGAAGTCGTTTCACACTCTTACTCTCACGCTTGGTATTGGGCTCGGATGACTCACACAATCTCAAAATATCATTGCCACTATTTGGGTCACAGTTATCTTGAACAATGTGCATATATTCATATTGCTTCTATTTGTACAATTATGTATGTTTCCTGCCCTATTGTGTGTATTCAGTGCTTTGTACTTCAGGTTTCCCCAAACATTCCAACTGACAAACCCAGAGATCATGACAATAGTAAGACTTCATGCACATAGTCTGTGTTAGGTAGATCTCCTGAACTTGTTGCACTTCTTGGTAAAAACAAACAACCAAAAAACTAACTCAAGACCCAAAATTACAGGTCTTTAAAATGTATGTACATGTTTTGTAAAGAAGGATGGACAAAGATAACAGTAAGGTAGAGACATTATCTACAAGCCTTGCTGCTGTGACTGAAGCAACGTATATCCATCTATAATTCACAGCAGCTCTACTCCAGTGTCAGGGGATACGTTGGTATATTTTGTTTTTTCTTGTTCTGACACTGGCTGAAACAGAAACTTGGCTGTTCCCTTGTGCTGCTTTGATGCTGCACCCACTAATGATATCTCCCACATCAAACTTTGCTTTAAGGGTGCATTCACACCAGCCCTGTTTAGTCCGTCTGAAACTAACTCTAGTTCATTTGCCTGGAAAGTCCAGTTCATTTGGGCAGGTGTAAATGGGCAATCAAATGGAAATGGAACTCTGATTCGGACCAAACAAACAAGCTCTACTCCGCCTAAAAATGGTGGTCTCGGTTCATTTGAAACAAACTCTGCTTCGGTTTGATTGCATGGGTGCAGGGCCGCCGCTGTCCATACGCAAAGTACGCAGAGTGCATAGGGCCTCAGTACCTAGGGGTGTGCCCCCCAAAAAATATTGCAGAGTTGAGTTATTACAGTAGAAGTTTGCTCAGAAAACACATAAATTAGTTGCCCACCGTTGAGGTTTTCTTTGTTATGTAACCTATCAAAATTTGGGGAAAATAGCTATTTTTACAATTTACACAAAATCCCCGTAATGGTACAGCAGAGAAAAAAACAAACAAAAAAACAAACAAACAGAGAAATGATGCCTGTACATCCCTTGCTGGTAAGTTTGTCTTTATTAGCTGCCTGGCAAGTGAATTAGTTGGAGTCTGAGCTTCTGTGCTGAGGCTTGTAAATAATCTTTTGTACCATGTTGTTGGCTGTTTCTTTGTAACTTATCAGCTGTCTGTCAGCAAACAGCCTATTGTTCTCCAGTATGTTTTGTAGTTCACAGTAACCTTGTTAATTAACTAAACACTGCCAATTAAACAATTATTTTGTCTACTATGTTTACTTCTGTATGATTAAAAAAAGCTCTGACAAATTCTCTTTATAATTTTGAGCTGCACTGGCAGGGAATCAAAATTTCCGTTTCTGACAGTCCTATAATGTTTACAGAATGGTGTCAAATGTAAAACTTTGAGCTGATAGATTAATTACTGAAACAATCTTGTTGATAAATCAGTAAATTGTTTTTCTAATATAAAAAAATAGCATAATTTCTAGAACAATTTCATTCGTGATTTTTATTTTTTGTACTATTGACTTGTTGAAAAAATTAACTGGAGGTACAAAAAGCATGTTGAATTACCTCAAGAAAAAAGGTCTATAAAAATATATTATTTTTTTCTATAGCTGAAAGAAAATGTGTCTAATCTGATGATACAGAGGAGGCTTTACATGTATTAAATGCAACTTTGAGAAAACTGAGAATCATGTACATATCTCGAGACAGAGCCTAGTGTCCTCTTTTTTTATTATACGAGCTATGGTCACCCTAATTCAATTATCTTCCCTTTTGGTCATGTACAAAATGCCACCATTGGTTTGTTTCATGTGTATAAATGGAGAATAGATTTTGTGCATGTTCCATCATATTAATATAACATAGTTGAATATACTTTCACAGAGCCATGAAATGAAGTGCTTTACAGATAAACTGCAGTCTGATGATGATTCATATTCTTAATCACTTTTTATCCTGCTGTAAAAAAATTAAGCAGAAAATCTAATGTGTTGTTACTTTTATTTAGCTTTTGCTAATCACATTTTACATTTAAAAAACATTCACAGGATCAATGCTTAAATATTTACATGCAGCCAGGGGGAAAATTCTGAATGAGGAACTATCTTCAAACACTAATCAACAACCCCATCTTCCTGAAAAACTCCAGCAGCCATCTACTTCCATTTCAGCACAAAACTATGATGAACCCTCAAGTGACATTACACAGACACAACACACAGCAATTATCTCAGAAGGTACTGTACACACACCCATCTCGTAAGGCCCTCCAGAAGGTAATGAGGAGATGAATGTACTGGTGTTATTTTACTGTATTTATGTTGTTTTGTGTTCACCTTGAGCTATAAATTATGTAAAATATCCTTTGTATTCCATATGTTTATTTAATCCCAATGTTAAAATAAATAGCAAAAGTTTAAATACGTTTTGGCCTCCCTGGCCTATCAAGCTTAGGGCCTCCAAAAGCCTAGCAGCGGCTCTGCATGTGTGAATGGTAAACCGACCAGGGCCGCACTATTGTACAGGGCATCCCGGGTAAATAAAATATAAACAACCACTAATGCTGGAGAAATAAATCCTGGATCTTGTACTTGCTTAACATCTGTATAAGGAGGCCATCTGTGCTGGAAATTGTATTCAGGTGGTGCTTATCATAGCAAAATACTCATATAGAGCCGTTTCACCCATCTTGTATAAAAAAAAAACATTCTCCATAGTCCTCTGCCTCATTCTATTGTTCATCCTGAGTTACTGCAGCAGTATTATCTGGTACAGTTGCCAAAGACAACAGATCAATCCTAAAACTACTGCAATCTGCTGGGGTTTGTTTACATTCAGCTGTACTGGAAGTTCCACTGCGGCAGGAGGAAGCACAGCTCTAAAACAGCGCCACCACAGGCGAAGAGGTGCTCAAAGCTCTGGACTTTCTGATAATAAAAAGCCAGTGCCAACCGCACCAGCAAAAAAAACAGCAACAATTCTGGTCCCCAATCGAACTCTACCGGACTATCAGGTGTGAATGCAGCCTAATCTTGTAGCATTTGCTTTTGAAGACCTAAGTATGCACACCAGGCTGTAGCAGACCGTAGCTAAGTCCAGTCTCATCAACAGCTGGACATTCAGAAAAAAATACATCTATACACAAATTTACATTAAAAATGCACAAGCACAAACTTACCATGCAATTACAGGAGATGTGTGCTTCTCAACATTTTCAGCACACAAACGGCATGATAAATAAGTCCTGCACTTCTACAAATTGCCCTTTGAAGGCAGAGCTAGGCAGCTGTTGCACAGACGGTCCATCTTTGACTGCAGATCTAATTTAGCTGGAGGACAAGCCCCATTTTCAAGCCATCTTTTTTCATAACATTTAGAGCTTGGGGAGGCTTGTCATTCACTACAGCCTCTACCAGCTCAGATGGGTATTCCAGAGTCAAAACTGGTGACCTTCATGCATGCCCTGTGTAATGCATAAAGGTTTATCATCATAAAAAAACCTTGTTGAATGCACTGAGAGCCTCAAAGATAGATAGATTGATTACTTTAATAAACCTCAGAGGGAAGTTTGGTAAGTAATGAGACCGTAGGATGAGATAAGATTGTGCTGCAAATATGAAAAATGAGGAAAAACAATGAGTCTGGGTGAGGCTGAAGGGAGAGAATGAACTCATTTTTGTAATGTTAGTTAGTAAAAACTTTAAAGCTGTTTTTATAACAAGACCAAAAAAAACCCACACCAGACAGGTCAGGTTTTTTTTTTTTTGTGCTGAATTTTAAATAACATTTAGGATGTAAAAGAAAATTCCAAGTATGTAGGTGGAGTATGTGAATTAGCCAGAAAAACAAAAACAAAAGACATGTTCAAGGTATCTCCAGAGGATCAGCAGATATCCACAACTCAGGATGGAGAATCTGTCAGCTGGACAACTATAAGTCATGCACTCCCTAGATCTTGCACAGTAAGTGTGCCAAAACAGAATCAAAAAGTTATTTTTAAAATTGCAGAAAAAAAAAACCCTGTGTAAGATGATTGATATTTTTATTTAAAAAACAAAACAATGGAGCATTTTTCTTCAGCTTCACAGTTAAGAGCTACTTTGTGTTGGTCTGTCACTTGCATTAAAACACTGCATTGTTGGTTATATCGTCACGAAATCTAAAAACATTCAAAGGGTTCCTCTACTCAGAGATGTATGCAGTAGAGATTCAGAAGGGTCCATTTATTCTCTAAGTCAAAGCCAGGTTGTACAATTTTATTAAACTGTTTATGCTTCAGCACAGTATTTATACTCTGAGAAAATAAAGTGAAGCTGAAGCAGGTAGATGAGTGTCATATACCATTGAGAAACCATATACATTAATCCAATGCCAGTTCTGTTTTGCACAAGTTAGTTGTAGTAATGTGCAAACTGTTTGAAATCTGTTTAGAATTTCTTTGGCCAAAAACATTTGTTTTTAGTTTTCAAAAAGCTATGTTTTTATGTAGAGTAACTGTGATTCTCCATTGCTTTGGAACTTTACAACTTGAGTCAAGATGCGATAGTATCACTGAATTTCACCAAAAAATAGAAAGAAAAACACAAACAAATATGAACTGGTTTTATTAAAGAAAGTAATAATTACTACCATTACTGCTAAGAGGACAAAATATAAAACAAAATAAAAATGAAGTTTTAGTTTTGTAAGTAGAATCATATACTTGTAGCCATTTTTCTCTTTATGTAAAACAAGCTGATGTTAGCTGAATAATTAGTCAAGCTCTCTGCTCAGGTTGCCAGCCTGCTGTCAGCTGCTTAACAGCCATGCTGCTTGTAATTATGATTTTTAAATAGCTGTATCCTTATTCAATTAATGGCTGTTGCACCTTTAGTTTTCACATCATGACTCTTTTTCACAACTGGAAAAAATTAGAAACAGCTGAACTGTCCTTTCTTGAAAGTAAGGAGGAAAAAAAATGAATGAAATAAAACCGTGAATGGTTATATTTCCTGAAATCTCAGTGAAGCGTTTTTATACGAATCTTGAAATGTATATTTCTTCTGGTGCTACCATACCTTAACCATACATAACAACAGCTCTTGCAACCATCTTTTTAACCTTCCCTTTTTTTCTACTCTGGAAAATTATATGTTTAGGAATCCTGGGGTATAAAGTGACATTTTAAATATAAGCAACAGCGTAAACCAGATAAGAATGCCGTCATTTGGTATCCAAGGGCAACAAGTAGGGCATTATACGTCATTGCTTTTACTGTGAATGGAAGTGTTTGTTTCTTCTCCCTTACATGGAGCTTTTTTTCTGCTTTTGCTATGTGAACAACTAAGAAACTCAATGATGAGCTTTCAGACCCAACATTTTTAATCACATTCATTCTTTTGGAGGGAAGAAACAAAAAATATATCCCCTAGATTTTGATACTGCTAAATATAGCCCAACCCAGAAACCAGACACATTTATTTGAAAATGTCTTACTGCCTTGTTAAATGCTTCATGTGTTTTCATTCCTCTTCAGACTTGAAGACTTACTCAGGATCTGACCATCTCAAATACTGATGGGATGTGAACGCTGTCAGAGTCTTTAATCACAGACAACCTCATTGTAATCACTTCATTTTCCACTGGACGTCTCTGTCAGACCCTGGGAGCCTCCCGGATGATGGTCGTTTACTGAAGCACAAAGAAAATACCGGATCAAACTGCTTTAGTTCTCATTAGCTTGGAGCTGGCAGTGGAACAGGGTGCCAGGCAGGGCAAGTAAAGGCCTATTTGCAAGTAACACATCTAGCTAGAGTCAGTGTCACATCAAATGTGGTCAGAGATGATTAAAAAATTCCCACTTACAGAGAATGAATATTTTTGCTTAATTATATTGAATGGGTTGAAATGATAAATTATATTTATCTTGTAAATTAACTTCGCCATTGTGGAAGATAAATACGCTTACATTTAAACCATTTTCTAGTAGTTTTGTTTATTTGGGGTGATTTTGTGGCTGGTAGTTGAACCTTCACCCACAATTCTTGCACAAAAGCTCTACCTTAACACAATGCTGCCATCAGCATTTTAGGATGTGGGAATGGTGGGTTTTCCTGCAGTTTTGCATGTAGTAAAACTTTGCTCTCGTTTGAACAGAGCAACATTCTTCCTTGTGTTTTCTGTATCCCATATGTGGTTAAATGTTTTTTAAAATAGTTTTCTATTCTTTTCTAGTTCAATTTACCCATAGAAGATATCATAGCTTGAGAAGTGGACAATTTGTCTTGTTCATATAATTTTTCAGCATATCAATCAGAGAGTAATTCCCTGTGTTAACTTTTAAATGTTCTTCTCAAGCCATGATTGACTGGTGACGTGTCCAGGGTGTACCTCGTCCTTCGGCCAATGACCACTGGAGATAGGCAACAGTCCTTTCTACACTACAACAATACTTGTGTATCATGGATGGATAAATGTTCTTCTCAAGCTCTGTTTATGCTATCTTCCTTAATTAATGGTTTAGTAACAGTGACACATTGCAGTGGATAAGACAAGTCCCTGCTAACTTTCACTTTAGGGACAAATAACAGAAAATCTGACCATTTATGTCCTTTCTTATAATTTCTGACCTTGCAGAAATTATGACCTTCATTTTTTTTTATATTCCAGTCAGTATTTAATGCATTCTGGTGTAAAAGCTTTCTTTTTCCAGAACTGAAAATCTAAAAAAAAAAGGATCGTCTCTCACAGCAGACGTTTTATGCCCTATGGTGGACACACATTTAGATGGACCTACTTTGGCTACTATCCATAGCAAGAATCCCCCCAGCTACCCAACACAAACACACAAAATATCCAAACACCATGCCTCTCTCTGCCCACACTTTGACCAATCAGAATGTCTGCTGCCCTTAGCTCCTTGGGACTAGCACCATCTGCTTGACACTTTGAATAGAAGGTTGCTCTATGTTTATGATCTGGGAAAACAAGCCACTGTTGTGCTAGTTTGGTCCTCTGCTGTGACATCAGCAAGCAAAGCAGACCTCGGTGATGCTGACATATTCTATTTCCGTGAACATTTCTCTTAAAAGGGCGGCCTTTGTTTTCACTCGATCGCTGTAATTTTTCTCTTCAGTGGAGGATTTCTCTCTGCTGGTTGCCACCACCATGAAACTAGTCAGGTTTTTGATGGAGCTCAGCCATGAGACTGTCTTCATTGAACTAAAGAATGGCACCCAGGTCCATGGCACCATCTCAGGCGTTGATGTGAGCATGAACACCCACCTTAAGGCGGTGAAGATGACGCTGAAGAACAGGGAGCCCATTCAGCTCGACTCGAATGAGCATCCGAGGCAACGACTTCCACTACTTCATCCTGCCGGACAGCCTACCTCTGGACACCTTGCTGGTGGACATTGAGCGGAAGATCAAATAAAAGAAGAGAGAAGCAGTGGCGGGATGTGGACAAGGACTTGGCAGAAGAAGGGGACGAGGACGAGGAGGGCCGAGGAGATCGTCCTCTGGTCTTTCTTTTTCTTATCACCCCACTGTTTGTACAGGATTGTTCTTTTCTCCCTTTTGTTCAGAAGAAACGGTTTGTGAATTTCAGGTTGTGTTTTTTTTTGTACATTAAAGCAATTTAGAAAAAAAAAAAGGGCTGACATGTTCTAAAAAGATTTATACTAAAAGGTTGCTATGGTCAACCTGAACCACAAAAGTGAATAAGATGTTGTACAAAGTATTTTGTTTTTAAAGTATTTTTTCTCCCTTTGGAATGAAATAAGGGGCATGAAAAAATGATAGTGTTGCCAGCATGCTCCAGGGTCAGACTTAGAGACAGCGAGCAGCTAAAACACAAGTCATCAAAAAAAAAAAAAAAAATAATAATAATAATCTTCAAGGCAGAGTGCCACGTTTATAACATATAAAGCTAGTTTTTCTTTCTATAAAGACTGTCAATTAACTGCCTTCCATGCTCTTGAAATAAACAGATGAGAAAAATCTTTCAGTCATATGTCACCAAAGAAAAGCAACTAGTGTTAGTCTGACAGATTTTATTGTTTGGTTTTATTATGAAGGCCGATAAAGACTAATGCAAAATAGAACCTGGAAATAAATAAACTAAAATAATTATTTTAAAGGGACTATGTGAAGTTTGAAAGTTTTGTGCTCATGAGTACCCCACCAGGCCAAGCATGTATCTGCAGCCTGAATGATAAGCTCATACAAAAGACACGTATGCTGTGTGAGATCTCACTCAGGAACAAACGGACACAACAGATTAGCCAGTCCTGTCGAGGAAAATTTACAAATTTGCAGGCATGACTCCAGTCAAGGTAAGAAATTTTACTGTTGCATAAGTTTAGTTGGGGTCTGGGCTGGAGTTTCCTTGCCGCTAAAAGTCGCTGTCTTCTTATGCTTCGCTGAATCAATCCTAAGTTGCCTCTTACTCTGTGGCTGTTCATAAAGGAGATAGCGAGCGCTACACCCGAGTGTGAATATGGATAACGTCATTATGCATTACGCCACCTCTGGAAAGCATTCAGGAAATCTGTTCGTTTGACCTGAGCAGTCACTATTTAACTAAATTTACAGGCATATTGAGGGCGTGGTGAAAAGGCCAGGGCTCATTCTACTGACCAGGGCAGTCCCGGAGCATATATGAGTAAGTAATTGAAATTTTTTTTATATTTATTTGTCTGTGATGGACTGCCGACCTGTCCAGGGGGTACCCTGCCTCTCGCCCGTTGACAGCTGGAGATACGCACCAGCCCCCCCGCGACCCCTGGAGGACTAAGCGGTTCAGAAAATGGAAGGATGGATGGATTTATTTGTGGTTAAACTTACGTGTAGTCCCATTAAGACTTGTTTTTCCACTTATCCAGAAAATCAATGTGTAAATCATATGGTGAAATTTGGCAAAGCTGGATCATAACTATTACTTTCATTAGACAGGAAAATTCCCAAATTCTTGCAACATGCCTGTTGCATAGGTAAAAAATAAAGTTTATATATATGTTTTTTATGTGTGTTTATTTTGTGTGTGTATACCCTCTCTTAAGAAGATGGACCTTTTGTCCACCGCTTTGCAGAGAATAGACCTGACAAATGTATGACAGAATGAATGTGCGACCATTGGCAACAGAACTTTTGCAGTTCTGAATAAGTTTACAAAGAAAACAACTTTCAAATGAAGACATGTTGATATTTTTCAGAAGAGAGAGCAATTTGATTCACCCAATCAAAGCCTCCCTCTCACCAAGTCCTTTGTCTTTTACACTGAGCTAAACTCCAGTTTGAACCTTGGACCCCCCCAAGTAGAAACATCCCAATCCTCTGATCTTCGTTTGTTCCACAGTGGTTCTGACCGTCTTCAAGGTGCTCCCCTCCTCTTCTTTGCATGACTACAAGCCAGGATACAGACAGCACAGTAGGTTACGGTGCTAATCACTCACATGATGACACGAGGATGTTCCCCATCTCTTTCATCTTCTGTTCCTCCCGGTCTACATGCTTCCAGGGAAACCCAATCAATTCACGTTAATAATGGAAAGCCAAACTGATTCTACAGTATACAGTTAAATGGGTGGTATTATGCTTCTTCCAGGAAAACGGTAGCACACTCAAATCAAATTGTTACCCTAAATCTGTCTGAAAATCCTGTATATATCAAAATCCACCATAAAGAAATGTACCTTCTCATCACTTCCGTATTTGATGCCTTGATAGTTGCCTGTATTCCTCTAAGAACCTCCTACCCTTTCTGAAACTCCCCATGCTGTACATCATATACCGGGTATTATCAGAGCATGAGCTTGAAGTCAGAATCGGATATTGTTTTCAGAAGTTTTCAGTGTGTTGCATTTTAGTATTTAGGAAAAAGTAGCCTATACATTACATTGGTGAACAATGGCAACACAGGAGATTGTAAGACCATACACAAATTATCTGACATCCGACCCTGAAAGTGGGGTTTTTGAAGAACCAGAGAATGCAGAGACTTTTACAAGACCTGTCAGCTTTGTAATATTTACCTTCTTGGCACCTTTTTATTAATATTAATCACTATGAAAGTAGGTTTTTCATTGAAATAATAAATGCACAGACAAATGAAGCTACGTTTTGCATTAAAACCATAAATTCTAACAAATATGCAGCTACGTTTTGAGTTTGGGAGGGGAATGCACTGCTGGGGCGGCAGCTTGGCTGAGTATGTCAGGTCGGGGGTGTAGGTGGGAGCAGGCAAAACAGTAATCCCAATGACTACCAGCAGAGACTCAAAAATTAGTCAAACATAAGTGGATGAGTCAAGGTAACACTTTAGTATTTTTTTAAATGAGGGAATAACATGTTATGAGGATGTTACATTTCAAGAAGTCAATTTTACATAATACTCTACCTTTAATTATTTTGGAAACCTGAGCTTGAAATGGTTAAGATTTTGGCAGCAAAGGAAGACAAAACCCACCAAAATAGTAAGCACAGTGAGCATCTCTTAACCTATCAAAACAAATCTCCATGTGCTTCAGCACAATATAGTAAATTGTTTTGCCATTATAAGGACCAGACAACTCTTAAATGTAAAAGCTGAAATACACTATATAAAAAGACTTGCATATATATATGCAAGTGGGCGACTGTGGCTCAGTGGTAGAGTAGTTGGCTTGCAATCGGAGGGTTGTAGGTTCGATTCCAGCTTCCTCCAGTCACATGCCGATGTGCCCCTGGGCAAGGCACTTAACCCCCAAATTCTACATTGTCCTACCGAGCCATGTTGGGTGTCGGTGTATGAATGCGAGTGTGAATGGGTGAATGTGGCTTCAATGTAAAGCGCTTTGAGTGGTCAGTAAGACTAGAAAAGCGCTATATAAGTTCAGTCCATTTACCATATATTCTTACGGACTGAAATTAAAGCAGACTAAATTTCTCTTGCTTAAATTACGAACCTTATTATTATTTGCTAAATGTGAGAAATACTATATCTGATGTATTTATTAACGTCCTCAAAATCAGAATTTTGCATACACATCCTCAATATTTAGTAGTATTGCGTTTGAACTGTTTCCCTTAAAAGTTTTGGGTCTCGTTCTGGAAGCTTCTTACAATAGTTTAGTGAAATGTTGACCTATTCCTCCTGACAAAACTGGTGCAAATAATTTAAGTCTGTAGGTCACCTCACTTGCAACTGCCTTTTTTAAAACTGCCCACAAATTCTTTATAGGATTGGGATCAGTGCTGTGTGATGGTTGCACCAAAACATTGACTTTGTTGTCCTTAAGCCACTAGCTAAAAACATTATACATAAGATAATTTTCCATTTGGAAGACCCATTCTGAGCTTTGACATCCTGACTGATGCCTTCAGTATTAATGACGTCAATATCTTCACCTAATGTTCCTTCCTCAAGATGTCATCTATTTTGTAAAGTGTACTTGTTCCTCCTGGAGTAAAACAGTCCCACAACATGATGCTGCCGCTCCCATATTTCAGAGCTGGGATAGTTTTCACAGGCTCAGAAGTGTAATGTAATGTAAATGACGATGACAAATGTGATTTAATCACACTATGTTTTTGTGCTTGTGTTCGTCTTTTCTTCTAGAGTCTCTTCCACCATGTGACGGGCACTCTTTACTTAATTCGGACCCTCCAAGCTGTCCAGCGTCTCTTTCCTGACCGTTTGTGGCTAAAAACCAGACCAGGACATGGTCTGAGCTGAGACCATGCAGGTAGCTGTCTCATACCCTTGATGAGAATCAAAGATCATGCAGCTTGTACATTTTATTCACTAAGTTAACCTATTCAGTTGAATTTCATTTTCTTTATGAATCTCCCCACTTTAATTTTTTACTGTACAGTAAGGCATATTTGTGTCTCTCTTCTTTAATTTAAATTCTTAAAGTTCATGTTTTGAAATGCACTGTGATCATAATATAGTACTTTGAAAGTCCAATCAGCACACTAGTTTGCTCAGAAATTAAAACTGCTCTTGAAAAGTACAATGCATTCATGTTACACATGCACATTCTGGAAATATTTTTATATTATTCTTCTCAGTTGCAATCTGAGTGCGACATTTTTATTTTTAATTATTGCATAGGATTTCTGTAATTCTGTCACTAATGTACCTACAGTATTCTTAATTCAGTTGGTTATATTCTTCTCCAAGGAATTTAATGATTCTTTCTTCCCCGTCATTTTCCTGCTTTTAAAGCTGAATTCCCCCTCTGTGAGTCATTGAAGGATTATTCTATTCTATGCAGCAGCTTTGGTAAATAAATTCTTATTTATTTATTTATTTTTAGCTGGACTTTACTTTGTATTGGCAGGGGGGATGAGGATCTCCAAAGACAACCAATCATTAATCACTGACACAAATGGTACCAGGCCTAGTAGGATCAACATGTTTGTCCGTCTGATGTACAGCGGCAGGAAGCTGTCTTACAAAGGGAAGAGATGACACGATGCTGCCTTCTGTCAAAGGCATACCTGTGACACTGGGAGATATGACCCACAGACATGTACAACTGGATTTTTGCCTCTGAACTTTTCCTTAGCTTTTGCCTTTTGAACGTTAATGGCTCTTCACTGAAACAATTGAATAGTTATTAATTTGATTTTCCAAAATACCTAAAAAGATCAGGAATTAACAACCTTTTCCAGTCTGATAGCAACATTTGCCCTGGCTGCCTCAGCCCTCAGATCCAGGTTGTCCTGTCACACAGTGAATATGTTGGGATGCAGGAGGGTTTAGACTGAGCAAGAGCTGGTTCCAGTTCCTGACAACACACAGTGTAAATAATAAAAAATAATAAATAAGAAAACTAGGGCTTGGTATTTATTTTTGAACATTAATGGTAGGGGAAAAAAGATTCAGAGTAAAGCTCTAACGGTTTATTTGTGTTAAAGTGTGGTGATATTGGACGTTGGATCAAAACCAATGAGCTAAGGATTTGGCTAATGTAAAATCTGCAAGGGAATAAATTATTTTGAGCCTAACTGTATAAACAAGGAATTTCTAACTTTCTACAAGTTATGTGGCCCTACTGTCACCATTTAAATGCTCTCTGATTTGCCCGTTTTCACCATGTCTAGCTTCTAGCTCAAAGCTACAGTATATGTCTGTGGATCATCAGTATTTAACCTGTACGAGTTTCATACTGAGGATCTGTCACCTCCGCCTGCTGTGAACCCATGGTTTTCCTGAGGAGAGTCCGTTAGGGGCGCTATTTTTAGACAGAAGAGCCAGTAGGGCTACATCAGAGCAGTAACACTACCTTTTATTATGAAATATAAACTATTTTTGCAGCCAAAATTAGAATTTTAGATATATAACAACTCAAGTATTGAACATGTGTTTAAAGTGGAAGATGTCCTTTAAAATCAAGCCTTGCTGCAACAAATGGTGATGTCATGATGTGAGGATTGCAATCTGCGATCGCATTTTCCATCTTTGACTGTTTTTTTGTTTTTTTATATTGTGACGGGACAAATCTGAACGCTATCCATCATTTCAAAAGATTATAGCTTTTTGCACTTTAACTTGGACTAATATCGTGAACTGTTGTAGCTGTTAAGGTTTTCTTCTTTTTTTGTCAACGTATTTAAGTATTTTAGGAACAAAACCTCTGTGCTGCCTATAGATGTTTACAGAGAATACTTAAAATGTTTCATTTGTTTTTCTAACTATCTATCACATACAACTGAAAGCTGCTTCTTCATGCCTAGTTTTAATCATAGTGATGCTGAGTAGACTGAGATTAAAGGACCTGAAAGGTCTTGGGGGGGGGGGGGGTAGATCTTCAACATACTTTGGCGCTTGGCCATTAAATAATCTATAAACTTTTTCTGGCTCAAGTACCCAAGCAGCAGCATTTTGGATCAGCTGAAGCTGTCTGACTGAATTATTAGGCAGACATTTGAAAGAAACTCTTGCAGTAAACAACCAAACTTCAACTCTTATAAGCATTTTTTCAAGGGGAAATCTCCACAGTCAGGAAAAAAAAACTGCTTCTCTTAAATTTTTGGTTTGACTTTTAAAGGTAAATTATTTTGATCATTTTTAAATGATAAATCTTCTAATTGATCCAATTATTTTATTATTTTTTAAACCTTCACATAACTATGCTGTCTGGACTCCAAACCATTAGTTACAGTGTGTGCACAGTCATAATAACTGCTTTGACATGCCGTGTGGTGGCTCAGGTAGCCTGTAGGAGGCTATTGCTAAACCAATGTGATGTCCGTATAGTAATTCCTGTCATACAGTATGTAGCTCCCCATTCTAAGATTAAACATTGGCTAAATCAACTTCATTCAGCAAAGTTAGTTGAATGTTTCACTTACAAAAAAGCCCTGTAGCACATACATAATTAAAAAGCCAAGTAATTGATTTTAATCTCAGCCTTACTTTGCAGAGACAAGGCGTGATGATAGTTCTTTCAATAAATACAGCACGAAAAAAATATGTTGTCTGGGAGGAAAGTAATGGGTTCCGCAGATGTAGAAAAATAAAGAAATAGAATGATTTGTCCTACATCACAACTGGGTCCCCAAACAAAAGGCTGTTTTTGTCAAAAACTTTTCTTTTTCTCACTTTATCATCTGCCGCCATGGTAACAATACCTTCAAAATTGTGAATTGCAAATGGGTAAACAGAGAGAAATGAACAATTTCTTTTTTTGGCATGGATTTAGGGTTTCCCTTCACACTCCATACCTTTTCCTCTCTGGATTCTTTTAAATGCACTTGCTGATATTTTCATTGCTGTTGTATGAGCACGTACAGATAACAAAAGGATTTATTCTCACTTATTCATTAAAAAATATGAGTTTCATTAAATTGCTACTGGTGATAATTGAGGGCAAACAGAAGATGGAAGTGAGCAGGTTAGAGGGAATTTGATTCATGACTATTCTCTAGGTAAAAGCTCAGAATCATTTCCCCATGACAGAGTGAAGCACTGTTTTTCCCTTGTTCTCTCTGTCATCATCTCCCTCGCTCACACACATCTTTTCCTCCCCATCCTCATTACATTACTCACTGTGACATGACAGCAAACACACCCGGGGAACCCTTCTAAGCCTACAGCTTTTGTCAAGCAACCACATGCTGGAGCTAAAAATAGCCTATCAAAAAATTTCAGGCATGCTAATTTGAATAATTCATTGTCCCTTTAAGTCAGTGGAGTCAGCGATGGAGAAGAGGGTGGGGTAGTGGATAAAACCCTGAATCCCTGCCAGCTACTGTCGACTCATTTACACAGTGAATTGAAAGCTCCAAGAAAAACCACATTACCCTATTTGGCATGCTCTGATGTTAGTCTTCTTGTGAGAGAACCTTGACGTGGCCTTGGGCAGTTGTTATCCAGGCTTTAAAAAAGTATTTCAAAGTTTTTGCTTTGATCCCTGGCTGTACTTGAAATATATGTTTTTTGAGAGACCTGTTCCTATGATATTTGGCGATAATAAAAATTGTTTTTTCAGTATTTTATACAATGCACAGAGAAGGAAGTGTCTCATGCCTGGTTTATTACTGTTAAAGGGCAAAAGGGTTTGTAATTTGCAAAAGGATCAATGGACAGCATAAAGCATTGTGTTTGTATTGGTTGATCTTCCCTCTTTTTAAAGTCTTTTGATATTTTGCATCCTTGAGGTTGAGTGGGAAAAAAACAGGACATTTTTCTGACAATAGGATGAACTCTCTCATCTGATAGCTTGTATTCCTAGTAATGCAATATTGTGTGTCAAATCTTAAGTATTACAGCTGGTGGATGCTTAAAGTGTAGCTTATATTGGAGACCAACTCCCTCAAGTACTTTTTAGTCAGGGCGGGTCAATAGTTGGGATCGGTGAGTGTTTTTTTTTGTTTGAATGTTGCCCTGGTTTTCTTTCTAGATTACCTAATATTTAACTCTATCCATTTTTCCACCGACTGTGGCCAGTTTGTCTGTTCATGTTCAAACAAAACACTAATTTAGCATGATACCAGCACTTGCATGTTTCACAATGTGTCTCGAGGATGATTTGAAGTTTTCTACACACATAACGTCAATGCAGAAAGACTCCATGCTGGGATTTGAACTGATTCCCGAGGAGAACAAGTAACAACTGCCCCGATGTGTAGCCTGGCTCATCTGCACTCAGCCCAATGTTCTTTTTTACCTTTGCCTTTACCTTTGTGTGTGGATGGGAGTTGGGTTGGGGGAAGGGGGTATAACTGTGATCATGCTTTTAAATCTGTGGAGGAGGAATGGGAATGTAGTTTATGTGGGCTCATTTTAATCTGTAAAGCACTTTGAGATGCAATTCTTGTGTAAAAAGCCTTTTGTAAATAAAGTTTGATTGATTGATTGATTGATAGGCCCATAACAGCATTAACGTTCTTGACATAGTATGCACTTGTGAAGAAAGTTCACAAGTGCATCCATTCAGATGTATTTTCAGGACTCTCCACCTAAAGCTACTTGCCACTACCTTCAGCTGAAGTGTTAACATCACTTAACAGTAATTTTAAAAGACAATAAAACATTTGTTACTCATGTGATTAATCTCATTGTGCCTTTATACCTTGAGGCATCCGTACTCTTGCATTTAAAGCTGTCAATCTTTTCCCCTTTTATTCATGAACAGTATAACCTGTCACAGAAAATCCCATAGCTACAAAAAAACAACAACAACAATAAAATTCCAAATTAATTCAGAAATATTGTGAATCCAGAGGCTTTTATATATTTCATCTACACGCTGTTGCCTAACTAAAACAAAAAATATGATGACATCAGCTGATAGGGATTGGTTCAATATGGCTATAGTAAAAACGACTGTTGACTGTACTGTATGAATAAATTTCTAGTGATTTTTTAATCTTTCTTTTTATTCAGGTATTTTCCAGACAGAATAAAAATAGCAAAAGCTTTCTCACTATTTAAACAAGAGATAAAGCTTAACTTGCAGGGGGGGCTTGTGCCTATATACTGTGCCTTGGGACAAGTCGTCAGTCCATAGCAGGGCAACACAGAGCCACACAGAACAAACATAGATCAATTAACCTAAACATAGATCAATTAAAGCCTAGTAAATACTTCTCCGTCTGCGTAGGAAAGCACAGATGGAGTAGAGCCTATATTTTTAAGTATCCATCAAACGCAATGGAGAGTGCACGTCTTTGCCCGACATCAACTCAATTTCCCAAGAACAGTGTTTTATAGTCAATTTCATTAGTAGTCAGTGCAGGTTTTGGGAACTAGATGCTTTAGGTTGCAAGACCAGTTGATCTAATATGGTCTATTGGTGATTTTGACAACCAGGAGATGTAAAGAAACAACAAAACAGACCACTGTGTTGGTTTACACGATTTTTTGAGTACTCAATTAGCTGCACATCTATTAAAAAGCTTTTCAGATCAATCAATAATTACTTTCTGTCTGCCATGGTGGTCCTTGAGGGGGGAAAGCATTTGTCGGCTGAAGTAAAAGGCTGACGTGCCAAAAAAAGTCAGCACGCTCTGCTGTCATGGTGGGTAATTACTTCGCAGCACTGACACACCAGGTATAAAAAGTCTCCATGAATACATCTGTGTGCAAACTTGCTGATGGAGAAGTATAAAGTAGACTTAACAGTTGTGTCTTTAGACTGTGGGAGGAAGCTAAAGTACTTGGAAGGAACCCACGCAGACACAGGAAGAACATGCAAACTCCATTCATTAAGACCCCAGGCTGGGATTTGAACCCAGGACCTTCCTGCTGCAAGGCTTGAAAAACTAGTGTATTTGCACAAAAATTAGATACATTTATTGAAAATAGTATGTTACTGAGTGAGAGTCAGTATGGTTTTAGATGAAATACATCTACAGCATTTGCCCTAATGGAAACAGAAGAAGAAATTCCAACTGCAATTCAAAACAATAAATATCAAGGATTTCTATTGAAAAAGAGTTATACCTGTAGATCATTCTATTTTAATTTCTAAATTGCAAACATATGGTGTGTGAAGAGCACTCTTAAAATGGATTAAGCAGTTATTTGAATAATAGATAACAGTATGTACAGTTTGCTGGTAATATATCTGAGTACATACATGACGATCGAATGTGGAGTTCCACAAAGGTCTGTTTTGGGACATAAACACAAGTACAACTAAGTACAAGTACAGACTGTACAAGTACCATTTGTTCCTATCTTCCACATATAATCTTTAAAAAATAATTACTGAGAGGAGCCAGTTGAGGTGGCTCGGGCATCTAGTCAGGATGCCTCCTGGACGCCTCCCTGGTGAGGTGTTCCGGGCATGTCCCACCGGGAGGAGACCCAGGGGAAGACCCAGGACCCGTTGGAGAGATTATGTCTCCCAGCTGGCCTGGGAACGCCTCGGGATTCCTCCCGAGGAGCTGGCCCAAGTGGCCGGGGAGAGGCAAGTCTGGGTCTCCTTGCTTAGGCTACTGCCCCCGCGACCCGACCCCGGATAAGCGGAGGAAGATGGATGGATGGATGGATGAAAATTTTCCTTTTGTTTATAGTAACACCACTGAAAGTTAGAAAAAAGAGTGTTTGTGTTTCTTTAGATCTAACAGTAGCCATACAAGAAATGTTTAAAATTACATCCTGAACATTTTAAATTAATTTTCTAGAAAAAGACTAAAAAAGATTTTTGCTATCTCTTTCATTATATAATACATTCAAAAATAATCATTGGTTGTTTTTTCCTGTCAAAAGCTGCCCTAAATATTGCCTGGTGTGAATCAAAGAAATTAAAATGAAGATTAAAGTAAGCACCAAGCAGTCAGCCTGCAAGGTGTTATTGCAACATCACTCAAAATCCTACAACAAAAGCAGTGATCAACCTCTCCAGTCAGACAAAAATACTCTCTGTTGAAATTTCCAGAGAGACTAGTGCTAAATATAACCAGTGCTTTGCTCCTTTCACTGCTTCTTCCTTTCATCTGTTCATGTGCCCATCAATATTTTAGCTCATTGCCAATAGCCCAGACAAACTGTTGACTCACGGAAGCCCGTATTTATGTGGGTATGTCCACATAAAGGCTCATAAATATTGGATGTGAGATCACTGATGAAGTGTAATAAGACTCCTGACATGCAGTGTGACAAGTCAGATCTAGTGTTGAGGTGTCGCACCCATGACACATGTTTAACTGACACAAATATACTAGGATGGCGATAAAGACACATACTCCCACACAACCCAAAGGACAACTTAAAGGGGCTATATCGTGCAAAATCAATGAAGTTTTCAACCATAAGATAATGCAATTTTCTCCCCCACCAGAGTGCATTTTGGATTAATTCATGCATGTCTGAGTAATCCTCCTGAATTCTAGTCTCTGAGCAGCTGCCCTTCCCTGTCTTAGAAATCGACTGAGTGTTCAACTAGTGACATCACTGGTTGAAAGTTGAGTGCTACAGGTGTCTGCACAGCCCCTGCAGGCAGAGCGGCTTACCCCTGGTAGATTTTAAAACACACCCTCGTCCTTCTCACAGCCAATAGCTGCTTTGGTTTTTGGCAGCTTAAAACACTTTTTTGTTGGATTTTTTACTTTCTCTGTGGGAACACCTGTTTGACTGCATGGATCACAGGATTTAATTCTACATTCCTAAAGAACAGTAGCTGGATCAAAGAACAAAGATGCCTGATGGACAGAGAAGTAAATGGCTACATGCTAATGCTAATGTGGGTTAGCCATTTATCAAGCTGCTTATGTGATCTTATAACAGCATTGTGTGGTTAATTGATCTGTAGCATCTCAGAATATACAGTAAACGGGTGCTAACAACACCCACAGCTTTTTTATATGCTGGGCTGGAAAGATTTGCTTAGTGGACGCAACTGTGTTGGTTTGGGCTAAGTTCTAAAGCCTGGAGATTTAGCAAATGAAATAGGCTTCATTGACTCTGTTTTTAACAAAATAAATTAAATAAACCAAACGTCTGAGCCCTTAATATAATAGAGTTTCATTGTGGTACTCTGTGCTTTTCAAATTATTCGTGAGAAAACTTTTGTGATGAAGCTTAGCACTGTTTGTTTCAGTTTGATCTGCTACCGGCTGTGCAGCGCAACGTAGCATAGCGTTGAGGTGCAGGAGGTGGGTTTATAGAGAAACGAGCCACTTCGGGGTCTAACATTAACTACAGGAAAAAGTTACGTTTCAGGACAAAATAATACTAAATTAATTAACACCAACGGTAACATTTTATCATATATATATGTCTATCCCAGAAGTTCAAAGCTGTGAAATAGCATGATATAGTCCCTTTAAAGATAATAATTTACCTAACAGTCATATTATTGGACCAGTGGAGGAAGCCAGAGTACCCGGAGAGAACCCACGCATGCACAGAGAGAACATGCAAACTCCATCCAGAAAGACCCCAGGCCAGATTTTAATCAACAAGCTTCTTGCTGCAAGGCAACAAATACCACTTGTGTCACTGTGCTGCCAGGTTAAAATTGAAGCGGTGAAAATATTAAAGATAATTTTAAAGATCAGTGCTATAAAAAGTACTTATACTCCTTTAAGGGATTAATTCAGATTTTTTGTTTGTTTTTTTGTTGTGTTTTTCGCTTTTGTTTTGTTTTTTACGTGTGCTGTCTGGTGGTGTGGCATTCAGAATTGGTGTCTGAGTACCAAGTAGTAGCCAACAGATTTATTTTCACAAGTGGAGAATTTTTGCTATTACTATAGTACTCCACTTGATATATCTTTATTACAAATTGCCTTGGGTCTTTTTATCTGTTATTATGGACACACAGACAAAAAATAAAGGGGAAAAGAGAAAGAGAAGATAAAGAGAAGTAGGCAACTAAAAAAAAGTTAAGAGAAAGATGAAGGAGAGGAATGGGAACACAGAAAATACAAGAAAATATCCCAGTTTGCCTCCACACCTGCAGGATGGCCAAGAGAGGAAAAAATTAATGACAAATGGACTGAACTTATATAGCGCTTTTCTAGTCATACTGACCACTCAAAGCTTTACATTGAAGCCACATTCACCCATTCACACTCATACACCGACAACCAACATGGCTCGGTAGGACGATGTTTTTGGGGTTAAGTGCCTTGCCCAAGGGCACATCAACATGTGACTGGAAGAAGCTAGAATCAAACCTACAACCCTCCGATTGCAAGCCAACTACTCTACCACGCAAACCAAACAATTCAGATTAAAAACTACTCCTCTGCACACAATTTCTTCTGGTTTTGGTTTATTGTCATAATGTTTAATATAATGATGCAGCAGCATCTTACTCAAATTAATGTCCACACTTCGACAAGGCTACGCTAAACCGAGAGGAATTAAGTCATTATTGGAAAATGTTTTGTGAATAGGGCTGCAGCTATCGATTCTTTTTGTAATCAATTAATATAGCCCTTTATCGATTCGATTAATCAATTCGTCTGATATTTTTTTTAACGTTTTTAAATAACCAAAGCAAATCATGTATAACAAAACATTTTTTTTGGCTGTAATATGATCAAGCATTTTCCTTTTATCTCTCACAAAAATACAGAACTAAGCCCATTTATTTATTTATTTGACAAAATAACAGTCAACAGCAATAATGTAATTTAATAAACTAAATAGTCCATCCAGTTTTTTGTGAAAAAGCTTTTGTGAAAAGTTGTAATGTCTTTGTGATTTTCTACCTCGCAAATCAACTACATCTCAGAACATCACAGATCATCTCTGCTTTAAATTTGGTGCTACAGTCCCAGACCCACCCTGGTCCCTTTTAGCCCCTCTTTATTAACCTCCTGGATACGCACCTGCTCAGCAGTACTGAACGTTATTAATCATTCAAAAACTCACAGGAGTCTCTGTGTCAGTTTCTTACTTTGGTCGCATCGCAGCATTAAGTGTGTTGTTTTTGTTTGGAGCATTTTTTGTCACAGTTAGTTACGTTACTGTTTTCATCTGTCCACACGCAGATACTGAAAACAGAATAAACGCAGATCTCCACTTTGGCCAGAGTTTTTTAAAAGATTTTTTGTGCCGAAAATCTACGATTACGTGTGGATGACAGGCCAAACCGTAGAACAATATCTCAGATTTGTGAGACACCCGGCTACGTGTGGACAAGGCTCTCTTGCGATGGAACGTGAATAATTTTACCACTGAAAAGCATCCAAGCTATACATCATAACTTGTCAAACAGCATCATGACATCGCTACAAATACATTGTTAAAACTTGCAAACATCAAAATACAGCGTAGGTTACTTTACCTTGTTTTAGAGATGCTTGGTGAAAAATTATGTGGATGTTTTCTGATGCTGGTTCATTGAGCTTGTACTGCTGTGGTACGCCAGCTCTACTTTGCAGTAAATGGACTGTACTTTGTTCTCTTCTCTTATTAGAATGTAACGATCCCAAACTTTACACATTTTCTGACGTTTGTGGGCATCTTTACTCTCCTCCATCCTGCCAACTAAATTCAAAATGTATCACGTGCTGCTTTGAGTTTCGCACAAGTGCATCCAAAGCAGCCTTCCATGTCGAACAATCAGATCCCTGCTCGTATGTGTGCGTCATAATAATTTAACAAAGCTTAGAAGCAGAGGTTTTGCCCCAAGCAATTTTTGGAATCGAGTAAACCGAGTAACTTGACGAATCGCTGTGGCCAAATTTGTCAATTATGTTATCTTTGTTTGATAAAGAAGTTATTTTGATAGTCAGCAACATTTAAAAACCTGCAAGTGGGTAAAGAGTTTTGATTTTTGATTTCTTATTGTTTTTGAAGAATGTATCTTCAGTAAATGAAGATAACATATAAAGCACTCCACACCCAAGCAATGCTACCTGGAGGTCACATAGCAACTTAAAGATCTTCCATAGTGATTTAAAAAAAGGCTCTTTGTGACGAACAGCAAAGATTGAAACAAAGAGTTTTTTTTTTTAAAGGAGTTATCACAAAAACTCAATACCATAAAGCATGGTGGTAGCTCAGAATATATTACATCAAATCACATCAGAAGAATGGGACTTGATGAAAGAAAGCATCTACAGTGATTGGAGCATTGAGCACAGGGAATTGTCGCATGTCAGAGGAAGCCTTCAAATCAAGAGTCAGCAAGTTTTGAACACGCAATCAGTAAAATGTTATATAATTGTAATACAAAGTCCGCATGCCATAAAGGCCCAGGGACATTTTCATGAATGGCTTTTGGAAAATAACCCCGTATTATAGTCAATTAAAGCGTGATACAACTCTTGTGTGGGGTCTACATATATGCTTTTCTTTGTGCGCATTTGACTCTGTGTCGGTGTATAAAAACCCATGTTAATAACTATGAATTATATTGTCATTAAAAGCCTAGTAGGTACTTGACAGCGCTTCTGAGATTTGCTGAGCTCATGAATACATTTAAATTTTTAATAAACAGACAATAATAAGGAGAGTCAGCATAAAGGGTAGGAAAACAGTTTGTCAAAACGTTCACACATACATTTTGTGTATGATTGTGTGTGCCAGTGTGTGACATGGTCCACATAAACCCGCACACACAATTACCATGTTATTTCGAGGCCCTCCCCTTCAGTCAAAAGCTTCTAAAAACACACACATACCTTCTGTAATAAAGCTGTGACGTGTTGCTTTAAAATATTTCCTACAACATCAAGTTTCTACTCAAGATTTCAAAGGCTCAGTTTAGCATAAATGGGTTGAATACGCTTCAGGGTGGGCTGAAAAATAAGTCTGACAAGACTATTTTGATGAACTGATATGATGAAGGTTTGTAGAAATAATTTTTCCTAATTTCATCATCTTGTGGTAGAATATATGACAAGGTCTCTGCACCTAAAGATTAATCAACCCCCAATTCAAATTAGTTTTACTAAAAAAATAGCAGCTTTATAATTCTTCACTGTACAAAAAGATCTGCAGATTTCACAAAAAAAAGCTTCTGTTGTAACAAACCATGGTTGAACACTGGCTCTCTCATTCTGCGAGACAGTTTCATCACTTTCCACGATTCCCACAGCAGGTCAGGATCAGCCAACATCTTCGTGGTCGCGGCGCTCACTGAAAGGTGAGGATAAGACCGTCACTGTTGCCATGGCGATAGGGTACGTGTATGTGGTGGGGGAGACAGCGAGGCTGCGACAAAAGGCAAGGCCAGATCAGACAAAAGCCTCATTGATCGGCTCCGAGCTGGATACTGACGCGCTGTGACAAAACGCTGATCTCCAAGCAGCGTTCAGCCTCGTATACCTGAGGCTCCTTGCTCTCATTATGCCATTCCAGAAACTTTGAAAACAGCAAACGTTCAGACATTTAGACACTAAAGTCTAAAGTAGCACTAAAGCAGGCTGATATGATAGCCTTTAGCAAAATACAAAGCTGACAAGTTAAAAATCGCAGCAGCTGAACTCCACTAGCACCACCTGGGTTTTGCCCCCTTATTTAAAGGAAACAATGATTCTGAAGCTTCAGCTAACAACTGTTGTACTTATATAGTTTAAATCAGAAGTTTATATACCATGAAAAAAAAGACACACTCTTTTACCCTCACTGTCTGAAGCTGACTTAGACCAAATTTATTTTATGTTAGGTAATTCAGAATTATGCAGATTATTTGTATTTGTTAAATGTCTTAATAATGAGAGGAATAATAGCTCAGAGATTTATGTTATTCATGTCTTTAAAACCACAGCTTGGACAATGATAATAATCAGAGCAACACCTATGCTTTAACCACACTGCTGAAAATGGGAAGACTCAAGGTGCTACTCTGGCCCAGTCAAAGTTCAGACCTCAATCAGATTGAAATGCCTTAATGAGACCTTACAGAGCTGTGCAGAAACAAAGAAAAAACCCAGATCAACCTTAAGAAATGAAAAGGAAAAAATAACGAAAATGTCTCAACAGTGATGTTAGTGACGGATAAAGTTGTGCAGAAAGGACTCATATTAGAGCCATGCTCATGACACATGAAGACGCATCCATCACTATCATCTGGGTTTTTACTGATGCAGCTGGTTCTGCAAGGTTTTGAATCATAGGATTGGCTTTCTCCATCACAGTATTGACAATCAAGATGACTTTATATTCCCAATGACAGTAACTAACCTATAATTTTTTTATTAGTTAATAATCTGACTATGTCAGCTTTTTTATTTTGTATTAATATCTTCTTGGCTTTAAAGGAAGGAAAAAAAGTCTGTTCTAATTTTAAAGAAAATAGAACGAGATGTGTTTAATATTTGTTTAAGCAATAAATAACATAAACACACATCTTTCAGGTCAATATTTAATTGCTAACCAAGGTGCTAAACGCATAATTTCAGCTCTTTAATGTAATGTATAACAAATTCTCAAAATGACCAAAATGGTTGATTCGTACAAGTCAACAGGTACAACAGGTGGTATTTTAAACTTCTAATCAAACATATTTTCTTTGAAATTCCTAAAAAAAGCAGCCATGACCTCAGATAAATAATGAAGAATGTCTTCCTGCAGGGAAAAAACCCATTATATATACTATTATATTATTTGCAATGATACTCCATATTCCATGACATATTTTCCACCTTCATTCTCCTATTTTAGGCACAGTAGAACGTCCATGACATTTTTATTCAAGTCTTAGAAATTTTAGCCACTTTTACTGTAAATCAGTCCTAAATGAAAACAATATTGATTTGAGTTACAGTGGACCCACAGTAATCATGGGGGTTATGAACCACAGCCACCTGCGAATAATCAAAACCCTTCAGTATTTGAGACCCTGTCTATAAATGATTACAACCATTTATTTCAGTAGTTTAAACACCAAATATACCTTGACATTAATCAGTACACACAGTGGAAATGTCTTCACATCAGTCCAAAAGCTAATGTTTCTCCACTCTTGAAGGTCCAGTCAATCTGCGGCAAATCAAACGAATGAGGCTAGATTGGCTGCTTTGCAAATACAATGTAAGAACATGTCCAGTAACTCTGCACCAAGCTATTTCAGCTTCTCACAGTGCATTTAAAAAATAAAATTATATGTGCCTACAATAAATTCCACAAATAGGAAGGTTGTCTGCCAATAACGTGGTGTTACGTTGCACAGAAAAATTATTGAAGAGGTGAATCCACAAATAGGCAGTGTTAGGGAGAATACTTTGTAAACGTTTTTAGTTACAGAATACTGAATACCTGCTTTAAAATGTATTTTGTAACTTATTACGTTACTTTGCTGAATCCTGGTACTGTATGCTAAATACCTTGAATACCTCCCCTTAAAAACAGCATTTAAGTCTATTAAATGTCACAAAATGTGCTAGTAGATACTCCCGTAGGAAAACAGAGGGCATATAAATGCCAAACATGAGGTTCTGACTGGGAAAAAAATAAAATAAAGAACTGTAATTATTTTTGGCACAATACTGTTACCTCTCAGTGATCAAAACCCAACCAAACAAACTGGTTTTTAGCAGTAATATCTCTTTACATTTTATTAATTTTATATTTAGTCACTTGAAATGAAGTTTAGCTGTTTATCAGCCACAGCCAATTAGGCTATTAGCGACTTTTTGTTATAAATATGCAAAGTATTGTAAACTGACATTCATTGCACTCCAAATGGAAAGCTTTTATCCTTGTAGCCATAATTTTCGAGAAACCCATCACAACAAGCTAACATCATGTCAGATACAACCAGCACTGTAACTGTGAGAAATGACCTAACTAACACGATACAGGCCCTGTCAAAAAATGGACAAAAACAAACAGTGGTAGAGTATTTTGTTTTGTTTTTTAACATCGTTGCAGTGTCTTAATTTTTTTAGTGACTGTCACATACCTTGAAAGGCTCGCCAGCTGGATACTTTATGTTTCTAGTTTGCCTTTCACATTGTCGATGTGTGGTGTAATTTGTTGAGACCCGCCAGTGAAGTTTACACAAAAATGTAAGAATTTTCCCACCTGGATCATCACTAACATTTGCAAAAGATATTTTAGGTGGTCATACGAATATGCCGCTTCCTTTATTGATACCATATTACAGCTGCTTCACCAATCACCGAGCTTTACCTGCATACTTCGCAGTTTAACAACAGAAACATAAGCAGTGCGACTCTATGACTAGCGTTGCAAGATTTGATCTTTTCCCTCTTTTTAACCACCATGGCTTTAGTCGGGCTTTTGGAATGGTCAAATGAAATCTAGCATCACTTGAAAAAAAACTGAACTGCGAGAGAGCGCCATTGAATGCACAATTTCCTTCACTGCTAGTATGTTTATTTGGCTGCGGTTGTGGCTGCAAACACCCCAGCTCCGGGTCTGAATCCATACCTGGCCACTCACGTTAATGCTGGTGTTTGATAGTCAGGGGTGTTTCGGCTATAGGATCTCTATGGTTTCGGCGGCATGTTGTTTAGGGGTATTATGGGATAGTCTACACAATGCAGAGAAACACTCTTCCCAAAATTTATAGATTCATCTTTCAGGTGGAAAATGGAAAGCACACAAATATTCCAATGGTATTATGAAAGTAACTGTATTCTGAATACCATGTTTGAAAATAGTAACTGTAACAGAATACAGTTACTCATAATTAGTATTATAAATACGGAATACATGTATTCCGTTACTCTCAAACACAGCAAATAAGCGGTGGTCCACTGTATCTTATATTATGTCTTAAACTGTATCTGTATAAAAGAGCTTAATTCCCTTTAGATTATATTGTTCACCAGTTGAGGTGTGTTGAAGTATGTTTGGATTCAGTTCGCGTTATGTTTGAGCTCAGAGGTTTGGTGCGTCAGTCAGACGATGACGTCATACGTTCGTTTACCCCCCGACAGAGTTTTACCGCAGCAGTAGCATTCAGTGGCTACAGAGTGCTGTTACAGAGACTCTTACCAGAGTGTCAGAAAACCACACAGACACATAATCCTACAACCGTGTTCCTGTATTGCATCAGTTCTGCCTTGTCACCGGATGTGTAATCTCTGATTGCTACATAAAGAAGAGTTCAACCATCAAACCTGGCCTGGTTTCTGACCACACCCCTCCTTTCTGAGAAAGAGTGCATGCTCCCCTCTCTGAACCAAAAACCGTGTTCTAATCGACACTCAGGGTTGAAAGTAGATGTCAACGGACGAACAGCGCCCCCTTAACCCTTTCTTCCAATTAGCTACACAACAGTATCCTTTTAGTTTGTCTTTTCTACAATTCAAAGTAGGGCAAGTGTTTTATCCAAATACAAAACAACAGAGTGCAGGCTCCTTCCTTGTTAAAAGAAAAAAAACGTTATGCTGCCACATTTTGCTTGATCCTGTTTATGTCTTTCTGTTTGTTGATGGTATGATTTTAGACGGGTTGTGGAAACTAAATTTCCCCTTTCTTGGAAAATAAATGATTATTCTATTCTATTCTTCTAACTGAGGAGTGTCCCCTAACTAAATATGAATTTTATTTTATTTTGGCACAACCCATTTCCTGCATCACTCAATACAATAAAAATGTTTGCTTCCTCTGACAGGAGCAAAGATTAAAATAACTAACCTGAAGCCCACTTGTTTATCATCAGGCTAAAGACGTTATGGCGCTCAAATAGACATGTACAGTGCACATATTTTTTAAGTTGGGGACCCCAGCAATTCGAACTAATCTAGGAAAGAAGTTTTGAAACATTCGCTTACCAATAAAAGTATGTTTTTATGATTTGCTAGCTTAGTTGACAGTCCCTTTTAGGTGTTAAAAATAAAAACAACCTATTCTAAGGAGATGACCTCCACTCGACAATGAGTGCTCCAAGACAAAAACAACCAGGCGTTCTTGCTGCCATTTGTTCTTTAGAAAAGGATCAAAGCCTCACAGCTGTCACTACTAGACTTGATCTATTTGTGGCTTGCCTCTTGAATTATTCATATAAGATTCAGAATGTATTTTCGGCCTAACAAAGAACTAAACAGTTCAATTTTGCAACACTCTCACTTTATGCTTTAGAGCTTTGTAAAAATGTTTTTAGATCTTAGAGAACCAATTCATATTAATTTTCTCTTAGTGTAGTAACTTGGATATTTCACTGCAAAATGTGTGGTTGTGTCCTGTGCCACAGAGTATCCTGCAAAAAGTATCCAAAAACGTTTCAGTTTTAGTAACAACAAAAAACTTCTAAGTCATTTATTTTTTTAAAGCTAGACCAAAATGAAAGTATGAATAATATGAATAATTGTGAAACTGAACTTTAGAAATGTCTTTTTTTTTATAAAAATAATAACAATCTGAAGAGTGTGACATGCGTTTTCGGAGTTTTAACATGTAAATATAAATTGATTTGACTGTATGTTTTTAATCGCTGTCTATCTGGAAGGTGAACCTTCACCAGTCTCAGCTTTCCTCCCAATATTGGCCAAAATATAGCTCCATTCATATTAAAAATGAACCCCAACCACATTCAGTGTCCCTGCTGGAAAAGAAAGATTCCCCCAGCTTGATGCTGACACCACCAGGTTTTTCTATGGATATGTTTTTCTTTTTCAAGGTGCAGTATAAGCTTTCTTCCTCTTAATTTGTGTAGAAGCATTCAATTTTGGGCTCATCTGATCACAGCACCTTTGCTGCATGTTTACTGAGCCTGCCGCAAACACTTGCTCATATGTGCTCATATACGGTTTTTGGAAAACCACAACCAGGATTATATAGTGGATGACTTTCTTCTTGCAACTGATCCATAATGGCAAGATTTTTTGAGTGTATGAATGTCACTTAACCTGTAAACAGACGGACCCACCTGAGCGTCTGATCTCTGCAGCTTCTCTAAAGTTGCCATGGGTCTCTTTGCTGATTTTCTAAGTAGTGTTCTTTTTTGCCCGTCCTGTTAGTTTACTCAGCTATTATATTATATATATATATATATATATATATATATATATATATTATTAGCTGTTATAATCTGTTTACTGATAATGAACTGTACAGCGCTCTCTAATATAGTTTTAAAATCTTATCCTTTAAGTTATGATCTGTTCCTAACATTCTCTAAAAAACTTATGAGAACTTGACAGAAAAGCATAAACTGCTTGTATCAAGATATACGCGTCAAGTCAAGTCTGATGCCAATTGGTTCTGTCACTGGAGACACATTTTATTAAGGGATATCAGAGTAGAGAATGGGTGAAAACAGGTTTTTATTTGGAAAAAATGAAAAAGGTGAAAAACATGCACCACTGTTTTTCTACTTTGTGATGTTCTTTTTTTTCATAAAACAAAAATACTGTTGGAGACAACTGGAGAATTGAATCCCTAAATAAAACACAGACTTTAAAAAAACTTCCAAACTTCCCACAAAAAGAACCTCACCTATATTCATTCATTGAATATATCTAACTATATAATTACTGCACCTAAATTGTAAAAAGATGACAAAAAATTTAAAAATGATACCGTTATTGTCCCCTAAAGCTCGTTGTGGGAAAAAAAAAATCCTTTAAAAAACAGATTTCTTTGAGACTTAAATCCCCAAAGAGAAAGATATCAAACAATATTTTGATAAAGAGACAGGGAGTAAAGAAAGAATAACACTTACAGAGAGATATCAAAAAAGCATGAATTACTTTAGGATATAAAATGGAAAAAGCATTCAGTAAGAGCTGCCTTGATAATAAAGGTAAAAAACTGGCCCTGATTGATGTGTTATGTCCTGACCGTTAATCGTCAAAACACTACTTGCTAAACAACACAGATAAACTGAAAAGCCTCTTATCATCCACATCCATTTAGCTAAATCACACTGCAGTGTGGAAGAAAAATGTGCTTAATGATCCATGAAGATGATGCCATCACTATCACTAACACTACCAAAGAAACAGTAAGCAAAAGACAAGAAGAGGTGCTAATCTGCAGAGAACTCTGAATTTAAAGTAAAGATTTAGTCTCTGAAAGGTCTCTGGAATAAAACAGTCTGCAATTTTTTTCTATGAGTTCTTCTATCAATTTTGTTCTTTAAAATTTTTACCTGATGACCATCTAAAGTTGAACGTTCAATACCTTCAAAGCAGACTTATTATTATTATTATTATTCTCCTCCACTAAATACACCAAAAATGGCTCCTGTTTTCAGAAATGTTGTATGCTGAGCAGAGCGAATCATCATTTAGGCAGACAAAATGTCGGCATGGAGTTGTAATAGTATTATTACATTCAACTCGATACATTAGTCTGTCACGGAGCAATACAGAGACACACAAAACAAACAACCATACAAGCACACACTAAAAAAAAGCATTGTAGAGACCCATTAGTCACCATCCTGTGGCGACTGTGGCTCAGTGGTAGAGTAGTTGGCTTGCAATCGGAGAATTGTAGGTTCAATTCCAGCTTCCTCCAGTCACATGTCGATGTGCCCCTGGGCAAGGCACTTAACCCCCCAAATTCTACATTGTCCTACCGAGCCATGTTGGGTGTCGGTGTATGAATGCGAGTGAGAGTGTGATTGGGAGAATGTAAAGCGCTTTGAGTGGTCCGTAAGACTAGAAAAGCGCTATATAAGTCCAGTCCATTTACCATTTACCCATTACATGAACCGTTGGAGAAACCCTGAGAGGAAATCCACATATGCACAGTGAACATTTGTATTCCATGCAAAAAAAGTTCAGGTTAGGGATTTGAACCCTTCTTTTTAAATCCCCACTTCCTTTATAAATAGTTAAAAAATAAACTCTACACACTGAACTCCACTAGACCACTGTTTTGCATGTAGCTGCATACAGTAAATCTGTGTTTGAATTAGTGCATAAGAAACACTTTGTAAATGGTTTAGTAAAACAAAATTCAAACGTATTAATTGAGACACTTTTCCTGATTTAAGCTGTGTCATTACCAGTAGACACAGTTGCTTTAGGCCTGCTTCATATGTCAGAATGTTAAATTGTTGCAAGTGGACTGAAGTGAGCCGACACAATAATACACACTTCCTAGGTGTATCACTGCATGTCAGCTTGCTTTCTGATTGGCTACACATTCAAGCAGGTGCATGCTCATTTCTCCTTGTAACATAGAATACACACTGCAATATTGGGCAGAGACAATCCAACATGTTGAATATTCCCCATTTGTGATTGGAGCGTTTCCGATGTCCTTCCGAGCAGAGTAGAGCGCTCTGAACACACCAAACTCAGCTGGTTACTAATCACGCAGATAAAATACAAATTAGATTTCTCTTGGCTTTCTTTAAGCAATGGGCTTCTTTTTGCCCAGTTGTAATGGACTTTGATTATGAAATGGATGACTAATGGCTGTTCTGTTGACACATTATTCCTCCTGAGCTGTGAATCGCTGCATCTCCTCCAGAGTTACAGTAGGCCTCCTCCCTGCTTCTTTCACTAGTGCTCCCTTTGCATGGCAGGTTAATTTAAATCAGCAATTTATGCAAACCCCCTTTTTTGCCCTAGGCCTAGTAGTTCGGATCCACAAAACAAATTAGACTACCCTTCAGAAGATAACCTTGGTTTTAATATTTTTATTTATTTTTTTATAACAAACATAGCATACCTTTTTTTCAGAATAGTTTGTATTTACAAAAAATGCACAGAAAAGCAAATAGTTTATAACCAGATGAGAAAAAAATGTTTCACAAGAGAGACAACTTATGTGATACGTATGAGTTAGTTGTCGCAATTCTGTGCTAATAATGCATAAACACAACAGCATAAAACAGCTCAAATTAGCATTTCTTTTATCATTTTAATACATGTCTATAAAAACACTTTTGGATCTGAACCTGAAAGTTAGAGACCCCTGGTTTATTTGGGAGACCTTGTTTAATCACTCCTTATTTTTGAATGTTGGACTAAAAAGAACTTTGTGAGATACTCAAAGCTTGGGATTCCATTGTATAATCACCCCTGCTTTAAAATTCTCCCAAAACTCTCCCTGACCTGTTTGCTTTGTTAGGGCGCTTTCACATGGTACGGGAGTCCGTACTCGGGTACGGTATTTGGTCAAAATCCACTTATTTCGTACCATGTGACCACAGACTGTACCGTGCCAGAATACGGCCAGAGAGACCTGCCTTGGAGGTAGTATCCGAGTCCAGGTACGAGCGGCCACGTATCATGTGAACACAACGCGTACTCTGGCCGTACTCAAGACAATAGACGCGCTCCATGCGGAAATGACGACATCGCCGGCCGAAATTACAGAATCACCTCGCGACCATACAAATACCAAAACAACGCGATTCAAGCATCCCACAGCAACACAGCAGGTTACAAAACTTCAGGTAGCAGCTGACCAGTAGACCAGTTTGTTTACATTCTAGGCTGTCGCTCGTTTTATGACGTCGGTACTTCTCACTCCCTTGTTTGTTGGAGAACTAAGACTTATTTGTATGCCGCCACCTGCTGTTTATTTGTAGTAAAAGACTGGATCCCAATACGGTCAGAGATTCGTGCCATGTGAACAGAAAAAATTAGCATTTTCTCTGGCCGTTTTCTGGTACGGCCACACATGTGAAAACGGCCTTACTTTGTCTTCATTATGCGTTTTCTTCACTAAGGTTCTCTAGTGAATAATATAAAACCTTTAGAGGACCGTTGGATGCACAATGAAATTAAACTACACACAAATGGTCCTTATTTACTAAATTCAGTGACATCTGAAGGCAGTTGGTTGCTCTTGATGTTATTTAGGTGTCGTCCAAGAAAACTTGTGGTTACGTTCAGGAAAAACTTTGGAATAAAATCAAGGAGTGTATAAAATTTTCATTCAATATAGATCTTTTTTCATTACTGTAGCCCTATTTTTCTGTATGACTTGCACAGAGATGTTGACTAATCTTTAGCCAAAAACGCTGCTGAACAGGTGATGTAAAGGCCACATACCATGTATGTGCCAGATCAGGGAATCACTTAAAAATCTGACCTTTAATCCCCCTTTGTTGTAGCACAGTCCAACAAAAACACACCACCTCCAATTGTGTAAAGGTCAAAGTTTGATGCTGCATTTTCAGCATAACATCATATCGGTTTCTGACAAGACAGCAATTGTTCACAGCCTGTGAGATCAGTTCTGCTTAGATTTTTCTGTGTTTTAAAGTCATTAACAGCAGTGAAAATGACAATAGACCGGGGAGCTGTCTGGGGTGGCGATTTTTTTCATGAAACCTTGGGGGCACACACAAATATGGGCCGCTACATAGTTTTCTATTATGTCACTATTCTGCTCCTGCTGGCTGACACCGGTGTGCCAATGATGTTGGAGGAAGAGAAAGGGGAGGGGTGCAGGGGATAGTTCTCCCCCGGGTCTTTCCCAAATTAAACAGACAGGGATCGGAATCCACTGTAAGTATAAAATGGTTACAGTCAGCCACACCCTGACTTTCTTCCATATAATACGCTGGGCACACAGATCTGCATTTTAAAGCAGCTGCAGGAAGCAGAACAGAAGATCCTGTCCAACACAGACCACATCTGCATGGCAAAAAACAGAGCCCAGCACACCATGTAAGCCAATCATGAAAGTCATCATGATCCCTCGTAATACGGCGTGGGAGATGGTGTAGACATGGATCAAAGAGCTCCTGCATAGGATCTTGGTGACCATCCCCACCGTGTCCGTGCAGTTCCCCCGGGTCCTGCACTTCAGGTTCCTCCAGATTCTCATGCAGATGAACCAGTAGCAGAACATGAGTACAGCCATGGGAAAGAGAAAGACCTGGCCGTGCCCCTGGTGATGTAGGTGTGCAGCCCACACGCTTCCACAAACGGTCCCACACAGTCATAGACAGTTGACCCGGGTCGCACATTGCTTAGGGAGAATATGAAGTACTTCCGTGGGCTGCTGGGGTGTGTGCAGAGGCCACTTAGTGATGATTTTACATAAAGGAAGGCCAGAAATGTTACGTTTTAATTTTTGTGTTTTTAGTGCAGTAGTCTAGTAATTATATTTCCTTCATTGTGGTATCTGTGTGATGAACGATTTGTGCCATTTGGCTTAATGCATGAGGAATGATGATATCTACGTGAAGTAAAATCACTAATACTTATAACAAGAAAGAGAGGAGAGAAGGAAAACATAATAGAAAAACATGTATAAACTGTTGAAAGAACTTAAACCAGAGAACGGTATTAACGAGGAAAAAAAAGTAAAGCAGAGCTAACAGATCAGATGAAGAAATGACCAGAGGGTGCCTCGCCCGGTGGGTAATTCAATGTAGAGCCGCCCCTGGAAACTGGCATGAGCCAGTTTCTAGTTTAATACTTCACATGTTGTTGGAAGTTTGAAGAAAACAACAGCATCAATGATAATCATTCGTATACATTTTAGTGGTTCTAATAACAAAAGCCGAAGCTTGGGCCCAATAAATGTAGTTTTATCTAGATGTGTAAGTATAAATCGGGACTTTGGATGGACTAGGAATGTCCAAAATATGTCTTGTGAAATGATTTTGACAAGTACAACTATAGCTCACCAGCACAGAGGGTTGATGCAGTTACTTTTATCTTTAGTACTTCTTCCAAGGAGGTTATGTTTTTGCCAGGGTTTATTTGACTGTTAAAAAAACTCAAAATGTAGAATGTGGATTTTGATAACATTTTCAGGAAATGTCCACAGTGGGACCAGGACCAGGTGACTGGATTTTGGGGGTGATCCACATCAATCACTGGGGGGGACTGAGCTGCCTTGGCTGAGGTCTGCACTCTCTGAGGGCTTTTCTAGCTTTTTAAACAGAGGTTTTTACTGATGCAATCTTCCAAACAAGAAGCAGACAATTTTAATGTACATATTTGACAATACATAGAACATTTGTCTTGTCAATCCATCCATCCATTATCTTCCATTTAATCCATGGTCGGGTCACTGGGGCAGCCGCTTAAGCAGAAAACCCTCGAATTCCCACTCTGCAGCCAGTTGTGCCAACTCATCCAAGAGAATCACTACGTTGTTGATACCAATTCTCCAACTTAAGTGGTCTGAGGAAGAAAAAGAAGTCTCGGTGGACTAGCGATATGCTTGCATATAGTAAAAAAGGCAGTGTTGTCGAGCCAAGAGAAAATGGTGGAAGACTCAACTACAGGTTTAATTTGAGATCTGCAAAGGCAGATTGAGAAGATATACAGTAATTTAACTTTGAAAAAATTAAAGAGAAATGTTCTTCTCTGAAATCATAATAATAAAAAATAAAAACAATCTGTTGACTTTTTTTGCAACAGTTGAGAGACAAATCTTCCAGATAGAGTGACCCCTGAACTAAATTCCACCAGGGCTTACAATGATTTTGTCATCGTTTTTTACTAAAACAATTCGGAAAATTAGATGGTCAGTATGTACTCCAGTGTCAAATGCATTAATTCCCACCCAAAACCAATGTGGGCAATAGAAAAAATGACAGAATTCCATTAACTAAAAAAAACATAAAACTTGACTAAATCATAACCCAAGTAATCTCCTCGTCTTGCTACCTCAATATTTTACCATCAGTTTTTCTTAAAGGGAAATTCGTTTTTATTTTTTATTTTAAACCTGAACCTTATTTTAGCTATTTTTTTGTTTGTCTACTCATCCTGAGAAGTTTGGAGCCAGTTTGAGGTGTTCAGCAGTATTTATACATCCAGTCTTGATCAGCTGTATACGTAGAACAGGAGTGCTCGGGGCAGCCCAAACGGCGCTTGTAATAAGGTTTAATCTGCCCCAAAAGCCTTAGTTTAACCATGTTTATATTGTCCTAGGACTTACGAGCGCCTCGGAAGTTCTTATTGATTGTCTCCTGGGCCGATTTGCGGGCTTAACAATAGAACAATAATAAAACAGTGACGAATCTGCCGCGGCATCTGCAGATGTGAGTGCTGTCTCTAAATAATGTCTTATCTGCCCCAAAACTTCTTCTTTTAACCGTGTTTTGTTATTAATTGTTAGCACAAGTCCCCACGGAGTTCAGAGCTTCTCCGAAGTGCTTCTCTGTTCTCTTCCAGGTTGTTTCAGAGGCTTATAATCCAACTACACTAACACGTGTTTTCAATTGCCTCACTGCCATGCTCCATCCTGGTTGTAGTCTAAGCAGGACTTTCACTCTGTGCTCTATGGCAGTCGGTGAGACACAACTTGCTACTGCAGACATCAACATGGTTCGTGATTGCATGTTTACAAATTGCATTAACCGAATGAACAACTAGACTAAGTTAAAATTCCACAGGTTTCCTTTCTGCAACCTACACAGACACAAACTACGCAGCCGGTTAGTGTAAATTAGAATTGGTTGGAATAAAAGCCTGTAAAACCCCCAAAAGCTTAAACCACAGCATTTCTGAGACTTTTCATACTCAGTAAAATATTGCTAACTTTTCATAACAAAACATGGTTAAATGAAGGAGTTTTGTGGCAGAGAATGCCTTATTTAGAGGTGGCATTTTTCCTGCCGTCACGACTGCCATCATATGAATATCTACTGATCATGACTGGATATAAGCTCTTCCCGAGGAGACACCAAATGGGTACAAACCTGTCAGGGTGAGTAGGCGAACATAATAAATGCTAAAAATAGTGTCCGGGTTGAAAAAAAACCTTTCCATTTAACTTACTGTCACTGGTGTTATGGATACAAATCAGAGGAGTCTTTTTAAAAGTAGAGCACATACAAGAGCAGCTGTTCTATCTTCTGGATCGAACATCACACTATACCTTGTGAAAGATGGATGCAGCCTCTTAGTCTGAAAATGTACACTGATGAAGAAAAATAATAAGCACATAGCTCAAGAAACATATATTTACCAGGCTTTAGTAGTTAACTTCATAGGATTAATTATTTCAGAATATAAACCTTACATAAGCTGGTTTTAAATTCCTATCAGCTGAAAACGAAGAAAGTCAATCTGCATCACTTTGACAACAATGGGGCTTCTCATCAAATTAGTGTGTGCACTCAACCGGAACATCCTGCCAGGCAACCTGCGCAGCAAAACACGACATTTGTGAGCAGACACACATTGACTCATGATTAAAATGCAAACAAACAGACATGCATCCCACCTCCAACAACATGTACACCCTCATTCCCCAGAAAACATGCTCAAACACACTCAGGAACGAAAAAGCAATCCCTAGAGAATATATATAAACACTAAGGACCAGGATGAAGCTATCTGCCTTTTCAGATCGAATTAGTGCCAATTAGCCTGTGGGAAGTCAGAGTATCACATCAGAAGCTAGTGAAAAAAAAGCAAGTAGACAACAAAGAGGCCCCACAGCTGTGATTATAACATGGACCACTTTGCCACACCACCGGAAAACCTAATGCTCTTATTTTAGCCAGCAAAAAAAAATTAATAAAATAAAATAAAAAAAATGCTAAACAAAACGTATTAAAGTGAATTTATAATTGGGGGTTTATAAATATCATACCATAATACTAAACAAAACTTTCCATCCATCCATCCATAACTGGGTAGAGGAGTCAGTATAGGCCCAAGGCAGAAGCAGTGGTGGGTCTGATTATCTATTACCTCAAATCAAATTGGTGGACATAAAATAAAAATTAGAATATTAACTGGTCATTAACTTTTAACGGGCTGAAAAGAAAATCTGAGCTTCCTAACAGGAATTAATTATTGGCTCCAAGATGCCAACGGAATGTCTATATTTGGAACAGCAAAAAACTGAGAAGCCGGTGTTCTTAACCGGGGCATTCTCCATCCTATGACAAGCCGTTGAGATCAGGTTGATGAACAGACCCAACAGGTTCAGTGACAGGATCTGAATTAGGAACAAGCATGACTTTGAGAATGTAGACATCTTTGTTTTGGTTAAAAAGGATTCAATAGCCCTAAAATGCATCTTAGGTACTGCCTATTCCAGCAACAGCCCCACAAAATGCCTCAAGTAAATTAAATGAGGAGAGACTGCAACTTATGTCAGTTTTATCTGCTTGTTAGACAGAAAAATTTGAGACTGTGATGGGGACATTATGACAATGAAGCTGATACTACTAAATCTCAATTTTCTGCAGACCTTTACTCAAGCAGTCATCCTATTACAGAACCCATCCTCTCACAAACAAACCAGCCAGACTGTTTTTAATGTGTAGGTACCACAAACACAGTCAGATGGAGGAAAGCTAACCAGCGAAGCAGGAGAGCTTAGGACATTAGTTTTATCCTGAAGGTGACTAAGATAAGCAGCGCAGGCACAGAAGGGTGGATAGAGCAAAAGGGCAACCCTGTGGATTGATGACATGTTACAATGAAATGAACAACCGGAGGCTGAAGCGCTGCATTGTGTTCAGATAATATTAAACAACAATAACAGGTGCATGCATGTGATTTCAATGTGTATGCAGGGTGAGAGTGCATTGAAAGTTGAATGAGTTTGTTGCATTTAGGTGAAATTAAACGGATGAAAATGGTGACAGAAAGGAGAAAATGTGAAAGAAAGTGGAGGGAAAGGCATTCTCATATTACCCAGCCTCCATTTTAGAGTCCCTTATTTTGGTTTTGTCTCCCTCTGTCTGTGTCCTCCCTCCCCTCAGTCAGTCTGGGTATCACCTTCTGTAATGAATGCACACTCTTCGACTGCTCAGGCTGGCAAACCTCTAAGTGAGGCTGCAGGTCTGCCAAGGAAAGCAGTGACATCCATCCCTCCCTTGACTCGCTCACGGGTTTGTGATATCCCAATTCTCAACTACTTCAAGGTCATCGCAATCAAAGCTGCAGAAGGCAGATTTGCTTGTGTGCGTTTGTGTCTGTATGTTAATAGCGGAGTTATAATGATTGAGGAAATGCAATGCAGAGGAATAAAGACAGAAGATAAGTGGATTAGCTTCATCCTTTTTCCCCCAGACGCTTCAATAAGTGGGCACACCCTTAAACTAAAACCTTGAAGAATCTTCTAATTTAATTTCAGCATTCACTCTCACTGGCTACACACCAAACATTTAGTGAATGTAATAAACTAGAAATAAGGTTCAGCTGTCTTTAAAAGTTCTTTTTCTGGTTGAAACCACAGTTATCAGAAAGGTCATAAAGTCTCCAAAGGATCTCAGTGTATAAAGTTTTCAGTTAGAAGAAAGGTAGAAAAAAACATCCATAGTGTTCTATATGCCTCATAGCACATTGAAAAAATGCATCACAAGTGGAAGAATACTGGACAATGGTGATGTTAAAAAGACTGACGGTTTCTTCCACATGTATTAAAAGAGAACACAGAAACTAGGAGAGAAGCTCCAAAGAGGCTGATAGGAATACTAAAAGAACTAAAAGAAGTGTGCAATATATATTGTACACACATTAACCCAAGCATGCTATTGGCACATGCTGACTACATGTTTGATTTTACATGTTCTACAGTCTATCTAAATGATTGAATAAGTGTGTGGCATATTTAATCTTTCAGATCGGCCATATATATGCAAAGTCAATGCACAAGAGGGGACAGAAAGTGCTGTGCCACTTAGGTAGGAGGAAAGTCCAGAGGCCAATAATCCATAGGGTCATTGGGCAACAGATGATTTATTACGCATTTAAAATTCTGAAAACAAATGGAAAAATAAAAAGAGTACATTTGGAAAAGAAATGATCCAGAATGACTCTCCTCCTCGGTGATGGTCTCCATTAAGGCAGCCAAATTTTCAAAAATGAAGTCAAACCAGGACATTTTTAAAGCAGAGAGACAGAAATATTTTTGCAGGATAGGAAAGTCTTTCAAATATTTTTTATAAAACCTGGCATTTTTCCCAAGGGTGTAAATATTTCTGAGATAATTTGTATGGACTAAAATATTAAACTAAATTTTGCTTTGCATCTCTTTGGGACATGTGCTATTAACTAGCAAATAGATGACAATATGAAAGCACCGTTGTGACCGCTGAGCCCACAGAGGCCAAGCATAGGCCTTTCTTTACTCCATTGCTTAATGAACAGATAACTGACTTCTGTGGTGAGTTGTTCTAGTTGATACTGAAAAGAGGAAAATAGAACAATAATTTAAGGGAGGTGTTTTAGGACACAATTTTAGATCAATTTACAGTATGATGAATGTTCTGTGACCTTTGGGCGTCCTCATGTGTAAATGGTGACCAATGATGGTGTCTGTTAGATTGCAAGAAGTCTATGCTCTACTGCACCTGGAGATATAAACAGTAACAAATCATTCCCGTTCACCTCCACCTCTGTCTGCTGTTCTTCCAGTTGAACAGAGCTTTTCAGCGCTTTGGGAGTACAAAGAGAGTTCCCTAAAAGGATACATTCAGAACCTTGATCTGAGACCATGCAGTAGAAACCAGGGCCCTCATTTATCAAGCATACTTATGCACAGACCCGTGCGTATGTCGTGCCTAGGAACAATTCTACGCATTGTGTGGTATTTATCAATTTGTACTTGTGCGTAGAAATGTTCCTAAATATAAGTACAGTTCTGATTGTTCTTACGCACAGCATCTCCTGTTAGAACGGAGGAACTGCAACACTGAAACAGTTTTACTTTGACCGAATATTTATCTCAGCAGTTTATCGCATCCACCAAGGAGCTCATGTTGGTGTCTGTCTGTGTTATAACAAAATAACGTAAAATTTATGCAAAATTATAATTTTTGAATTTTTCAATTTTATAAATTGTAGCAATACACTTTCAGGAAATGTTTGAAATTTGCCTAGAAATACATAATTTAATGTTGCGGGTGATAATGCATTGCGATCCTGTCACCCGCAATCTGCGCTCTTCGCCCCCCCCATATATTTTGTTTTTTTACTACACCAAACGCTTCAGCTTAATGGGATGTTGTTACACCTTTAATTAAAAGGTTTGCAAACTGCACCGTGATAACTGGGTCTCTGTTCTGTATTTCTGTGTCTCTGTTATGTATCTCTGTTCTGTATTCTCCACACCACAGACGGTCTCGGCAGATGACCGCTTGTGCTGAGCCTGGTTCTGCCAGAGGTTTCTTCCTGTTAAAAGGGAGTTTTTCCTTTCCACTGTCGCTTCATGCTTGCTCAGTGTGAGGGATTGCTGAGAATTACACGACGCAATCTTCTGTGGTTCTCTAATGTCTACATGAAACATTGTATTGTAATAACTCTTCTTGTAAAGTGCCTTGAGATTATATCTGTTGTGAAATGGCGCTATGTAAATAAATTGTATTGAACTAAATGGTCGTGCTTATCATTGAAGCAGAATGTTCTTTTTTTCCCTTGCTTACTGATGGCAGCACATGCCATGTCTCCAATTACGCATGGCCACAAGAGAGTCAAACGTGATGATCGGAAAACCCTTTGTATTAGATCTGGTCCAGCTGTGTACTGACAGATGTTTTATTTTATGTAGTTTAATATTGAACCATTTTTTTCCTTAATTTTGCAACAGGAACATCTCCCCTGTCCCGACCGCATACTGCCTGTCACCTTTGTCCCAGGCGGAGTTATCTTTTTTATTAGTTTCCCCTGAGCTGATAGAATCAAACAGCAATGTTGCACCTGTGTTCCTCCTTGTCTTACTTAAGATCCAGCGAGCGCTTCAGTCCTTGCTGGATCATTGTCGTACATTTGTGTGTATCGTCTTGCCTTGTGTTGCTGCACTCCAATAAAAGAGCACCTCACCTTTGAACTCTTTCACCTTTGAGGTCCTTCGTCCTCCATGCAGCAGAAACGCGTGACAGAATCACTGAAGTTCCTTTTTTCGCTCTCTTGGAAATTATTTTAAGGAAGAACGTGAGGACTCAATCAGGGGTGTATGTATAAATATATATATATATATATATATATATATATATATATATATATCAACAACAACTGTGTATATATGTAGAGATTTTCACCTATATATATATATATATATATATGCAACAGGTCGCAGTGGTATTGATCGTGATGTTTAAAACAAAATTCTATTAATCTCTCTTTTAGTTCATGAAAAAAGCCCTTCGACAATTCACTTTACACTAAAAAATTTCGTTTTTTTAGTCATATTCAGGAATGTTAGTCCAGATTAATTCACAGCTACCCTGTAATTTATTAGGTTAAAAAAATGATCGTTTGACAACCCTGATATCTAGCCATCATCATAGCCCCCCTGGAGAAAATTCAGTGTAAGGATGAATAATGTTCAGAAATTGTTTTTTTTAAAATTCCCTTTAACTTTTTTTAACTTCATAATACTCAAAAATCTGTATTTTCTAATATAAAGTAAACTGGGCAATTAGGTTAAAAGAATTTAAATATTTTTTTGAAGACATTTGAGCAAAACTTCCTAAAATGTTCAGTCTGGAACAGAACAGAAATATAATTTATTGTCTCACAGGACATGTGTGAACAATGTTCCTAAAAAAGAAAAGTTTATCGAAATACCAATTTATTCTAGCATTGAGCTAGAAATGATATTCTATTTGGAAGATGGCATAGTTACCTCTTCCCTGGTGTGCTCCTGCCTTCTGTGTGCAGGTCGGCTTCTCTCTCACTTCCCGCCTCTTAGAAGCTTCTGGAGTATACAGTCTATGGTCCGGTTACGTCGTGCTGCATTCAAAGTTGTCGGAAAATGGAGCTTCATGCGCTTAAAGTCCGATTTTACAATTTACAATTTTACAATACTATTTATTGATTTCATAGACGCTGGCTGGGGTGGCAGCTGGGGTGGCAAGGCTTTCTTTTAGGGTGGCAACTGCCACCCTATGCCATCCGAGTAGATCCGCCCCTGGACTCAATGCATTTGACAGATGATGTGGTATTACCAAATATGGTTAATTCAGGGGGTTTCTGTATGCAAATGACTGTGAACGGGCACGAGAACCTGAGTACGTACAAGTGGGATTTATCAACATCTGATTGCAGAGGAGCGTGCATACGAGAGGCCACCGCATGTTTCATAAATCACACTTTACGTGTACTTACGCACATCCTTAATTTCCTCCGTAGGATATAATATAGGAACATTTCTACGAACGTTTGATAAATGAGGGCCCAGGTCCCTACATAAGGTGTTTGGATGTCTCTCTTTAAACTTAATCAGTGACACACTAAGGACCTAATCAGAACAGCTCTTTTTTTCTTTTTGTCAGACATGCAACAGCTGATGTGGAAACGGTCATTTTCATTACATTTCCGTTTTCAATGGCCCCCTTGTGAGGATGCGTAAAAAGCCTTGAAATAATTTTATCTCTATGGCAGCACCATAAGCTTACTTTGAAACGTTTTGAAAATTCCAACATTTGATTTAAGCAGATGTTCTCTACCTTAACAAGTGTTTATCTCTCAATATTTACACTTACTTGCAAGAAACAAATGTCTTCAAGGTAGATGAAGATCCAACTCCTCCACTCTGAGCAGTAGGTATTTCAGAGTTCAGAGCCTGTGCAATTGGGAGGGATAATCTGAATCATCCTTTTACCTAAACCTTCCCACATTTTACGTTCACAACTAATAAGCTCAATTTATTTAACTGGGATTTTATGTATTTGACCTATACAAAGTAGAGCATAACTGAGAAAGTGAAATGAACTTTGACTTCTCACAGTATTGACTCACTGAGGCTAAATAAACTGCACTGCATCTTTCTTTAAAGTTTTTTTTTCTTCCAAAAGGTATTACAAATCATTCAGTTTTTTGCTTTTATTTCACAATTATGCACCACAATGTGCCAAAGGCTTAAAATCACAATAAAATGTATATAATGTGGTGTTAATGTGTCAAAATGTGAAAGATTTTAATGACATGAAAACTTTTACAAAGCACATCCTAGGATAACTGATCAAATATTGTATATACCATGCCTCTCTTTCTTGGTCAAGAATAGACGCAGTGGAAAGTAAGCCTATTGGCACGTATTAGGGTCAGTGAGTAGAAATCAATAGAGGACCTGCAGTGAGCTAGGCCAGCATCCTGCTTTGTCCCTCAGAGGACAGCATGGGATGTTAACGGTCTCATCAGAGATCCCGTAAAGTTCATCACAGCTGATTTTGTACATTTAATGTTCCAGATTACCCTATGGACAAAATAATAATCTAATTATATTTACATCATAATTTTTATACCGTTAAAAAATCTATATGAATATAAAATTACTGTTTTCAATCTTCAAAAAACAAAAGATAGGAGTTAAGACCTAACAGATGGAATACTTTCAGACAAAAAGAAGAACATGTTCAACCTAAGGCTTCTTATACACCACAGGGAAGGCGCTATATGTCCTTTATGACTGTTGATGCTTTGCTCATATCCACTGTATGACAGTTTGGAAACAGAATCTCATGTTTTTCTCTTTACATTTTGTATAGCGCGTCTAAGTAGTAGTGACAGGAAGTGCTGAAGGAAACTGGAAACAGTCAAAAATGTTGATGGAAAAACATGGAAAGCCTGGGTGCAAAATACAAACTTTTTCAGTTCTGCCTAACTGGCTTGCAGCTATTTGGCCCTCCAAACAAAGCTATTTGCTTCTTTCGAGCTTGCTTACTTCATTCTAATGAAAAATGACCAGTCTCTGACCTCCCATGGCAGTTATTTCACACCTTTACTCAATTCATTACTGCTCCAAAGATTGCTGCATTCAAGCTGTGCACCTTCAGGAGGGTGGTGGTGGGAAAATGGAAAACTCTTGAGGAATTACCAGTTTTTTACTGTATAATCACGTCAATGTAGTATAGAATTATTTCTTGAAGAACACATCAGTGAGATTAGCGCCACTTAAATTAGGATAAATCCAGCCAAAAAAAAATCTTATTAAGACCAAATGGTAATTCCTGAAGGGAATACATCCACCCATCATCTGTTGCTTACTCAAGGTTTGCTGGTAAAGTTATCAGCTCTAGGAGGAGAATCTGGAAATCCCACTTGTCAGGGACAATTTTCCCCTGTTAACGAGGAATTGAAAGAATTCCTTGGCAAGAAATTTACTCAATGGTAGTATCACACTAGAACAAGCTAGTTGACAGTCTTAAAGAAATGAGATCCTTTTGGGGCTGTGATGACTGTGGATAAAACACACTATCCACTGCACACACTGCTCAGGAGACGCATGCGGCAGAGTCCCCCAGTACTGCCTGGTTTGACATCTTATCAGTTTCCTTTTGCCATAGAACCAGGGGCAGACTGGGACAATAATTCAGGCCAGCAATTGAAATAATTCCTTGGCAAGAATTTGATACCATTCCAGACCATCACCCTCTTAACACCTAGAGATAGTTAGGTTGATTACAAAACTTAAAAATAATAAAATAAAGGCTTACGGTGTGCCCACAAAGGGTTTTTTTTATTTTTCTTTCCCCAGCAAAATTTATATTTATTTTCTGCTGAAATAACCTGTTCTCAAATTACATTATTCTAGTTCATCTACTGTACATCTATACTGGTAAATATAAAGTCAGTGCAAATAACAAACGGATTGACATGAATCCTGGGTTACCTAATAAAATACAGACACAAATTTTAGAGTGGAAATGCGAGTAATTCTCAAGTTTGAACCTGCCTGGTTTCTCCTGCCAATGAATATTTTTCTTTAAGAAAGTTCTAATCTCTCCTTACCTATGTCATCTTCTCTACTGCTGCCCTCTAGTCCTAAATCTCCTTCCTGGCTCTGATTTTTCCATTGTAACAAAGATATGAAAGTAGGAAAAGCAACATTTTAAATTAGAATTACTGTGATAATTTGCCTCAAGACCCTTTTGTCCCAAATACATTTTTTCCCCGAAACTTATATTTTCTTTTCACCTTTGCAGACTCTCCCTGACCCTGCCTACTGCGCTTAAAAAAAATCTTTATGTAGACAGGAGTAGTGAGCACAAGTTCTGCACATGGATGAAAGAGAGTTGGGATTATTCCCAGAATCAACTGAGTAGTAAGTAATGTAAAACAGGCAACATTAGTATTATTAACTAGCTTAACATTATATATTGACATGTATTAATGGATCATAATTTAGCTAACATTATCTGCATGCATCAGCATAACTCAACTGCAGCTTTTTTGGAGAAAACTGTCAAAGGTTTTTGCCTTTTGCTGGATCTGGATCATTAGTTGAACATGCAGCTCTGCTGCCAGCACCAGTCTGTGATTAACTGCTTCCCGCTAGCTTGTGTACGCTTGAGGTGGGTTTAAAAACGGGTGGGGAAAATAAGTTACAGCATATTAATGGCTTAAAATGCTAAAACAAAATTGCAGGGGACAGAGGGCACATACACAAAAAGTGCGGGAGACATGTCCCAGAAGTACCCTGCGTCTGTTACACCAACGTCCAGTACTATGGGGCGCCGAATGTAACATGCAATATTTCGTTGACAGAATGACTTTTGTGTCACGAAATGCATATATTCATTACGAAACCATGTTACATCGTAACGCCGTTTGTCCACGGAATACACAAATTGGTTTGCAACACTGAATAGAGCAAATCGTTTCGTGGACTAAATTGACTGGTGGCCTTTTCCTTTCGTGGACATAAGGCTGAATGCACTATTCACTGTCGTAGACTAAATAAACTTTCGTCCACAAAAGTATTGTATTGTGTTACAGGAATTATGATGTGTACAAAAGGGATTTATTCTCCACGGAATAGTAACTTCATAACTTACGAAATTCTTTTAGTGATGTATGCTTTCATTCCGTGGACGAAATGCATAATAGAATACATTTCGTGAGTCAGCAGTTTACGAAATGAATTATGTACAATAGAATGCACAATAGAATCACGAAATTAGTTTTGTGACTTGCTACATTTCATTTCGTTAGTCAGCAGTTTACGAAATGTACTATGTGTCACAAAATAGTAACTTAACTTACAAAATGAATTCAGTGACATTGCTTGCATTTCGTGGACGAAAGGCTTTTACATATTCATTTTGTAAAATGCTGACTTACGAAATGTACTGTAGCAGTTCTATTGTGTGTATCGTCCACGTTATGACTGCTACAGTACTGATTTCGTGATTCTATTATGCATTTCGTCCACGTAATGACATTATCATGAAATATAATTCATTTTGTAAACTGCTGACTCACGAAATGAATTGTAGCAGGTCACAAAACTTATTTCGTCATTCTATTGTGCATTTCGTCCACGTAATGATATTACGTGGACACATAATTCATTTCGTAAACTGCTGACTCACGAAATGAATTGTAGCAGGTCTCAAAACTTATTTCGTGATTCTATTATGCATTTCGTCCACATAATAACATTGTCATGACACATAATTCATTTTGTAAACTGCGGACTCACGAAATGTATTCTATTATGCATTTCGTCCACGGAATGAAAGCATACATCACTGAAAGAATTTTGTAAGTTATGAAGTTACTATTCCGTGGACAGAATGCCTTCTATAACTGCAGAGTTGGAGAATAAATCCCTTTTGTACACATCATAATTTCTGTAACACAACACAATACTTTTGTGGACGAAAGTTTATTTCGTCGACAACAGTGAATAGTGCATTCAGCCTTATGTCCACGAAAGGAAAAGGCCACCAGTCAATTTGATCCACGAAACGATGTGCTCTCTTCAGTGTTTCGTGGACACAATGCAAACCAATTTGTGTATTCCGTGGACAAATGGCGTTACGATGTAACATGGTTTCGTAATGAATATATGCATTTCGTGACACAAAAGTAAGCAAAGGCAATGGAACCGGACCGCATTAGACGAGATGATTTGCATTTAAATGGACTGGGACAGGCAACTGTTTTTACATAATTTGCCGACTGGCCTGTTACAATTTGAGTGAATCACACAGTTCCATGCGTGTGGCCATGTGAACATGGGGGCTGACCATGCGTGTGGCTTGTGATGGGCCGATGGATGATAAATCCAAGGCACGGGCTGCGGCGCTGCGCAGAAGATGAAAAAAGGCTGGACCGGCCCATTTTGAGAGAGTAATGGAAGGGGCAGAGGGGAGGGAGGAGGCTGATCAGGCGTGCGGCATATGTACCACTGATGCGCTTTGATGGGAAGATGGATGATCAATCCAAGGCACGGGTGCGGCGATGCGCAGAAAAAAAACAAAAAAACTAACACACCAGCCCATTTTGTTACCGGCCCACAAATCAAATACCCGGTAAAATATATGGCCAGTCCGGGTCTGTATATCTCAGATTGGTAGGGAGGAATATTACCTGACATGTTTCGGCGACACACCTCCGCATTCATCAGAGCTGTCACTCACTCACTCACTCAGGGGACATGCACTGCAGTCTCATGAGGAAACACAGCTTATAATATTCTTATGATATAAGTTTTTCTTGTTCCCAAATACAAATAATGTTAAAGTATTTGTTTGAAATAAGTATACATAAAAAACATGTTATTTTTGCCTTTCTGAATAATGTATTCAGGTTCAGCTCGACCCCTATTGGAGATGTTACACGAGCTTACTGCCTGTATTGCAAGGCTGGAGATAGCCCCCACCCTTCAGATAATGAATAAATGGATTTGAAAAAATTGATACCCCTCCCCCAAAAAATCAATCAATTGCTTTGCAATTGATCAATTGGATGAAATTCAATCGGATGAACTGTAATGCTAGTAATTTTAACAGCATTTTTATGCTGCAGTAGGTTTGATAAGTTGGCTAACAATGAAGTATGTTACTTGCTGACTCATGTTAGTTGTATTTCACTCAAGAGAACATTGTTCATATTATGTATTTTATGCTGCAAAAATGAAGACTCTTATTTGTTGTATTTGTCAGCTATGGAAAGAAGAAGATAACCTGGGGTTCAACACCAATATAATAAGGAGACCCCCTCCTCCTCCTCCTGTCTTCATAATGGTCTTTGAAGTGACTATGAGTCACTGAACTTTTTGTTGATAGCAGCATGACTTTGAGAACGTATGTTTTTTTAAATAAAGAAATAACATTTTTTGTCAGAGAACACCCTTTTTTGATGTAGTGGTTCCCAAAGTGAGGGCACATCCCCAAGGGGTGGGAGCCTCGTCGTTGCAGGGGCCAAAGAGTAGAAAATATGATGAAGCATATCTTACCTTTGGCTTTGTTACATAAGACAGCTGCAAATGTTCGACTGAAAAAAATTAAAATAAAACTTGGGATCAGCATTTTAGGCCTCTGATTCCATTCCAATCTTTTTACTTGAAATCCCATCCAATTTTGAGTTCTGATCCGATATCTTGCCTTTAGTACATACATTTATAAATTTATAAACAGTCAATATATTTTTAGCAAGTTACTCAACTTAACTTTTCATGACTAATTTAATTAATTTTAATTACCATAATTATTGAAAATCCCATGAAATCGAAATCCTACAGAGTATTAAAGGTCAGCTGTAGTTTATATTTCAGACAAAAGTAAAAAGCAAAACAATTACTTGGTACAGTTTTATTAAAAAAAGGTGTTTTCAGCTACCCCCAACTGTTATGGGATCATATTCACTCTGTTATTGAGTAAATATAGGTATGAGAAAGCCCACATTATTCCAAGTTTGTAAATTGCAGTGTTATTATTGGTGTTTTCACTATAAGCTGAAATATCCTATGCTCCTGAACTATGCATAGATTTCCGACGCTATTTGAATACACTATGGGGCTCATTTATCATGATTCCCGATAATGATCGCAAAATTGCGTGCAGCGCTAAACGTTTGCGCGAGTGGATTGTCCTTAATTTGTGGGTGATTTACAAAGATTGTGTGAGCAATTCTCAACAGGCGGAAGCAGCAGTATTCAAAAGACGAGTTTGCGGCCGCTAATGCGACCTGCGCCATGGCTAGAGAGAGGAGGAATAATGCGCAATGCTTACATAGAAAACGTTTTGCTGATTGGAATGTTTGTATATTTGTATTGAAATGACTTTAGTTGTAAAGTGCCTTGAGATTAAATGTGTTGTGAATTGCCGCTATATAAATAAAAGTGAATTGAATTGAATCCATCATGCGTCTTTGGAACAAAAATTAGGCTAGAATGCTGTGAATTCTGTTTTTTGTTTGAGTAAAAAATTTAATTCATGCGGTGTACATGTGCTGCGCTCTGCTGCATGAACACATCGTATTGAAGGGTTAGACTGGTTAAAACTGCAGCATGTCTGATTTTTTTTTAAATGTCATATATAATGCCAATTATTATTGTGGTATTGTGTATGGACTCCAGGAAGGTTAACCACTACGTGAGAAACTAATGAGGATCCACTAGGATCATGTGCGCTCAGTACATTTTTACCAGGTGGAGACATGATGAGTGCATTGAGTTATGATGCATCTTTGGGGGAAAAACAGGTAAATATTTACATAACTCTCAGGTTTATGGCCATTAGAGTGTTAATTACTCTTAGTTTATATTGTGTGTGAATGACCTTTTTTTTGTCAATAATAATATCATGTTGAATGTGGTAGCGCAAAATTAAGACCTGCTTTTAAGAAGTGCTAAAAATAGACGCTAAAATAGATGGCGCAAACATGTTTATGCTAGTTTTACATTTTTGCTGTTATCTTCTAACTTTTGTAAAAAAAGATCTTATTTATGGAAACGTCATAATAATTGTTGTTTTAGGTTTATTAGATAACACGAAAATCTTTTTTTTAAATGTAGACCAGTTCGTATATAGCTTACATAAATAATATCTATAAATATAACATGAATGTAATCTAGAGTGAAGCTTAACTAAACACCAAATCAGTTTCAGCTTCCATCCATCTATCATCTATACTCCATACAGAAAAACCCCAGACTGGGATTCAGGTATTTTGCAGAGGTCAGCTCTTGTTTGGGTCAGAGAAAAACAGGACATTGAGCAGGAAAGGACAGGCAGATAGCATCATCATACAATTGACAATGGAAGGATGTAAGAAATAACGGTCAGCAGAAAATTTCGTTAGAGCTGTGTAATGGTAAAATGTATTGCCCTCTCTTAGGTCTTAGAGGAAGTTAATTCTTATGTGAATTGGTGTTAATGATGGAGTGGGAATCTTTATTGTAAGCATTCTTTTATTACATATATAGTTCTTATTTGAATTAGTGCTGATGCATTTTTAATTCTGACTGTGTTACTCATGTCTAGATAAAATGTTATATTGATTCTAAGGTACAAACAAGAACTGATTGTATGTAAACATTTCATCTTGACTTATGACAAATTTTGTTATCTGGTGTTACACTTATGACAGATCATGTGAATGTCTTTCTCAGCATTATACAAAGTGGCCCTTATTGTTATCTATTTTCTGACTAGTGAAGTGAGACATCCATTATTCCCTCATGACTGGTCTTGTGATTATCCTCTGATGCATGGTTGTAAGGAGGCTGGTCTTGACAAAAGTTTGAATGAACCAATCATGTTTTGTGTGCCATATGTAATGTTAGGGGGGAGTTTCTCTAACTTTGTGTTACAATATAAAACTTAATGTTTCTGTTATATACTCTGTCATTGTTTGGTAGGGTGACCCAGAGAGGGTAATTTATACCACTCTGTAAGCTAAATATCTAATCTGTTTTAATAAATTCTGTAAACTAGTATTTCATCTGCTTTAAGGAACACTGTGATCCAGTATTTGATTTCTTGTATTAAAATCTAAAGAAAATTAAATTACTCTCGTCTCCTCTCTGATAAAAATGAACATGCATGGAATTGATAGAGTTTAGGTTTAAATTGAATAAAGATTAAAATCCTTCAGGGGGTAAAGGGTACCGAGTACCCAGGGCCTGCAATACAGGCAGTAAGCTTGTCTATACATACATATATATGAATATCAGCCTTATCTCTTCTGCCGGGAATGGAAAGTTGTACAAGAATATGTCCACTAGAAGTATGCTATACACTAGAAAAGATGTAGAAAAAAACATGTAGAAAAGAACTACTAAGAACAGGAATTAGAAGAAATTATCAAATCATTAGAAGCTGCCCTGGATAAAGAGAGCTTAAGCAAAATACGGAAAGCAAAATTAGAATTAAATGAAATTATTAATAAACGGACGCAGTTCTTAATCCAAAGACTTCGAATAGAAAACTTTGAAAATTGTAATAAATCAGGTAGCTTCTTAGCTAATCAGTCAAAAATAAATAAAGAAAAAACAACTATATCTGTAATCAAAGACAAAATTGGGAATATAATATATGATCCTGAAAGAATAAACAACACATTCAAAGAATTGAACAATTTCTGGATAAAATAACTCTTCCTAAACTTTCAGACAGTCAAGCAAAGGCCCTGGATTCACCGCTAACAGTGGCTGAACTCCAGGAGGCCCTCCAATCCATGCCTAATAATAAAGCTCCAGGCCCAGATGGATTTCCAGGAGAGTTCTATAAAGAATTCTGGAATATTCTGGCACCAACATTTTGCAAAATGTTACAGGAAACAAAGGAAAATGGTCGATTACCACCGAGCATGAACTCTGCCAACATCAATCTTCTATTAAAACCAGGAAAAGACCCTATGTCTCGTTATCGTCCCATTTCTCTTATCAATGTTGATCTTAATATAATTTGCAAAGCTCTTGCAAGAAGGATTGAGAAAATAACACCTCTAATAATCCATCCTGATCAAACAGGTTTTATAAAAGGTAGGCTCTCTTCCACAAATTCACATTGATTAATAGATTTAATAGATTATTTCTACTGTAAAAACGTCCAAACCAATATATTATCTTTAGATGCAGAAAAAGCATTTGATAGAGTTAACTGGAAAATTTTATTTGCAACCTTAAATAAATTCGGATTCAGTAATTCTTTTGTAAACTGGTTAAAAATATTATACAGCTCACCAACAGCATGTATTAGGACTAATAATCAAACATCATCAAGGTTTTTCCTTCAGAGAGGTACCAGGCAGGGATGTCCACTTTCTCCCTCCCTCTTTGCTATTTTTATTGAACCATTAGCAGCAGCAATCAGGCAAAAATAATAATGTTAAAGGTATACAATGCAACAAAATAGAACATAAAATTAGTCTGTATGCAGATGATGTACTATTCTTTCTACAGTATTCCCAAACTTCCTTCTCTCAGGTAATTGAGTAGATAAAATCTTATTCAAGAGTTTCAGACTATTCCATAAATTGGTTAAAATCTACAGTCCTTCCTGTTCTTTCCAGGGTCCCGTTGCTGTGCAACTCCGGTGAGGAAATATTACATATCTAGGTAACCATATCTCACCAAGACTGGCAGACTTATCAAAGCTCAACTATGTCCCACTTTTAAAAAAAGTGGGGGATGATCTGACAAGATGGAAATCCCTTCCAATATCACTTATTGGAAGGGTAGCTACAATAAAAATGATGGTTTTGCCTAGAATCAATTATTTATTCTCAATGATCCCAAGCAAACCATCAACTGATTGGTTTAGATCTCTGGACTCTTCTGTCTCTAAATTTCTTTGGAAAGATAAACCCCCACGTATATCAGCTTAAAAACACTGCAGAAGTCCAAAGATAAAGGAGGTCTAGACCTACCAAACTTTCATCATTATTTCTTAGCCAACAGGCTCCAATACACATCAAGATGGGTAAAACACAGTTCTCTCGATGAGTCCTGGGTAGATGTTGAACAGACACTATGCAATAAGATAAAACTTTCAGATCTACCATTTATTAGCTCAAATATAAAACAAAATGAATGTTTTAAAAGTATTAGTATCAGCTCTTCTCTGACAGCTTGCTGGGAATTTCTTAAAAAGACAGAGACCTTACTAGTCCCATGCAGACGTACACCCATCTGGAATAACCCGCATATCTTACAAAATCAACTTTCCAAACTGGAGTTGTAAAGGAATTGAATACCTTGAGCATATGTTTGATGGAAAATACTTTATCCCATTTAATACATTGGTTACACAATAGGGAATTAACAAGAATAAATTCTTAGAATATAGACAAATTAAATCAATTATAAAAAATAAATTTAGGCTCAATACAGTTGATTTACAAATTCCAGGAAAACTTTTAGACTTTCTTAATCTTAACCCTCCCAAACTGCTATCTAAAATATACAAAACATTAAATAGAATAGATGAATCAATAGCCCTTCCTATTTTAAAATGGGAGATGGACTTGTCCATCTCATTTGACCGAAACCTCTGGTCTCAGATTCCCTTAAGAACCTTTAAATTTCTTAAAAGTCTTAATCTACGATTAATACAATATAAAACCCTTCATAGAGTGTATTATACAGGCCAACGGATGTTCAAGATGGGTTTTGCGCCATCTAATAACTTTTATAATGTACAAGCAATCTACCAGACAATTATATTCATGCTCTTTGGTTCTGCCTACCTGTCAAGAAATATTGGTACCATATATGTGAAGACCTATCAAAGTGTCTGAAATGTAATATCACACGTTCTCCCACAGTTTGCTTGCTGGGAAATTTAGATGAAGTTACCATGGCTACAAAGTCTATGCAATTAGTTCACATTGCCTTATGCATCGCTAAGAAAAATATCCTCTTGAACTTGAAAAATAAAAATACTCTGAATATTAATCAATATAGAGATCTCCTTCTGGATTACATTGGTCTAGAAACGGATTCTGCCTCCACATCTGATCAATCTTTCTGGTCTCCCTTGATCAGCTCCATCACCTAGTGGGGTCGGGCCCTTGGTTTTGTTCTGTGGGACGCGTTTGCCGATGTGGAGTTTAAGGGTTGGTGGTGACTGCTAGGGGTCCTCGGGGTTGGGTACAATTGCGGTTGGGGCGGTAGGTGCCATGAATCTCGCCTGTGGTGGGACTTTGGGGGCTTTGTGTGGTGACTCCTAGTGGCTGCATGCGGCGCCTTGGGGGGTCGTGCTGGCGGACACTGGTTACTGACCTGGTGCTGTGCTGCTCTGGGGGGGGTCTGGTCTGGGCCGGTGGTCGGTCAGCGCTGCTGCCTTTCCATCTCCCTGGGCTGGTTCTTGTCGTTGGCTCCCCGATGGCCCCTTGCCGCGCCTGCGCGTCGGAGTGTCAGCGGGTGGCCGCGGCGGGTGGCCGGCTTCTCTGGGCCCGATCAGTCAAATTGGCACTGGACATGGCTCCTGGGTCTTGGTCCAAGCACTATGCGGGGTGCTGGGGTGGGGGCCATTTGACCGGTGCTGGTCGGCCTCCGCGGTGGACTGACCGGGTGCTGGGGTGTGGGCTGGTGGGTGGGGATGCTGGGTTCGGTTGCCTCCCAGCCATTGGGCAATAGTAGCAAGGCTGGAGGGTGATGGCCTGGGGGGTTGGCTGCCTGGGGGTTCGGTCTGCTCACGGGCCCGGCGCGGCGTGTCCGGGGTATCCGAGTTGGTGCTGCGCCGGGTTCCGGCCTCAGCGCGGGGGCCCTCGGGACGCTGCCGGTGCTTGGGGCCTCTCTTGTTGACGGGGAGGCTTTTACCATCTAGCACAGTCGCTCTCCCGAACGGGGTGCGCTTGGGACGGAGGGGAGGGTGTACGGGGGGAGGGTAGCCTAAACTCAGCCTGGGTGTCTAGTGTCCTGTGTTTTGTTAGTAGTCTGAATGTTGTGATGGATTTAGGTCTGCCCCTGGGGTGGGGCCGGGCGGATGGCCTGGGCCCCCATGGAGCTCGGAAGGGCCGCTGCCGTGGGCCCCGATTTGACGCACTGGGGCCTCCCACCCCTGGTGGGTCGGCTGAGCGGGGGTGCCTATTGGGGTCAGCAGGGGAGCTGGCTTCCTGGGGTTGGCATCTTGTCACCCAAGTTATTTCCTTCCCATCCCCATTTGCCTCTGTCCACCTGCTCCTTCATTATACCATTTACAAGGCCTTGGGACGTGAGCACGTCACTGGGGTGCGGAATGGAGTTTCTGTCTTTGCTACCCGGTGGCGGCCTGCGTCCCAATTTTATTGAGCAACTTAGACACTTAACGAAGGTTGGTGCACAGATGTCACAGTGTTAAAGAAGACATGCAGCCCTCACCTTGAGTCGTTCTTCATAAACTGTAGACCATTTTATTCACCGCGGGAGTTCGCCTCGTTTGTGCTGGTCGCTGTATACATTCCACCGCAGGCGTGTGTGACGGTGGCATTACATCACCTCGCCGATCAGATCACAGAAGTGGAGAAAAATCACCCGGACTCTCTGCTAATCGTTCTCGGGGATTTTAACAGAGCTAATCTCAAACTTGAACTGCCTAAATATAAACAACATGTGACGTGTCCCACAAGGGACATGAACACTTTAGATCACTGCTACACCACAATAAAAAATGCATATCGCTCTGTCCCCCGTGCTGCTTTGGGACTTTCCGACCACTGCCTGGTCCACCTCATCCCATCTTACAGGCAGAAGCTGAAATCTGCTAAGCCTGTAGTAAGAACTGTGAGGAGATGGACTGATGAGTCAAAGATGCAGCTCCAGGCCTGCTTTGACTGCACTGACTGGAGCGTCTTTGAAGCAGCGGCTTCATCCCTGGATGAACTGACCGACACTGTGACATCCTACATCAGCTTTTGTGAGGACATGTGTGTGCAGACCAAAACCTTCTGCTCATTCAAAAACAATAACCCGTGGTTCACTGCAGAACTGAGACGGCTACGCCAGGACAAGGAGGAGGCCTACAGGAGTGGGGATCGGGACCTGTACAAACAGGCCAGGAACCAGCTGACAAGAGGGATCAAAGCAGCAAAGAGGAACTACAGTGCTAAGCTTAAGGGCCGTTTTTCTGCTAACGACCCCTCTGCAGTTTGGAGCTACCTGCAGACCATTACTAACTGTAGGAGACCATCCCCCCACCCTGTGGAGAGCCCCCGCCTGGCTGAGGACCTCAACGACTTCTTTTCCAGGTTTGAAAGGACTTTCACACCTCCCACCTCCCCCACCCTCTCCATCACAAAAGACCCAGCTTCACCCCAAACCACCCACGTACCTGCCTTGACGATCTGCGAACAGGACGTGCGCCAGCTATTTCAGAGACAGAAAATTAAAAAGGCTCAGGGACCAGACGGAGTGTCCCCAGCCTCTCTGAAATTCTGTGCTGACCAGCTGGCTCCCATCTTCACCCAGATCTTCAATAACTCCCTGGAGCTGTGTGAGGTCCCCTCCTGCCTCAAACACTCCACCATCATACCGGTTCCCAAGAAGTCCCCAGTCACTGGATTAAATGACTACAGACCAGTTGCCCTAACATCTGTGGTCATGAAATCCTTTGAGCGTCTGGTACTGACCCACCTGAAGGACATCACAGATCCCCTGCTAGACCCCCTGCAGTTCGCCTACAGATCAAACAGGTCAGTGGATGATGCCGTCAACATGGCTCTACACTACACCCTGCACCATCTAGACTCTGCAGGTACCTACGCTCGGGTCCTGTTTGTGGACTTCAGCTCTGCGTTTAACACCATTGTCCCAGAGCTCCTCCACCAAAAACTGTCCCAGCTCACCGTGCCTCCCTCCACCTGTCAGTGGATTACCAGTTTCTAGACTGACAGGAGGCAGCAGGTGAAACTGGGTAAGTTCACATCCAGCTCCCGTTCCCTTAGCATCGGCGCCCCCCAGGGATGTGTTCTCTCCCCACTGCTCTTCTCCCTTTACACCACTGACTGCACGTCGAGGGACCCTTCTGTGAAACTCCTGAAGTTTGCAGATGACACCACCGTCATTGGACTCATCCGCGAAGGCGACGAGTCTGTGTACAGAAAGGAAGTGGAACAGCTGGTTCTCTGGTGCAGTCAGAACCACCTGGAGCTAAACCCGCTCAAAACTGTGGAGATGACAGTGGACTTCAGGAAGAGACCACCATCAACATCTCCTCTCATGATCCTCAACAAGCCAGTCCCCACAGTGGAGTCTTTCAGGTTCCTAGGATCCACCATCACACGGGACCTGAAGTGGAACTCACACATCAACATAATAAGGAAAAAGGCCCAGCAAAGGCTGTACTTTCTGCGTCAGCTCAGGAAGTTCAACCTGCCCCAGGAGCTGCTGATCATCTTCTACACAGCAATAGTCCAGTCTGTCCTGACCTCATCCATCTCTGTCTGGTTCGGATCCGCCACCAGGCAAGACAAGAACAGACTGCAGAGAACAGTCAGGACTGCAGAGAGGATCACAGGAACCGATCTTCCCTCCATTCAGGACCTATTCCGGGCCAGGGTCAGGAAGCGGGCCAGGAAAATCACCACTGACCCCTCACACCCTGGCCACAATCTGTTTAGGCTCCTCCCCTCAGGTCGGCGTTACAGAGCGTTGTACGCCAAAACCACCCGACACAAAAACAGTTTTTTCCCCCAGGCTGTCGCTCTGACGAACTCTGTCTAGTCACAGTGTGTGAGTGCACTCACAAAACAATAAACTATAACTCTGCACTTCTGTACATACTCACTGTAAAATAACCCCGGCTTGGTGTATATATTATCCTTTATTATTTACGATCTGATATTTATTTGTATTTTTACTTATTTTTGTTCTTATTTTTCTTTTTTTTATTTTTTTTATTTCACTTATTCAAGTTCTGTACTGGAGGAAAAAGTTTGCCGGAGTCAAATTCCTTGTATGTGACATACTTGGCCAATAAACTGATTCTGATTCTGATTCTGATTCTGATCTGATTCTGATTCTTACACTTGCAACATTTATATGACACACGCACATGTAGGGACCTGGTGGTGGGTGCGCCTCGGCACTGGAGGCGGGGCCCCTTATAAGGGGCCTCGCCTATGGTGCCTGTACCCACTGTTTAAATGCATCTAGACACTGAGGGCCCGGGGAGGGAGATTGGGGTACCTGGCAGTATTCCAATGTCCCACCCCTCTGTTTTAAGTGCACATTAGAACAACACGCAACAACACCACAATTGAGCAGGGGGAGAGAGGCTGGGGTCTTTCCACACCCCTGTTCGTTGGACCATCAGGGGTTGGAGCCCGGGTAGATTATCAGGTCGTCTGGTCGGGGACCTAGGCTAGTGGGCTACTCTTGCCGGGGTGGGGGCCTTGGCGGTCTGCTTGTCCCCGTCCTGGTGGGCAAGGGGTCCGTCTCCCGGGTGCAGGGGCAGGGTGCTCTATCGGGGCGTCTGTCCCTGGGCCTGGGAGTATAGAGTATGTATGGGGTGTATGAATGAGTGTACAGCGTCCTTTTTTCGTGTGTCCAGTATATGTAAGAATGTGTGCGCATGAGAGGGAGGGTACGTATGAGTGTCTCTGTCTGTCTATGTCTACTTGTCAGGTTGGGTGTTTGGCTGCCCTCTGGCCTGGTGCATCTTCTTCCCCTCCGTCACTCCCCATCGGTGATGGATGGTCCTGCCCGCTGGTCGATGATGGCTCTCGATGCCTGGGGCCGGGGGTCCCGGTTGCGGCCCGGCTTGGTCCTGGTGCATGCCTAGCTGGTCCTGGGTGGGCCGGTGTGTCGGGCGGCCGCTGTTTTTGGCCGACATCCTCCTTGGATTGACTGGGGCAACTCTTATGGGGGTGCCGGGGTTGTAAGTAGGTTGGTGCCGTCCAGTGGATCGGTGGGGACTGTGCCCCGCGCCCAAGCTCCTGCCAGTTCCATGAGTTCTACTGCCTGGTCGGTTCATCTGGGGGGGCTGTCCGGTATTGGCTGGGCCCCAGATCTTGGACCTCTGCATGGGGCGGGATCTGGACCCGGGAGCCGGTAGATCTGGATGTCCAGATGCTGGCTGGGCGCGGCCTGGGGAGGGCGTACATCCACTGTGGCTTTACTGTGGCTCCCTGGCGTGTGGGTGTGTGGGGGGGGGGCCGGGTTGTTGGTGGTGGGTATTGGTCCGGAGTGGCGGCGGCGTGTATTGTCTGTCGATCGGGTGCAGGCGCCTCCTGCCCGGCGGCGGCGGCAGCAGGGGATCCTTCTCGGCGGGTCCCTGGTCGGGGCCCTGCTGGGAGGCGGGGTGCCCCTGATCCCCGTGGCCTCCGGGTCCTGTTCCGGGCCCGCCCTGGCGTAGCCGGTTTCCGGCGGAGCCCGTGGGCTCGTCCCTGCGATCTCTCGGGGCCCCAGCATTGCGGCTGCTTGGTGTTCCCCTGGGGCTTCCATCTGTTCCTCTCTTGGTGGGTGATCGGCCCTGCGCTGGTCCGCCTGCGGCTCCTGCGCTCTGTGGGACTCTGGATGCATGCGTCTCCTGCCTCCTTCATGTCTGTGTCGATTCCTGTAGGACGGATTGACGGTTTCTTACACCAGCTATCAATCACTTGCATGGGGAAACCTTATTCAGACCTGCATGCTTGCGCACACACATAGGTGTGGGGACATTGGTGTGGACGGACATATCTCAAGCTGAGGTTATCGTCATTAGTTAGCTTTTACCAGGAACTTACCAGAAACATTAGTATTGTGTTTTTTAATCCATGCTTGTGTGTAGTGAATGTGTAATTCTTAGTTTTTACTACTGGATCTGAACTATTGGTGTGGTTCTGTTCAGTTTGTTGTTTTCTTGTGTTCTTTGTTTGCCTCCCTGTCTTGTGTCGTCAGTTTGCGCCTCTACTGGTCCGGTTTCTTTTCTTCACCTTCTTCCTTCCTTCCTTCTTGTCTAGGTTTCGTGTCCATGACTTCAGGAAACTGAACCCTCAGTAATCACTAATAAAGATTTTTCCATACATATACATCAAGTGGAGTATTACAGCGAAGCTGTAATTCTCTGCTTGGGAAAGTAAATCTGTTGGGCTTGTACTTGGTACTCAGACACCAATTCTGAGTGGCAAACTGCTAGACAGGACATGTAAAAAAAAATGTCTGAAAAGAACTACAGCTATATATCAGACCTACAGAGTGCCATCCTGTGCTGCTCCAATATGGGTGGTGTAGAGCAGACCGTCAGGGCCAGAGAATTCCAGGAGATTGGGAGTTCTACTAGGTCTACCAGCTCCAACAACCCAAGAGCCGTTTTAGAATCAAATCACGTATGGCTGTGATTACCATAATTTCGGACTATTGAGCACACCTTAAAAAAATATTTTGTGCATATTTACGCTGCACCTGACTATAACCAGCATGTTTTCATGTTATAACCTGAGATATTTACACAGTAAGATTATTTTTAAACCAATTATAGTAGCTTTCTGTATTTAAGAGGCATAGCTGCCGGAAAAAAGAGGGTCAGACTTTTATTTTAAAATACAGTCTACTGAACAGCTTTTCCAAGATCTCCTGCCCCACCTTTATTGTCATAGCAAAAATTTAAGACAGGCATTGTTTCAACTTTCTTTGTCTTAGCTGCCAAGAGTGCCAGACTGAGTGGATTCCTGCTGCTGTAGTCCATCTGTTTTAAAGTTCAGCATCTCAAATTTTTAGAAATGTTATTCTGTTCAGCTTGGCACCACCAAGTGGTTAATTAAGCTGCTGTTGTCATTACACTGTCTCATACCAGTTGGCTCATACCCCTTTGAAATCAAAAGGACATTTACCTAGTGGCACTTAGAGACATGCACGTATTCATGCATCGATACAAATGTAGATTATTAAGTTCTCTACCTGGGGGCAGGCATGGAAGCTGGTATCAAATTTACAGTCTCCCAATTGCAAGATCTCTAATCTTATGATAAACCTATGTCAGGAGATAAAAGGAAATTGAAATCTGCAGATCATATTGACTGTACAGCTCAAGAACACAGAACGTTATGCATTACTAAATAAAACTTTTTAGACTGCTATCATTACCAGGGATTTCAACAAACGTGACTGCTATCTGTTAAAAAAAACATTTATTTCAATGTATAACCTAAAATTATTATTTTCAAAACAAACTGCCAATCATAAGATGTCATAAGCTACTTTCATTTGATGCCATTCCTTCCTTTGACCTATTAAACAAACCCAGGTTTAATGCTGCCAGAGAAGGCTTTAACACCAAATGATTGCAATTTCAATGGAAAGGTCAGAGGGTGAATTTAGAAGCTGCTGACAGATGATTCCAGGCAGTGTGATCGGTGTGTTATTTTCTTGTAGCACTTTGTACTTGGCACAAATACACAATGGCTCAGAAGGGGTTTGTGTATCAGAGCACTTTGGCTGTCTCTGTGCCGGTATCAGAAACCTGTAAGCTATCCTTTCTCAGACCTAAGCTCTAAACTTAGCCCTTTTCCACTCCTTGATATAGAAAATCGAAGTGAACTGACCTCTGAGATTGTTCTCTGCGTCTGATTTTAGGTGAAATGTCTCTTGCTTGAGAAAGTTCATCCTTTTTCTATGCAAAACGGACCTTCTATCATAAAAGATTGAACAGGACGTAATAAACTGTTCGTACTACTTGAACTTCGCTACTTATTTTGCTGTGTTACAGACTAATAAAAAAACTTAGTTCTTTAAGTATTTGCACCAATTATTCCTGAATGTCTATTGCCTCTACCAGCTTTGCACACGTGGAGGACATTTTAGCCTCATTTTCTTTACAAAATAGCAAAAGCAAAGGAAGACTGCATGGAGAGCAATTATGGAAGTTTACCCTTAACCATTCCATGGATGCTCTAGCTGCATGTTTACTGCTGTAAACCTTTGCTCAGGTTTTATGTTCTTTGCAACCACTTACAGGTTTTCCTCCAACAATGCCCTGTGTTTAACTCTGACTATCCTCCAAACAAATCTGACAGACTTTCAACTGATGTTTCATATCCATCCATCTCCTGCTGATGGACAAAAGATTGCACTGTGTGATGTTAAAAACTGTATAGGATGATATTAAGCCTATTTTAAGCTTCTTTTATAGTTAAGCACTATTTTGTCTTGGTTTATCACATTCCCAATACAATTAACTGAGAAAGTGTGACAAAATTTGGAAAAACTCAAGGGATGTATTTACTTTTTCAATTAACTGCATCTTACTGTAAATGAGGTCATATACAAAGAATAGATTTTCTGTTTTCACTCTAAAACAAAAAACAGTTATATTTTTTGCTGGATCTGAGACATAATCTCTGCTTGCTGCCCAACATGCCAGACAGGCCAGCCGCACTGCAAATAAAGCAGGAAAATGGCAGTATCACTTTCTGCTCGCAGCCATATCAGATAACAGCAGGCTCGAACAGGTGTAGCACTCCATCATCATGCTATATCAAATGTCAGCTGTATATTTAAAGATTGCTGCCTATTGTCAAGTTAATGTTTTCCACTTGACAGGAAAAGTCTGTGATGTTATTAACATCTGACTGAGGTAGGGAGGTAACAAAAGGCTATGTGATGGGACATCAGGTCACATGATTACTTTTGTTGGGAGGAGTCAAATGAAGGGGCCATGAAATGTGACCCTTTCCATGGAGTAATCACTCATTGCTTACAGGGGCAATTTCCATTCTTAATATGTCAGTTTTATTTTGCCCACCTGACATTATTATGTGGGTTCAGGGACTTCAAAACACACACTACTATAGACAAGCAGAACAAAAAGAAGAGAACTCTATCTTACACCATTGTCAACGTATTGCAATCAGGGATAAAGAACAATACCTCATTTGATTAAGCTAGCTTTGATTCTCTTGTCTAATGAACAAACTGTTGGAGAAAAAAATTGAAAAATAACACCAGTCATTTTGGTATTTGTCCTTTAGTACATAATGTTCAGTAACAGTGTGGCTGCATTTCAGGTTCAGGCAGCTAAAATATGGAACAGTCTTTATGAGGATGTGAGACAAGCCTCAACTCTAACGACGTTGAAATCCAGGCTGAAAACAGTTATTTTTACCCATGCATATGACAATTGAAAGTATTTTATCTGCACTCTTGCTTTTTTATTGTAATTCATAATTTTTTAAGTTTATGTTTTTTTCTGTTGATCTGTTTTCTTAATTTATGCAACTGTGAAGCACTTTGAATACCTTGTGTATGAATTGTGCTCTACAAATAAACTTGCCTTGCCTAATGTTCTGTTAAAAAGGGAATCAATAATTAAAATATCAGAATATTTTTGAAATTCATTGAATTATGTATGGGGCAACCGTAGTGCCCCATTTCCACTAGTGCCAGTACAGTGCGGAACGGGACGCTTTGGCATATTTCCATTACCTGCGTCTGTTCCGAACTGAGCGCAGCCAACCCCTTTTTTTCGGACTACCTCTGCCTTGGTTCCAAGCGTGCCGAAGCGACCCGAAACGGTCACCTATGGACGGATTGGTCCGGTAATATGATATACCTCTCACTCCTACGCAGCGCTGGTAGCCGCTGTTTGGTCTGGAGTTGTTTGTTTGTCTCAGCGTAAGCTATAATTTAAAGTTTCGAATAAGCAGAACACTGCAGTTAACTGCAAGCAGCCTAAAATTATAAAGAAATCTGTATGAGAACTCTTAAACAACATGGGGATCTTGTCTGTATATATACTATTGAATCCATGTATTTCAGAATGTTGTCTTGTTGGCTGAGTGGGTAGCGTTGGTGACTCTTGTTCAGTAGGTCTGGGTTTGTGTCCCGCTACTGGTGAAATCTTTTTCACAGTATGTTCAGGTTCACAGATATTCTTCCTGGTTTCAGAAAATACTTTTTCTAGATTTGTTTAAAGAAATATTATTTATATTTTATTTTTAAATTGTTTTAGGTTTGTTTTAGGTTTTGTATTTCAATAAATGAAACCAAAAGCACAATTTTAATGCCAGAACATTACTTTTAATTCAAGATTTTTCAATGCACTATTTCTTCTATTTTTCGTGTGTCAAAATATGATTCCCCTGGCTAACATTATTAAATAAGGGCCAAACCCCTCTTATTTTACAGGATTAGTTCAGAATAGAGGAGGAGTATTTACAGAGACACTAGGAGGTAGCTGATAGCTGGGTGATATGGCTTAAAAAATAAATCTCAGATTTTTTTTTATACAAAATCTGATTTCAGATTTTAATCAGTTTTTTTTCTTACCTGATTTTTTTTTTGGGGAAAAAGAAATTGCAAGTGATAAAACATATTTTCAAAAACCTGCTGCATCCTGTCCTGGAGCTGACTTGAATTTATTGTCCAACTAAAAACAAGCTGCAAAAGTATCCTTGTAAAAGAAATTGCATCACTCTGAGCTATGGAAGTCTAAGTAGTACATCAGTTAAAAAAAATTCTTTGTTTTCCAAAAGTTAAATCTTCAACAGCAGGAGCTTTTGTTGTGACTGCATTTTGCTGGAGCTTTTGTTAAGCTAAGCCCGCCAATGTCCTCGCCCACTCCTGTTCTTTCAAGATCATAATGGAAACACAACCTACCCATTCCAGACCGTACTGACCCGTTCCATAACGTACTGGCCCTAGTGGAAATGGGGCATATGTTCCCAAGAACAGCTCCATGCAGATGTGTTCCTAACCCGTACATATTTTTGACATTTTAAGCCCCAAATTTGTATGCATTTATTAAATAATATATGAAAAAGAAACAAAGTAGTGGCACCTTTGTGAAGTGCCAAGATTGGTTTTTAAATGTTTCTATGAAAAAAATCGAATCCAATGACAAAACGTTTTCCTTACTCTCGTGTGACTTTAGTACATCTGTTGTCCTCTTTGTGAAACCTTTAAGCAGGTAACTCTGACCTTGGCTGAAAGCTTCAGTAATTGTTATGTAGGATGACACACACACACAAAAAAATGGGTTACCAAAGGCTAATGGATCCAGTATGGTAAATGATTACCCAACAATCGACTCCATATTGAGAAAAGATCTACATCTATCAATGAGTACTGAAACCATTAGAAGACATGTAAAGCTAAGATATTTGGTAGGAAGGCTTCATAAAATCCCACTGTTGGAGAACCGTTTACTGAAGAGGTTACAATTTGCCAAGGTTTCAGTCCAGTTTCAGTCATACCAAGGCACATGCATCTGTTTGAAAAGATTTACATACTTAAGGAGGTTCAATGTAACATGTCCCCAAATCTGAGCACCTGAGCAGCATCTTGGTTTCAATCTAACACACCAAGACACGTGAATCAGCTCTTTGAAACAACGGTTTTATAACAAATTATTTGTTCTTTGGTATTTAAAAAATACTGTAATATTCCTTTTTTTTGTCACTGATAAACAATTTCATCACTTTTTCTTAATGTTTGGTTTGGAGTAGAGTGGGCGATTTTCCAAATGCCATCACATGTACAGGAAAAAAAAACTATTGTAAGGATTTTGAGCTCGACTTACTTTAAAGTTTGTAGCTATTACTTGAAGCACAACTGTGGATTTCAAAGCTGTATTTGTGAAACATAAACAGTGGATAAAAAAGTAAATACGGGATTACAGTAACTATAAGGCTTTCTGGTTGTCTGACCTTGAGTGGGCTGTAAGGTTTTGGAACAGTTGTTTGACATCCACACATATGGTACTTTTTGGTCCTGTTCGGCTCAGTGTGTGGGCTGCTGGCTCTTCAGATTGCTCCAAGCATTTAATCTCGCCACTTTCTCTAAAGTAATTTTACATGTTACAACCCGTAAACAAATTTTTCACAGAGCCCTGGCTCAGTAGATGTGAAATGTATTTAAAAACTCAGCAGGACTTTCTTTATTTCCATGCGTTTAATGATCAAAAAAGTCAGAGTCAGAGCAGAAACACTTATGAAAAGGTCTGGTTTTATGAGTTCAGGGAGTGTGGTGTTCGCATGTGACCATCTGCTCTTTGTCACAGTTTGAAAGTGAAAGCCTAACAACATAAACTCATGCCAAACAGTAGGCTGAACGGATGCTAACACTTGCAGCAAGAAGGGCAACAAAGTCACAATTTCTCCCAACTGAAAGTCTGTCGGATATTGCCAAGCTATGTGTCACAAGTAAAAGGACAGAATTATGCAAAACATTGGAAGCATTTCACCAGGGCCAAATTATTTTGTTATGACAAAGCTTTCCATATTTGGAGGTAGTAGCTTAATGATCTGCAGCTTATAAAAGATACTGGTTTTGGTTAGCTTACATTTGATCTCAGAGTTTTATATATCAAATACACAAGAGATAAAAAAAGACAACTTAATAAATACAAAGAAATGTGAGGCAGCTTTTCTGTGTATTTGCAGATGTCACATCGCAGTACTGGAATCAATCAAAATTAATCTCCATCCTACATCAGAGAACTGACTGATCCATACGCTCCTAATGGAAAAATTTTCTCTCAGACTCCAGGTTTACTGCTGGTTCCTAGAGGTTCTAAAAGAAGAATGGGAGGCAGATATTTTAATTATCAGGCTACTCTCAAGTCGAACCAGCTCCAAATTGTATTCTGAAAGGCAAACGCCCAGTCTACTTTTAAGACTAGGCTTATAACGTTCCTTTTTTATCAAGCTTATAGTTAGAGTGGCTAGCCCTGCCAGGGAATATACTTACCACTCTACTACTTTCTCTTACAACTCTTTAACCTCTTAAGCCCTAGGCTTTTTTCCCCCGAATCTGATGTACCTAAACTCTAAAAGGCTTTTTACAGCTTGTAAAAGGTCTAAAATGTTCAAATTGCTCTGAATTACTAAGAAGGTCTATGGGGATGTTGTGAAAATTTCAAGAAAATCATAGTGGACATGGGTACTTGAGGTTGAAAGACAGAAAATATGAAATAGACCTAAATTAAAGCCCTTACTGATGTTACTACTGCTCTATTATCATGGAAAACTATGATGGCAAAAAACTCAAAATACCCTTTCAAAGGCCATGTCCCCTATACTGCCACTTTTGGACTTTGCAAGGTTAAACAAAACATTGGAAATTGAAAAATGGAGGAAAGGTTTTTAGCTCCGAAAGAAAATAAGGACACACTATCATGATCTGGGAATTGCAGCTAGCTATGTAGAGATAGTGTAGCAAGTATCCCTCTTGACTAATGCTACGTTCACACCGCACAGTTTGTCTGTGTCAGGCAATGAACTTTGACGAATGTACTTTGAGGGTTCCAACCCTCACTTCTGAGCAAAAAAAGAGTGTGTGGGCGTGGCTTCTGAACTATGGCGGATAATATCAAAAGAGTGCCTTGGCGTTATTTGCTAGATAAAGCTAGACAACGTCGACATCGGGTGCATCAGTGCCCATTCTTCAGATGCGTTCTGAGTTTGGGGAGTTTAACCATTTGCTCCAGGAGCTACTTATGGATGAGGTTCGCTTATAGCATTACTTCCGTCTGTCAAACAAATAAAAAGTCCAGAGAACGATCAGGATAAATCCTCGTCTGTGCTCACTATTGCGATCGCCGGGTAGGTGTGGCCCAAATATTACAACCTCCTAGGCTGCATCTGAGCTCAAATCTCCTACTAGGACAACTACAGATGTTGCGTTCCTCCTGAGGAGTGCCTGACTATCTGTCTTTGGCAAGTGTTATTTCTGAATTTCTAAATCTCCGTTTGTTGAAAATGTTTTCACTCGTCCCGCAATTCATTAAAGATATGTGTAGTGACAACACCACAGTGAGACACTCTGATTGGTTGACGCACTGCGTGAAGTGCGTCAAGTCCATCAAAAGTTCAGCTAGCTGAACCTCTGCATTGCTTGTGTTTGCTACATTGCCACTTGCAACGTCAGTAACGCTTGAAAAATTGACGGAGCTAACGCACACAACGCACCACAGAGACTCTGACAGACCTCTGACGTACTCAACCATAGACTTTAAATGTAATCTTGCTGCAACTGACGCTGGCGTTTGGGGCGGTGTGAACGCACCATAAGGGTCCTAGTATTTATACAGGAAAGTGCTGGAGGCAAAGCCTGTTTTGGACCATCATGCATTTCTCCCCCGAGCTAAATCCCATTGACAACCCAAAGGGGTGGACAGACAGGGTGGTTTAAAAAATGAAGGCACTTTTATTTGTATAGCACACAAGATAATTCAAGGTGCTTTACATGATTTGATGGCAAAGAAACTGAACATATGAGAAAAACACGAGAATCAGCAAAAGAAAACATTTAGCATTTGACAAAAAAAAAAAAATTTAGGACTCAAAGGCAGCTCTAAACAGTAAAGTTTTAATCTTTGATTTAAAAGAGCCTAATTCAGCAGCAGTGCAGTCGTCCAGAAGTTTGTTCCAGATTTGAGGTGTATAGAAGCTGAAAACTGCTTCTCAATGTTTGGTTCTGATTCTAGGGATGGTTAGTAAACTACAGTTGGAGAACCTGAGTGGTCTGCTGGGTTGGTATAGTGACAACAGGTCTTCAAGATACTGTAGTGCTAAACCATTCAGTGATTTATAAACTAGCAGGAGTATTATGAAGTCTATTTTCAGAGCTACAGAGAGCCAGTGTAAGGACTTTAGAACCAGGATGATGTGCTCTACTTTCCTGGTTCTAGTGAGGATGCAGCTGCGTTGTGGATCAGCTGCAGCTGTCTAATTTACTTTTCAGGTGGACATGTGAGGACGCTGCTGCAGTAATCAATCTAAAGATGACTAAAGATGAACGGATGGATGAGTTTTTCCAGGTCCTGTTGTGACATTAGTCGTTTAATCATAGAAATGTTCTTCAGGTGATAGAAGGCTGACCTTAGTATTGCCTTTATGTGATCCTGGAAGTTCAGGTCTGAGACCATTATTACACCGAGATTACGCACCTGACAAATCTAGCAACATTTCTGACAAACCTCAGCTACTTTCTGCTCACTGCGGATTATGTAACCAAACTGTCCGGCAGTAAGGGAATGATCTGTGGATGTGTATGCAGCTCATTTCACCCCACACAATACAGAAAGTGGATCCTGATTTCACCCACTTACAATTTTTTTTATCTTTAAAATTAAAGGAAAAGTTAAAAAAAGAAACCTGCAGGTATGTAAAACCAATCTCTCTTTTATATGTCACACAAACATCTTTCTCCACTTTGAAGAAGCGTGTGTAACCATATGCTGCAGATGCACACCTGTGCTGCATTCAGGAAACATTGGAAACATATGTTAAGTTCAAAAACGTATGACATTTAACACTTTTAACAAAAACACTACATAAACCATAAACTTCAATTTAAGTTTTTTTGACAAGTAATGATCGATTCACACTAAATATCGCCTAAGTAATTTTTTGCAAACCATTAAAAAACAAAAACTATATTCTCTCCATTAATTTTGTCTTCCTAAGATATTTTAGCATTTTTTTAAAACTAGAAATGTAGTTTAGAAGGTCTTGAATGTCCATTTGGAAATGTTGTACTAGTTCCCTACTCACAACAGAATGCCAAAGGCAAAATAATATAACACATTGCACAGGCTCTTCTTGAAAAACAAAAAGTCACATTTCCCTGTAGCATGTTTCCCCTGTTTAAATAATTTAATATTCAACTCATATGAACAAATCTTAATCTAGATATACTGTAATTTCTTCCTTTCTTTTTTGTTCTGTTTTCATTATTATTCTAACTTTCTTTTGAATATTATAAAGCCACCAGCCAGTTCTTTTTCCCCATTGTTTAAGCCATATTTTCCTGACCTTTAGAGGCTGCCTTTTTTCTGTTCTATGGGTGTTTTTGTATAGACATATCTGAACACACTGGTTTTATTTTTATTGAATGTTGGAGGAGAGAATAAAGACTGCCATGATGTTTTTACGTCAGTGTGACGCAATTACGTCATTAATATGCACATTAGCATGTGACATCGACTAGTAAGATTAGAAAAGCCTTGATGCAAGTTACCATGCTGCCCAAAAAGAACAAATCAGACCATCAAAATAAGAAAGAAAGGAAAGAAAAAGAAAGAAGGCAGAATGAGGGGAGACCTCTTTCTGAGAGATAAACTAGTTTGCTTGCTGTCATGCAAAGTCCCATTAAATGTAGCGTTTGTAGCCTACACGTGTGAAATCTTTAGCTTAGCAAGTTGCCAAAATAGCTTTGCCGCTGTAAGCATAAAGACAACTAAACCATGGGCCAGCTAACATTTAGTAGTCGACTTCATAGACACGGATCAGCATGGTCCATTGAGTTGTATTAGGCTATGTTAGCCAAAAGAATTAAATTAGCCTGCTAGAAGGGACAAGATGAGACCATTTGTAGCTTGTGTTAAGTATATGAGAAAAAGTTGGACAAATGTCCCAATTCAGGGGGTGGATGACAGAAATATTCATCAATACATTGAGATCTGATTGTTGCATAAAACTGTATTTATGATTGTTGTTTTTTTAAAGCCACTCTTTTTCTCATGGGTCCCACTGACTTTGAGAGTGTACAAGGCCCAGATTTTGGTGCTAGGCCCTGCATGTATTATTTACTTTTTAACCTGAATTACTAAAATAAACGAAGTTTTGCACTATATTCTAACTTTTCGAATTTCATCTGTATTCTGGGGCTAATGAGGTTAAACTTTTAATTTGCACTCTTTCAGTTTTAATGTCGTTTTCTTTTAATTGCACACTATTTGTTTCGTCTCTTTTTCCTGTTTCTTAATGATTTTGCAATTTAACATTCAGCTTACAACCTGATTTACGGTCCAGCTGCAAAGAATACTTGTATGTAGAGGCCACATACGGTTTAACATGTTTTCAAAACTCATGTAAAAAGGGATCATAGAAGGAAAGTAGAGACCTACAATGGTGCACCTTTCAGTAGAAGTTCAGCAAAAGTCTCCCCAGCTATTACATTCTACATATCTAAAATTACAGTACTAACATTGAAAGCTGGATTTAGTAAGAGTATTCACCAAACTGTTCATTAAGGCAACATATATACATTGGTTCAGAAAAAAAGGCTGCTCGCCTGTTGCTGCAGGCAATGAAATGACGCCAGCATCTCCATGTGACGGAGGGCATGGAGAAGCATAGCAGCACAGATGGTGTCAAGGCGGGAGTTCCTCCAGTTTCACGGCCCCCCTACCATCACAGCACACATATCAGGGGCAAGAGATCAAAAGAGCCAGCCGAGACGCTCCACTGAGATCGTAAACACGTAAACACAATTATTTCGAAGTCTGATCTCTAAGAAAAGAGTGATTTTAATATCAATAAGTAAGTAAATAATTTCTTATGTTGCATATACAGTGCTATTCAAAAATCATTATATACTAAAAGTTCATAAAATCTGAGAAAGTTTAAGGACTTCTTAGTTTTTCCTACATATCAACAGTTTTAAAAGTACCTCACTTATAGTGTGTGTATGTGCTCGCCTGCAAATGTGAGATCCTCTCTGCAAACCCACAAGCCTCCTCTAACTCACAGCTTAAATGACTTCTAATAGTAAGAGAGTAATTGTTCGAGGCAGAGCCTGGCAGAGACTGAATAGTATAATTGCCTGTATTCGAGAAGGGTGGGAATACAAGAGTGCTAGAGAGAAGAGAGGGTTATATTTACATGCTAGGCTGTGAGCGTGAGCACATACACTCCAGTATTTAAATCTGACACCGCATCTGGCAATAAACCTGCGGATATAACACGGCGCTTCATTGTTTTTACTCCCAGATATGCTTGTTACATAAATAGCCAGATGACAGAGCACTGACTGGGACTGGATTTTAATGTAGCACGAAACAGAAGAAAAAAAGAGAACATGTAGAGGACCATTTCATTCCGATCGCTTCATTCAATAAAAATGGAAGCAATCATGATAATTTATTGATGAAAAATGTTCAGTTAAAGTGCTGTATTTGGGAGCTGACATCATTAGAGAGTACCTCCTTTTTAAAGGATGCTTCAAAATTGAAATGATTTGAAACAAACTTCAGCAAATGTGATAACTTCTATATAACAAGGAGTTTACTAGACCTATGAACATAATGCAAGGTTGGGAGGAAAATTGCAGTGACCTTAGGTAAGCAGTTGTTGCCACCTACTGATAATTAATAATTGAATTAATAACATTTTGAATCAAAGGTAACTTTTTTTTTCTTTTAAATTGAACAACATTAATTACAAACAGATAACATTTGATGTAGTTCATGCATGGTAAATACTAAACCCATGACATGACTGTACTAAAATACTTAACAAGTATAGCTTTTTCTGAAGAGTTGCCAGGAGACAGGCCTTTTGCTTCACAAAACAAATTATGATGGCAAACCTGCTGTGCTTCTCCTTTTGTCAGTAGGTGTCGCTACTGACAAAACACTTCCAGAAGAATAAATGCACGAGGTAAAACCAAACCATACATCATTCCACCCAAATTATCCAATTTTATTGATAAAAATGTTGAAATATTACATCGCAATTCCATATAAAACCTGGAACTAATTATGGCTGCTCTTACCATGCCCTCACAGTTAAGCACTTCTCTGTGAATCAGTTCACTCAAAGGAATCTGCTCATCCTTAGAGAACTTATTGCAAAGTTGCTTTTGAATAGAGCTGTGTTGAAATAATCAAAAAATCGATTCTGAATCGATTCTTGTAGAAATCGATTCACAGGTTCAAAAATCGATTCTATTTTTTAGAATAGTTTGCCTTTTTTTAAACTGAAATAGAAAGGAAAAGTCCAGACGGCCATTTTAAGTTTTGTGTCTGAAAGGGTTAATACAGTTTTCCATGGTGAGCTGTTACTTACCCAGTGTTAAGTCATTGAATATCAGGCATATCATTAAAATAACAGCTTAAAAAAACATTTATTAGCACTGACCCATGTCAACATCGAGCTGGATCAGATTGAATCGGATCGAATTAGATCAGATTGTGATAATCGATTCTAACTTTTGTGAATCGGAATCGAATCGATTCTTGAAATTTGAATCGATACCCAGCCCAACTTTTGAATGAACCACAAGACTTCTGGAACAATGTGTTTTGTTGAGATGACACCAGACTAGAGATGGTTACCCATAATGTACAGCATTATGATGGTGGAAAAAAAAACAAAGCAATTTGTTTTATTCGGCTAAAATGACAAAAAAAAAGAGCTCCTGTGGAACCTTAAATGTAATGTGTCTCATTACATATAATATTTGTGATAATTATCTCGCAATTATCACAAAATAATTAAAGCTTTTCCCTTTATGTTTTTACAATGTCAGAATCAGGCCCGCTTTTCCATAAGATTGAACGTGAAAGCGATATGTGAAAGCTTAGGGCATGCTGTGATTTGTTTTTCCCTCTCTCTTCCTCCAGCAGCTCTCCCCTCCTTTTATCTCATCCTGACTCTTACTTTCTTTTTCCAGCGCACATTAAATAAACAGGAAGCCATTTCAGGGTGGTTCCTGTGAACCAACTTCACTCTGTCTCGGTTCGTAAAATAAACTCCTGGTAAAGACTGAAGCTGCGGTTGATGGATCACCAAGGCAACAGGAGACCAGAGTCAAAATTCTTTGTTTATTTAGATATATCTCAGATTTGAAGGTGAGAATGACAGCTTAATCTAATAAAAATATTAGTAACAGTCATTTTTTGTTCTTAGTTTTATAATTGGAGTATCAGCTGAAGGTGATATATGGCCACTTAAAAAATACGGTTGGGTATACTCTGCTAAGTGTCCATGGATAAAGACTGGAGGTGCATTAAATATGAATTAGGCTCTAATCCCTCAAACCACAAGTAGCCTATGATGATGTTAAAATCAGGGGTAGGGCAGAAAGATTAAATAGAATGTGGATTTAAACATAAGTGGAATCTTTTATTCATCTTGAACAGGAAGCCGATTCTCACAAGTTATGAAAGCCACAACCATTAGATAATTTATCTTTGCCAGCCGCCCAGACAAAATAAACATAGTAATAATAATGATAATAATGATAATAATAATAATAATAATAATAATAATAATAATAATAATAATAATAATAATAATAATAATAGTCTTTGAGGTAAAAACATTTCAATTCAATTCACTTTTATATATATAGCGGCAATTCACAACAGATGTCATCTCAAGGAAATTTACAACAAAAATAATTTCAATAAAATTATACAAACATTCTAGTCAGTAAAAGTTATAATAATAAATAAATAAATAAAAAATAATAGTTTTCTATATAAGGAATCCCACCAGATTGCATGGAGTTGTTGAGATGAGGTGCATTGATAAGCTCAAAGTTAATAACATTCGGGCTCTTTCCCAAGTGTTCATGCACTGCCGATATCACATGCCAAGGAGCTTCATGACTGCTGCCATTAGCATGAATCTTCACAGATGTTACCCTCACCAAACAAGTGTGAAAGAGATCCGGTCGCCCATCAGTGGCAACATAAACATTGCCAAGAGATGGCTCTGCACGAAATAAAGCAGCACTCCACTTGGGCGGTTGAAATTCCTCCCTGGCCTGCAGGAGCAGCTGTGTATGAGCAGTGTCCTTCTGTTTCATAGCACAGTTACTCCACTGAACGGCAAAGACCTAGTGAGAGGACTGGGAGTGGTGGTGTGTGTGAGTGGCAAGAATCGATCGATAGGTGTGAGTACACATTTCAAACATACAGGAACTGTTATGTAGTGGTGAACAAGCAGAGGTACAGACCAACAAGTACATACAACAAGTTTGCTTAATGTCTTTATGCACCATGAAGGCTGATCATTTATGAATGTAAAGGTAATGAATATGTAATATTATTAAAATCAAGAATTAGAATTAACAATACTCTTTAAAACTAAAAGAGAAAAAATTTTAAACAAAATGTGTGAGATTGTTTGTGTAGGTGTGTGTGTATACAACATCTTTAGAAAAAAAAGATCTTTTATTCATTGTCATAGTGACAGAGGCTCAACTTAAATCTTATATTTTAATTAGAATCAGCTTGAATATATCTCAGTGTCTCTAAAGTGAAGTCATAGTCCCAGTTAGCCAATGCTGGCCTAAAGATCATTGTGATGGGTTTTTTATTCCTAATACAGTAAACTTACAAAAGGTTAGTCCTATCTGGGGAAGATGCATGCACGCTATAGACCGTTTCAAAAATACAACAGTGCCACTTTTCCGCAAAGCAGAGGAAGCATCAGGAAGCCTCTGGTCATTCAAACTTTTGGTGTTGTACTAATATTACTATCAAGCTTGGCGGCACGAATCCTGCAATATTCTCGCCACGCTGTGCCACATTTAAAGGAGACACTGTGGCAGCAATATAACCTTGAAATGCTACCATGGTGAGTTTTTTGAAACCAGCTCATGACTTACAGAGCGGACTCAATGAGCCAAACAGCATTCATACTCTCATCCCTGCTTAATTTGCATGGAAGCAACAAGCAAGGGTGGAAGTGAATCAGCTTCAGTCTTTCACTGTCAAACAAATGAACCTCATTCTCTTTACAATGGATTGTTTTCGGAAGTTGCAAAGAAGGTATGTATCTTTCTACAACTGCTTTTTCCTGCTCAGGTTCATGAGTGGGTAGAAGACTGCTTCGGCAGTCAACAATGTACATCACTGATCAGTCAGGACCAATCCGGCATGAATCCTTCGAAAGAAAGGATGAGAAGTGCACTCTACAATTCTGGTCTTTATAGAAGATTGGTAAAGAGTATTTTGCGGTTTTCCATAAGCCCTTTAGAGGGGAAAGCAAACATGGCATAAGTAGATCTATTAATTTGGTCCACTTGCAAAATGCTTTGTGCCTAGGACATCATCCTGAACTCACCGTCTCCACCCTGACACATGGTGAATGAATACAGGGCAATCCTGGGAGTAAACTTCTTAGATGCAGCAAAAGGGTTTTGGTGGAGGTTCACTTAAAGTAGCATTGTAAAGCCAGAGCTGAACTGGAATGGTTTATATTTAAGCATTTGTTAAATTTATCAACTAAATTATCATTACTAAATCAAGCTGAGAGTCTGTGGTTAGATTTTAAAATCACACTTGACAGATTGTCTCCATTGAGCAAAACATTTTAGAAGATGAAAAATGAGAAGAATGGGGGCAAACATTTTAATCTTCAGATTTCCAAGGTTGGTAGAGAGCCCAACAGAGTTACCACTGAGATTACAACAAAAGGTCACTCTGGAATGTATTAATTAAAGGATATTCTGAATACAAATTCACATCCAACTTATTGTATTTTAATTGGTAAAAAAAGGTGAACAAATGCAAGTTTGTCATTATAAGGCAAATAGATAATTTTGCAAAGTACTATTATTAGTGATTAAATGCAGGCTAATTGGCCAAAACCCATGACTGTGTGCATAAAAGGGTAGTTTTTCCTGTGTGTCTGTGTTCCAAGTGATGGAATAACAACCATTCTATGATTGCCCATGCCTCTCCTGTCTTGACCACATTAAGTTAGGTAGTGGTACAGTACACCAACAATCACAACATAAAAGAAAGACATGTTATAAAATCAATGTCTTTCACTCGTGTTTTTTAGTCTGTGCATTTGTACTTATTTATGGTACTCGGTTGGGACTAATTCCAGCATAATTACTTACCTTTTGAGGACCGAAAGGCCTTGTGGAAATTAAGGCCTTCTTAACGTCTGGCTTGATGGAACATCGTCATTAGGGTAATAGGTTAGAGCTCAAGTTATAGTACTAAGTGTCATGATGTGGCACAAATGGGGTGAGAAATACCTAAAAAAAACACTTGAGCTGCAGTTTATATAGCTGCCTTGTGATAATAAGTACACCGGCACCTAATGGAATGGTGTGTCTTTTGTGGCTGTAAGGCAAAAAAAACCAAAATTTTATTTGAAAACAGATTTTTCTTAATAACTAATCATGTAATGGGGTATAGTCCAAGAAGTTGAAGAGATTGAACTGCTTTTTAAAATAAAACTCTGAAGCGTCTATTGAAAGGTTATCCCTCCAACCAGAATGAAGCATATATCGTCTGAAGTGAAAGAAAAAACAGGAGAGACAAAAAATGGAAACTACGTTTTGTGAAGTTTTTCCATGAAATATTAGAAATAAAAGAAAAAAATAGCTGTCCAAGTGTCTACTTTTAACAGCTTTAAAAATTGTTGAAATCACACAATAATAGAAGGGAGATCTCAACGAGCAGCTGGCCTTTAACCTGTTCCTTTAGAGATGTGACTCCATGTTTGTATTGCCAAACCCCTTGGGGTTTTTACTTAGAGGCGAACGCAGTCATGCGTGAAATCTTCAGTCTGTTAGCTCAGTGAAGAAGAAGGCTCTGAAATTGTAGAGGGCATCTCTGGGTCCCCAGAGGGCTGGATCCAGTTGAGAATTACTAATAGGATCGGTTCTGCCAGGTCTGTATCAGTGAATCATAGAAGACAGCTTAGACAAAGGATCCTGCACTGCCACAGTGAGGATGAGGTCAGCTCGCTTTTACTTCACTAGTTGCACAAAGCTGATTCAACACAACAAGGCATTAATTGCTTCTTCGTCATTCTGAGTCATCCAATATGAACCTGGCACTAAGGCAAGGTTCTCTGTCAGCATTCATATTAAAGTTATCCTTAAACAATTACAGGATCCTGCTGAAAGTGACATCTAATTGACTGAATAGTAAAAAGCATTTTAATTTGCACTTTGGTTCCTGCAGGGATGATTCCAAAGCCATTGTTATCTTAGAACAGTCCCATGCTCAACCCTCCTACACACACACACACACACACACACAAATCAGGTAAACATTTTACGTCCTGGAATGTCCTGGAATGTGTTGTTCCTGGATGTTTGGAAAAAAGATACTTTGAGAGCTGAATGCACTCTAACTTGGAATCTAATGATCACGGAACAATATTTTCCCTCTGCCTAGTTTAGAAGCCAACCTGGCATATATGTCTCCTTGCTGTGTCTTTAAGCAATTTCTTTGAGAATTCTTACGTGTGTTTCTGGTAAGAGTAATGTTGCCTTGTGGTAATTTTGATTGGTCAGGAAAGACAGTTTAGTAGGGTGTTGATTCGGGTTTATTTCGTCATGATAATGTAGTAAAGTGCCAGGGATACCGTTTGATGGTTTTCCAGCTGACACGCCATTAGTTGGATTTTTTGTTGTACTGGCTAGCAAGCTTATCTGCAAGGTTATGGAGTGTGTTTTTATAAAGCAAGTGTAGCTTTATGCACAAACATGACCGATAAAACTGGAATAGGTATTTCTTTGTGTGGCAAAAATGGCAAAGATCCAGAGAGATCTGATCTATAAATTTATAAAGGAGAATGAATATCGAAACTAAAGAATGGAGAATGCATTTTTTATTATCTTTTTAAGATTGATGCTTTTTACTTTTAATATGATAATGATACCTGTTTTCTCAGAATATCATGACAGATTTTGTTTAATCTTTGTCTGGTATTAATTAAAAAGTAAATAATTATTGTTACTGGGAAATCTCCTTTTTGGAAGAGTCAATATTTATATTATTAATGAATTTCGAGAGATTTTAAAATATTTTTTGTATATGGGAAAGCACATCTAAAGTGACTTAATGAAAGGGGAATTCTGTTTTTTATTATTTCAACTTGAACCTTATTTTTACAAAAACTTTCTGTTTTGTTACTCACCCTGAGAATTTTGGAGCCAATCTGAGCCATTCAGAAGTATTTATATCCCCTTCCACCATCAGCGGACATCCGTGGAACAGGAGTGGTAGGGGCAGTCCACATTCTGCTTGTAATACATTTTTATCTGCCCCAAATGCCTTTATTTTACCATGTGTATTATCCACTTGGACTTACAAGTGCCCCGGAAGTGCTTGTGTATTTTCTTCCGGGGGATTTGGACGTATGCACAATTATGCCACAGCAGGACTGCCAGTCTGTGTCTTAAGCGCAGCAGATTCGCGAGGCTTAACAGTCCTGCCGTCAGATTCGTCATCTTTTTATTATTGTTTTATTGTTAAGCCCCCAAATTGGCCTGGAAGACAATCAAGAAGCTCTTCCGATGCATTTGTTAATCTAAGGTGAATATATACATGGTTAAATTAAGGCGTTTTGGGCAGATTAAACCTCATTACAAGTGGTATTTGTACTGCCCCGAGCACTCCCATTCTATAGATGTACGCTGTTCAAGACAGCTCAGATTGTGTCCCCACTAGAAGAGCATATCTAGGGGTTTTTATTTCTAGATTCCAAGACCCACCTTGGCTTTTCATTAACCTTCTGGATATGCCCCTGCTCAGCACCACTGAAGGTTTAGGAACAAACGCTTATTAATCGCATAGGTGACGTATTTTGGATTCAAAACGGTGAATTTCGCCAACAGTTCAAGGATTTTCATGTCATGAATGAGGAAACCGTACACCCCAGCATCTTCCTTGGCTAAATGCAAATGAAACAGGTTTTAATCTCCATCCCTCTCACACAAGAAATGGGGAGTAAACATAATACTCAGGTATCCTGTCAGATATCGGGAGATTTTCGGCAGGGGCACTAAAATTTGGGACTCTCCCAGGAAAATTGGGAGGTTTGGCAAGTATGCCCATGTATGCAGTGTCTTATGGTTTCCCCAGCTTTCCTCCTCTTAACCCGGAAAAACAGTTTAAGAATGCCACCCTGCTTGGGCTTGGCTGTGGAGGAAATCCAGACAGTGTCACTCTCCTCTCCTGCGGGGTCCCTCTTTATTTGAGGGGAATCTCAAACATCGCATAAACTGTCCGCCTGCAGAAATATCCCCCTGCTGTCACACAGACCTAAGCTGTTTGAGAAAGAGAGAGGAAGAGGGAGCCGCAGTCGCGGATTATTGGAGGTGTGCGTAAAATAGCGTGTAAAAACAAAACAAAAACTTAATGTGTGACGGTCGGTGTTGATTTTTTATTTTTTTTTTGGTTGGTGTTGAATCTGTGGCAGTCCAAGCTGAACCTGTGGCGCACCACCACACATTCGTCTATGTGTGGGAAACACTGCTCAAAAAAGACGCTATCAGAAGAGGCGAGGAGAAGGAACTGGGCTGCAAGAGCAGCTGAAAGCGTCACCGCTGCAGAAGGATTGTTATATTCAGGAATTAGAAGGAACTAAATATATGTAAAGCAAAGCTAGAATTAAATTATATTATTAACAAACGGTTCTTAATTCAGATACTTCGAATAGAAAACTTCCTAGATCCTTTTTTTCTCAAAACAGAATCTAGTCATATCAAAACCATTTGGGCTTTATTGTCGATAATTATACACCAATTTCTAAACTGTATTATAGCTAAGGTCCTGGAAAGATTTGTATGTGAGTAACAAACAGATGCTTTTAGACAAAAATTATATTTTCTCACAGCATCAGCCAGGCGTTTGTAAACTGCACAATTACTGCAGCTGCAAAGGTAGTTAATTATACTATTGGGGCCTTACAGAGCGAAACGTAAAGTGCTGCTTTATTTGTTGACATCATCTTGGTAGACAGACTTTGTGACATTAGCCTATGCAATACACTGATTTGTGAATTATCCATCAACTAGAACACAATGTGTTCAGCTTGATAGTTCTTTCTCTTTCCTTCTATAAGTGTGGAACGGTGTACCCCAGGGCCCCACACTTGGGCCTCTTTTTCACTGTTTACAGTACATCAACAGCATTGGTGATCAAATGCTGCTTCATTTTTAGACAGATGACACTGTTATTTACTGTTCATCCTTGATTATTACTCAAACTCTGAAATTTCTGCAGGCAGCTTTTGAGGTAGTATCTCTGCCACCTCGTTATCTTTATTAGACTATCCTGATTTGCTGTATTTGAGTGCACCTGATAAAGGCTGGATCCAGTGCACTGTGCATGATTTTAGCGCAGTGCTTCTGCTCACCATGTGCACCACTGCTCTTTGTATACTGCTGCTTCTCTGCCTTCTCTTTATACCCGCAGATTTTGCTAAATGTTTTTTGTCTATAAATGTCTTCTTGATCTGCTTCCTACAGATCTGACAGGTGCAGAAGTAATTTTGAGTGGTAAAGCCTAGTCTATACATCTCCAACAGCAAATTTGCATGCAGATGCAGATGTACTGATAGAGAAGCTTTTCTCTCATGATTCTCTGTTTCTTTCTCTACGTTCTCCATAGATTTTTCAGCATTGCAAAGCAATTCTTGACCAGGATAGCAGGGGGTGCTAACTTTTAATTGCGGCTATGCTTGCTATCTGCCTACTATCGCAGAGTTGTTTCAGTTTTTTTATTCAGCCTGTGAACGCATCACAAGCAAACACTCAACGCTGATGGAGCTAGAGAGTTAGAAAATGGACCTCAACTGCGTCCGTCCATGCGTAGGTGACAGAGAGCCCTTGCGTCAACGAATAATGGAGCTGTGACAAACTGTCTCTGTCAAAACAGAGGAATATAACCTGGGCTTTAGAATCTGTACCCTCGATTTAATAAACCATGCTCACATATTGTTAATCCATTCCCTCGGCTTGTTAAACAGAGCACAAGGATTCTTAATCCGTTCCCTCGTTTCTTAAACCGTGAGCACACCGGGGGGGGGGGGGGTGTCAGGCTCGTTTGCCTGACTGGTAAATGCACAAGACTTTCACCTAGAGGTCAGGGGATCACATCCTACCCGGCCCCTTGTTGTGCAACATACTTCACATTTATTCTTTTGGTAGGCTATAAACATTATTTATTTTTATGCAGCTTTGAAGGCAATGCAATCGCAAAATGTATCTCATGGCTTAAAAATGACTCAGAAATTGGCCAAAACTCGCTCAGTGTATGCCCAACCTTGCCCTTGGGATTACAGTCACAGTCCTGTGCTATCTGTGCATAGATGCATGGACCAGCAAACACCTTGCATTGTTAAAACTAGGGTTGTCCCGATCATGTTTTTTTGCCCTCGAGTCTGAGTCCGAGTTATTTGATTTTGATTATCCGCCGATACCGAGTCCCGATCCGATACTTCTATCGGTAATGCATAAAAAAAGAATAAAGACGAGCGGAGAAACTGATCAAGGATGTTATCTTTTTTATTCACCTTATTTTAACATTTAACAATTCTGTTAACAAACAGAGCTCTTCTGTGGAGTATCTTAAACATCCATCCATTTTCTGAACCGCTTATTCCTCAAGGGGTCGCGGGGAGGCTGGTGCTTATCTCCAGCTGTCAACGGGCGAGAGGTGGGGTACACCCTGTACAGGTCGCCAGTCCATTACAGGTATCTTAAACAATCAAGTAATAAATAACAAATTATTCACTTTTGGACTTTAGTGCAAAAGTATCTTATACATAAAAAAGTCTTTAAAATAATAGTACCTCAGCTTAAATAAACGTAATAATTACAATGTAAATACATATCAGGGGTCATGTTAACTGAATGTTTTCTGGATTTGACCAGTTTATTAGAACGGTGACAGAAAACTCTGAAGGCTGTCGGTCATTTTTACAGATTAAAATGAACTGACTATGTGTTGGAAATGCGCAGATATTTTCAACTTTACACACATAGTCCAGGTAAATAAATCAACTAAACAAAAGATTCCTGGACACTTTGAACAAGGCATATAGCTGACTGGGAGCTTACTGCAAGCGCTTAGATACAGAATCCAGAAATACACCTGAATCCCCATGAAAAGTCATCTGTCCAAAGCAAAAATCTTAAACCTGATGACAAATACCTCTGCAGCAATCCTGTCCGTTTGTAATCAGACACTGTTTGATTACACGCGGACATGCATTATGGTTCCATGTGGAGCAGGAACCGCAGCAGGTGGAAACTGCAACTGTTTAATCTCACCTTATTAAGTAGCTCTACGTTCAGCTTGTTTAGATTGCATATTATTTAAAGTGAATAAAAAATAAATACTATTGTATAGGAGCAGAGATAGGCAATATCCCCACCCACGAGGAATTAAAAAACTGACAGGTACATATGTATGAGTCCTGATCGGGAGGTAACACCCGATTTCGATCGAGTCTGAAACATTGTGATCCGGGCCGATTTCCCATCACATGATCGGATCGGGGACATCCCTAGTTAAAACCTGCGCAAACCGCACAGCATCACAAAAACAGGCTCAGGCTGTTCTATCAACACGGCGCAGAGCACATTGCGCCTGTTAAACACAGCAAGACGCACGCAATCCATTCAGCGCTTTTGCTCCTTGATGAATATACATTTCTGGGCGTTTCTGTGAGAAGACGCAAAATATTGGGAGGAGAACAGTCAAATAAGTAGGCGTTCCAGACACAGTGTGATTTAATATGCGTTTATTTTAAGCACATCTTAAAGGATGTCTTAATTATGGACTACCGCATTCAACATAAGTTTACTATTGAGGAATAAAAGATGTAATTCACACAAAATATAAGCTAAGAGTAATTAACACTCTAATGGCCATAAACCTGATAGTTAATTAAATGTTTACCTTTTTCCCCCCCAAAGATGCATCATAACTCACTGCGCTCAGCGCACATGATCCTAGTGGATCCTCAGTTACTCACATAGAGGTTAACCTTGCTGTTCATGCTTTAAAGATTGTTTTTTTTTTTCTTTTTTAAATCTGTCATCGTACTTTCATTTTAACATGTGTCTTTAATTATCTGTATTGTTCTTGTGCTGTTATCTTGGACCAGGCCCCTCTTGTAAAATAGATTTTAAATCAAAATGAGTTTTTCAACTACTTCAGTAAAGGACTAATAATAAAAATACACCTCCAAATTCCGCATATAAGCCGATTGCTTAGAGACAGTGGCAAATTGTGAGATTTTTAGGTTGCAGTACCCAGGATTGCAACCTATGCTTAAACCATCACCCACCTTATCTCACTCCATTTCCCCTTGCATCCACTCATGGTTTACACAAATTAATGAATCCACAATTAAAACTGATGTGCAGAAACCTTCCATAGTGATAATAAAATAGAGGGAAACAAGACCTTCCATATCTGCTGTAATCCCAAAAAGTTTGACAATTTTGGAGGTCCTGGATCAGTCTTAATTTGATATGAGGAAAACTTTTGACAGTGCCTTAGCCACCAATTGGTTAAAGCAGGGTTTTAAAATCAACTAAATCTCAGTTTGGGTTTCCCTTATATAGTAAATGGTTTCAGGAAGTGGGAATGAAACCAGAAAAAAACAAATTTCAATCAATGCACTGTCCTTGAAAAGTGTTGGATACTCAAGAGGAAATGAAGATTCATTAATTATTTAGCACCATGCCTAAACATTTAGCTGCAATACACATTTACCAGTGGAATACCACCTTTAACATGCATGCCAATGCAGTTACAAAGGCATGGTATTTTTCTTTTACAACACATTCTTCAAGTACATCTTGTAACGATATCTTTTTTCCAGCCCATTATTCAGATAAAATAAGTAATAAAACAAACTTAATGTTTCATTTAATTATTTTCTGAAATGATAAATGATGCATTACATTTTCTAAGTTTTGGTATGAATCCATGTGTGCCTTTATTAAAGAGACTAGCAAATTATATTTTTTTAGAAACCACTCCCCCTCATATTTATTTTTCAGGAAGAGTGCTGTGAAAAGCTGTTTTTCCCCAAAGGAGATTTCTCATGTTTTGGCTTTATTGTCATACTTAAATGTGTTAGATCAAGCAATTTTCCATATCAAACAAAGACGATGAGCCCACACAAATAGTTTTCATTTAGCCACACTGGAAGGGTTTTGAGGATGAGCAACACAAAAGTTTATTCCACAGAATTTCCATTGGATTTAGTTTCATGACAAGGGCATTTGAGCTTAAAGACACACTTTGTACTTTTACACCATAAACACACGTGTTTTCGAATCGTTTTGGTGAAATAATACAAATGTGTTTTCGGAGCTGTCACTACATGGGATTGTCCTGCTGGTAAAAACCGCATTATAGAAATTCTCATACACGGACCGCTTCCATGGATGTACTGACTGAGTTTCACTTTACTACAGTAGCTACGTGCTACATAATGATATAAACAAACCCGCGGTTTTAAGACTTGAGCCATGGCAGGTCCAACAAAGAAACCAAAGATGCTATCACAAGAAGCGAGGAAAAGAAACTGGGCAGCAACACCTGAAAGTTGCTAAAGTTTCACCGCTGGAAAAGGCTTGCTAACCCGGATTCATACCGGGGTGCATCCGTTCAGCGCCCCGTGTGAATCGCCGGTAAGGATAGTTGAGCATGCGTTCGCTGCAGCTCATGAACGGGTAGTTCCCCAGTTATGTCCCCCTCGATAACAGCACACCTCCTACGGTTCCTCCTGCTCCCTCATAGAGCAGCAAAATGGGAGAATACACAGGTCAGAGAACATTTCCTTCACTGCTGTGAAAGAAACCCTAACCCTTTTCTGTCAAACGGTTACTCTGTTAAGCTCAAAGTAGGATTAGCTTATAAAACCCAGTGTTTAAACTTTTCAGTTTAGGGAGCTCACCTGCTGTAAGAGAGACCAGAATTCATGTTACTTAAAAGTTACAAGAAGTTGTCCAGGTAAAGAAGCAAAGACGGCCATCAAACTACCACAACCTTGTGGTGACTGTTGATTTGAGTTCTTTGTTTTGAAATTCTGTGTTAGTTTTTTTTGTCTCACAAAATTTTCTGAGTATTTTTCCACGGTGTTTAACAAATGAGAAATTGGGTGGATTTGACCTTGAAACTGTTGACATTTTTGCCCTTTCTTACACTTGAATCTTGAACACTGACCTTAAATGAGGCAGGTGAGACCTGTATTGGGGTGCTCTGGGTTCTATTATGACCTTCAAGATGACTAATTAATTCACTTAGGTATTAATTTGGACAGATTTTTTTTGAATTGATTGATTTTCCATCTGATTTTTCTTTCCCCTAGTAGGTGAAATTACCATTTAAAAACTGCCTTTTCCATTCAGTCACATTGCCTTTGTCTGATATAAAAATGTGAAATAGGTAATAATGCAGACTTTTACATGGCAATGTATTTTTGGATACATATCCACTGTTGAAATCCAATATTTGGACTTTTTATGTATTTCAGCTTTTTATCTCAACCACAAAGCTCATGCAAGCAAAAAGAAGAGAGTTCCAAGTGGTTGCCTTAAAATATCCAGCTCTCGCATGAGATGCTGTGGTGAATTAACCCACTGCAGAATCTTTTAAAAGGACAAAGAGGAGCACTGCTGAACAGTGCACTGAAGGTCAAAACATGCACTTTTTGTTTCATGCTGCAATAGGCTTCATTCATAGCAAAATGCATATCATGCTGCCCAGAGTGGGTGTGATTCTTTAATGGAGTATCACAAACCACTGTTCTCCTTTGCGGCAGCAATTTAAATAAAAGAAAAGCTTTCCAAAACAGGCCTTACTATTGTGAGTAATGCCATTACTATAAATTAATAAAATACTATATTATAATAATAACACTATAGCATAATTAAAATACCATACAATAATAAATATATTACAAACATTTTTGGTTTAAATTACATTGTATTGAATGTGATAGAACAGCTGTTACAACAACGCCATTGCGTTTGAAAAATTGAGTCCTTAATTGCCCCATGAATATTTTAGGACTGTTACAAAGGCCCAACAAAGAGAAAGAATCAGTCACAGAACCCCAGTTCATGGCCTCAGTGCAAAGGCATCGTTGCTTATGCTGAATCTGGCACTTTAATCTGGTGCCTAATAATTTAAAAGTTATTTCACGAGGGAGGAAGAGAGTGAAAGCATTCGTCATTCTGGTTGGAAGCATGCGGTTGTGTGTGAAAGAAGAGAACAGACAGACAGACAGAGTGAGCGCGGCCTGATGGGATGCTGTTTATAGCAAGCAGCGGAAGTGTGAGGTAGGTTTGGGTCCAACCATGCAGGCTGAAAGAGTCTCCCTCATTAACCATCCAACAGGCTTCTTCCCATCTATTCTTTTGTATGCACATCAACACACCTCCTCTTTATATCCTGTCTTTGCTGGTGGATGCTAGCTTCAAGACCAATTGATAAATAAAACTAATCAAAACAACAATAGTACAGTTGCTGTTTAATAAGAATGCTGCCCTTTTAGCTAGATTACAATACAAATACTATGAACTCCAGTGGAACATTATGAATCGACAAGACTGGGAATTGTCAAAAATAACCAGTCAACCACTTGAACCCTCCACTGGCCAGAAATCCTTAAATCATTCAATTCAATTCAATTCACTTTTATTTATATAGCGCCAGTTCACAACAAATGTCATCTCAAGGCGCTTTACAAAAAAAGTTATCTCAATACAATTATACAAACATTCCAGTCAGTTAAGTTTTCTATGTAAGGAATCCCATCAGATTACGTTGAGTCATCAGCGTGAGGTTGTGCCCGGATCGTGCAGACTCCAACCACAGCAATTCCTCAGCAAACCCTCATACTGAGCAAGCATGTAGCGACATTGAAGAGGAAAACTCCCCTTTAACAGGAAGAAACCACTGGCAGAACCCTGGCTCAGTACAAGCGGTCATCTGCCACGACCGTCTGGGGGTCTGAGAAGACAGAAAAGAGACAGCATGGAGGATGCTCGGTAACTATGAGCATCATCTGGACCAACGCTCCCCATCCAGCAAGGGGCATTATAGCTGAGCAGGGTACCAGACCAGGTATGGCTTCTATGGGGAGAAAAACACCGAGAGAAAACTGGCTTAACAATTACATTAACATTAGGAAAAATATATCTGGAGAGTAGTAGAAAAGAAAAGTGGTCAGTTGAGTCCGAAAAAGGATAATTTTTTTTCCTAATTCTTAAGTTTATTAGCTATGTACGGTGTGAGGGAGATGGAGTTGAGGAGGGCTGCATCCTCCCCTCGCCGGATCGGGTTGAACACTACATCTCCCTCTACTCCCTGCCTGGAAATCCAGGAGGAAAGAAGGAGGTAAGTGGGTAAGTATTACCCCACTACTACCATGTTCGGCAGTTGGCATGAGGTATAATGGCAACCTATAGGGACATTTTTTCATAAGTGTTGTGGTTTATTTAGATGCCACTTTTCAAAATAACTCATGCTGCCATTTTATATTTAGAGAGAAAAAACGTTTTCCTTCAACCCTTCCATACAAGCCATACTTGTTCAGCCTTATTTTAATGGTTCTGTCATAACGTTTTATATTTCACATGCTAACTGTTTCAATGCTTGCCAAGCTATAAAAAGTGGAATAAGTTATTGTTATTACCAAACACAGCACTATATATGAAAGACCAAACAACTCTAATTGGTCCTATTGGTGCACAGGGGTTGCTCCAGATGTCTAATGCAAGCCTAGGTCACATTCCCACTTGGAGAGAAGCTCTCCTTGAAACTCAATGACATAAGCCTACAGTTCAGTCTTTAACTGTCATTTCATCAACTTTTCTATACATCCTAATTCCCTGTCACTAATTCCCTACCTGACCGTTCCTATCCTCAGAGTAAATGTAAGTGCTGTATCAATCTTCATTCTAACATATCTTCCTGGTCAGGGGTCAACTACTTCTGTTGATAGTAATTACAGCTCTGCTCATCATCTTTGCTCCTGACCTCTAATTTTTGTATCTAATAATTCTAATATTACCTTTGGAACGATGTCTAAAGTAATGAAAGGAAAAATATGGTTTGTGTGTGGATCAGACTTTCCTGGGGTATTGCCTTTTCAATAGTATTGATAAATATGAGTTCCTGTTAATTTCTTAGATGATTTCTCCCCTCGAACCCAAACAACATTTTGCGTCCTCCTCAAACTCCTATAAGCATTGTACCTTCATATCTTTAACTGAAACAGGACATTGACGAAACATTCACTACCATGCATTTCCTCACGCTTTCCCATGTCACGATCACAAACTTCAATGGGTTTAACTATATTTTATGCCATAGACCAACAGGGAGTAATGCATATTTGTGAAGAATATACAAAATATAGATGGTTTTCAAACTTTATTTACAAAAAAGAATTGAAAAGTGTATTGTGCATTCTTGACCCTAATACTCTTAAACAAAATCCAGTGCAATAGAGTCAGTCTGAGTATAATTTAGCCAAAGTTTAAACCCTGTGGTCCTTTAAACGCCTTTCATTAGAGAAAATTTGGAACCATCAGCAATATGATTACCAAGGAAAACAGTTCAGGAACAATGTTATAGAGAAGCTTCAACTAGGGTTAGGTTACAAAACAGTATCCCAGAGCTGTGCAAAAAAGAAACTATTCAGAGAAACAGCCAGGAGGCCAATAGCAAGTCTGGAGGAGCTGCAGAGATCTACAGCTCAGGTGAGAGGTTGAAAAAAATTACATTTTTCAACTTCAAAATGTAATGTGAAGCAGAAAACTACCATTGTACATGAAACCTGGTGGCAGCAGTATAATGCTATTGGCATGCTTTTATTCAACAGAGAGAGGGAAATCCATGTTTCCTTTTCCTTTCTCTTCCCAATTAGTCACCCCTCTGTGATGGTCTATCACATAATATGCCAGTAGAACACACTGACATTTAAGGTTGTAACATTACAAAATATATTTTTTTTAAACTTCAAGGGGTTATAAGTGCCCGTCACAAGTGCAAGTCACTGGATTTGTACAGGTAACAGGTAACTTTTAATCTCAATATAAACTCATGTCTACACCAGGTTTGTCAGTTTTTCCAAGCATTCCAAACAGCAGGCAGGGATTCTATGAGCAAAAACATAACGAACCCTGCTGTAATGAATGGTTAGCAACAACAGAGAATGAAAAATCCACCACCAAACTTTGTGTCCCTAACAAAACACCTCACATCACTTGTACATTTAAAAAAAAAGGAAACCCGTACAGGCCTGTGATTGGCGGGTCAGGTTAACATGAGTGATAGTGGTCGCAAACATGCCCGGCAGTGTGCCGTCAACTCCTACGCTCGGGCAGCCATTTGCCCTGTTCTCCTACTCAAAGTCAGCTCTGCAGTTGTTTACCCGTCAGAGTCTATTTACTCAGTCAGACCTCATCGACTGTTTGCAGGAGATAATCTGCATTTCCATCTCAATGGCCTAAGACAATCTAAGGAACCAGTCAACCGGGGTTTGCCATGGTGCACCTGTCAGCTAATGCACACCTGTGGACATTATTGGTAAGGATCAAATTTTGAGGTTGCTCTGCATCACACTTATTGGCAAAAGGAAAGCAGTTAAAAGACACGCACAAGTGGATTAGTCATTTTAGCGACACTTCAGCGCCTTTATTTTTGTTGCATCACTGATCCAAAACTAACAGCCCAGCACAGAAGGCGTCACTGAGCAATAAGGGTTCACGCTCGAGCAGGTTCCTGAAATCAGTTTCATGGACAGGCCGGATATCAATGAAAACAGGCTGTGGTGATGAGTGATGATGTTGCCATGACAACAGGCAGGCTGAGCGTGCAGCCTGGCTTTAGTATCTTCAGGCATGCGGCAGGCAGCACCCAGACGGTTTGAGTTTTTAACCTCTTAAGTGGCAGAAAGCGAGCTGCAGTCTCAGATGAGATCATGGGATGAGGTTTAGGGGTGTTGGTAAGGGTGAAGGGTGTTTGTCTTTGTTTTCAGGGAGGGTTCAAAGGCAGGCATCAGTTTAAGCTCTGCTTCAGAGGGCAGATATGAGAATGAGAAAGGTGGGTGTTATTTCTTGCTTGCTTTTTTTTTGTTACCATCCAGATCCAGAAAAGGCCAACTACAGAGATACGAGAGGGACAAACAGACAGATTAACACATGGTAGTACATACATGAACCATTGTACACACAGGCAAAAACAGAAAACAGTTAGAAACACTGCTAAGCTAAAAATGTCCATCTGATTCGCACATTCAAACATCAAAAACGTGAAATTGAAGAGGCAGTACCAAGGGGTTTGAGAATGGTAGCTGATAGTCACAAGAAAAAGAACCAGAGAAGAGTCAATAAAGAGACTTCAGCTATACGATCCAAATATCTGTGAGGCCTTATACCTGCCTACTCAAGTCTGCTAGGATTCTCCTTGGACGCAGCCATGACTTTTATGACCCCAAGAACTGTACAACCACATTCAAAAGGTGGCACTAAACACTCAGTAGACAAAATGATAAAATAGGTCATATCATGAGCAGGAGAAAAAAATTTGACAACAATTCATGTTTTTAAGAGAATAAAGCATGTCAGAAGAGTCTTCCGTTTTCCCCATTTGGGTAATTTATTCCTCAATAACCACATGAATACAAAACAGAATTGATGCTTGGGGAGCGGTCACCTTCTCTGCAGAACAGGCATAGCAAAAATCATTCCTCAAGGTTGTACTGAAAACTGCAAATGATCAGACACAGGCCTTTGGGGTTATAAACTAAAAGTGGAAAACTGTGGAAACAAAATGCTGATTTCAGATGGAAGCCAATTACTGGCTTTGCATGAACAACAGTTAGCTGTTTTGTCTAATTTGTAGTTTCCTTTTGGCTCTAAAACACTATGTCCAATTTTCTTTTAGATAAAGACTGCATTCTATCATCTCTAGTTGAAAATCTTAAAGAATTTAAATCCTCAAACATGGACTGGATTCTTCTAAGAAGATTTCAGATTACTTAAGACCCAATTTGCAATTTGTTACACCGTTTCAATGAGGTTTCACCAGCAGCAGAGATCCAAGATCTATCCTAGTTATCTTGAATTTCTTAAAAAAAGTTTCCATCACGTGATAATAATCATCTATTAGCGCAGTTAGGATCCAGCCGTCTTTTGATGGAACAACAGCACAACATTTTCACGCAGTCACAGCTGTAGTTTACTCCACATTTCTCCATCATCACACCTTGTCAGCATGCTGGATCAGGGCCCTAAGGGGAATCTTTAACACAAACACAAGCTTTCATTAACTCCTGTTTGCCTCAGTCAAACATGGAACGTTTTGCGTTAGTGTGCGTATCAGAGAACATGATTATGTCCTGCACTGACTGATGAGCGTACATTTTAAACAAGCATTATGCTCAAATGCTCCATCAACTTTTTATGGTCAGAGAAGCTTTCCTGAAACCAAACCCAATATTTACCAACGTTAAATCCCAGTTAATTGTTAATCAGTACAGTGACTGGCCAGAAAAACATCCAAAAATAACCAAAGAACTGTGGTGGATAAGAACAATCCTTACGAATAGAGTAATACAATTACAACTTACTTATATGTCATTTCTTGTTAACAGTATTGGTGTAGCTATGGAGGTAATTTAAAATGCAGAAAGAGATACATAAAGTTATTCCTTATAATGAATATGCACAGAGTAAACGTTGCAAGGTATCCCAGAGTCTTAAAAGCTTAGGAGTTTTATCCTATTGCTTTACGCTGTCAGTCAGCTCTTAATAATGACCAAAGGAGGAAAGGTCTCCATTTTTACGCTTGTTTTTCTTTTCTTTTAGAGAAGTCTGCAGCTTTGTTTTGCTTACAGAGAGAACACTTTCATGACTAAAGTACCACAGGAATGACACCTACAGTTCTGACGAAGTTAATGTTAAGTTATTGAACGAGTTACAAGATTTATTGCACCTGTTGGTAAACTGCCTTCTGAAACAGATAACAAGGCTAGTTAACTAGCTACTTAGCTAGTCACGCAACCAAATTCCTCCATATCATTATTAATAATATGGATGATTACTGAAATTAAAAGAAAAGAGACTTTAAGAATTTGCTGTGATAAAGTGCCACAGTATTTGTAGTCAAAGTGATTTCCCTTAGGCAATTTTAACCAGTCAGTCACTGTCAAAACATAACTCCAGCGTATTAAGCCAATGTGAGCTATTATGAGCTCTGAATGTGAAAGTAAGTGCTTTAGGTCGACACACTTTGTCTACTCTATGTCTGTCACTCTTATTTGGACGTAAAGAGAAGGCCTTTCTTGAGCTGTTGGCTTCCTGATAGCGGTAGCTAATAAAAGTGGTGTGCAGGTAGGAGATAACACTCTTAAAAAAAGCCTGGTCAAAGCCCCAATTACTTAGAAAGGGTTTATTTGGCTGCATTTTGGGTGTTTGGCAGAAAGACGAATATTTTTTGGCACAAGCACCGCCTTCAAAAGAGAAAAGCAGATATACTACGACATGGACTAGTCACACCTGGTGTTGTATTTTGATGCAATTCATGTAGAGTTCATTTTTATACATTATTATGTATATTACGCACATCTTGCTTTCTTTTTGTTACATCTCTCTGTGAGCTTAATGTATCATTTTGACTTAGTAGTTACAGAAGTTAAACAACATTTATTAAGAATGTATCCGGGTTACGGTTAGATTATAGAACGGGGCAGCTGAAGAAACAGCAAATTATTGATCCTTCATGCAATTCGCAGTCCATCTGTATGACCTCGAAATCTGAGACCACACAGATTCTTCTGATTGATCAAAGTGTCAGACAAATAAACATTCAACAAAAGTATTGATTTTGGGATACTGTGTTTCAGCTTCTCAATTGAAATGATAGGAAAAAACACTATTCCTCCAAAAATATACGACGCATAGAGTCAGATATTGTGTTTGGCTATCTCCTTCTTATGTAAACCAACCATACTGCTTCCTTTGTTCAAACATCAACCTCATAGTCTTATTTTGTGCCACCACCTGTAGACAGTGAAGAGGAGGAATGATGTAATCACACTGTATGAAGCCATCTCTGCTGCTCTGTTTTTAACCAACTGATTCTCCACTGTTTGTTAGAATTGTGAGCTTTACAAACACTGGCATGACACACAAGCATTTGATCAATATATTTCACGGTCGAAGAAAATGGCAAAGGTAGACTAATCGCATAATAAACTGCTAAAACATTTGACCCCTTTTACTACACATTACCAGCTCCTTTTTACAACTTTTTGCCAAAGCAGTTAGTTTATTCCTCAAACAATGAAACAGAATTCAACCATAAAGACTAAAGAAATCATTGATTTAAAAAAATGCTATCTTTGTAAACCACTGAAATCAAAAGTGTGTTTCTGTTTCGACATGTAAGTTAATATGTTAACTTAGGTTCGTGAGCTGGACCACGCCTCATATTCAGTATTCTCTCACTAATCTACTCGGATCCGACTCACCTGGCATCTCACACCTGAATTCCATTCCTAATTACTCCGTGATCTATTTAAACCCGAGCACCTAGCCATCAGCGTCGCTCAGACTGTGGTCTCGTAAACCCCACCCTCCCTCCCCCTGATCCTTTTTCTCGTCTGAGTATTACATCCCCATTTTACTATACCCTAATCCTTTCATCCCCTCCCTCATCCCTTCATCCCCTCCCTCATCCCCTCATCCCTTTCATCCCTTCATCCCCTCATCCCTTTCATCCCCTCCCTCATCCCTTCATCCTTTCATCCCCTCCCTCATTCCTTCATCCCCTCCCTCATCCCCTCATCCCTTCATCCCCTCTCTCATCCCTTCATCCCCTCATCCCATCATCCCTTCATCTCCTCCGTCATTCCCTCTCTCATCCCCTCATCCCTTCATCCCCTCCGTCATCTCCTAATCACCTCCCTCATCCCTTCATCCTTTCATCCCCTCATCCCTTCATCTCCTCCGTCATTCCCTCTCTCAACCCCTCCCTCATCCCTTCACTCCTCATCCCTTTCATCCCCTCCCTCATCCCTTCATTCCCTCATCCCTTCGTCTGCGTATCTGCTCTTTCAAACTCCAGCACTAATATCTGTTTCTTTCAGCTTCTTAGTCTGGGGGGGTCCTGAGCAAGCTCGAGAAGAAGACGGACTTCCGAAAACTGCACCCCCACACAGAGTCTTCAAGCCTCCATCAGTTCATCTTTCCATACATACCATCTATCGAACCTTTTGTGAATAAATGTTCGAATCTAAACAAATCTAATCTCCGTAAGCGTGGTCCATGCTAATGAAACAATGCTGAAATAACCATAGTTTCGTCCCAGGTTGTTTTTATTTACTACAATGGTGAGTTGCAACATCTACAATTATTGCCATTTCTTAGCTCATACAATGTCAAGAACTTCTTTATGGTTGTTTAATAATCACGGTTTGGGTCAATATGCATTATTTTCAAACATGTTATTGGACCCTTCACTTCAACAGATCCCCCATTTCATTTGCCTTTGTTTGCTTACTACTTAATTTTAAAAAACCAGTGTGAACAGAGAATGCAAAAGCAATTTAAAGATATTTCAATAATTCAGCTCAAGTGAGAAACTTATGATTACTTAGAGTTATATAGAGTTATATAAAGAGTTTGTTTGTTTTGATTTCGTTCAGTCAATTTTGAAGAGAGTCCTCCTATTCCAGTGCATCGTTGGGTCTGGTGTCTCAGTTTCCTGTTCATTTTAACCAAGACTCCCTATGGTTAGTGGCCCCATTGCTGGCCAATCCAGCACATTTTGACTAAGGTCATTAAAGCAGGTATTAGTGGTTTGAAATCAGTGTCTTCGTAAAGCTTTTAGCAATAGGGATCATTAAGGCTCTTAAGTTTCATGTTAGACCGCTATTCTGACCTTGGACTTGATCAAATACAAAAGGCAGACACAAGCAGATGACATGGCTCCGAGAATGACTGGTTGAGAACACCTTGTAAATGTCTCACAAACATTTAAATGCTCTCTGTCTGTGCATGTTTTTCGAACCACACTTTTTTTCTTCCACTCAACTCTGCAATAATATGATATACATTAATATGTTTAATATGCCATATTTTGTCAGTCTTCTCATTGATTGTACTCCTACATAAAGGATAGCCATGACAAATGACTTCTTTAAAAAAAAGTTATAATGTTCAAATTTATGAGTGAATAAATACATTTATTTTTTAAATAAATTTACACTTGCCATTTGGTGTAAACTGATCCTAAAATTTGATCAAACAATTCAAATCCGTTTTTTTGTGTAATACACAGCAACACCCTGAATTCAGAGAACCTCAGAAATGCTTTTTATTCCATAAAAGATTAAACTTTTAATATAATTTAGTATACTTTATGCATAAGACATGTTTAAATATTTTTTTTTCTTTATTGTACAAATAATCAGATTTAATTTAAATTGAACCTCTTAAAAATGTGGTTAATTACAGTTATTTTGACAGTAACTTTTTTTCTTGTAGATTCTCGTTTGGATTGTGTTTTTTTTCCTTTCTGCCTAAGAGATATTTGGAAATTTGATATAACTCTTTTATATTTGCATTTACCTTCATGATGATTTTTTAATTTAGTGTATTTTATTGAAAAACAAAAAAGAACTGAATGAATTTAAGGAAAATACTTTTTCAAGGCTTTGGATTTTTCTTTTTAAAGTGAATTACTGAAATAAATTGACTTTTTGATATTTTAATTTACGAAGTTGCACCTGGACAATCAGCATAATTAGAACTCTGCTTTCCAAATTAAACCCTGCCTAGGGCCTCAGCCCACATTGGACCGCCTCTGGGCGGTATCGGTGCGAGCGAGCGGTAGTTAACAGATCTAAAATAATACATTTCTACAGATTTATCCAAAGTTTTTCGGAGGAAGCATGGTATTTGTAAATCGTGCTACACATCAACAAGTGTGGGCTGTTGCACGCGTTTGGCACACATGCTTTAAAATCCATTCTGGCACCGTGGAACCTTGTTGGTTTAGCCTATTATGAGAAATGATGACACTTTTTAAATATTTTTCTTAAGCGACATATGCATAATTTTAGCTTAACTGTTTAAAACAACAAAGCTGAGTGTGAATGAAAACGAAGAGTGAGCCAGAGACGCGGCGGTGCGCCCTTACCCGCGCCGCCCTGGAGGAGTATGGATCCTCAAACAGGTTCCAGATCACCGGCTGCCACTTTCTCCACAGGCTCACATTCCCATCCGCGGCCACGTCCTCGATCCCCAGCCTCTTCCCAATCTCGTCGTCCTCCTCGCAGTTATCCACGTTGAGCTCGAACACGTCCAGCGCCTCCTCTGCGTCCCGGTGCTGCCGGTAGGTCATCCAGCAGCAGGGCTCCACGTCTGTCTCATCGATGCCCCAGAATGAGAGCTCCTCCTCGAAGAGCGGTCCGCACACGTCCGCCGGGCAGTGAAGCTTCCCGGTGCGGTAGTAGTTGAGCACGTAGGCGAAGACGCCCGGGTGGCGGTCGAAGAAGTACTCGTTGGTCCGCGCGTTGTACTCGATGAAGCCAGGGACTTGTTGCAGCTGATCTAGTACGGAGTCGATGTCCGAGTCGGAGGCGAGCAGGGCCAGTCGCGTCCCCGGCAGGGTCTTCAGGGTGCTCTTGTAGGTTTCGTGCCTGGTGCCCCCAACGTTGAGGATTATCCTCTCGTTGTCGTCGAACTTACCCATCGCTCTGTTTCAGACATGACTTGATGGGATCTCAGGGAGAGACGCAGAGATGGAGGTGGTCGGTGTGCATCCCACTGTCCGCTCTGACAGCCAGCGATGCCCGAAGGCTGCTGGATGATCCGAAGCGGAGCAGACTGTGAGGAGCTGCTGATGCTGCGCGTACTCTCCAGCGTCTCTGCCCTCTCCAAGACGCACAGCCGCTCGTCAGCATCCGGCACGCCGCCTAAAACAGAGGAACACAACAGCTTTACTAAATTGATGACGGCATCATTAGAGCCTGTCTGAAAACGAATCCACTCCTTCTTCTCAGCTGCGCTCCCTCACGTCGTTAATTTCCAGAAAAAGCGATCTGCGCCCATCGGAGCCTGGCTCAGCAGAATCATCTGCGGAGGAAATTTCCACCCTCAAGACGTAACGTTTTTACGTTTAAACCAGTGCGTAGAGTTTAAAAACGACAACGAATCAACAGGTCACAAGGGCCACTTTAGGTCGGAGCGATGTTTATTAAGGTCCTCAGAGATCGATTTAATTGCAAACAAGACAATCAGCTTCCACCCCCCCCCCACATCCTGTGTAATTGTACGGGCGCTGCCAGAAAGTTCTGAACGGAGTACATAGAGGGGCACTTATTGTCATACGGCCACAAACTTAACAGAAATGCTGAAGTTTTACCAGGTTTCCATGCAGTCTGGAAAGGTATTCAACACTCTGACATTTGATTACGTTTTTTTTTCATATGTAGATAAGGATGGAAAGAAATATTATTTCCCAAACTTTAACCCTTATAGAAATAAAAAGTTTTCATCAGTCATCACTCCTTATCTCATCCCTCAATTGTTTTTTTCTCTCATGTCCTTCCTGTCTTTCTTCTGTCCTCACTTTTTTGTACCTCTTCTCTTCCTTCTCCCCTCCCACCTGTCTTTCTTGTCTTCCTTGTGCCCTTATTTCACAGGGTTCAGACTCCAGTAATTAAGGGTCCTGCAACTTTTAGAGATGTCTTGGTTTTAGCAAACCTAAAGCAAATAATTAGGTCATCAATAGGACTCTATAGAACCTAACTGCCTGAGGGAATTTAACCATTCGTGTTCTTCCTTTCTGTATTGTGTATTGATTAATTTTCCTCCTTCCTTGTGTTATACTTCTACACTCCCATTGTATTTTTTTCTGCCTTTCCTTTCAGTTTCCATAATTAAAGGCGACCTGCTGTAAAAATCTACCGTAAATTTATAGTAATCTTTGGTATTTTATTTTAATGAATGCAAAGGAGCGAGTGCCTTGAGAGAACATTTGTTGTGAATTGGCACTATATACATGAAAGTGAACTGATTATATATATATATAGGTACACCTTGCTAGTACAGGATTGGGTTGGACCTACTTTTGGCCTTCACAACTGTTTTAATCCTTTAGGGTATAGATTCAACTAGGTCCTGGAAACATTCGTCAGAGATGTTGGTCCATATCGACATGATAGCATCACACAGTTGCTGCAGATTTGTTGGCTGCACATCCATGATGCGAAACTCCCGTTCCACCACTTCCCAAAGGTGCTCTATTGGATTGAGATCTGGTGACTGTGGAAGGTATTTGAGCACAGTGAACTCATTGTCATGTTTAAGAAACCAGTTTGAGATTATTCAAGCACACATATACCATTATACCACCACCAGCCTGAACCGTTTATACAAGGCAGGATGGATGCATGTTTTCATGATGTCAAACGTCGCAGCAGAAATCAAGACTCATCAGACCAGGCCACATTTTTAATCTTTTATTGTCCAATTTTGGTGAGCCTGTGCAAATTGTAGCTTCAGTTTTCTGTTCTTAGCTGGCAGAAGTGGCACCTGGTGTGGTCTTCTGCTGCTGTAGCCCATCTGCCTCAAGGTTCGACGTGTTGTGCGTTCAGAGTTGCTCTTCACCATACCTTGGTTGTAACGAGTGGATATTTGAGTTACAGTTGCCTTTCTATCAGCTCCAACCAGTCTGGCCATTCTCCTCTAACCACTGGCATAAACATGGCATTTTCGGCCACAGAACTGCCGCTCACTGGATATTTTCCCTTTTTCGGACCATTCTCTGTAAACCCATGAAAAGACCTAATAGATCATCAGTTTTCAAAATACACAGACCAGCCCGTCTGACACCACCAACAACCAACAAATCTCCTTTCTTACACATTCTGATGCACTGTTTGAACTGCAGCAGATCGTGTTGACAATTTTTTACATGCCTAAATGCATGCGTATATACACACACGCATACATACATACATAAATACATACATACATACACATGCTGGCAATTTTGGGCCAAGACAATCCAACCTGTTGAAAATCCTCAATTAGTTATGAGACAGGTCCTGACGTCCTTCTGAACAGACCAGAGTACTCTGAACACACACGCCACGAAGATCTGTTAGGAGGATGATATTATCCCAATAATTGGGATTATCAGAAGGGGATCAGGCCCAAAATCTGCAGTGCTTCATATGTTGTTCTAGGTTCTTCTGTCACCTCCTGGGTGTGTCTTTAGTGTGCTCTTGTAGTAATTTGGGTAGACCTGCTTTCCCTTGAGGAAAGTTTACCATGGTTTCATCTTTTCCTTATTGGTGGATAATAGCTCCAACTGTAGTTGGAGTTTCTCATCTGATCTTGAACTCTTTAGATCTTAGCATGATGAAATGTTTTTGTTTTTTAAGATCACAATCATGAATAGCCTACTTTGTTTTCTGGCAGGTCCTATTTATGTGATTTCATGATTCTACATTCTAGTCTATCTAGGCCTGGATGTGGCAATGGAACTGAATTTTGCTTTTTAATTTTTATCAGTTATATCAGGATTCACCAAAGGGGACAATTGCTTTTACTCATAGGACCCTGTTGGTGTGATTGAGAGTTTCTTTCATAATTTTGATCCTTTTCATGAAATTCCATGTGACTCATCAATCCTCAGCTGTTGCTATAGACAGTAGCAGGTGGTTCCTATCAGTGAGACAACCAAGCACTCCGATTCCCAGTCATCAGCTGGCAGATTTTGCCACAGAGCAGCCGTCAGCCAGAAGGCCCGTCATCTCACAGCCACCACAGTCTGAGAGGAGAGAAGAGGAACATCTTTAGGGAACCTGAACATAGCTCAATCAACACGGAGACACACTGCGGGTAATTTTCCCATAATTACATGCGTCATTATCCCCTGATGTAAGACCTGTTTGTAAAACTGCAACCTCTACGAGACCCAGTTTCTCATTGCATGGGCATTTAAACCTCTGCCTTTCAAGTATAAAAGTGCAACCGCACCATCGTCTCTGTTTAGCCATGTGAAAGAATACAACCTGGGTCTAACTTCTAACTTTTAAACCAAATGAACTGGGTTGGATCTGGAAGAAAGAAGAAGGAAGCAGGAACTATTCATTACAGATTCAGTCATAGTGACATTTTCCCACAGCGATTTTAACTGGCAGTAAAAGAAATCTATCAACCACCTGTGATTAGGTCTAATTAGAGGAGAAAGGTCTATTGGACACTTTACAAAAACATTTAACACGAAAAACCAAGAAACAACAAATTTACTTAGATGTGAGAGAAACTTTTTTTGTACCCACTTTTGGTATGGAGGCAAACAGGAATGCACCAGGACATTCTGGCTCATTAACTCCTCAAATTAGAAAAAAAAATCTTAATAATGAGGCCCAGATAATATATATGCATTCTCCGCAGATGGCCCTGCCGTTGAAGATACAACGAATACTTTACAACTTCCTATGATAATACTTGTAATCCATTGATACCTTAATTATCTTTGGCTTACCCGTGACTGGGTCTACCACCTTGATCCAGAGGGAGAAATCTATTTTTTCTGGTAGAGAACTATGACCTCAGCTGTGAAGGTGTTGAGTCTGATCCTGGATGCTTCACACTGGAAAGCAAACAGGTCCAATTACTGCTAAAGGATTACTTGGGATATCTAAGTCCTAAAAGTCTCCTGCTTTAGCTTAATGGCTTTGGTCATTGTTAGTGTTTGCCAAAGCATCCTCCGGTCCTGCCACTACAGGCACCAATAATCTTAAGATCAGCACAGACAGTGGCAACTGCACTATAGACCCTGAACATGAGCCGCTTGGTTTTCAGGCTCCCAACCTCACCCAGGATGTGGGAAAAACATAATTTTGGAATCAACTATTTTGGATTCCCTTAGCATTAGATCCAATTTCACACCTGGTATCACATAGACATAGAGCCCCAGGTCTAAGGATACAAGCTCTAAATCTACTATTGACCTGAAAATATTAATACCCTTTTGTATGGAAGAAGTCCACACCTAGTCAAACAACAAAATTTATTTAGATCAAAAAGGTAATTCCTCCCAATCACACCCTGCTAGATAACACTATCTCAACCCAAAAGTCCCTCAACAGAACCCTCTCACCTGCAGCTCAAATCCACAAAGAGAGCATCTGAGAAAAACTTCAACACCAATATATATATATATATATATATATATATATATATATATATATATATATATATATATATATATTGTGAGTGAGGTTGAACTGTGATCCAATACAACCCTGACTGTAAACAGTCCATCAGTTTTTTGAATGATGCAGGAAGAAAATATCATCATGGGTTCCTTCTTCCTTCCCATAATATCACAACTAAAAATAGAGCAGCGTGATTCCTGATATTTATCAGGAACTGGAGGGCACAAAAAAAGGAAAAGGCAAAAGAAGTCCATTGGAAAGTCCTTGGCCAGTCCATTTCGCCAGACAGGATAAGTCCCAGGGGGAAATAAAGGCCAGAAGAACAGCCTTGGTTCGTTTCTACAGGGATATTTTTCAGAAATGGTTGATTACTTTAAATGACTTTGCACAATGGATTTTGGGAGGGTAAAAAAAAACAAGTTTCATTATGTGTTGGGTTTTTTTGCACTGAAGAAGAAAAATGAACTGAATATGCCATTCACATGTATTGAATGCCATAGAGTGACATGGTTTTTCCTGTTTTCTGCACATGAAAATATACAAATCCTGGTGTGCCTATGTTGTCTGACTCTTTTAATCAAATACCCCCACATGAAACAAAAAAGAGCCACTAGAACTAACCTAATTAGGAAGCAGAATATTTACAGCTTCCTTATTTTGTGTTACATGGTGGTGGCAGCATGTTTGAGTGGTATGATGTTCTTTGGTATGGACAGCAAATCTGATCTTGGAGAAAAAAAATGATTTGGGCTTCAAAAGAATTAAGACAGGGACAGTATTTGACCCTAGACGTACAGTCAGAGGCTTAAATGAGTATATGTGGATGTGTTAAAATGGCATGGCCAAAGTCCAGATCTAATTCGATTGGAGAATCTGTACTAAGTCTTTAAAACTGATGTTCACAGATTTTCTCTGTACAACATGAATGAACTGGGGCTGATATGAAAGGAACAGCCAAAAAATGTGAGTCTCTAGACAAATGATTTTGCAAGTCGTACAGAAACACTGAACAACAAAACAAGAGCACTAAAATAAGAATGATGAACATTGGTCCAGAAAGCAGCAAGAACATGACTTTGCCTCATTGTATTTCTTTTGAGAGGTAAAAAATATATTTGCTGAGTTCTCTCTCTCTTCTGTCAGAACATTCAGTGCTGTTCAGCGCACATTTCCTCTTTACTTTTCATATGATGCAGCACAACATCTCTGATTTTTTCTGACGCCCCAGTCCTGCTGACTCTAAAGACAACCAGTACACAAAAAGACACTCCTTCATTTAAAGTCTGAAATAAAACCTCTGCGATTTCAATTGTCTGTTCAAATAAAGACAGGGAAGAGCTTATGAGTTAAGATTGTCTTTTTCATTTGAGTAAGAGATGTTATTTTTTACCTTGCTTTGATGGAGAATGAAAGGGATCCAGCTGTCTCCAAGCAAACAAATGAAGACAAGACACATCCAGGTATGACAACTGTCTCTTCATCTAACTACAGGTTTGTTTAGATGAGTTCTCAACTGTTTCAATGACAGCTACATGGTGCCAAGTCTCAGAAGACAATGTAAGAGAAAAAAAACAGCAAAATTCAACATATTTCTTTGTTAAGCAATTTGAATCATAATTTTCTCAGTGACAACATGAATATTTATTGAGACTCAATGTGCAGGCCTTGTGAACAGCACAGGTTGAGTAATGCTTGAACTTAGGGATGATTCACATGTTTGTTAACAAACCCTGCACTGGACTGGAAGGTACAGAAATGAAATTGATTCAGACTAATTCATCCATCCATCCATTTTCTGAACCGCTTATTCCTCAAGGGACGTGGAGGGGGGGGGCTGGTGCCTATCTACAGCCATCAACGGGCGAGAGGCGGGGTACACCCTGGACAGGTCGCCTGTCCATCACAGAGACTAATTCATTTAGCTTGAAATAGATTTAGTCAGTATGCTTTGGACTGTTCTGTTTTATTTATTTCAATACATTGTTTTGTAATCTCACCACTGCAGTTATTTATTTACATTTCATTACAACATTGCCTAAAAAAAGGCTTTTAACCTTCTTAAAAATCAATTGCAATCTTTTATAGGTATTGTATATATATATATTACATGCGTCAAGGCACTGTCTTACCTCTCACTCAATGACATCTGCAGCTAGGCCCCAGAGAATTCCTTACACTCTTGTCTGAAGGTGTGCTAAACATGCAGTTCACTTTGACTGGCAACAATTACATAGTTTCTCCTCTTTGTGACAATTTCCATGTCACAATCCTCTCCCAGTTTGCACAACCAGAATTTCTTCAAAGTTCTTGGTTTATGTCCCTAAAGGCAGCTGGAAAGAACTCTCGGCGAGAGCAAAGAAGATGTGACAGGCGATACACCATAATATATCTGGCTATAAACCACTGAAGCTCTATTAGACTGACAACAAATAAAGACCTGGCTAAAATCCAATGAACAGGTAAGAAATTATTTCATATTATAGGGTGAGGAAGACAAGAGTCTGAAATGCTGTGCAGTTCAGCACAAAAGCAAATAATCTGGTGTTTCTGATGTCGGCAACAAGTAGGACAGGGGTGTCGAAGTCCAGTACTTGAGAGCTACTGCCTGAAACTCTTAGATGCCTCCGTGCTCCGTCAAACCTAAATCAAATTGGTGAATTCCCTCACTAGTCATCCAGCTCTGTAGATGCATGAAGAGACCATTTATTTGATTCAGGCGTGATGGAGAAGGGCTGCATCTATAAGCTTTAGTGTGGTAGCTCTCGTAGACTGGCCTTGGGCATCCCTGAAGTAGCAGGTCTCTATTGACAACTATATGTTGATGGAGTAAAAAATAGTTAAGCCCTACAGACACATACAAGCAATTTTTAAAATGATCTGGTCTGTGGCATCCTTTGTTCTAATGCCGCCCAGGGAAAGAGCCCATACTGGCTGCAAGTATACCACATAAACAGTGCATATAAAGAGCTCCTAGCCCTTGTTAAGAAATTTTGTTTTGGCTCATTTATCATTAGAATATCTTTTGTGGTTTTATTATCAATTAGAGCCATTAGGAGTTCTCCCATGTTTGTGTTGATGGTGTGCTTTTTTTTTGCAGATGTTCTTGAATCACCAGTTAAGTATGGCTTTTCCAAATGTTAATCTAAGCTCTTGAATGAACTCAACGAGAAATCACATAAAGAAAATGTGATGTCTTCCACGCAGTTCCACCAACATCAGGTCAAACATTCTCCGAAACTCACGATTTATCAACATTCCTAAAAATAACCACAAAATTGCGTGCTGCACTGAAAATTTGTGCTAGTGGGTTGTCCTTAATTTGCGGGTTATTTACTAAGATTGCGTGAACAATTCTTATCAAGCACAAGTATCACTATTCAAATGAGTTTGCGACCGCTAATTCCAGCTGCACCACAGCTAGAGAGAGGGTAAATATGCACATGGATTCATTATGCGTCTTTGGCCCCAAAAGGGGGGGCATATGTATCAATTATGTTACTCTTTGGTTGTTACAGAATTAATTACTATTAGGCTAAAATGCTGTGAATTCTGTTTTTCGTTTGTAAGTAATAGATGTAATTCATGTGATGTACATGCGCTGCTCTCTGATACATGTACACATCGTATTGCAGGGTTAGACTGATTAAAACTGTAGCATGTCCAGAACTAGGTCGCTAAAATGTCCTTATTCTACCAATGTTGTTGAAATGCATCACACTTTATCATGGCCTCTATTTAATGTCAAGTTGCAGTTGATAAAAATGTAATCTTGAAAATATGTAATCTGAAATTTCTTAATTTTGGTAAAATTTCATATGTAATGTCAATTATCATTGTGTTAATGTATACGATTAATACATTTTATTAATTGGACTACAGGAAGGTTAACCACTATAGGGGAACTAATGAAGATCCACATGGATCATACTGTGCGCTCAGTGCTTCTTCACCAGGTGGAGATGTGATGAGAGCTCAGTGAGGTATGATGCGTATTTGGGGGGAAAACGGGTAAATATTTACATGACTGTCAGGTTTATGGCCATTAGTGTTGATTGCTCGTATATATTGTGTGTGAATGACTTTTTTTGTTTGTCAATAATAAACTAATGTTGAATGTGGTAGTGCAAAATTAAGACTTGCTTTTCCTAAGTGCTAAAAATTCACACTAAAATAGCCAGCACAAACATTTTTATGCTTAGTAAATCACACTGCGCCTAAAAACGGCTACTTCTTTGCCTATTCTCCTCCCAATTTTATGTGTCTTCTTCCAGAAACGGACAGATTGCATATTCATTAAGGGCAAATGGATTGCGTGAGTCTTGCTGCGGGTTTAAAGGCGCAATGCTCTCTGCCATGTTGATAGATCAGCCTCAGCCTGTTTTGGCAACGCTGTGCGGTTTGCGAGGGTTTTAACAAGCGCAAACCGTAGATAAATCAGGCCCAATGTGTTTTGTTTAGAAAGGGTTGATCGTCAGACGATCAGCTCCTTTTTAAAAAGATTTAAAAAATTGGGGATTTTTAAAAAGTTTTTGCACATCATTGCACAAAGATATCACAGTATGGGAAGAGCTGGGCACCGAAAGGAGTTACAGTCATGTATGACTAGCAATCCATAAGAATGTAAACAGTGCCAATAAACACCACTCTTGCATGGAAATACTATAAATGCTGAAACACTTCTGGGATCACTTTAGTGTGTTTAGAATTTCTACGTGGCCCCTGAAGGGAGCAGTCCCTGGGAGTGAGTTCATCTGCAGTCTTGTTTTAAATACCTTCAGTTCCATTCATAACTGTGAAGCTCATTAAAAAATACCTCTCACCACGAGCTGCTGGACGGAATCAGCCGGAAATCCCAAAAGAGGAAAAGTGAACTGATTAAATGTTGCTTTTCTAATTGAGAGAGCCAAGCTAATTTGCGCTAAATCCCTGATCTTTTTCTGGTGCTACATGAAAGGAAGACGGTAACAAACTCAGCATGGTCTAATTATGAGCTATGATTAGATGAGGTGGTTTAATTTTCAAACATGCTTTGAGAAAGTCTTTCTTCCATTGTTGCCCTTTTTTACTTCTTTCTCATGTCTCCTTTTGACTCATTTACTCACAGTATAAATTAAAAATTGTATTTATTAATCTGATGTTGCTCACAGAAGTCGGTCAAAGCTTCTCAGTAGAAACAGTTTCTAGTTTCCCCTTGTGACTCCAGCTTTTGGTGTGTTCTTCCAGTGCCATCTACAGGCATACTATCATGAATACAGTCACATAAAGCTTGAACATTTTGCCCATACGCTGGATCAATAACTCTCTGTCAAATAATATTTTGGAGAATGTCTCTACCAGCTTCTTACATGTAGATGGGGAGCGTCTGAGAGCAGTATTTTTTTTTCAAGTTTGGACTTTGATAAGGCAATTCTTGCACGTGACAATGCTTTGATATTAGCCATTCTATTGTAACTCTGGCTGTATGCTTAGTGTTGCTGTCCAGCCGGAAGGTGAACCCCAACCCAGGTTCAACCATCTTCAAGCGGTAGCTTCGACCATCTCATTATCAATCTGACCAGCTTCCCTAGCTCTGCTAAAAGGAAAGCCTCCAAACAGCCTGATGTTGCCACCATGTTTACCCATTCAGAGCGGGTTTATGTGATCAGCAGTGCCCATTTTATGCCAAAAGAATGTTAACTGTATGGCAACGTGGTTAGTTTTAGCCTGATCTGATCAAAGCCCAGTTTTCCTACATGTTTGCTAGGTCTGCAACATTGCCTTGTTGCAAGCTGCAAATGAAACTTCTTGAGGCTTTCTTCCATTAATAGCGTTCTTCTTGTTACTGCCTTAAAAAGGTCAGATTTGTAGTTTAAAACTAATATTTGTCCTATTGGTAGGTTTCCCACCTGGGTTTCGGATCTCTGCAGCTCCTCTAGAGTAGCCATGGGCCTCTAGGCTGCTTCTCTGATTCTTCTCTGCCAAAACCTTTTAGCTTTGGGCATGGGTGTACAGCTCAACTGTACAAGGGCCGGTTTTAAATGTGCCCCGACTACCTCCTCCCCAGTATGTTAAAGTTTTGCAGAGCCCTGCTAATGAAGTATGATTAGTTTCATATGTTTTGAACCAAGTAAATAAATAAAACACACAGGATGCTGGCCTTTGATGACTTACTTTGGACTCCACTGGATTAGGATGGCCAATTCTTGGTATGTTTGCAGATATGCCACACGCTGTCCCTTTTCAGATATGGATTGAAAAGACATCTGTGACATATTCGAAACTTGGAATGTTCTATAACCTAACCCCACATTACATTTCTGCTCAACAGTATCCCTGACCCATCTGCTTTTTTCTTTGTCTTTATGAGGCTGGTTCCTTTCTAATGTTCTCCAATTCTAAACAGGAAGCTGTCATTAAGAGTTCAAGTATCTGTACCCTGTGGAACATTGCATCTTTAAGCTTATTTTTGTAGCATGATCCAATTTTATACCATATTTTAGTTTTTGGAAAATCTCTTTTTAATTCGTAACCAAATGGGCTTGCCAAAAAAAAAAAATATTAACAGAACGTTGGAATAGGACATCACTATGCAACACAGTGGCACAGTGAGTTCCTACCTTTGAACCCCCCAAAAATTTTAATGCTGGGAATCTAGCCCGCGTTTTAGGGCCCGCAGGTGGGCCCAACTCGATAGCAAGTTTAAATCCACCGATATTCTAAATTAGAATGTCTGTACACTTATACATATTTTAGATGTATATATTTATTATTTTTATATTTAATGTTTATATGTTTATAGATCCCCTCCCTGGCTGCCACCTTATCGCGGTGGAGGGGTTTGAGTGTCCCAATGATCCTGGGAGCTATGTTGTCTGGGGCTTTATGCCCCTGGTAGGGTCACCCATGGCAAACTGGTCCTAGGTGAGGGATCAGACAAAGCGCAGCCCGACGACCCCTATGATGAACAAAATAAATGGATCTAGTGTTCCCTCGCCCGGACGCGGGTCACCGGGGCCCCACTCTGGAGCCAGGCCTGGAGGTGGGGCACGTTGGCGAGCGCCTGGTGGCCGGGCCTTTTTCCATGGGGCCCGGCCGGGCTTAGCCCGAAGAGGAAACATGGGCCCCCCTTCCCATGAGCTCACCACCTGTGGGAGGGGCCATAGGGGTCGGGTGCCGTGCAAGACGGGCGGTGGCCGAAGGCGGGGACCTTGGCGGTCCGATCCTCGGCTGCAGAAGCTGGCTCTTGGGACGTGGAACGTCACCTCTCTGGTGGGGAAGGAGCCGGAGCTGGTGTGCGAGGCTGAGAGGTTCCGACTGGACATCGTCGGCCTTGCCTCGACGCATGGCTCTGGCTCTGGAACCCGTCTCCTCGAGAGGGGTTGGACTCTCTTCCACTCTGGAGTTGCTCCCGGTGAGAGGCGCCGAGCTGGGGTGGGCATACTTGTTGCCCCCCATCTCGGCGCCTGTACGTTGGGGTTTACCCCGGTGAGTGAGAGGGTAGCCTCCCTCCGCCTACGGGTGGGGGGACGGGTGCTGACTATTGTTTGTGCTTATGCACCGAACAGTAGATCAGACTACCCACCCTTCTTGGAGTCCTTGGAGGGGGTGCTGGAGAGTGCTCCTTCTGGAGACTCCCTCATTCTCCTGGGAGACTTCAACGCTCACGTTGGCAATGACAGTGAGACCTGGAGAGGCGTGGTTGGGCGGTATGGCCCCCCCGATCTGAACCCGAGCGGTGTTTTGTTGTTGGACTTCTGTGCTCGTCATGGATTGTCCATAACGAACACCATGTTCAAGCATAAGGGTGTTCATGTGTGCACTTGGCACCAGGACACCCTAGGCCGCGGCTCGATGATCGACCTGGTTGTCGTTTCATCTGACCTGCGGCCGCATGTTTTGGACACTCGGGTGAAGAGAGGGGCGGAGCTATCCACCGACCACTACCTGGTGGTGAGTAGGCTCCGGTGGTGGGGGAAGACGCCGGACAGACCTGGTAGGCCCAAACGTGTTGTGAGGGTCTGCTGGGAACGTCTGGCGGAGTCTCCTGTCAGAAGGGGTTTCAACTCTCACCTCCGACAGGACTTCAAACACGTCCCGGGGGAGGCGGGGGACATTGAGTCCGAATGGGCCATGTTCCGTGCCTCCATTGTCGAAGCGGCTGACCGTAGTTGTGGCCGCAAGGTAGTTGGTGCCTGTCGTGGCGGCAACCCTCGAACCCGCTGGTGGACACCGGCGGTGAGGGATGCTGTCAAGCTGAAGAAGGAGTCCTATCGGGCCTTCTTGGCCTGTGGGACTCCGGAAGCAGCTGATAGGTACCGGCAGGCCAAGCGGAGTGCGGCTCGGATGGTCGCTGAGGCAAAAACTCGGGCGTGGGAGGAGTTTGGAGAGACCATGGAGAACGACTTCCGTATGGCTTCGAAGCGATTCTGGTCCACCATCCGGCGTCTCAGGGGGGGGAAGCGGTCTGCCGCCAACACTGTTTACAGTGGGGGCGGTGTGCTGCTGACCTCAACGCGGGACGTTTTGGGTCGGTGGATGGAATACTTCGAAGACCTCCTCAATCCCACCGACACGCCTTCCTGTTTGGAAGCAGAGTCTGGGGACTCTGGGACGGACTCTCCAATCTCTGGGGCTGAAGTCGCCGAGGTTGTTAAAAAGCTCCTCGGTGGTAAGGCTCCGGGGGTGGATGAGATTCGGCCGGAGTTCCTCAAGGCTCTGGATGTTGTAGGGCTGTGTTGGTTGACGCGGCTCTGCAATATTGCGTGGACATCGGGGGCAGTTCCCTTGGATTGGCAGACCGGGGTGGTGGTCCCCCTCTTTAAAAAGGGGGACCACAGAGTGTGTTCCAACTACAGGGGGATCACACTTCTGAGCCTCCCTGGTAAGGTCTATTCAGGGGTTCTGGAGAGGAGGGTACGACGGATAGTCGAACCTCGGATCCAGGAGGAACAATGCGGTTTTCGTCCTGGCCGTGGAACACTGGACCAGCTCTACACCCTCGGCAGGGTCCTGGAGGGTGCGTGGGAGTTCGCCCAACCAGTCTACATGTGCTTTGTGGACTTGGAGAAGGCGTTCGACCGTGTCCCTCGGGGTGTCCTGTGGGGGGTACTCCGGGAGTATGGGGTACCAGGCCCTCTGATACGGGCTGTTAGGTCCCTATATGACCGGTGTCAGAGTCTGGTTCGCATTGCCGGCAGTAAGTCGGACTCGTTTCCAGTGAGAGTTGGACTCCGCCAAGGTTGCCCTTTATCACCGATCCTGTTCATAACGTTTATGGACAGGATTTCTAGGTGCAGCCAAGGTGTTGAGGGGATCCGTTTTGGTGACCTCAGGATCGGGTCTCTGCTTTTCGCAGATGATGTGGTCTTGTTGGCTTCGTCTGAACGTGATCTACAGCTCTCGTTGGAGCGGTTCGCAGCCGAGTGTGAAGCGGCTGGGATGAGGATCAGCACCTCCAAATCCGAGACCATGGTCTTGAGTCGGAAAAGGGTAGGGTGCTCTCTTCGGGTTGGGGATGAGGTCCTTCCTCAAGTGGAGGAGTTTAGGTATCTGGGGGTCTTGTTCACGAATGAGGGAAAAATGGAGCGGGAGATCGATGGACGGATTGGTAGGGCGTCTGCAGTCATGCGGGCGCTGTACCGGTCTGTCGTGGTGAAGAGAGAGCTGAGCCGAAAGGCGAAGCTCTCGATTTACCGGTCGATCTACGTTCCTACCCTCATCTATGGTCACGAACGCTGGGTGGTGACCGAAAGAACGAGATCACGGATACAGGCGGCTGAAATGAGTTTCCTCCGTAGGGTGGCTGGGCTCTCCCTTAGAGATAGGGTGAGAAGCTCGGTCATCCGGAGGGAGCTCAGAGTAGAGCCGCTGCTCCTCCACATCGAGAGGAGCCAGTTGAGGTGGCTCGGGCATCTAGTCAGGATGCCTCCTGGACGCCTCCCTGGTGAGGTGTTCCGGGCATGTCCCACCGGGAGGAGACCCAGGGGAAGACCCAGGACCCGTTGGAGAGATTATGTCTCCCAGCTGGCCTGGGAACGCCTCGGGATTCCTCCCGAGGAGCTGGCCCAAGTGGCCGGGGAGAGGCAAGTCTTGGTCTCCTTGCTTAGGCTACTGCCCCCGCGACCCGACCCCGGATAAGCGGAGGAAGATGGATGGATGGATGGATGTTTATAGATTCCAATTATGGATGCCAATTAAGGGTGTGCAAAATATTTTTTTGGGGTTTGTTGCTGTCTAATTTAGTACGGATAAAGGTAATAATTCAAGCTTTATACCCACACTGTGTCACCACATTCTAAAATCACTTTTAGAGCAAGTATTTTTATAAAATAAATAGGCAAAAATTTATTTTTTTCAATGTTTTAAAAAATCATATTACTTGATAACAATTGTACTCTGACATTCAATTCAATTTAAAAATACTTGAATGATTCCAGAGGAAATTTAAGTGTTGTTTTAGCTCATTACTAATTCTTTTTTCAAGGAGTTGTTTTAGAACATGAGAAAGGATCTCCTGTAGTGGTTTGTGTTGCAGCAAAACTGAAGAAGCCTCAGACTGAAGATACTCTGTTGCTGTAGGATAGTCTCATTAAAAGCATGCTCAGGGTTGTCCATAATCCTTTTAATTTTATGAAGAATTCTTCTTTGCATTGTTTATCCTCCTGAGGCCTTAGTGTGGCAAATCCATGGCGCATACATACGTTTAAGAACAGCTGAATTGTAGAAAACCAGAGGGTTAATAATTATCCATATTATGTTTTAAATCTCATATTATGTCTTAAATCTCTCATTCATATTATGTTTTAAATCTCATATTATGTCTTAAATCTCTCATCCATATTATGTTTTAAATAAGTATCCAATATTATGTTTTAAATCCCTCTTCCATTTATGCTTTAAGTCTTTTTTAATAAAGTGACTTTTATTAATGCTTTTACCTTTACTAGAATGTGTGTTCAAGCAACATAAATACATACTCTGATAATTAAGTGTGCTTGCATAACAAAATATGTTAATTGATGTGCCTTAGAAAAAGATTTTGTAATAATCTAGATGCTGAACTATGGAAAAAGATTTTGCAAATAACTATGAAGATGATACGTGATAAGGATGTGGTTTTGTTTTCTTCTTACCAAGATGTATTTGTAAGTGTAGAGAAGGGTGATAATGTTCCAGCCAAAAGGTCACCCATCTCTGAATTAGTGGAAAATGTATAACAAACCTCACTTTGAAATAACACCTGCATCAAGAAGCCTGCATGCGGTTGGCAGGTCAAAAGGTAACACTGTTTCAGAGACGAGGGAGATCATTTTGGAGAAGTGTGTTGACTCTTCTCCAAAATATAAGTTCTGTAAGTGTAAGGAATAAGTTACTCTTCTCCATCTATAAGAAATCATAAGATTGATGTTGATTGAGTGATTCTGTGAAACTGTCTATGCACATGTCAGCCGAAAAATAAGACACGACCCACCTCAGAGCAGCCTATACAGTATATGTAATGACTGAACAAATGTATGTCAGACTTTGTGGGGGATTTTGACGCTGAGATTGTTAAACTCAGATGGTTAGAACTTGGACTGTTAGACTTTGAGACTTCTAGACTTTGGTTTTCCAGCTGTTACTATTGTAAGCTTTAAAATTTTTGTATTGTAATTCTTTTTTGAGATAAGATTAAACTTCTAAAATTTAACTTGCTTTTCTAAGCAAGTCTTTTTGGAGAGTATTAACTTAATTCTGTGAGGTCACATAAGGACCCCTGTATTTGGGGTGTCCGATATATGATCGGCCTGGGGATTGACCGACAGTTCAGCTAGGAACTTATCAGACGGCAGTGTTAACCGTGCTTAGCAGTCATAGGGGGTTCGGGAATTCTAAAATCCAGGGACAAGGAGACAAAGGTGCTTCTTGACTTTTTATTGTGGCCGAAGTCAGATGATAAGAAACCCACCCTGGGACCTAGTTAGCCTGGCCCCGCAACTGTGACACCGGACTGGTAAGTCAAGCATTTTAAATTTGCTCAACTCTGCGAGCGCTGGGTTCTGAGGAGGTTCTGTGCTTCTGTCCTCGTGTTGTGACAGTGATTCAGGAGCCCAGACTAGAGGTGTGTAAAGTAAGTCTGTTGTAAGAGCCGAAAAATCCTCTAGTAAAATAGGAGTACAAACCTAAAAATCTGTCTGGCTGATTATCGCCCATTGAAGGTTAACTCCAAATAGTTTCCCCTTATAATAATAGGCGTTTAATTTAGTTACCGCTGATTTAACAGCATCATTATCTCCAGTTGTTCCACAGGTTTCCCCAGAACAGAACCAGCCTTTTTCCTCAGATTGTTGAGCCGTTTTAAGTCCCTTGCTCTGATGTTGCTACCCCAGCAGATGATGGACAAAGAGATGACACTCTCCACAACATACTCACAGTTCTGAGAGAAATTTCAGTTTTTTTCCTTCAAAACATACCCCAGCCATGTCTCTACCCAAAATGGTGTGAGAACAGCTTTAATTTTAATTTGGGTATGCGTTTTTTAAAATATTAGGTGGAAATTGCAGGCATGTGAAGGGGCTATAGGGCACCTATTGTCAGCAGCAGGGGTGCCAAACCCCCATTTACTGCACATGCAAAGCAATAAAAAGCATCTTAAAAAGGCACTGACAAGTAACTCCAAACTATTTTAAATGGGTTATTGGTTCCCGTATCTGATGCTTCCCTGGGCAACTGCCCACACGGGGAGGATTACCCTGGGGTGCAGCAGAGCTATTTAGGAAGGATTATACACTCACAACTAAAGTTAAGCCCTTTTCAACTCCCAAAACTACCACAAAGGCCCTCTTGTGGCCATTTTGGACACGCCGGCTCCTTGCAAAGAGAACCACAAATACACAATCTCTCCTGGGGGTTGTTACCATTGTCACTGAGTATATAGCATGTTGATGCTGTAAGACTGCCCCTGGTGGAAAGACATAGCCTTAAAATTCTTCTAATCAAATTAAATATAATTATTTTGCAGTTTAAATACAAAGCAACTGTTTGATTAAATATAAGTTCTTATATAATTGCTCATGTTTGGCAGGTGTCCAGTTATTATACTTTCATACTTTTTAAAAGAAAATGGCATAAAAAGTGTTGTCATCAAAAGTACAAAGTGATTGATGATTTACTGTAGAGTTTTATATTCTGCTCCAGTTAAGTGGCGAATTGTTCCAGAAACACAAATATCTGAATCCACAACATGAGCAGAATCCAGCAGCCTCGGCGTTTCCCATACATATTCCAGCAGTTCCCATTTCTGTTAACACAACGGAGATCAACTGTTTTGTTTTACAGTTTTATTTTCTACCATTGCAATCCGAGTTAGTCCACTCAGCCCAAACATGAAAAAAAAATATTACAGGTTTGTAAGAATGTATACATGGGAAATAAGTGATGAATAACAATGACAATATAAGGCAAACTCTTCTTACCAAGCTGTGATGGATCAACTGTGAATCTCTTTGCGATTATGCCGTCCAGGGTGGTGGTCAGCTCGAGAATGGGGAGAAATGCTTTAGCTTTAATATTGCATTTTGATAAAGAAAAAGAAAAAAACAGCTAAACCTGTTAAATATAGTTAGATTCAGCACAATTTGTGAGATTTTGACATCAAATTTAAGCAATGTTAGTCTAGCAGCTTTTTTCAGGTGTGGCGTCAGAAACAAGCATAATCACCCATGCTTACTAAGAAAGAACTTTCTTTTTTTATATCTAATGTCACATTTTAGTATATTGTTCTCACAATAACAACAGGAAGCTAAGGCAGAGTGGTAAATGGTGTGTATAAAAGGAGTTTAGAAGTAGTGTGTGTAATGTAAAAGCAGTGTAAATGATTGTCAATCCATGCAGTTAAAATGTGTACACACAAAAACAAAAGGGAACATCATGCAGTTATGTTTAGATGGAGATCACACCACAAGCTCAAGCTCTCATGTGGATAATTTAGTAATATTTTCCTTTCTTAACAGCATATCAGCAAATCAGAAATGCTCTAATTATTATAAGTATAGGCACCTTCTTTCAGCTAGCTGACTGGCAGTGCACAGCAATGGCTGGGGACTGCATTACAATTAAGAGTTGGCTGATAGTGGGGTTCAGAATATTAATGTTAGTGTTGAGGTATTTAACCAGGCAGGGGAAAGTAAAGCTGCCGCATACAAATTTAGCTTCAACATTCAGATGGCTTTTAAAAGCCAAAAATGACAAAAAGGTTAGCATTAGTGTTCAGGGAAAAAAAAGGAGTAGAAAAAAGTACCGGTGGCTCTGTTTGCATGATAGCACACAGACAAACGAATGGCGCTCATTAAAGTTTTAAAAGCGCTCTCTGCCCATTGAGCATCCTTCTTTTCCACCTTCTACTGAAACAAACATGCATTGTAGAAGACCATGGTGGTAATATCTTTAGAAAGAGTCCTTTCTGTGGGGTATACCCACTGTCCTGATTTTACTTAGGTATGGGTGCAAATATCAAGAAACACAAAATAGCATAAATAGTGCAAAATAGATTACACATACAGATTTCTTTTTGTTTATTTTGCTGCTAATGACTTCATTTTTCCACTATGTGAATGTCAAGCAAGACGAATTAAAAAGGATTTTGAAAGAACTGTCAAAGCTATAAAGTAAGCGTTTGGAACAAAATGTTTTCAACAATATCAGGACAACATGACATTAAAATATTTCGGAAATTATCAGTTTTTACTTTTTTACAAGTTCTATACCTTACTTTCGATCCATGTAAGTATTATACATCAAACTCTTCAGCTGCCCCTTCTATCATTCAAAATGTCAAAATATGACAAATCCAAGTTAATAGTTTTTAAGATATTTTTTTTGCTCTGTTGGAAAAAGTCTCAATGGCTTCTGCATTTGAGCCAATCTTTAACGTTTAGTTAGACATCTATTGGTGGTATTGGAATCTAAAATGGGGGATATTGAAAGTCTTTAATCAGAACAATGATATGGGGGACGCTGAAGCCACAAACTACCAAAATATGTTACAATCTTTCTACTGTGGGCTCATAGTGCATAAATAAAATCCAGATAATGGAAATGTTATTTACCAATTAATCGTTGCTGGGCATCATAGGTGGCATCAAAATGTCTTAATTTTGTTGACTTAACTATTTCATCACGTCTTCACCTATAAAAATGTTTAATGCTGCATTAAACAAGTTTCACCAAATAGTCCACAGGAAAAGAGAGCCTGACTGCATAGGCAGTACATTCACTCGTGATATGCGTATTGATGTACAGTGGCATTGCAATAATGATACCTTTGCAAGTATCATCCACAATGAGGGTAAGATACGGAAAAAAATTAACGCTATAGTACCTAGCTGGTAAGAAAGAAAATGACTGGAAGGTTGATTGGAAGAAAATAAGTTAGGATAAGAAGAGGAAAGTGATAATTGGACTAATGTTATATTCAAAATCTGTATATTTTAGGTTTTCCTAAGCCTCAAGCCATGATCCTTAAAATGAACAGTAACAAAAACTTGAAATGTATCGTGTGTAATGAATAAATGAGTTTCATTTGTTTACCAAGTTATTGAAATGATTTTTTGCATAATATTCTAATGTACTGATCTACACCTGTAAAACAAAGGCGTAAAGCTTTAAAAACCTATTATCTTCAATTTAAACCCATCTCCAGCTATCTCTGCTAGATGTCCTCTACCGGCAGCTCTTCCTTGCCTTTCTGTCGGGAACATGCAACAGAACAGTTTGTTTTATGTCATGACTGCATGAGTTAGGAAGCCTTTCAGATAATAAATATTCCTAGTAAACTGTCACATCTCGGTCTCCTTGCAGAGAGTTCATTCAGGCCTGTTGCGCCGCCTGAGGCCACTTACAGGCTGCTCTGCACAGACCTCCTTAATGTTTGTCTCGCTCAATGAAGCAGGCTCAAGCTCAGTAGGCTCCAAGTTTCCCGTCTCGTCTTCTCCTTTATCATCCATCTCCTCCACTTTCACATCCTGTTCTTCACTAATAGATTCTTCTGGTTCGAGCTCCGTCATTTCTTCGCCTTCTGCTGCGGCGTCCTCTTTGCCATCAGCAGGCCCCTCGTAGATTTTCTCAGGATCTTTTACAGTCTGGGAGGAGGGCTGTGTGTGCGCGGGTGTGGACGTCTGGCTGGCTCCGATGGACTCAATCAGCTCATCCAGGTTTCGCCCACGTGGACCGTCTGAAAGAGAGACCGGTTTTAGCACGCTGCATCGGGTCACCAAAACCGCAGGCTTCAATGTAAATCAGGCCAGACAAAAAGTCTGTGCTCTACTGGTTTCTTGCAAAGCTCACCTCAACCACAGTCAGAAATGTTGTCTCTCATGCAAAACAGCCTCAGAGAAAAATACAAAGCGAGGTCTGCTTGGGCTGAATTCAAAAATTTTGGTCAAGACACAAAATGAATGCATCAGCCTCTACTGCTATTAATGTTGCTGCAAAAATAAAAAACAGTCATTCAGAACCTCGACGGAACGAAGTGGATTAGCTGGCTGCAGAGAACCTGGTCACTGCAATGCACTAAAAACCATATCAGTCTGCGAGGGTCTCTCCCTGTGGTTGCTCCAGGCACTCATTATTAAAAAACTCTCAAATTGATTATTATAGAGGAAGCAATTAAAGTGACTTTTTAGAAAGAGTTCATACAGCTAAAAGTTCTTCATAGCTCTCACAAGTAGTTAGAACAGCTAACCTTTATGGATTTTCTTCAAGAGCCGATGTCTTTCAAGCCTTATATGGGTCTCTGCTCCAATGTAGTTGATTTAATGGCTGAATTCAAATTCGCAAACAGTTTTGATTGCAAGTGTCCTGCAACTTTTGGATGCCCCAAGTCCAGCAGAGCTGAATAAAGCGGCTTTATTACCTTGTCATGGAACTCTACAGAGCACTGCTAATTACTAAGTTATGTGATTCATGTCAGCTAGGGATACAATAATACCACTTTTTTCAAAACCGATACAGATACTTGGATCTGCATACTTGCCGACCCCGAGTACCTATGCCGATACTTTTACCACACAGAAAATTGCTATGAATTGGAAGACAGGTTTTATATTTTCTGCTTGTGACAGCAAATTATTGTAAATTAAATAAAAAAATTAAAATTACCACAAAACAAAAATTTTAAGTGAAAAATAAACATTTTGTGAGAAGGGATTGCAGAGTTTCCACATTTTAAGTATCTCTTCGTGTTATTGGTTAACTTTAACGAGTATGAGTGATTATTAGAAATGTATAGGCCTGATACCAGTATTAGTGCTTCCCAGCTGATACAGGAGCACATCTAATACTTGCAGGACGGCAGCCCTAAAGGATCAGAGTCTATTCAGGTTTTATCCCAGAATTACGTTTCATTTAGCTGCATCAGCTTCCCTGTCCCTGGTGAAGAAAATTACCCTCACATCATGATGCTGTTACACCGTTGGTATATTACGGTCATGGTAAGTACATCCTTTCGGATTTTAATTAGGGGTATCATAGTATATTTACACACCCCATTCTTTCGGGTTTTTGTCCGTCAATATTTGGTCCATCAATCTTTTTGCAAGGCGCTGCATGGAAGTGGATTCTATCTAAAGTTTAGGCCGGTGGCCCCAAACGGATTCTTACAACCTACTGCAGAATTAGTTGAGAAGCCATTTTTTTAGACATTTATCTTGTTTCTGTACCTGAAGACATTTAGAAGCTTAGATGCCTTTCCGTACAAGGGAAGTGTTGAGACATGTTAACCCGTCATATGGTTATCGTTACCCTTAGGTGCACAAGCCAACATCATACAGATATTAAAATATTCTACAACATCCCACAGCTCGTTCCATCAGCCCACCGTTGCCGTTGAGCTGAGGGCAGTCCATTCCTCTCTTCTTCATCAGGTAGCGGATGGTCTGAAGCTGAGACATGATCTCATTCTTCTGATCCTGGGCAACTGATTTCACACTGTGAAGGTAAAAGGGACAGAAGCAAAGATTTACAGTTAAATCTGAATGTTCAGATTTGTAGATTATACTATGTTCACTTAGTTACTTTACTGAGTTACTGACCCCTTTAGCAACATCTAGAGCTAACGTTTCAAACGAGTGATAAGGTGAAGTTGATTAAAACCTCAGAAACATGGAGAGCAATTAGTTTATACCCATGTTTTCAGTTAGATAATCTGGCAAAAACCTGCAAGTCAGGTTTATTACATTAAATGGGCATGAACAGAAAGTATGCCTAGATCGGTGCTTGTGTTTCTGAGCCTGGTTCTGGTTCTGCTGGAGGTTTCTTCCTGTTAAAGGAGGGGTTTTTTTCCCCTCTCCACTGTTGCTACATGCTTGCTAAAATATGAGGGATTGGTGTAAAGTACAGATGCACAGATACTGATAATGGTATCGGGGTGACAGTTTTTTTATGTATTCGTACTCATAGTGAACCAATATCATGAACTGATACCTAAAATGTGGAAATTCAGCAATACTTTAGTCACAGGATGACAAATTTGCACATTTGGGTTTCATTATTCGTCTCCCATTAGAGACTTGTGCACAAGGCCCATACTATGGTTTTGTTTAATCCTCCTGTAAACCCACCACAGCTGCCACCCAGCCCGCGATGCTCAGCCAGCTCGAACATTGGGCAGTCACCAGCTCGTTTTAGCCCAGATGGAGACTAAGGTGACAGGGACTGTATTGTATTGCTGTGCTTCTTACTTCCTGCTGATAATCACCTGGACCCTTGCACTTGTGGCACTGTGAATTCATTTTTTTACTCAATGAGCATGGAGGCTGGTGGTGGACAATTAGATTTTCTTTTGACCGTGGACTATATATGGGGGGAAACAGCAGGTAACAGGGGGAGGAGGGTGAAGGCCCAGGAGAGAGAGGAGGGTGAAGGTCCAGTAGAGGAGAGCATGGAGGCCAACGAGGAAGAGGCAGAGAATGATGATGACGACAACGAAGAAATGGGTGAGAGGGAAGACGGAGAGGACCCGGCTGGCTTGTGGGAGAAGGCAGGAGGAGCCGCAGCAGCGGTAGGAGGAGTACGACGTGCATCACAGCAAGCGGGCAGAGTTTCTCTGCCCCTGTGTGTAAGTAACGCCCGGGTAATCTGGCGGAATAGGAGTTAGTTGCTGCTTGAAGTGTCTGGCTGTCCGGGCCGAGTGACTGCCCCTACGTTTTGTCCCCCACAGCGGCTCAGCCACTGGTAGGACCAGTCTCGGCATTCGGAAGCCAGTATGACGCTGATGACAGCAGGTGGGCAGAGTACCTCCACCGTGGAAGAAGTCGGGAATGGGACCACAACGAAGCTCCGCCAGCCACCATTCCTCTTTATCCCTGGTTGTCCTTTCTTTTTTTTAATCCACCTTTTAGTATTTTTATTGCTTTTATTGGTAGCATCATCATCCTGTTTTAGTTGTAATAAATCTGTTAAACTTTTAAACTGGTTATTTGGTTGATTACTGCTTGCCTTGTTTTCCGATTGGTTTTAGAGTTCCTAGTCTCTTTTAAGCACTAGGTGGCGTTGCTGTTATTTTAGTTTCCTTTTTTTTTTCTTTACTTGGCCACGATCTAACACTTTCACAGAAATGTTACATTTTTCCCTTAAAATTTTAGTTTTGTGGTAATTTTTATTAATATCTTATTTCGTATCTAATTCACCATCATTTGTTGTAACACACAAAGAAAATAAAAGCCTGCCTTCCAATTCATTGCATTTTTTTGTGTGATAGAAGTTTCGGCATTGGTACTTGGTATCAGCAAGTAATCATCTCTAAGTATTGGTATTGTATCTTTTGTTTTTTTTTTTGCGGTATCGTTGAATCCCTTGTGTAAAGTCAACAACATCATGAAGGCAACCGTCCACTATCGGCAAGTGCTTATGCAGGAAGAGTGAATGTTCTAAGTTTCTAGATAGAATTTGCCTACCAAATAATAAACCAAACTTGATGCCCATGTTTCAAACTAGGATCAATTAGAACGTGAGCACAGTAACTTAACTGTTCCATTATTATCATTCTCACGCAATGTGTCGAGCAGGAAGACCATTGCAGTGGTATCCAAAACTTTTACACGACAGGCCAAAAATCGGCAAGCTACTGAGCTCCTAAAAAAAGCTGGTTTCTTGTGTGCACAAGATGCTTTATACTAGGTAAACAAGGGTGTCAGTTGTTGCTAGTGACAAATAAAATAAACCCAAGTGTAGTATGAAGAATGCAGAAGACATTTATTATTGTAGGAGCCGTAACTTATTATATTGCATGTATCGATCACTGGGTTTACATTTTGTTTGGTTGTGATGGTTACAGGAGTCACTTGGATGCAGGCGGTGACATTAAGAAGCGGCTGTCAGACTATCACTCATTGTTTTTTTTAGAAAGAGAGGAGAGCTGGGTAGCCGTAGTTTTTGTTGGCTGCTGCACATAAGCACATCAGTTTACGTAATACGTTCAAAGTGCATCCAAATCGGGATCCTGTCGTCTTACTCTGTAAACAGCAAAGTACTTTGTTGTAGGCTATAATCTTGCATATTTACATGTAGATGTTCATTAACATGTATTGTCCCTGTTGTAAATGAATAAACTCAAACAAGAAAACAATTCCTCCTCCGTGCATTTCTGCGAAAGTTGAAAGCGCATACAAATAGAAGGAATCCATCCTCAGCCTCTACAGCGACTGTGAAAGCCGCTACAACTATTAAGTATTGCTATATAGGTAGCCTACTGTATTCATCCTTTTGACATTTCAATACAAAATGCAGTGCAGTGGTAGGCTATAGTATCTTTATTCAGTCAATAAAAGTTGAAAGACAGCGTGTTTTGTTAATTTTCCAACATCACTGACAGGCAGCAGACTGAGAACAACGCAGGCTACGTTAACAGTATTATTCTCACAATCTACAACAGGATGGTCGGATGAGACCAGACTCTGCACACTGCTGCGTTCGCGACGGATCAAAGTTTAGAATTTGGAACAACAAAAACGAGGAAAATTCCTCAAGGGAGGAGAGCTGGAGAAGAAGAATGCACAAAAGAAAAAACAGGTTTCCTCGGCAACCCTGGTCATTCTTTGTGGAGGAACTCCAGCTTCCCTTCAGTTAATTCCATGTTTACTTTTAACTGTAGTTATTTTATATTTACAACATATGTGAGGGAGATCAAATGTAATCAATCTCTATTTAATAAAGTTTATTAAGCACTATTTAGTGCAATGAGATTATTTGGATCTTAAATTGAGCAGGCTATGCAAGGTTAAATTCTTGGGGAAATATTTATTTTTATACGGCTCTGAAGGCATCTTAAATTAATTTATTCAAATTAGCCTGTGCAGATTTCTGTCCTTTCTGAAAAATCTAGTATCAAGCAATAAACATTTAATAGTAATGTTCTATTGCTTGGAAGATGCGCGCACCACCATGCACCATTAGTGAATGCATGCAAGGAGCAAGTGTCGCTGCATGTTTAAAAACCTGTGATTAAAGAGATACTAGTTAATAAGTCACCATTGATACTGTACTCTCTTTGAAAGCGGCGTTTTAGCCAGAGACTTCTCAGCAGCTAAAATCACGCCTATGTGTGAAAGAAAATTTGTTTTCTTTCACACATAGGCGTTTATCCCCATTTCAAAATGGAAATGGCAAGGTTAAATTTACTTCTGTTTTCGCCTCGAACTTGCCTAAAAAGATGTTCCAGCTTTGCTTGCCATTGCGTCAAAGTTATGTTTTGCATCAGATGACCCGCACAGGTCGGGTTGTGTCCATATAGCTGTCGTCAGACCGAGACTGTGGGCTTTGACATGGGCGGGTCCAGCAGATAAAGTGGCGCTAAATTCCGTTCTTGTCATCTGTAATCGCCAGGAAGTAGAACTGGCTTAACGTCACCGCCTGCATCCAAGTGACTCCTGTTACCATCACAACCAAACAAAATGTAAACCCAGTGATCGATATATGCAATATAATAAGTTCCCATGTCCCTTTAGGGGCTCCGTAGCAAGCTGAAAGTTTTTTTATTTATTTTTTCTTCCAACTTCAAACTAAATATAATTTTATTATCTTTACGTGCTCAACAATAAATTAAACATGCAATATTCTTATGACCAAAACTCTCCTTTTTTCCCTCCTTTTATGTAGAAAATAATTTATCAGGGGATCAGACCTGCAAGGTCCCTGACTTCGGCCACTGCCCATCCAACTTTGCACCCAATCTCTTTGATCCCTGAAACAAGCAGTGAGCTCATGGGAAGGTTGGGACATTCCCTCTTCGGGTCACAGACGTTTGATTGATAAAAGAAAGGCTTACAATTTACAAGGTTCTTTATAAAGAAAGAGTCTAGAACAAGTTTTTAGTCCATTTCAGCAACAGATAACCTTCTTTAGACCTCTGTCTATATTCAGCCAAATATAATGAATAGATCGTTTTTTGATTAAAGGGTTTCTGGATGAGTGTTGTCCTAGTTAATATGAAGAAAAATATGGCTACTGAAAGAAAACTGTGTAGAGTAATACAAAAAAATTCAATTAAAAAAAAAAAAAAATTTAAGAACATGGGAATGTCATCCTCAAACAAATTATACCTTAATGTGCAAGAGGGTTAAAAAGAATCCAGTGTGAACACATCTGACCTACTCAATCATAGAAGATAGGAGAATTCATTAGCTGTAACACAACTGGCATAATGGAGGGTTGTATTTTTCAAACTGTGGACACCTCTGTGGAAAACTGATGCGTGTCACGTCTCACCAGTTAGTGAGTGGGTCCAGCTGGGTGAGGATAGAGTTGAGCATTCTTTCTGTCTGCGCCAACCTTTGTTCCAACTCGTTTAACTGGTTCTCTGTTCAAATCAAACAGACATGAATATAATCAGCCGTAACCAAATGCGTTTGACCAAAACCCAAACAAAAACCGACCGGCAAACACACCTGCCTCCGCTGATTTTTTGGCTCCTTTTGCAAATTTATCCTTCTGTGCTTTATCATCTGAAGACTTGATCTGTGACAGAGAAGCAGATCAAGACCTTGCACCAAATAATCCTGTTTCAGAAGTGAACAATTCATCATTGTGATGTCATGTTACACCAGGTGCAACACACGTGGTTACCTTCAGAAACTTGTAAGCTGCAAACACCCCCACTCCGATGGCATACAGGGGCATTAGTGTGAACACGTAGCCTTTGTTGTTGTTGGACTTGTACTTGTCGCTCTTCATCTCCTGTTCCAGGCGTTTCTTCATCTGCTGGATGTTTTCGGCGCTCTGGTGTGAGCCGGGAGGGTTCACGTTGATGGGCTGCCCCCTCGATGCACTTGGGCCTGGACCTACAACATCATAAAGGAGGATGAGATTCCACAGCGGTACCTTATTGAAGCAACGCTGGCAAAAAGCCAAACAAAGTAAAAAATAACTGCTATGCATGTAGTGCTGTGGATGGTGTTTGCCTCCTGACATTTTTTTTTATTTTTTTTTTTACTTTACAATACTTTTTTGTGATATCTGAAAAGAATAACGTGAGTAAATACTAAATACAGTTTTCAAACAGTATTTGCATTCATTAAGGGAGAATTTACTATCCAATCAACTTGGCCCTAAAGGACGCTTTCTTCTGAAAAGATTTAGAATGACCACAAAAGCTGAGTTCATTTTCCCTATCCACACCCAGGTCTGTTTATTAACCATACTTTTTTTTTTAAAAAGCACTTAATTGGAAGTTTTCTGAAACCACAAAGTAGGATGGAAAAATCCCACCGAAAAACTCATGTCTAAAATTTCAGAGCAGGAACTGAATCCCTTTGGCTTTTCAAGTATGTCAACATGATATTTGCTCTCAACAAGCACTATTTAAGCAAACAAAATGAAACTGAAATGAACAGTGTTCCCAAACTCCAGATCTTAGTTCTATTGAAAATGGAATGAATTACTGGACCTGTGCAAGTAAACCGACCAATTTTTAATCAGTTTCTGATTCTGCCAAGAAGAGTGTCCAGAAATATGCCAGAAGAATGATTTCTTAGTAGATGGCTACTAAAAGGAGTATATTTTCTTTGCAACTTTGTCAGTTAAATAACAATGGGAATGCATGCATATATGTAAGTCAGTATTTTTGCCAGTCAGTCAACCAAAAGCCAGAATTGGATCTAGTAGAGGGTAATATAAAACTTATACGGTAGAAATTGTATAAATTTAGCCAAAGATAGAGATTGATGAGGTCATTAATCTGTGCCTATAAACTACCTGTATCAGGTACGCAAGGGTACTGATATTCACTGTTTGTCTTCACGTTTGATATTGATAGTTTAAAGTTTGTTGTTTTTAATTTAAAGGAAAAGAAAACGGTTGAACTTGAAGCATTTTTAATTCAAAGATATTTAAGTTTCTCTCTGTGTGAGAATAAATGTATAAATAAGTAAACCGGAAAGAACATTTTGAACTTTATTTTCATAATATCTAGCTTTTATTTTATTTAAAGTATCTTCATCTTTATTTATGTTGTGAGAATTTTTGTACTGCGTTATTTAGGAAAAACAATAGATTTTTAAAGCATTTTGCTCAATAAATATTCTTATAAAACAAATATTTGTTTCTAAAAAGTATTAACTAACTTTAGTTACTGTGAAGCAGACATTTGATAAATACCTTGGGGTAGACTTTAGATCCATCAATTTGTGTTAAACTTAAAAGCCTCTGTCTGAGAACCTGAAAGCAATTTAATGTGCAACTTTTTTTTGGGTGTGCAACACACAAAACAAACAACAAAATCTTTCAAAACCTGAATCTGCAGGTCAGACCACAAAGAAAAGTACAAAGTTTGATTTTTATAGACCAGTGCCAGAAAATCCACAATGAAAATCTAACTTTTGCATTTGCATCATATTTCCATACTATAAAGAAAACACTGAAAACCAAATGACATACATGGCCATACGTTTTCAATGCTGACTCCAGTTAAATATTCATAAAACTGTTTGTTCTGAGCAATTTCGATAAAACTGGGAAATATTCTGAAAATATTACTCAGCTCAGAACAACATGGTGACTATTTAGCATGATAAACAGGAAAGAAAAAAATCAAATACTTGTTGAGGTCACACTAATTCGCTGGGTTGTCATCAATCTAGCTTTACTCTCTACACTATCATGCTGGAAGGATCTATTACAGGACAGGAAGATGCTGCTATAAAACAAAACTGTTGCCATTAAACCTTTATAGGCTGCAAACAAACCCCAATGGATTTGTGTGAAAATGGTTAAAGTGTACAAAGAGAACATTCTCATAATCATTAGAAAACCACAAGGCTGAGTGCAACAGATTCTTTCTACTAATAGCGGATTTATTTAATTATTGATTGTGTTTCTCGTCCATGTAGCAACCCAACAACTGTCTGAAAGAAGGAGGAACTTCCCGCTCACATATTGTGACTGACCAGTTAGTCCGACATGGATGATGTTAAATGACACTTTGTCATATTACTACACAATTACTATCCAGCAAGACCAATTATTAGAGAAGCAGTTAAAAGGCCAATTGCAACTCTGGAGGAGCCACAGAAATCCACAGCTCAGATGAGAGAATCTTTACACATGACACACTTAATGGGTCTAATTTAATAATGATAATAATAATAATAATAATACATTTTATGAGAGACCCTTCTAAAACCTAAAGTAACTTCACAGTGTGAAAAAAAAATCATGGAGGAGTGTCAGTGGCGCTGACGTCGTTACGTCTATTTTCAGTTAAAATGTTTTTCATTTTACAATCTGTGCAGAGGTTACATGCTATACACAATAACAAGACTGGTGGAACTGGTACAGGAGGTTTTTTATTCTTAAATAGAAATAATAATTAACAGTAATAATAATACAGCTACGGTGTCGCACACCGGAAGTGGCAGGAACGGACTTCCTCTATTTTCCGAAATCCTGACAACAGCACTCCAGATCGATACAACAAAACCTGCAGATGCTCAGCGATCCACCGAAGCTTCAGGTCGGAATGTAGACCGACAGGTAAATTGAAATCCTACAGTGGCTCAGCTCTTGGAAGCAATGCTCACCTTACTGTCGAGAAGGTACATAATAATAAGAGCTGTGTTGAAATAATCGAACAATCGATTCTGAATCGATTCTCATAGAAATCGAATCGATTCACAAGTTCAAAAATGTATTTTATTTTTTAGAATAGTTTGCCCTTTTTAAAGTTGAAATGGGAAGGAACAGTCCAGACAGCCATTTTAAGTTTTGTGTCTGACAGGGTTAATACAGTTTCCCATGGTGAACTGTTACTCACCCAGTGCTAAGTCATTGAATTTCTGGCATATAATTAACAGTAAAAAAAAAAAAAAGGTTATAATAGCACTGACCAATATCGAATTGGATCAGATTGAATCGAATCGACTCCAAATCTTGTATATATATATATATATATATATATATATATATATATATATATATATATATATATGTATATATATAGATATATTATCATAGATAGATCGATAACCTTTTTGCATTGTTGCAGCCATAAGTTATACAGGCAGAAGAAAAAAAGAGAGATGCAACAAAGATTAAAAATACATACAGAAAAAAAAAACACAATGCCATTACAAATAAATAGATGAAGTAGTAGTTAAAACCACATAATGTGTATATAGGCAGCATAAATGTGCATATAGGTGTTTGTATATGTTTTTGCCTATAGTTTTCATATTTGCACATTTATCCTCATATAGGTTCTTTCTTTGTAAAAGGTCGTTCAGTGCACTGCGTCGGCTGCACACCTGCATGCTTCAAAAAATGGGATAGAGAAGGCTTCATAATCTTGCAGCCATTTTAAATTTACATTTAACTGAGTGACAACAAAGTGAAAGATTGTTTTGCCACTATGAAAATCAGAAGTCATTCTTTTATGCTTCCATCCTCAAAGTAGACAGAAAGTCGATATGCATACTGATCCAAACCACAACGGTGATGGGAATGGATATTTGACTTTCTGTATTATAAGTTCTACTACTTACTGTTATTTTCTCATTTAGTTTCTCATTTGACAGAATAAATATTTGACAAATATTCATTTGTAATCTTTTTTCGTATTTTTGGTAGGATTTTGAACAAAGCTAGTTGTAATTAAACAATATATGGCAACACCATTTCCCCCTGTTCAGTGCCGTAGACTGCAATAAAAAGCGCTAATTGGAAATACAACATATCTAATTTTTAATAGTTATATAACATCTGTCTTTAACATAGACACCACTATAATGAACTGATTTAGGTTATTTTTTTTTTTAAAAGAAGAGAGAAAATGCAAGGAGGCAGGCAAGGAAAAGAAAATGATCACATGGAAGTTTTTGATAATGTTCTTCTAATAATTAATCAATACGGAGCCCAGCAGGGGTCAGGGGCAGAAATAACTTTTGAGAGGTAAGAATCCGTATCATTGGTTTATTAAACAGTGTGACCATGTGGGAGGTCCTGTCTGATAATGCTATGATAATGGTAATGAACCCTGACTGTTTTGGAAAAACAAGTTGCTAAACATGCATGATTACAACCCGGGTTGCAGAGGTTTGAAACCTACTCAGGGCCTCATTTTGCACCTTGCCACATCCACTTTTTGGGTAGGCATAGTTTGTGAATTATGGTGCATTTCTAGGCTATTTTTCAGCCATGCGGCACATTTTGCGACTGGTTTGTGTTCAAATATTGCCTTTGTTGTGCATAGACCCTCCCAGCCACATAGGTGGTTACAAAACTGTTATTTATAAATATGAATGACACCTATGTTTACAGACTTCTTTCCTTCAAGTACCTAAAACAATACATTAAGTACAATCCGAGGACTGGATTCAATCCACTTTCTCCCGGGTGAAAATTGAGCATGTTCACCAGTCTGCATAAGGAGCATCTTAGTTGCCAAGTAGCCAGGGCACAATATTATTGGACAGGATCCCCAACACTATCACACATGGTTTTATGAATCCGTGTGCACCATCTAATTATCTGAAAAAACAGATTATGAATCCATGTGCACAGTTTAATAATCACATGCGCATGGTTTATTAAACCGAGGATTCTTACCCCTCAAAATTATTTATTTACCTCGTCCCTACCGGGCTCCGTAAGTTGACAACGTCTTTGCAGGACTTGCCAAAAGCGTTCATTGTCAAGATCCTGGGGCTAAGTATGTGTTGTCTAGAACATTAAAGCTACTTAAAATAAAATGAAGTTTGTGGTAAAAAATAAAACAGGAAAAAATGATAAAACATACATTGCATGGGATGGTAAAGACGCAGGGGATTGTGCATGGCAAAGACACTGCCTTACTTGAGCCTGCACGACCTATGAGCTTTTATCAAAAAGAGGCTGTGAACAAGACCTGACATGAGATAGGTGTTAACTCATGCAACAAATGTCCTTTAAAAAAACAGCAGTGAGGGGAAGGGGATTACTAACTACTGAAACAAAATCAACATTACTTAAAGTGGAATTTTCTGGAAGGTATTGAATTACATCTGACCTAAATCAAACACAGGATTCTAACATTCAAACATGCCGGTGAGGGTGTGATGGTTTGAGGCCACTTTTATTCCTCGAGGTTTGATGTAATCATGGATTCTGCTCTCTACCAGATAATCCTGCCGGAGAATGTCCAGCCATCAGTAGAGGACCATCAGCACAATCACACTTAAAGTGTTTGAGTCATTTAGGGGCTGAATGGCCGTGCTGGTGTGTTTTGGATTATTGTTCTGCAGCAGGACAATAATCCAAAACACACCAGCACGGCCATTCAGCCCCTAAATGACTCAAACATGAAAAATAAAGCGGCCTGGACAAATCTGGACTAATATAAAAGCTAAATTTGACTCCACATGTTAGGCCTAGGGGGCATACTTTTTCAACATAGGTTGATTTTTTTCCCTTTAATGAATGAAATCATCAACTGAAATCTGCTTGTAGTATTTACTCAGCTTTTCTTCAAGCAATATTCAAATTTTTGTGATTATCTAAAACATTTAATTGCGACAAAACAGCAAAAACAACGAGAGTGCAGCTAATGGCCATAATCTCATGGTGCATTCAAGTTCACTTAAAATAGATACGCTGATGTATCTAAAATTTTCAAAATGAAGTTCTGATAACAGCTACAAGCATAACTTTCCTCCCTTGAAGAGCAACCATGAATATGTTTTATTTTTTTACGATTTGGTTGAATGTTGATATTGCTATAAAATTCTAAAGACTGCGCAAATCTCCACTTATGCAATGCTAAAAAAAATAAACGAAAACTAATAAAAAACAAATCAGTAAATTCGTGGTACTAAATAATAGCTAACTAAATTCATGTTTCTTTATTTTATAACCTCTTTAAAGGATCTTATTTGATATAAATTATTTTAAGGCAAATAAAGTCATTAGTACCATGGACAGCAGAATTCCGGGTGTTTAGCAACTGTGTCTATGATTTATTCCGCGTAAACAGACTTAATGTTAAATTAATTTTGAAATCTGATTAACTAAAGAAGATAACATTTGATTAGAATTAAATATTTTGGCGACAGGTTTATGTTTCTGTAGCCTACATCTAAAGCCTGACTGCTGCTGAGAAATAATGCGACAGCATGGTGGAGGGAGGCTACCGAATCAGACACACGGGCCACCACAGAAAGGACAGCTGCGGCCTGGTGGGGAAAACAAACAAACAAACAGGACAAAACAGAAACTCGTCACCTTTTCTGCTGTAGCGAGGGTCGGATTTGGTTTCCTTCGCCGCTATCCCCCCACCAACTCCGAATAACCTCGGCAGGACGACAAACGTGAAGAGCACCGCCGTGAACGCGAGGGCGACTTGTTGTGATGTTGACAACACCATCCCTGCTGCTGCGAAAGAGCCGTGGAACAGCAGCAAACACCGGGCACGAACAGGCACGCTAACCGCTGACAAAGAGCACAGAAACTGGGAGAAGGAACCCAGAAACTAATATAATATAATGCAGCGGGTGACAGTAGCTGCACATTACCACTCTAACAGCTGCGGTCTGTTGATAGCTCAGACAGAGCACTTCCGGGAAACAAACCTTCAAAATAAAAGATTCCACTTTAAAACCTCTTTGCAACAGGATTTTAAAGAATACATTTAAAAGTCAGAGTTGAGCTCAAAATTATATTGATGGCAGATTTTTGGTTGAAATTATTTCCATTAAACAAGAAGTTTGCGTCTGATGGGAAAAAAATATTAATTTAATTTAAATAAACACTGTATGCTGGAAATTAGCTATACACTTTACAAAATTGGAAGAACGTCTTGACATTAAATCAATCATACCGTTTTTATATTCCACCAACTTGCTTTTACCACAGGTCTGAAGTTGAAGAGAATCCTTGCCATTACCCTAATCTTAAAATGTCTCCATAGGTTATTGATCATATTCAAGTCAGACTTTTGGCTGATCCACTGCAAACTGTTAATAATAGGCCTACAAATGATCAGAAGTAATTTTGGATTAATCGAAAAATGTTAACCAAATTATAAAAATGGGAAAAATATGATATCAAAGGGAAGTAAACAAAACAAAACAGCAATGGTGCTATTACACTATAAAAATGAATTTAGGATGTAATTAAATATTAGCAATTAAAATAGTCCAATTTTAACTCAAGCACAAGTTTATAAATGTGATGTTAAAAAATGGTTACATTCAAAGAACATACAATTATTTTGATTCTGTTATTTTTATTTAAAATTGGTGTGGAGCAGAGAAGATTTATGAAAATTGAAAATGCTTTGCCTTATGCTATTGTTAAGAAAGAGAGCTGTGATAACTTATTGGCCTATGTCTCCTTTTGTTTGGTTCCTACAGTGTAAAAATAGGACAAAATTGAACACATTTATATATATATATATAAAAATACAGTAAGACTTACATAAATTCTACTCGTATATAGTCACTTCTGTCGGTGTGCTCCATAACTAGTAAGTGAATTTGTGTATAAAAATGGTAAATGACTGAATGTTTTGAAAAGAGTTTTGTGGCCCCTTGACTGAAAAAGGGCTCTACAATGACAAGACAAATATAGAAAACAATTTACCTAAATAAAATGTATATAACATATATTTCACTTGTGCAGTTGGAATATAACTGCATATATTTATGCAAAGATATCTAAAATTGTAAAGATAACATCAAAACACGAGGAAGCTGGATGCATCCAATAATATCCGCTCCTGTGCTTGCTCTCAGTTTTTGGATATCGCAGCCATTTCACTTTTCTTAATGTCATCAGTTGTTCACCAGGTGTCCCTTTTTTTCCTCAAACATTCACCTCAACCTATTGTTCCCCCCTCCACAATCTGTGAAAGGTAGCACATATGAAGCGATCCCACAGCCGTCTGACCTTGCGGCGTATGTCATGTCAGTAAATGTTTTTTCCTTGGAAGGTTGTGATGGGATGCAATTTAATTGTACCACTGGTTACAATATCAAAATAAAGTCATTAATTTATTATCTGTGTACCTCCTTTAGTGAAGGTTCAGGGTACAGGAAGATTTTTTGGTTGGCCTAAAACACTTTGATTGTAAACATTCCCTGATCTGCAAATTGTCTTGCCTTTAAAGGTGTTATGAAAATCGACCAGTAGATACTGAACCTAAAGGATCCAATAGAGGGGTTGTAACAAGTTCAACTCTGCGTATGAAACTTACTGTATATCTAGGTTATTCGTCATACTTCAGTGTTTGCTTGCATCTGTACTTCAATATTTATTACTTGCTATGGATATACAAACTGAAAGTCCAATTTTAAATTTTAATTGTGATAAAAACATAACTCAAACCCCTTTTATGTATAATTCCAAACAAAGTGTTGTTAAACTTTATTGTCATTTAACCTAAACTGTGTAGTAATTTAACACAAGTAAACTGACTTCGAATATCTGTATAATTATTATAATTAGGGGTGTCCCCGTATAAGGATTTACACGATCAAATCAGAATTATTGATCTTTCTATAGTCTGCGACTGATATATGTGTGCTGGCTGCGAGGGGGACGGTTGTACGCCGCAAACTCTTATTTATAATGTATTTGTGTTAATTGTAGAAGTTCTCAATTTTATATCTCAGTGTTTGGAGGTGTTTGTTCGTGCACCGTCATAGAGATTGCAGTTTATGGGACTTATACATATATCTGCCTTTAGTAACTCTCTGCTCACTTTTGTGGTTGTTGTGCCATGAATGAGACAACTCTCTGGTGAGTTCTCTGCTTGGTGCAGACAGGTTGTTAATTGAAGTCTTTGTTCTTTTATAATTAGTTTTACAAGTTTATTATATATACAGACAGTTAAAAATGGACACATGCTTGAAAATGACTTATCTACAGCAACAAGTAAAATAAATTACATTTAATGATACACATATGTTTTAAAATATGAAAAAGAACACAAAAAGGAAACCTAAAAATTACTTAAAATCTATAAATTATTTTAATCCCTTCCTGTTGGCCCCAAAACCCAAAAAATAATGAATGGAAGTGGGTTAAGTTATTTTCTGGTTCGCTTTGTCTTACATCCTGAATCACACATATTGTGTACTTTGATTTAAATGATAACTAATTATGTACATTTCAAATGTGTTAGTGCAGTGATTTGGGACGTATTTGATTGTAAAAATTCGCAATTAAAATGCCTACAAATCAGAAGTCGCAATGACGCCATTTGGCTAACAGGAGCTAACACTAGCTATAGCAAGTAAAACACTCACCTAGAGCTTGTATAGCTTCTCCTCCATGCTGGCTCTCACTACAACAACTGCTTTATCCCCGAAATAGCTGCTACTTTCCACGTGGTCAGATTTATGGTGTTTTTCTCCGTGTATGATCCTCTTTTCTTCGGCCTGGAGGCTACAACCCTCGCTCCTCTTCTTCTTCTGCAGTTGTAGTTCGCTAAACGTTTTCACACAAAACCTAAAGTAACTTTTGCCTCCGGTCAAAAATCGCAATTTTCTCTGCATCAAAATTTTTTTTTTTTTTATTTGCAGACATTATATGTTCGATCTTCGGTGCATTTCACACTTGATCAGAAAATAACTTTAATCACTCCATTGACTCTCATTCTTTTTTTATTTTTGGGGGCATTATGCTCCATTCCATTTAACCTTTCCGAGTCGGAAATTCGGAAATCTCGCGTCTTGTCGGAAACAAAGATGGCTGCGCCCGTAGTTGGGATATATTTTCTTTGTATTTGTACTGTTGGTCATTTCAATGTCGTTTTTTGACTGCATTTCTGCCCTACATGTAATCTGGTCACCAAATTATATATTGCATTGCCTTGCTGTGCGTGCAATACAATCTACAACTTTGCTTTTCATGCTGGTCTGTTTAAGTAGAGGGCGTGACTTAGGCCACGTCCACACTAAGCCGGGTAATGCCTTAAACATATAATTATTTAGTCTACACCTCCACACTAACCCGCCGTTGTTTAAGGTCTGTGGCCGGATAACTATTAGCCGGGTAAGAGAGCCGTGTAAATCTTAATTCAACAGCTAAATGAGCTAGTGTGGACAGCTTTCCCGGATAATGAAAGGAGGTGGGGTCAATGAATGCTGCGTCAATAACAATACGACACAAACAGACAAAGACAACAGCGAAGAGTATTAAATCGATCTCGTCGTCTGTCCACACCAAAAACTCTCTCTTCTTCTGAGCAGCTATTGTTCTCTTCGGTTAACGGGACAAGCAGATATGTACTGGGCTGTAGAGCTTCTTGCATATATTATGTAGGCGCTGGCGTCACGTAGATTATACGCGTTTTTCGTGCGTCTTTTCGTGCATGCCCAGTATTTGCACGGGTCGGTATGGGATTGCTCAATCATGGGGCCATAAAGGGACCTTAAACGGGGCGTAAATGCTCTTGTTGAGTGGATAACATTAGGCGTCTAACTCCCCGTATAAACTTATCGGCTTAGTGTGGTTGTAGCCTTAGGCTCCCCATTGAGTAGATAACCACTAGACGGCACTGATCACACTACATGTGTCTGCCGGGGAGGAGCAAGATGGCGGAGTGAGCAGTCGCAAAAGTTGCAGGCTCTGACAGCAATAGTGATTTTGGCATCTAGTTTAGATGTTTTTGAAACAACAATCATTGCTAAAGTCAGTGCGTGATTGATAGCACTCTTAAAAGACTAACCATCTTTTGTAAAGGAGTACAAAATAATAAACTCAAAAAATGGCTAACACCCAGATTCAAGCTAGCCTCAATGAGCATGACTACATCATGGACAGGATACGTGAGGCGTGTTTTGACGACTGCGTTGAATAAGAGATGCAGATGGGACAACATCTGAACAACCATACTCCGTTACAGAGTCCAAATCCTAAAAAACTGAAGAGGAGAGATAAATCTTTCACTAAGATTTGAGGAAAGACTGGATGGGCTTGAAAAAAAGCTTGAAAACTTTGATGAGCGCATTCAGAACAACGAGAAAGGGGTGACGGATAATAAAAATGAACTACTCCAGCTCAAGGCGCAACCGGATACACTGACAAAAAATAACAAGGAAATGAAGGAAAGATGCCGGGAAATTGAACGCTACGGAAGGCACTGGAATCTCAAAATGATTTGGCTACCAGAGAAAGAAGATGAGGATACAAGAGAAACGGTGATTGGCATTCTCACAAGAGTTATCCCCATATCTGTGGAAAAATTACGAGAGAAGGTGGATACCTTCTATCGTCTGGCATGATCCCGCCTTCAACATGAGACCATGACCGATCATCATGTAGTTTGGCATGCGGATGATGAGAGATGAGATCTGGACAAAGTCGATGGAGGCCAGAGTCTGCAGGGAGATGCACATCCAATTCAGACAGGACGGGTCAAAAGAAGATTGTGAAGCCCGGGCAAAGGTATATCCGATGGTGCAGGAGGCCGGACGCAATGGAAAGAAAGCTTACTTCAAAGATGGATATGCCATTAAAGATGGTAAAAGAGTTGAGGCACCCAGCATATGTTTCAGACATGCTCAAATTTGTTGGTACCCTTACAGCTCATTGAGATAATGCTGCATTACTCCTGAAAAGTGATGAAATTGAAAGCTATTTTATCATGTATACTTGCTTGCCTTTGGCATGTCATAGAATAAAGCAAAGAAGCTGTGAAAAGAGTCGAATTATTGCTTATTCTACAAAGATATTCTAAAATGGCCTGGACACATTTGTTGGTACCCCTTAGAAAAGATAATAAATAACTGGATCATAGTGATATTTCAAACTAAACAGTTACTTTAATTAGTATCACACATGTTTCCAATCTTGTAATCAGTCATTCAGCCTATTTAAATGGAGAAAAGTTGTCACTGTGCTGTTTGGTATCATTGTGTGCACCACACTGAACATGGACCAGAGAAAGCCAAGGAGAGAGTCGTCTGAGGAGATCAGAAAGAAAGTAATTGACAAGCATGGTAAAGGTAAAGGCTACAAGACCATCTCCAAGCAGCTTGATGTTCCTGTGACAACAGTTGCAAATATTATTAAGAAGTTTAAGGTCCATGGAACTGTAGCCAACCTCCCTGGGCGCGGCCGCAAGAGAATGAACAGAAGGATAGTGCGAATGGTAGAAAAAGAACCAAGGATAACTGCCAAAGAGATGCAAGCTGACTCTAAGGTGAAGGTACGTCTGTTTCTGATCGCACAATCCGTCGCTGTTTAAGCGAAAGTGGGCTCCATGGAAGAAGACCCAGGAGGACTCCACTTTTGAAAGAAAAACATAAAAAAGCCAGACTGGAATTTGCTAAAATGCATATTGACAAGCCACAACCTTCTGGGAGAATGTCCTTTGGACAGATGAGTCAAAACTGGAGCTTTTTGGCAAGTCACATCAGCTCTATGTTCACAGACGAAAAAATGAAGCTTTCAAAGAAAAGAACACCATACCAACAGTGAAACATGGAGGAGGCTCGGTTATGATTTGGGGCTGCTTTGCTGCATCTGGCACAGGGTGCCTTGAATCTGTGCAGGGCACAATGAAATCTCAACAATATCAAGGCAATCTGGAGCGAAACGTACTGCCCAGTGTCAGAAAGCTCGGTCTCAGTCGCAGGTCATGGGTCCTCCAACAGGATAATGACCCAAAACACACAGCTAAAAGCACCCAAGACTGGATACGAACAAAACATTGGACTATTCTGAAGTGGCCTTCTATGAGTCCTGATCTGAATCCTATCGAACATCTATGGAAAGAGCTGAAACTTGCAGTCTGGAGAAAGCACCCATCAAACCTGAGACAGATGGAGCAGTTTGCTCAGGAAGAGTGGGCCAAACTACCTGTTAACAAGTGCAGAAGTCTCATTGAGAGCTACAGAAAACGTTTGATTGCAGTGATTGCCTCTAAAGGTTGTGCAACAAAATATTAGGTTAGGGGTCCCATCATTTTTGTCCATGCCATTTTCATTTGTTTTCTTATTTACAATATTATTTTGATTCAAAAATCAAAAGCAAATGTCAAGAAACCAATGATATGGATTTGACAGATATAAGTAAATGGGAGTGTTGTAAATTTCGAGTAAAGCAGCGAGCTATTGAAACTGGGGAAAAAAAGCCAGCAATTGTAAACTTAAACAAAAGGAAACAGTAGAAAAGATAAGTTTATGATGTGGAAAACTTAACACAACTGTAGAAGAGTCAGAAGAGTTACATATACCCCAGAACCAATTAGATCATATATACTTGGAGAAGGTACATATGTAAGATCAAAAGCCAAGTCGATTGAGCACGGGGGGAAAAAACGGAGCGAAAAAACGGAGCAGGGAGACATATTCATAATAATGTGAGAATAATAATGGATATGTTAGATTACCAGAGCCTTATCAACACAGAAAGTCTAATATTGTGTATTGATTTTTTCAAGGCATTCAATTCTGTCGAACATTATTTTTTACTGAAGACACTCCAACTTTTTGGGTTTGGCAACAACTTTTGTAAGGTAATTACAATGTTTTATGACCTAATATACAGTTATATTTGACTTCAATCAGTCTTGACTCCAAGAATCAATGTCTCTTGTGGAATAAGACAAGGGTGCCCTATTTCACCAAAATTATTCATTCTATGCTTTTGGTTTATTTTGTACTAAACAATAAAAATCTTGAAGGTATAACAGTTAATGACACAGAATTTAAAATTAGCCAATTTGCTGATGATACAGTGTTATTTCTAAAGGACAAATCAATTCTTCAGAAGGCTTCAAATGTGATTTCTTTTTTTCCAGGGCATCAAGCCTTTGCCTTAATCTTAGAAAATTTGAAATACTACCATTGTATAATTGCACTGAGGCTGAGTTGGAGATGATACCAGTAAAAAAATATATTTTTTACATTCATTTATCTAAAAACTTGGAAATGAGAGAATCCCAAAATATCAATGCGAGATTGGAAGAAATAAAAAGAAACCTAAATCATTGGTTACCAAGAGACTTGTTTTAGGACGTAACCTCTTGTCAAAATCAGAAGGGATTTCAAAATTGATTGACCCAAGCTACTATCTCTGTATTAGTCGACAATATATAAGAAAGGCAAGTACTATAATATACCAATTTATCTGGCATAATAAAACCCACTAGGTCAAAAAATCACAACTTGTTAAGGATTATAACAAAGGGGGCTTAAAAACAATTGATTTTGGATCTATGGTTTTTAGAGTTAATTGGTTAAAAGCTTATTTAGATAAACCTAATTCTATATGGTTTCATATTTCTAAAAATATTTTTGCTTAAGTGGGAGGCTTATAGTTCCTTTTGAAGTGTGATTTTGAGATATCCAAATAGCCAATTTTCATTACTGCAAGATGGTGTTTGCCCATAATTTTACACCACATGGCTCCACCTTGTGGAACAATAGAGTAATAACAATTAATAGAAAAACATTTATTTTTTTAAGTCGGTTTGAAAAGGAAATAGTTTTTATCATAGATAAACTAGACGAACATGGTAATTTTCTTAGGTTTACAGATTTTAAAACTAAATTTAATATATAAAGTTCAATAAGGGATTATAATAAGGTGTGTAAAGCAATTCCAGTAGCCCTGTTAAAAATAATATAAAACTTTTTACATTATTTCAAAAGTCAAATAAATTTGCCTAAAATGCATTTAAACCAAATTTCCTTAAATAGCAAAAAAATTTAAGCATAATTATATTTGTAAAATATAAGATGAAGAAAATTACACAACTTACAGCAAATTCTTTTTGGTATTAATGAACTTCCGAAATAATTTTTTTGAATTTACAATATCGTAATAATTATGGGCAAATACCATATTCATAAAAGTAAATGGCACAACAAAAATCCATCTCTAATACTGTTTAAAATTTAACTGAGGGAATATTTTGCTTCTTTGAAACTACTGAAAGGCTTAAGTAGTATAATCTACTCTCAATGGGAAGATGTTTCTGAATATGTGTCATTCTAATTTATAAAGCTTCCATGTAACTTTAATATAAGAGTACGAGGACTGAGTTTTTTTGTTCCATGTACATCGCTTGCCTGACTGAAGTGCCTTTTGCTTAATTTAGTTAATTTATGTTCTTTGTAAAAACTTTGTTTTCGGGTTTTTTAAACTGTTATATATTTCTTCACTATATTTCCCTATGAGAGATTTTGTAATGTATGTATTTTGGTTAATAAAAATAAATAAAATTTAAAAACTACGTGTGTCTGCCCTCTGCTGGCCTAAACAGAAAACAGACCCTGCATGTGCGATAGAGCAATGTAAAGAATAAATGCTGACTTAAAAAACAAAAGAAAAACTAAAATGAACAATTAAAGAGATATCCAACATCTGATATCTGTGTTTCTTTGTTTGTGTTTCTTTGTGAAATTAAAAATTCAGTATTTTTACTTTCTGTCTTAGACAAAATTGGCTTCTTTGTTTGTCCCCCATTTTTCATCAGGACCTTGACTAAGACTATTCCTGTTTGTAGATCCATTCACAACCACCTGAAGTCACTATAGTCTAAGTTCTGCACTGGTGTCAAGACTTGGTTTCCAGTTTCAAGAAGATGGTCCTTGTGATTCCTGAAAATATTGGATGTCAATTTTCATATGATCTGTTTTCGTAATTTTCTTAGCAGCTCTTTACTTACTTTACTTGTGAGGCGCTTTGATGCAACACAATGATGACAAGAACAATTTAACAATTTGTTCTCACTTATTTCATCTATGGATGTTTCAGACACTACCGTCTGTTAGACAGTAATCCGTCCATCTTTCTGTCTATTGTCTTCTGCTCGTGTTAAAAGGAATGGTAGAGATAACTGATCAAGGAGGCTAGAAGGAATACATACATATATATATATATAATTTTTTCCTGTGGGTTCTACATCAGCTTAATGATCTCCAGCTGGAACATACTTAAAACATATCAAACGGAAGGAACCTAAGGGGTGTCCTGATTAAATGCCCAACACATCCAAACTGAATCCTTTAGATGCCGATTAGCAGTCACATATTATCAAGTTCCTCCTTATCTGTAAGGCTAAACCAGGCCACCCTGCAGAGGAAGCTCATTTCAGTCTTTTTTCAATATTTCAGTCCTGTCATCACACATATCCACCGAAGCTTCAGGTCGGAATGTAGACCAACAGGTAAATTGAGATCCTACAGTGGCTCAGCTCTTGGAAGCAATGCTCACCTTACTGTAGAGGAGGTACATATCCCTCTATTCTTGGTAAAGAAGGAGCATTATGGATTTTGTCATATTAGTGGATTAAATATTTTACCTCAAACAATATTTGAGGTTGTTTTTCTTTATTTTATTTTTTTGGGTTTTGGTTTTTTGTCTGGTTCACTGTGGTTTGTGGATCTGGAAAAGGCTTTATAATATTGAGCCGCTGCATGTTTCCTATGTAATTATTTGGTATCTGGGTAGGCAAGGCAAGGCAACTTTATTTGTATAGCACAGTTTCAACTGCAAGGCAAATCAAGGTGCCTTGGGTGATAAGAAGATTTTTAAAAAGCAGCATTACAACAATAATTAAACAACAATAAAAGCACAGCATTAGAGGCACAAAACATATAACACCTGACATTTCCATTTTGACAAATTCCATAACAGCAGACAGGATTTTAAGGAACTGTAATAAAGCTTGAAAAATGCAGTGTGCTGGGAGTTATCTTCGCTTAATGTAAGGAGTTTTAAATAACTGTATTTTGGTGGATTTTTTTGAATGAACATCCAATAAGGAAAAAATCACAAGATGAAAAATGACTAAGACTGTATTTCATGATCCCACAGAGTTTGAATTTGGTTGTAGTTCTGCTTTTGTATTTTCCTGGGTTCCCATGTTTTTTTGTTCTTTAGTTGTTCCTGATTCTGCTCTGTTATCTGTATATGGATTTTTTTTCATAAATCATTACACTATTTAGGCCATGTACACACCTAGTCAGGTAAAAAAAGAAAAAAATCTCTCCACCTTATTTAAAAAAAAATCCCCATCCAAACCTAGCTGGAAAAGTGCATTGCTAAGCACATTCATAGACATGCCAAACCTCACTGAAAGAAAAAGTTATTTCAATTTACATGAATAAATTGTTTACATCCTTTCCACATAATCAGAATAGGTTAATCTGACACGATTTACCCTCTTACGCCAAAGTAAAATCACCATGTTGAATTAACATGTTTTTTTTGGGTTGCCGTAACATGAATTTATTACATAATGTAGTCACATTATTTTTAATTCTTTAAAACAGAAGTTTTTATTCCAACATGCTTGGGATTGTTACTCATACTCAATTTTATAATGTATAAAAGTTCATGTTTCCCAAGCTGGGTTTGAATTTACAACATCTGGTTGAAAGGCATTGCATTAACCCACTGCAGCCAAATATAGACTAGCTGAGCCCAACACCTACTAAATAACAAAAGATGACTCTTTTCTCATTAAACATATTTTTAATTACCTAAAATGGTTGAAATCACATTCAATATTTTTCCTCATCTGGTTCAGAGGTTTTACCTGTATCTTTACAGTTTTTTTTATATTACTTTAAAAAATAATATGTTTAGTCAACTAACAGGTTAATGATATAGCAAAACTCTTTACTTTAATCTTTCTATAAAAAAGCCAATCTTTTCCAAACTAATCTTTTAAACTTTACAGAAAGTTGGGAATACTTCATATTTTCACCGTGGGGCTAGAAGAAATAGCCAAAATGACAACAGTGAAACCTCAAAGTTCTTGTATTTATTTAAGGTTGTGTTGCCACAATAACCTTTATTTGACAGTGGATTGTACTTGGAGGCACAAAAAAATCCATCAGGGGAGGGGATTCAAACTCAGAAAAGGATCAGGGTTCTCATTCATAAACGTTGCGTACGCACAAAACGGGGCCTGAAACTGGCGTTCGCCACTTTCAAAACAAAATTTGTGATTTATAAAAAACAGACTTGACAGGAAAATGTGCGCACCTGTACGCCAATTCTGACCCGTGCGTACGTACATTTTGGAGTCTGGCTGCAGTGGTGAACTGCAGCCAGACTGAATATTACTCCTCCCACACATATCATTTCACCTCACACCAAACATTAATCATGGATTCATGTTATTATAAACATCCAAACCAGCAATGATATCTATATTTTGGCTCTGCAGTGAGCTATAGCTCTTCTAAAAACATTTTTCAATATTAAAAATACATAAAATTTAGGGATCATGCGGACCTCCTTGCTCATGACGATGACTGGCTAATAAGTAGATTTAGATTCCCTAGAGCTGTGCTCTTGGATCTCTGTGCTGAATTGGGCCCGGTTTTGGAGAGACCGTCCAGGCGGAACCGTGCCATTCCAGTCCAGCTGCAGGTGCTCACCACTCTGGGGTTTCTTGCAACTGGTTGTTACCAGCGGGAATTAGCCGACAGGTACGTGTCTGAGTGACATGATTCTAACTATTCTGCCCAAAGTCCCTTTTTGGAAATAATGCCTTCAAATATGTTATATTTATTTACTAGGTCTGGGATATCACAGCCGTCCCTGAGCGCAATAATGCCTGCAGTATTGGATCGGATCATTACAATGAGCAGGCGATACATCACGTTTCCATATACTGTGGGGGAGCAGGCCGAAATTAAGATGCAATTGGAATTCCCCTCCCTCCTGACCTACCCCCTCCCCAGCATGAGAACCCCGACCCACAGCCGCCTCCTCCTCGAAAGGAAGCTTTCATCCAGTGAGCAAGGATCCGCCAGGATAACAACGACAAGGTTAATTTATTAACATTTTTTTATTGTTTCATTTAAGGTACCAATGGCTGTCACTATGTCGCACAACACATTTTTTATTTCCTTTAACTCTTTTGTCACCGAATTGATGGCGCTGATTGTGTCTCTCTGTGTCTGCATCACAGCTTCAGTCAGAACCCGACCACTGCTGGATGCGCCACAGGCACCGGCAGCACTGGTGCTGGGGCAGCCGGACGCTGGGCAACCTCACCTTCCTCAGCCTCCTCATCCTCGCCACGTACCGACTGTGGAAGAAAGTTTTCTTTTTGCCTCGACTTTGAGATCCGACCACTTTTTTTAAATTTCGGGTACCGTCCTGTCAGTTGCGCTGAAAGTCTGCCACAGACGGCACATGCTGCCACTCGCAGTTCTTTCTTTTATTTGTGACACCACTGCTGCGTCCACCAAATAAAATCTCTCTTCTTGCCTCCACTTCACCCACTAGCACTTCAATCTCCATCTCCGTAAAGTTTTTCTTCTTTGTTTTTTTTGTTGTTGCCATATTTCCCCTCTTCTTCATATGCATCAATATTCATGTCCTGCTTTGCATTGACCTTTTATAGCCAGATTTTGGCGTGTTCAGGGTAGGATATGAGCCAAATTCATGTGCGCAAGCTTCCAAGAAGACCGTGATTTATAAAGGGAAATTGCTTGCACATATGCGTAGGCATGGTTTTATAAATCAGAAATCGTTTTGGCATACGCAAACTTTTTGTTTTGGTCTTACATACACTTTTAGTAGGGATTCTACGCAATGTTTTATAAATGAGACCCCAGAGCCTTTTCTTTATGAACACCTGCACTAACTACTTTGCTAAACAATAACTTGAAATTTTCTTGTTCAAATAAGACATATGACTTCCTTTCCAGTGTTAACTAAACATAGTTAAAATTATTTCTGTAACACACATTCACTTTCAACACAAGAAAATTGTGTAAATTCAGTATTGTTGATAATTGCTTAAATTTTACTTAATTAAATCATGGAAATAAGAGAAACATGTAGAGATTGTGTAGCATTTACTAGATTTGTTTTTGTAAAGTTAAAGATCTGCCAATTTCCTTTTTTTTTCAGTGCTGTAAGGGCAGAAGTTCCCCCAAATCCTATCAGAGTAACTTTCTACTCGCTGCTTTAAGTTTTGCTGCGTTTGGAGGTGTCTAAGCTGTGTCAGGCCGTAGAAGCGCAAGCAACCGTGAATGGAAACAGGGGTCTTGGTAACTGAGAAGGTCCATAACTCACTGGAAAAAATCGATAGAACTGATGGAAGGAGAAAGACTTTTTTTTAAAAGACTCTGAAAAGTGAAAGAAAAAAAGCATATTTGGCATCAGCACTGATGACGAGATCCCTGTGGTCAAAACCAAGATGGTGGGTTCTTTTTCCGACACAATTCGTGGGAGACATCCCAGTGATTTTGCAATACTGAGGCACAGGAAGTAGGATTAGCTGTTATCAGTTTTGTTAATGTTTTTTAGACTGAATGTGACCTGGGCAACAGGAATTGAGATTAGTGGAGGAGATATAAAGTTTATCATTTTAAATGTTTATTTGCCCTATGAGTGTTCCCAGAATGAGGTTGGATATCTTTACAGATGGTCATAAATTATGTCTTTAAGTCAGAATATTGACTCCACGTGTGTAACTATTGTTGGTGATAGGAATGCTGATGTACTGTACCTGAGGGTAGTGCTCTATTTGAACGTTGTTTGGCTTTCAAATATTAATAAGAATGAAGAGACACAGAGCAAATTCCCTTGCTCAGAATTTGCATCTCAATTAATTAATGGATTTTGGGAAAGTAATCCAGCTATTAGTGTTGGAGTGACTGGCTCAGAGGAAATTATGTTGACCTATGTAACTGTGGATGAAACTGATGAGGAAGATGTAATGTAATCAAGAGGATTTATGATGCTGGTAGAACATTATTGAGGGTGTGCTCTCAATGTGGTGAAGACTTTGATATTCGTTATATTGCAAAGAAGCCAGAAAGTGAAAACTCGCTGTGGCATACAATCACGGAATTAGGTTGGCGCCAAGATGGTGCAGTGTAAGCCAAATGTTTATTAATGTTTGAGTACCAACTTGTAACGCTGTTTTATGCAATCTTCATAATTGCATGTGTAGGCTAAAGGATTTTACAAACAGTATAATTCTATCTCTGCCTGACCCTGCACAATGTTGAGTTGTGTTTTATTCAAAGTTATGCTATTGTTGCCGCTTTTGTGTAATTGTGTGAAGCCATAGATTTTATCCTGAACTCTTTATTTATTCTGTTTTTTTCAATGGATGCATGTGTGTTCTTAAGAACTAAACTATTTTATTTTTCACCAAGTACATTTAGGCAGTTTATGCTAGATTAAACAATATATTCCTACTAACAAACAATAAGGATACTGGCTCAAAAAAAATCACTTTAAAATAACAGGAAATATTGAGACATTACAAAATTAGACAACAACAATTTGTACATTATGGCAGCCTATAATGGTCAATGAAATACAAATGCTGCAAACTTATTCTTTGATGGAAGCTTGTGCCCAAATGCAAACTAGGAGTCAGATTTGGCCTTTTTTTAATCAGGTCTGATTGATTGACAGAGTGAACTCAGTTTGACTTTATCTTGGCTTCAGCTGCAGTGATTATCCGATGATAGTGCAGCAAAGCTGGGCAGATCAGGGCCAAAATACACAAATATCTGGCTTTTATTCCTTTCATGTTTCACTTTTGACTCTAAATCAGGCAGCCAATCCAGACACCACTTTATTTGTTTGTTTTTTTAAAAGTTTTATTAACCAAGGAATTGGAGAAAGAGAGAGCGAGCCACAGCATCTGTACTGTGGGGAGGGCCATCAGGAAATGGGAACTGAGGCTGGGAAAAACATAGGTAAGTGATTAGGTGAGCATAGTGGAACAACTGTTCTTTGTATGAATCTTGAAGTTGAAGTCTTACTTGGTTGTGTCTTTCCGTGACGCCTGGGGATGGTACGTAGATGACAGCTACTGAGGTTGACTTGGGTTGGATGGTTGGTTTCATGATGAATGTCCTATTGTCCTTTTGCCGGGTGGATATGTTGGAGGGTGGACAGGCAGGCTTCAATTGAATATGGCGGTGAGGTGAGTGTATTGTTTGCTTTCCAGATGGGAGTGGAATGGAGACTGACCAAGGTGAAACCTAAAGGGGCACTTATTCCATGGTGATTTGTTTGGAAGTCCAGGTTCTGGAGATGGTGAGGATGAACAAAGACCAGAATGGCCTTGGAGATTGCAGGAGGTCACAGTGGAGCAAGCCCCATGAAGAACTTGAATTGGATATGCAACGGAAACAGGGAAAAGTAAGCCTCATGATCGTTTAAACTAGGAAATGTTTCTTAGAGAGTCTATGGAGAAGAATTTGGTCTGAATACCACGCTGAAAATGAGAACATTTGGCATCAACCCCAGGATCAATTCCCCTTTTGAATGGTAGCGTTGATGAGGAACACCTGCTGTGGAACCTGCCGGTCACACCCCCTGCTGGAAGAGGTACGGAAAACAAACACACCCAACACACAGCAGCTGAAACCTAACACTTCCAGGCTACAGAATCAAATTATAAAAAATAACAGAACTCATGCAGTGGTAGTTGTGTAAGGTTTTCATGGACAACGAAGTCTTATCTATAAAGGCACCAGCCCTGAATCTGCTTGGTGCAATCAGTAGATGAGAGCAGATAGTACCCTCTATAGCAGACAGTACAGGTGGAATAAGTGCCTCTGAGACAAAGAGTCGCTGATAAGTGCGGCAACACTCCTTACTGAGATTGTGTAACCTCATTAAACCCACTCAACTTCTTTACATCCCCTTTACATCCCTGCAAGTTTTCTCTGCTTGAGTTGAAAATTAATTTGTCTGCGTTAACACATTTTCAAAGATCTTTAAAAAGCTTTTGATGAATTCAAAGATGCTGCTGTTGAAAAAGGTAAAGGAAAAAGGATAAAGATATTGTTCTTGTGCTATGTGTGGCATGAAAACATAGTTTGAAGAATATTTCTAAATGCTTTGCTTTAGCTCACACTGGAAAAAAATAACTGGTAACACTTTATAATAATTGTTTGTCATATAGGGCGACTGTGGCTCAGTGGTAGAGTAGTTGGCTTGCAATTGGAGGGTCGTAGGTTCGATTCCAGCTTCCTCCAGTCACATGTCGATGTGCCCCTGGGCAAGGCACTTAACCCCCAAATTCTACATTGTCCTGTTGGGTGTCGGTGTATGAATGCGAGTGTGATTGGGTGAATGCGGCTTCAAATGTAAAGCGCTTTGAGTGGTCAGTAAGACTAGAAAAGCGCTATATAAGTTCAGTCCATTTACCATATGCAAGGTATGAGATAATGATATACTATTAATTTATAAAGGCTTATAAAGATGTTTACAAATCATTAAATAATGATCAACTAAACCTTTACAAATTATAATTAACATATGTGGTAATTGTTTATAGATTATTTATAACTTTCTAAAGTCACAGTCATTGGTTATATGCAAGAATTTGATGCAACAGCAATTTATAAATAATTAATTAAACACTTATAAATGACTAACTAATTCTATATTATTTGTATTTCTATTTGTATATTTATTTTGAGCATAATTAAACATTGGGGAAAAAGTCCCTACATTTATAAACCCTTTTCAGGTTATTTATTTTCTTGAATATAGGTGGCTGGGCTGTGCCTTAGAGATAGGGTGAGAAGAGCCGCTGTTCCTTTACATTGTGAGGAGCCTGGTAAGGTGTTCCACATCCCAACAATGGGACACCTGGAGAAGGATCCAATACATGAGTGAGGGACTGTCTCTCGGCTGGTCTGGGAACACTTTGGGATACCTCATTACCTGTAAATATTTTAAGAATTATTTCTAGCTCCACCAAAACATTAATAAATGATGTTTATTAATTTACAAATGATCTATAACACATTATGCTTCCCCTAATGTAAAGTGTGAACACCTCATTAGTTGCAAATAATTTATGGATTAGGATTTGCTGTTCAACAATCAACAAACACTTTCTCATCATACATTATATGATAAAACTGTTAAGGTATGATTACAACTATGGAGTAATCAGGATTTTTATTTTTTTTTTACAAGGCCTTGTTCAAATATTTAGAGAAAGTAGCAAAACAAGCATGATTGGAGAACAGGAACATTTATTGGATGATACTTTCAAACTTTTGTTCCTCATAAGTATTTTACCTTTTTTTCTTTTCTGAAACAAAGAAGAGGAACATCATGCCACACAAGTTATATCTCAAAATTACCTCCTTGTATAGTTTTTTAATGATTCTGTCCGCCCTAAAAACCTACATAAAAAACAAAAAATCAACTTCAACAAGGACATTCTATTTCCGTTCACTTATGGGAAGTAACTTTACTCCTTTATTAAACATTCTGTGTCTGAAATTATTTCAGGGTCAGCATGTATGACACACGCACAAAGGTCAATGAAAATGTTCAGCTTCAGCTTCTTTGAAAACCCTTTCGGGAGTTCAGTGATGATGGCACCGTTGACTGAGGTGTTCCTATAGACTCCAAGGATCTCAGGTTTTTCCCTCTTCTATACTGACCCATGACCTTCCAGTATCTAGTCACAACTTTCTGTGGGTGGAGAGTAAAAAAACAAAGAGAGCAATATTAATTAAATGAACCAATAATTTGCATACAGATATTAACCTTTTAAGCCACTATTTGAAAATAAATTCAACATAACAATGGCATTTTTTGAAATTGTGAAACTTGCAATAAGGTAAAATAATAATAATACATAGCTAGAATTTGAAGTCTTATACAGTACCTAGGATATGAGTACTGAACTCAAATCCAAAACTTAAAATGCACCTACTGCCAAAATGTGTCATCACACAAATCCCCAAAAAACTATGATCTACAATTTTTTTTTATTTTTTACGTGTCCTGTCTAGCAGTTTGGCACTCAGAATTGGTGTCTGAGTACCAAGTACAAGCCTAACAGATTTACTTTCCCAAGCTAATACTCCACTTGATGTATATGTATGAAAAAATCTTTATTAGTGATTACTGAGGGTTCAATTTCCTGAAGTCATGGACACAAAACCGAGACAAGAAGGAAGAAAGGAAGAAGGTGAAGAAAAGAAACAGAACCAGCAGAGGCGCGAACCGACGACACAAGACAGAGAGGCAAACAAAGAACACAAGAAAACATCCCAGTCCTCCGCCTCTTTTGGACGGCAGAGAAGCAGTAAAAACAAACAAACAAAAACAACAAACTGAACAGAACCAAACCAATAGTTCAGATCCAGTAATATAAACTAAGAATTTCACATTCACTACACACAAGCATGGATTAATGAACACAAAACTAATGTTTCTGGTAAACTCCTGGTAACAACTAACTAATGACGATAACCTCAGCTCAAGATATGTCCGTCCACACCAATGTCCCCACACTTATGTGTGTGTGTGAGCATGCAGGTCTGAATAAGGTTTCCCCATGCAAGTGATTGATAGCTGATGTAAGGAACCATCAATCCGTCCTACAGGAATCGACACAGACATGAAGGAGGCTGGAGACGCATGCGTCCAGAGTCCCACGGAGCGCAGGAGCCGCAGGCAGACCAGCGCAGGTCCGATCACCCACCAAGAGAGGAACAGATGGAAGCCCCAGGGGAACACCAAGCAGCCACAATGCCGGGGCCCGAGAGATCGCAGGGACGAGCACACGGGCTCCGCAGGTAACCGGCTACGCCAGGGCGGGCCCGGAACAGGACCCGGAGGCCACGGGGATCAGGGGCACCACGCCCAGCAGGGCCCCAACCAGGGACTCACCGAGAGGGGTCCCCCGCCGCCACCGCCAGGCAGGAGGCGCCCGCAGCCGACCGACGGACAACATACGCCGCCGCCACCCCGGACCAATACCCACCGCCAACAACCCGGCCCCCCCCACACACCCACATGCCAGGGAGCCACAGTAAAAGCCACAGCGGATGTACGCCCTCCCCAGGCCGCGCCCAGCCAGCACCTGGACATCCAGATCTACCAGCTCCCGGGTCCAGATCCCGCCCCACGCAGAGCGCCAAGATCTGGGGTCCAGCCAATGCCGGACAGCCCCCCCAGATGAACCGACCAGGCAGTAGAACTCATGGAACTGGCAGGAGCTTGGGCGCCGGGCACGGTCCCCACCGATCCACCGGACTGCACCAACCTACTTTACAACCCCGGCACCCCCATAAGAGGTGCCCCAGTCAATCCAAGGAGCACGTCGGCCCGAAACAGCGGCCGCCCAACACACCGGCCCACCCAGGACCAACCAGGGATGCACCAGGACCGAGCCGGGTCGCAACCGGGACCCCCGGCCCCAGGCATCGAGAGCCATCATCGACCAGCGGGCAGGACCATCCATCACCGACTGGGAGTGACGGAGGGGAAGAAGATGCACCAGACCAGAGGGCAGTCAAACACCCAACCTGACAAGTAGACAAAGACAGACAGAGACACTCATACATACCCTCCTCTCATGCGTACACATTCTTACATAAACAGGACACACGAAAAAAGGACGCCGTACACTCATTCATACATTCATCCTTTTTAGCTTAGCCTTTAACTAATTATTTATTAATATATTTTTAATCGCTCAGCATGTTTTACCTGATTTAATTTTTAGTTTAGCTTTTGCTTGTTTATTAATCTTCTTTGCTTTCTTATTATTTGTTTTACACTTATTGTTTTATACTTTATATACTTTATTTTTTATTAACTTTATATTTTAATGTATTTTAATCTTTCTTGCCAGTGTTTCCTCTCTGGGGGGGCCCCCTGCATCGGGGGCAGTGGTCGGCTGTGGCTGCCTGGGTGCCCCCCAGGTAGCGCTTGGGTGGAGGTGGGGGTACCAGCCCTCCCTCCTCTGGGCGCCCTGGGTCGGAGCCTTGGTTGCTGCTGTTGATCTGCTGCTGCTGATGCAGATGGCTCCCATGATGGCATTTCCTGGCTCATCTGTACTCAGCCCGCTTTTGTAGCTTCTAAGTGTGTGTGTGAGTGAGTATGGTTGATGGGTTGGGTTGGGAGGGGGTTGCATTTGCATTGATGATTTTATTTTTGAAGGGGGGGGTTGTGGGGTTATTTTAAATCTGTAAAGCACTTTGAGTAACTTTCTTTGTTTGAAAAGCGCTTTATAAATAAAGTTTGATTTGATTTGATTTGATACACCCCATACATACTCTATACTCCCAGGCCCAGGGACAGACGCCCCGATAAAGCACCCTGCCCCTGCACCCGGGAGACGGACCCCTTGCCCACCAGGACGGGGACAAGCAGGGACAAGGCCCCCACCCCGGCAAGACTATAGCCCACCAGCCCAGGTTCCCGACCAGACGGCCTGATAATCCACCCGGAATCCAACCCCAGATGGTCCAACGAACAGGGGTGTGGAAAGACCCCCAGCCTCTCTCCCCCTGCTCAATTGTGGTGTTGTTGCGTGTTTTTCTAATGTGTACTTAAAACAGAGGAATGGGACATGGGAATACTGCCGGGTACCCCCATCTCCCTCCTCGGGCCCTCAGTGTCTAGATGCATTTAAACAGTGGGTACCGGCACCACAGGCGTGGCCCCTTATACGGGGCCCCGCCTCCAGTGCCGAGGCGCACCCACCGCCAGGCCCCTACATGTGTGTGTGTCATGTAAATGTTGCAAGTGTTAGTGTCTACGTTGCTCAATAAAATTGGGACCCAGGCCGCCACCGGGTAGCGAAGACGGAAACTCCATTCCGCACCCCAGGGGCAGACCTAAATCCATCCCAACATTCAGACTACTAACAAAACACAGGACACTACACACCCAGGCTGAGTTTAGCCCACCCTCTCCCCATACACCCTCCCCCCCGTCCCAAGCGCACCCCATTGGAGAGAGCGCCTGTGCTAGATGGTAAAAGCCTCCCCGTCAACAAGAGAGGCCGCAAGCACCGCCAGCGTCCCAAGGGCCCCCGCACTTTTAATAGACATTACATAGTCAGTAGCCTACAATTAAACTTAAAACTAAGTCAGTGTTACTATGAAAATGTTTTGGTTTACTATGATTTTTATTTATTTATACAAATGCCTCTGTAACAAAAAGCATGTTTTGAGAAAGCATATTTTGAGAAAAATCCACATATTTCTTCAATGAAGACCTACCTTGAGGTAGGTCTTCAATATAAAACATAAATGAAAACTACCCAAAGCAAAACAACCTACCACCTATAAAAATATAGAAATAATTAAACTAAAATAAGCACTAGTTGATGCGGCATTCAAGCGATCTTAATAATACAGAGTAATTCACTCGTGAACCCAGTAAATAAGAGATTAACATTTCATGTAATATTTGGTGATTTAGTATTTCTGGGTAAATGTTGCAACCAAAGCTGCTGTTATCAGTTAGCTCGTAAAGCTAGCCCAAATAGGCTACAGGAATTAAACTATCTGAACAGTGAAGATAAACCATCAAAACATCTTACCAGTTATGTGTGCAGATCTGTGTTTTCTCCTTCGACAGATAATACATGAGTTCTCTCGGTGAGACGTTTTTTGTTTTTTTTAATCGAGCTAAATGCTAATGTCTCATAAGCAAGTAGAAGCCGCCATTTCTGCTTGTCGTTCCTTCTGCCGACTCGTGCTTTGATGACGTAAGAGCTGTTCCAGCCAGTGCCAGTCTATAGACGTTTTTTACAAAAAACGGAAGTACGTAACAGTTGTGGATGATTCCTTCCTGTCCAGGTCAAATCCCAGTCAATCGTCAAAGATGGATCGTTTTTACAGCACAAACCTTTTACATTTGCCAACTGTTTCTTTTGCCGATGTGGAAAGAATCGTTGAAGAGCACTCTATAACAAAAGGAACTAAAATGAAGAAAGGATATACATTTTTTCACGAACAGTTCATAGAAAAATACGAAGGTAAGTTCCCTGTGTTACCCTACCTAGCTTCTACTGAGCTGTGATTACAATAACAAATGATTAGCATATCTAATTAATGCTTCGGCGTAACTGTTTTGTGTATGATTATTATACATACAACCTGACTGAAGCATTGATTGTAGCAGGGCTCTCAAGTTTTCAAGATTGCTTGGAGTGAGATTGAGACGGGGTCCCGTCCGGTCCCTTTTGCCGCCAGCAAATCGTAGAGCAGGCGTGGGGATGTTTTCTTGTGTTCTTTGTTTGCCTCCCTGTCTTGTGTCGTCAGTTCGCGCCTCTGCTGGTGCAGTTTCTTTTCTTCACCTTCTTCCTTTGTTCCTTCTTGTCTCGGTTTCGTGTCCATAACTTCAGGAAATTGAACCCTCAGTAATCACTAATAAAGATCTTTTCATACATATACATCAAGTGGAGTATTACAGCGAACATTATAAAAGAAAACAAAAAACAAAGAGCACGCGGGGGGGGCTATACAAGGGGGCTATACAAGGCCATCCGTGTACAAGCGCACAGCTGTGGTGGGCATTGACTGTTCATAGTAACGCGCCCTATAGGCGCCAGAGCTTTTTTTCTGAAACGTTTGATTATTAAATCTTAATTTCAAAAGGCTATACCTTAAAAGTGATAAGAGATAAAGACTTTCTGTAAATTAGAAAAATATTAAGGATGAGCCAAAGTTTATATGGGGATTAAATCCCCCCATCTAATTAGCATATTATGACGTCATATGACGTGGTGGCCATCTTGGATTATAGAATTTTCATGAAAAGTCACATGTTTTATAAAATGCAGCACTTCTTTCTCCCCAAAAGGTCCCTCACCTTCTGTATGCTATATTGCACAATACTGAATGCTCAGGTAAATAGTAATTAGTAAACAAACTGTGTAAATCATTACTAATAAATGGCAGAAACAAAACAAATGCAGGTAGTGGTAGGCTAGCGATTTTCCATTTAATACATACATTAGGAAAATATATATATTATTTATATGATATATATACATGTGTATCACATGTATATAAATTGTGAACAATATTGGGTACATTGGATAAGAAGTAAGTAAAAAAATCATTGTTTCACAAAAGCTTATCAACAAATGGAAATGTAATGAAAAAGGGAAAAAAATTACCTTTTTGTTTTTTGGATGGTTGTCTTGAGGTAGATGCCAACTCCTCACTGTCACTGCTTGAGGACAAATCTTGAAGAGGTGGAAAAGACACCAGGCTTTTAAGCATAAATCTCATGATTGCTACACTAGAAAAACACCAAAAACAAATATAAAATAAGAGATCTGACAGTCAACATCGTATGTGATGTTTTGGTGAATTTTCTGAAAAATGTGTTTGTTATTTAGGATTTTTATTCAAATATATTTGTCCTCTAAAAGAATACAATAGAGTAGGTCTACAACTACATCAGAATAAGAATACCTGGTTGCTCTTCCAAGGCCTGGCCACCATCTGGTGACTGCAGATGTCTATGCTGCAGGGCAGCTGGAATATTTTTAAACAAGAGAATAAAAGTTATACAAAAGATATTTGCTAAAAATATTCTTAAAAGCAACATCGATCTTACAATAATACAGGATAATATAGTATAATTTTCATTGTTTTCATTTAGTAAAACTTAGGGTCTGTAATTAAAAATCAATTACAAATTATAAAAGCTATTTCTAAACCACCAATTCTAATCTTATATAATTAAATCGATCTGTCAATGACGAATAATAATGCCGGCTTGAGCAAAATATCTTAAATTACACGTGTCTGCCTCTACTAGCTTAAAGAATAAATATCATGTCCCACTCGAGCTACATAGAGTCGCACCAAAGTAGATTTGAAAATTTTATGAGCAGGTTACATCTTTTCTTGAAACAGTAATTTCAAATAGGTAAATAACTACTACACTCTCTGAGACAACTTAGCTTTAATTAAAAGAAAGAAATAAACAACCAAACAAGGTTAGCTTACCTTCTTCGTTTAGCTAAAGGTTAGCCTTCGTCTTTTAGCTAAGTCTACCAAGCCTTTATGTCCGACTTCGACATATCAGGACAACTAAAATAAATAAATAAATGATGTACTTACACAAACTTTCTCCCTCTTGCTCCTCTATCATGCGCCGTAAAGGCTGTCTTTTTCTTTTCCCTCTTCTCAAGAGTGCCATCTCTCTTGGTCTTCCAGAGCTTACTTTCGCACACTGGCAGTAAGTTAAAGTATTTGCCGTTGTAACCCGGAGAGCAAACAGAAATCGGGATTTGGACTTCAAAATAAAAGACCTAAATGGACAACGGTGACATATTGATACAGTCACCCCAGTAAAAGTTCCATTAACCCTTTATTTTGTGTTTTTGGCAAACAATTGTATTTACATATAGGTTGCCATTTACGTGCTTACGTCTGTCTTTGCAGAAAAGGTATGATTTGTCTGTCATAATCTTAAAACATTTCAATTTGAAATACATTGGTATTACGGTTTCCTTGTTTTATGTTTATAAGTAGCTACTTGACGATTAGTGACGATTGGCGGTATATGGCTTTGCACGAAAAAATAATTTTGCTTACTGAGGGAAAGCATACCATGAAGAAAAAGAGGCAACTAATTAAGTGGCTCCAGAAAAAAAATTCAAAACAAACATGAAGTACAAATTATGCAAAAAGAAAATGAAAATGAGAAAACATCCCATCATCGATGGATATCAGTGGTAAGTGGCTTGCTTGGTGTAGTAGTCATGCTAGGATATAATTATTTCATGTCTGTGTTGTTACAAATTTAACATATTGTGTATTGTATAGACCTTGTGGACATGATAGAGCAACATAGATGCTTCTGAGTAACTATTGATAGTGTACAAATTAATAATGAGTCCTACTATTTTTAGGCAATGCCGTAATAAAATACACAGAGGAAAGTGGGTGAAGACATCGGTGAGGTCCGGGTCCTTTTTTGCAAGGTCTAAGTTGAGTTTATTCAGTTGGATGAAGTATATTAACAGGTAACTTTATGAAATCTGTTGACTTTATAAAAGTTATTTAAATTACGTTCCATGGCTAGAAAAGTGCAATTTTATTTCAACTTATATGCATATTTACATGAGACAAATTAATGGAAAAAACTGTTTTGTACATTTAAACCTAGGGTTATTCTACGCTGTTATAACTAGGCTATCCCCCTGATAATTACAGCATTGTGTGGCATTTTTACTTTTAATTCAAATTCAAGAATAATGGCTATAATAGCATGAATGTGTTGCTAGCTTCTTAGCATACTGGTTGCTGCCTATGTATTTACTTTATTTACTTTGTCAACCAATTCTCTGTGACAGGTTTTGTCAGGGGCTGTAGTTAAAGCTTGGTTTATGCTTGCCGCATGAACATTCCGCACGGAAACGAGACGTGCGGAACCGGCCGAGACGCCTTCTTGCAGCGTTTATACTTTTTGTGGCTTGTCCCTGCTGAGAGCCAATATTCTTGACGACTGTAGGGGGCAGCGTAGGGCTCTAGGGCAAGCATACAACACTACACCATAGTAGAAGTAGTAATCACTGTTGTTTACAAGATGGTGATACCCGTGAGCTTAAACAAAGCAGAACTTTTATGCTATTTATTAGGAAAAAAGACGAAAAAAGGAGACAGTCCTCTCTTCCATTAAAACACAGTTGATTACAGTGATCTCTATCGGCCGAATCATAAAGATGTCTATTTCCGAACCTCCGGCAATATGAGCTCTTGCCAGTCCGCCATGTTTTTCCGCGCGGGACCGTCCGCGTAGTTACAAATTTTCCTGCGGGAGGAGGCCGCGCGGAGAGGCGTGGGTGCTAAAATGACGTAATTTGGCCGCGTGGAGCCGTGCGGACCTCGCGGACGCGGCAAGCATAAACCAAGCTTAAGACAGATTGATATGATGCAGGATGGTATTGCAGGAAGCAGCCGCACACTGTCAAAGATGAGCAACAGGTTGAGAAAGGTCTGCAAGAAGTCAATTAAACAAAAGAAATACAAGGGAAGCTTATTCTGAGAGGACGGCAAGAGAAGGTATGTTTTGAAATATGCAAGAATATGTTAACACTTACTAATTGATCCACGATTCTCTACTCAGCCCTATACCTATACTATACTATAAGTACATCTGGGGCCATATTCACAAAGACTCGTCTGACCGCTAGGTGTTACTCCTAACTTGCGGTCTTACGTAGGAGTTGTCGTCTAAAACCTATTCACAAACTCACAAAGAGCTACTTTTACGTAGGACAAATCCATAAAAGTAAGCTAAGAGTGACGTCCCGTTGCTATGGAAAACGTCATTTCCTATGCTTGAGTAAATAGACGGACAGCAGTGTGATTGGTTGTTGAATGACACGTGTGAAACCAGGAAATAGAAAACTTCAATGTCGATAAAAGCGTAATTATGAACAGCGCAAATAGCAGAAATAATGCATGATGACATCCATGTGTCAGCCACGAGACTGACACTCGATACAACTTACACACAATAGCCTACTTACAGAGAGGGTGAAGTTTAAAAACGAAAAAACGTGAAATGCATCAAATTATGTGACAGACAGGCGTCCTATCCAGGGTATACCCTGCCTAACGCCTGCTGATTGCTGGGATAAGCTCCAGCCCCCCCTCCACGCGACCCTGAATTGGATGAAAGCGGTATAGATAATGGACGGATGGATGCATCATATTAAGGGAGTGATTGCAAGTAGGCTGTAAACAGGCAGTCTTATGAGCACATCAGCCACATCTTAAATATACCCCCCCCCACTACCGTGAAAAGCACATTGTGAAATTGAAAATGAGTGGCGCAAAGAGAACAAGGAAACCTAACTGGTCGCAGGACCAATTATTACTACTGGCACAGTTGGTACTGGAGAGGAGGACGGTCCTCAAAGGGCAATTCGGAGCCGGGATTACGAATAAGAAGAAAAGGGAGGTGTAACTGAATAGTGTGCATGCTTAATAAACTGGCAAGTTACAGCTGGATATTCCTATCCTCGGTCATTATACTGGTCTGCATAATAGAAAAACCTGAACAGAAAAAAAACAAGTCAAAAGTTACTGAACACCACCCTCTGGTGGACACAAAAGGCTACTGCACGGGGATGTGCGCCATTTTAACTTTGGGCAGATCAACCACTAAAGGCGGCGCCATTTGGTCAGCCCAGCACAGAAAGTATGGTGCTTCATAAGCCTGTGAATATTCTCATTCATCCAGGTCATGGTTATCTCAAGGAAATTTCAATCGAACGCAACTGGACTTGGTAATTTGTCTTTGAAGACGTTTCACCTCTTATCCAAGAGGCTTCATCAGTTCATGCTTGCCGCTGACCAGGCTGGGACTGGTCCAACTAACTGGTGTGGAGAGAATCAGAGGTCAAATAGCTGAGTCTCCACACCAGTTAGTTGGACCAGTCCCAGCCTGGTCAGCGGCGAGCATGAACTGATGAAGCCTCTTGGATTAGAGGTGAAACGTCTTCAAAGACAAATTACCAAGTCCAGTTGCGTTCGATTGAAATTTCCTTGAGATATGGTGCTTCATGACTGCAAAACCTATAATCAGACTCTAAACAAACATCAAATAACATGAATGGGCTAAAATATGACAAATTACAACGTTGGAACGACTATGAGGTACTTACTTTATCATTCACGCATATGCACAGCACATATTCAGCACAACAAACTAACACAGCCGATCCATCGGCGATATCACAGTGAACTAGCGCGAACAAACCCACTAAGAGTGGGATGTACCATCTTAGCGGTAACTTGAGGGGAGCTTGGAACAGTCTAAAGATAACAAATCACAGGGGGTTTTATACAGGTGGCATGGGTGGAAATTAGCAGACCCGGAGTTTAACCTGCTTTCTTGAATTGTCCCTACTGTTTCCTGTTTCCAAGACATGAACTTCAAAAGCTTAAAAAAAATAAAATCTTACTGCTTAGAATATTAAACAGTTTCATGCTTTGTAACAACATCCTGTTATTTCAGACATCTGTGTTATAATGTTGTTGAACATTGCTGAAATCGAATAACTTTGTCTTCACTTGAAAATATATTTTAAAAAAATTATCACACGTTGGTTTTGTGATCTGAAGATGGAATGGTAATATATTGTAAAGGCAATTTATAAATGTTTTCTTTTTATGTATTATTTTTGTACATTATTATCAACATTTTTATAGGTAATGAAATTATCTAATCATATAGTATATCCAATTATATGAGATTTGTGTGCTTTTAAAAATAAATGTTAAGAATTTTGTGAAGTTCTTGACAGCATTAAATTTTCTTTTACGACAATGTTTTTTGCTTTTAAACAGTATGGATGAGGACGATTTGGACAAACTCGGAGGAGGCGAACATGGGTCTTTGGGATGCTTGGGATAAAAGACACTAGAAGGCGGCCGATTCTGAGGCTTGTAAGAAAACGATCCCGGCGGCACCTGATCCCAATCATAAAGCGATATGTTCGCCAAAGGACCACTATAATCACAGATCAGTGGAGGGCGTACATGAGAGCATTGGCTGATAATGGATATGTTCACTTTTCAGTTAATCAAAGCAGATCATTTGTAAACACAGACACAGGTGCCTACACGCAGAACATTGAGCGTGCCTGGTATACCAATAAATCCCAGGTCTGGAGACTGCTTGAAAATCGAACTGAGAAGTCAATGAAAAAACACCTTGCCTCAATAGAATGGACACATTGGCTGGCCAAATCACACAAGAATGGTCCACTTGGACGTACGCTTCACGACATATGCAAACTGTACAAAGTGTAAAATGAATGAAAATAATGCTGTTTCTTTAGGGTGGAGGGAGGTGTGTGTGTCTGTTTGTATTTGTTTTTTTAAATTTAAAGTACATTGTCCTGAATAAAAAGGGCCTGTTTTGTTCTGTAATTTTCATCAATCTTGAATTATTTGCACAGATATTTAGATACCTAGAAAGGTATAAGGTCACAAGTAATGTTATGAATATATTATAAAAAATATCCAACATAGGGATCAGGTAAGATATATTTTATTTGTAAGATAAAATAGTTACTTGTCAATATTGCATGAATCCATAAAAACAGTAAGTAATGGTCAGGTACTGATCAAGTAATTGTTAGTTCCTTAGTAGGTACTGGGTATGATGATTCACTTTACTTTAGGGTACACCAAAACAGTAACTAATGGGGAGGTACTGATTAAGTAATGGTTAGTTCCTCAGTAAGTACTGGGTATGATGTTTTACTTTACATTATGGTACACAAAAACAGTAAGTAATGGGGAAGTAGGCTACTTATTAATTAATATCATGATTAGTTCCTCAATAAGTACTTGGTATGATTTACCAGTAAGTACTGGTTACCTACCCATTAGTTCCTAATTAGTTCCCTAAAGTGTTCCCTAGTAAGTTACAAGTAGTTCCTGATTAGTTCCTCTTTGTTTTCCGTGGGTAACTAACCAGTAGTCCCCTAATAAGGCTGAGTTGGGTGTTCACCAGTAAGTACAGGATAACTGCCCAGTAGTTCCTTATTAGTTTCCTAGTAAGTAACCAGTAGTTCCTGATTAGTTTCTATGGTAACACTTTACAATAAGTCACACAAAAAATGCTTAGTTACTAGGGAACTCCTTAGGGAACTAATCGGGAACTACTGGGTAGTTCCCTAGTAACTAAGCATTTTTTGTGTACCTTATTGTAAAGTGTTACAGCAAGAGAGGATGAACGCATATGATACATATGACATTAATCATTTACTCAAGGGAAATTCTAAACAGATTAGTTTTTAGTCTATTTAAGACTTTCCTGGTTCTCCTTATTAGTTCCCCAGTAAGTAACCAGTAGTTCCTGATGGAGTTCCTATGGTAACACATTACAATAATTCACACAAAGAATGCTTAGGTACTAGGGAACTCCTTAGGGAACTAATCAGGAATTACTGGGTAGTTCCCTATTAACCAAGCATTTTTTGTGTACCTTATTGTAAAGTGTTACCGTATCAATAATAATTTCATCATTCTCTGAAATAAAAAGAGATGTTTTTTACAGCATGCCTGAATTTTAAGATGCCGAAATAGGCATCTATATCCCCTATTATTTCAAAGAATGATAAAGTTGGTTATAGACTGGTTTGATTCGAACGTTATTGGTGTTGTTACCATGGGCGCCGTAAAGTGGTGGAAGGTTAGGACGATTCTAAGGGCCCAGGCTGATGAAGGGCCCAGAAGAGCAGACCCTCTTTTTCTTTTCTTATTTCTTGTCTCTTTTTTATACATACGTTAAATGTGCAAGGGCCCCTCATACACTTAATGTGTATTTTGTCCGTTTTGACCATAGATTTAATATTTAACAAACAAATAATGTTTTTACTGTTTAAGTCACACCCCCCTCACAATGGTTCATTCCACCTGCGCTGTCCGAGCTACACTCGCTAGCGTAACGTCTCTTCCTTATTGCATTTGTTATGATGCAGTGCAGATAGTGACACACGCAGGCATGTCACATCAAAAGTCAGGGCATCAAAAACGGAAAGAAAAGAAGGAAAGAGAAGACCGAGAACGACGAAGTCGACAGTATGTCACACAGTTTTTCAAAAAGAAAGGTAGCTTGCCCTATACCTGTATTCCAAAACTTTCACTTACTTATTTTTGTTGCTACATGACCTGCTTTTATCTAGCTAGCTTAGTAAAATAATTACTGAATTACGATTTACATCCAACAATAATAACATCTCTGCTGTCTCCGGGTTATCATGTCTCGTAGACACAGATTCAGCGAGAAGGGTCTGTCTGCGGCCTGCAAGACAGAGGCGTGTCGTGAAGAAGGCGTGTCGTGAAGTGACGTCACTTCACGACACGCCTTCTTCACAATTACTTTAAAACCTCACGCGAGATTAGGCTGTTCATAACCGGAAGAAAAAATGGCCGACCGTAGGCAAACGGTAAGTGACAACGGGTTTTTATTTCTATTTTTAATCAGTTAAATACGAAGCGTTGAGCTGTCATAGCCATGGAATACATGCTGGAGCTGAATCTCGTTATAATGAGAAACTTGCTTGTTATAACAAGAACGCTTCACGTTTTAATGGTTTATGCTTGCCGCGTCCGCGAGGTCCTTTTTTTTTTTTATGTTTGCCGCGTCCGCGAGGTCCTTTTTTTTTTTTTTTACTTTATTTATGTGTATGCAGAATGGTACAGATAGTATGTCCCGACAAAAAATATACTTCATCATGAATGGTGTGGATTTGGACAAGGAACAAGTAACATAATAAAACAAAAATAATAATAAAATTAAAAAAATGCAGAGACAAAGTGCCAACAAATACACATCAGAACAAATATACCAGGGGGTGAACACAGCTACAGTTCAAAGAAAAAAATTGCAGGTTAAAAATGCGTTATAGGATCTAATTGCTTTGGGGTTATCGCTTTTGGAAATAGTCGAAATGTATGATTTTACTTCTTTGACCAAAACTAGAAAGCATGGCTCACTGTGTAGGAATTTACATTTGTGAATGTGAAATTTGGCTAAGAATATTATAAGATTTATAATGTAAAATACATCACAGTCAATTCTTTAAAAAAAAACCAAAATAATAGTTTCCCATTTAAGGGAGAGATCATTATACAGATTAGTTTTGATAAATAATTTGGTCTAAATTAATATTATCAGAAACAAGCCAGAAATCTATACGGGATTGTCTGGAGCCATTCTTGTTTTTCCAGGTATAACTCATGTCATTCGGATATTTTTTTCTCCAGACATCAGTTAAGTTATATTTCTGCATAAATTGCTTAATATCATTATTTGAGGAAGATTGTCTAGGTGGCCAACGATCTAATTGATCATTGACAACCATATTAAAATCTCCCCCTATTATTAGAATAGCATTAGGGAATTTGGAGAGACCCTGGTCAATATGATTTTCTAATGAGAGTAGGAGTTGAGAGTTTTCGGATTTTGAATTATACCCATAGATATTAGTGACCAAAAAAACCTTATCACAGCAAGAAATGATGAGAAATACAAAGTGACCAATTGAATCACATTGCGGGAAGCATAAACCAAGCTTTAGGTCGTTATAAGAGGCCATTTCATGTCATAAGCAGCGCTGCACAGCAAAGGCCTGGAGTGGTGTCCTGCTTACATTCAAGCCGTAGTAGAACTAATAAGAAGTTGTCATCTCTCACATAATGTCTAAAACAAAAATAATTATGTGAAGCCACAAAGGCAACCATCTTTGCACTGCTGGATGTATAAGGTATGTATAACGAGAAGCGTTCTCGTTATAACGAGCACGCTTCTTGTTATAGCGACAAGCGTGCTCGTTATAACGAGATACTCATTATAACTCGTTATAACAGATTCAGCTCCAGCATTTATTCCATGGCTATGACAGCTCAACTCTTCCGTAGTCACACGAGTTAGAGTATTAATGAATACATGCGCATCACCCTGAACCGATGAATAGGCCACGAAATTTTTAAAGAAGTCAACTAATACATTGCAGAGAAAGCTATTTGTGTGGGTTTCTCCTGAGAGTCATCAACATCTTTTTTTAACTGGACAAAAATTATTATTATTATTATATTGTTATTATTTTATGTCTGGTTTCAGCTACATCCTACGATTGTTGTAGGTGTCAGTAGAGCTCCAGTGTTGTTCGAGGGGAACACATTCAAGTGTGTTATTTGTTTAAGAAATGGTGAAGAAGCACACATTTTATCCCACGTGCAAACCCACGAAAGGGCAGCTGTTCGTCATGGAGGTATGTTTTAATTTTAAATCCAGGTGTTGTGCAATGTTGTAAATTTGTTCTTTATTTAAGGTCACAAATTTATACCAATGGCTGTATGAATGTCGTATTGGTGAACATGTATAGGAATTTTATGCACAAATTGTTTGTTAATGCAATTTATACATGTTTGCAGGGTACAAAATGTTTAGGTGCCTTCGTGGCTGTGTGACATCGCCACACCATCATTGCTGCTATTGTGGCCGCACAGTCACCAGACGGGACCTATTCATTCAGCATCTTAACACCTGCAATGTTACTTTAGGTATTCCTTTGATTCTATTTTTTATTTTATTTTTGTTTTTAAATGGTTTAGCATACATGCACCTTAATTTCTCAGTTTTCACTTTCAATATGATTGCTTTGTCTCCCCCCCCCATCAATACTGCAGCATCGTCTGTCCCTGATGCTATGTGTACCCGCGGAGACTCCCCTGTCTCATCAGCGTCCTCTGTGTCTGAAGGCCCTCCTGCCTTAGTGTCCTCTGTGTCTGGAAGCCCTCCTGCCTTAGTGTCCTCTGTGTCTGAAGGCCCTCCTGCCTTTGAGTCCTCTGCGTCTGGAAGCCCTCCTGCCTTATTGTCCTCTGTGTCTGAAGGCCCTCCTGCCTTAGAGTCCTCTGCGTCTGAAGGCCCTCCTGCCTTAGAGTCCTCTGTGTCTGGAAGCCCTCCTGCCTTAGAGTCCTCTGTGTCTGAAGGCCCTGCACCTAGAGCCCCCTCTCTTTACTATCCAACAATTTCCACCTTTCAAAGCAGAAGTAAGTTAGTGAAATCAAGGCCAAAGAAAACCACCTGCACCATTTGTAATCTGACTGTTAATAAAAAGAATATTAAAGTACATATACAAAGACGCCACCCCTCAACAATCCCAGACATAACATCAAGTCACCACCTGCCAGTGAAGGTCAGTGGGTGTCTTTCACCCATCTTCAGACTGAAGAGGAAAAGACAGCCTAATCAAGAGACTAATGTAAAAATATGTGACATCACAATCATTACTGAGTGATATTCATAGTGGCCGTGAACTAATACACTAGCAACTTGCTCCCTTTGTCAGCAGGCAAAGGCAAAAGAAAGGAAGATTGTCCTGCAAACAGTTGGTAAGTGACTGACATCATAAGACATTACATGAAGTGCATACGTTATGAATTTAATGTTATTGATGGTATTTTTTATAGAATACAGAATGTGACAACAATTCTGAGTTGCTTGAGGTTAGTGAGAAGCCACTCAAGAATTGACACATTTTTTTTAGAATTATTTGTGAGAAATGTATTTTAAAATTTCAGAAAGCGGTAGAGGAAGCACAGCGGGCGCGGCAACATCGGTGTGCTGTCTTGATTGATTGCATGAAGGGGAGTGCCACAATAAAAGAACACCTTGAGGTAAACATATCGGCATGAAGATACACTCAGTAGTTACATTTCAAAGTGAAAGTCTTTCACAATATAAAAGGAAATTGTAGTCATACTATCAATATGGACCATCATCATCCTCTTATGTAACTACTTGTTTTCAGGCTATCATAACTGGAGACCTTTTCTCAACATGGGAATCCAGGAAGGAGAGGCCAACACTCTACTTTGAGAATGAGCAACTTGATGAGGTTGTCTCATTTTTGTTTGCGACCATCAGGGAGACCCCAAGAGCAAGACACCAAGATGACTGGGTCGACGTCGTCATGCATGTGCTCTTACCAGAAGTATTGCATTCATTTTTATATATTTTTTTACATTACATTGGTAGACCCGAGCACCACCAGGCTGGCAAAGGGACTATTGGAATCAAACTGCGCACAAAACAAACACAAATCAAAATCCTCAAACATACTTACTCATCTCATTGTGCATGTTGCCTACACATACGTACACATGTACTGGAAAAACGACCGCATAGCAACATTGTCAATGTACAGAGACCATAAAAGTCATTGGGTGAAGCCCATGTGCACATGACTGACAATATATCAAACATGACACAACATAATTTAAGGCTAAATTCTGTGAATTTTTGTTGTTGAATTTAACAAATGTCAATCTTATCTAGGTGACAGTTCACACCCTGGCTGAGACATTTCACCTGTCATTACAAGAAGCCCTTGTCAGATTCAGAAGGGGGCCAAAGTATGAACCATGGTAAGATTATTGTGTTAAGAATTGATGATGGACATATTTCAATGTGCACTGCAATATCTAATCTGTGTTTGTTCTTTTTGGACAGTGAAATGAAAATGATTGAGGAGGAAATGGTGAGACACTTACCGGAGGAGGCAGCAGTGAAGCTAGAGGCTTACAAAGAAAAAATTAGAAAAGCGCTCTCCTCTGAAGCCTTTCTCTCCAGGCTGTAATGGCTGCAAAGCCAGCATTTATTATTTTTTTAAATAAAATGTTTTGTATTTGTTTCTATGTTTTCCAGTTATTTTGTGTAGAACATATTCAATGTCTAGATTTCACAGAGCCATTCACATAACATGAATTCATGAAAGAGCATTTACATAAAATCCCAGATAACAATTTAATGTCATAAGATCTCCCCCTTCACTCCATACATATTTGAGAGACACAAAACACTATAGTAATGAATGTCTGCTTGTCACAAGATGCCAAAGGAGGGAGATATGCACAAAGTTAATAAATAAATGAATAACTCCACATAGTTGCTCACTAATTGATAATATATTTACAAATGTTATCAGATAAGTTATCACTTACCTGAGAGTCATTTGTTTTTTGTTCTGTATATCCTAAAAAATAGGAAAACTAACAATGAAAAATGTGCTGTAGAAATATGGACAAATTTAGATGAAAGCATAAAAATATGTAAAAACCTGGTACATTTTAAAAAGGTTTACAAATAATTATGTGTGGTTTATTAAATACGAACAATTATTGTGAGTTGCAGTATATCCTTTTGTTTATTTTATTGTTCCTTATTTGTGGATACCTTACCTTATGTTCCCTTGTTTATGATTTGTTATTGTGCATTACGTTTATTGCTTTGATTGTTAATGTAAATATTAATGTTTTCATATATATATATAATATTCATATTTTTTTTTCCCACTTAATTATAACAAGGACATACCCCGTAAAAATCATTACTGGGCAAAGAATGTGCAGCAAACCGATGAATCCAACTATCAATTGTATTAGTGGCAGTGTTGCCACAGTTACTTTGAAAAAGTAATGTGATTACTGACTACTGATTACTCATTCCAAAAGTAACTTAGTTACTTTACTAATTTCTTTATTTTCAAAGCAACTAAGTTAGATTACAAGTTACTTTAGTAGTTACTTTCAGCAGCTGCCAGTAGCATTTCCCACCGCCTTAACATAAAAACAATAACCGGTTCTTAACAAAACTCACTTTATTGGAAATACATTTTAACAGTAAGGCCAGAAAATATACTTTCCGTTTAACCTCATGTTAACCAGTAACTATGAAGCATGTACTATTGGAGAGTTCCACTAGGGGGCAGTTACAGAGTAAAACTCAGACTTACGGGCTCACACCAAAACAAACATGGCGACCGTAAAGGAGATAATCAGCTGTTTCGAACTGTAGCAGAAAAAGACGGCAGCAGTGTTGTTGAAGGTATCTAAAACCATATTTACCGCCATTGTCGCTTGTTTTCCTAATGCTTTTGCCACCATGGACCAAATATATATTTTTGCTTAAGAAATTACAAAAATAGTAACGCGCAGTGGCTTAAAACAAGTTACTTTAATCCGATTACCTGTATGGAAATAGTAACGCGTTAGATTAGTCGTTAATGAAAAAGTAGTCATATTAGGAGTAACTCGCTACTAAGTAACGCATTACCGGCATCACTGATTAGTGGTTACTTGGGCTCATACCCCTTTAAGAAAAGCGCAGTAGGCGTGTCGTGAAGTGACGTCACTTCAAGACACGCCCACTCCGTGAAGTGAAGTAGGCGTGCCGTGAAGTGACGTCACTTCACGGCACGCCTACTTCACGACACGCCTCCGTCTGGAGGGGCCAAGATGGCAGCCAGTACGCACGCTTCACTGTGAACTCTTCAAGTTTTGGGCACCATTTGCTCTATAACCTAAGGTAAACTCAACAGAACATCACTTTGAAATCCTGGTAATGTGAGAAAAGGACAATATAAGGACTAAAGTCTAACTTATGAACGATTCTGAGAGGTTGTACGGACTTTTCCCCCCTCCCGCTTCTTTGAACTAATTTGAGCTAATCGAGCTAACACAGTTAAGCTAACTAGCCGAAACGCTAAGACAACAGTATGACCAAACGAAAAGAAAAGAAGGGGAACATTTTGATGGACTGGGATGATGATTCCCCCCTATTATGCTCTCCTTTATCTGATACTCCTCTCTCAAGCCCCAACCCCAAGAAGGCCTGTTCAAAAGATAACAGTGATGTTTCCAATGCAGACATACTAAAAGCTGTTCAACACCTGACGAGCAGGTTCATATCTCTTGAGCAGAAGATTAGTCAAAATACTGAAGAAATTGTGGCTATTAAAAAAAACATTGAAGGTATCGAACACGAGGCAAAGACGAACAATGACAAGATGCAAGTGATGAGTTGCCGGATCAGTGAACAGGATGAAAAGATTGAAGAAGCAGAGCGCTACAGTCGGCGCTGGAATCTGAAACTGTTCAACCTGCCGGAAACTAGCAATGAATCCACAGATGATCTAAGAAAACAAATCTTTGAGATTTTTGGTCAAATGGCTCCAGACGAAAAAAACAAGCTGGGCTTTCTCATCGACACGATTCACCGAGTTGGACGCCCCAGAGATGACAGAAGCACTCGCCCTGTGATCATCCAATTCACCATGCGCTCCTTCAGACAGAAAATTTGGAAAAATTCGATGACCGCTGCCACGATGAGAGAGAAAAAGCTTCGACTTTTGGAAGATTTGACGTATGGGGAAAGACAATCCCGAAAGAAACTTTGGCCATTGGTTGAAAAAGCCCGCAAAGATGGCAAAAAGACTGCATGGCGTGGTCCAGATGTGATCATTGAAGGAAAGAGAATCACCGCTGACTCTATTTAAAATGTCTTTTAAGACATCCATGGATTTGTCTTTTTTTTTTCTCCAGCTTCAGAGCCGAGTGTTACATTTTCCCTTTTTGGTAAGAGAGAGAGAGGGAGTGGGGGAGGGGGATGTGTGTTATAGACCACTAAGTATAAGTAAATGTTAGACAAATTTATTACTTAATGTGTTCCAGGTTGTTTTGACTTAGATTACCGGTGCCTAAACTTTTAACTTTGTTCACTTTTCGAGGCATTCACACAAGCAAGCCTATTTTTTCGAGGCTTACATTATCTCTTTTTGTTTTCCAGACACTGCTCTTATATTTCTATTTTTTTATTCTTTTTTTTTTTACTTAAAATGAATGATTTCAGGTTTAACTCCTTGAAAATTGTGTCACTTAATGTGCGGGGAATAAGAAACAATATAAAAAGAAAAGCAATGTTCCTCTTTCTTCGAAAAACCAATGCTAATATTATCCTCTTACAAGAAACACACTCTTGCGATTCAGATAATAAGTTTTGGAAAAGTCAATGGGGAGATCAGGCTCACTTTTGTCACGCTACACATAATTCTGCAGGTGTTGCACTTTTATTCAACAAGTTTACTGGTGATATCTTAGAAACTTACAACTCTGATAAGGGTAGATGGTGTATTATGTTATGCAAACTGGATAATGCTTTTTTCATAATATGTAATGTATATGGCCACAATGGAACCACACAAGCCCGAACTATGTTCACAGAAATCTTGTCCAAAATAAGGGAATTACAAGATAAAAATAAAGAGGCACTCCTGATTTTAGGAGGAGACTTTAATGATGCCCCGAATGATAGGATAGACAGAATTCCAGAAAGAGCTTTAAAAAATTGCCTGTTCAAAGCAACAAAATTTATAAACCAAGAATTATCAGTGGTTGATGCATGGCGTTTTTTTAGCCCAGACTGCAAAGAGTTCACTTGGTCCAATGCAAGAGGAACATTACAATCTAGAATTGATCTATGGTTAACCTCCTATTCATGTTTACAATATATTTCAGAAATAAATCACTCATACGCTCCTCTATCTGACCACAAACTTATCTCAGTACATTTAACCGGTTCTAAAGAAAGTAACAAGAAATTAAGGGGATATTGGAAGCTAAATAATAACCTAATTAAAAATAAATCTTTTCAGGACTCTGTTAAACTAATAGCCTCAGATATCTTTACCAAAGATGATATGAATAATATCCAGAAATGGGAATATTTTAAATTTAAAATGAGAGAAATGGCCATCCTTTGTAGTAAAAATATCAAGAAAGCTAAAGACAAAAAAGAAAAGGAAATTATGGATGAACTTAAAACGTTTCTAAATAAGGAAAATCTATCAGAAGAGGAACACGTTAGGTTATTGCAACTCCAAAATGAAATCGATAATTTATACACTGAAGCTGCTAAAGGTGCATTTATTCGTTCTAGAGCAAAGTGGCTAGAACATGGTGAAAAAAACTCCAATTACTTTTTTGCTCTTGAAAAACGTAACTACAAAAGATCTAACATTTCGGCACTAAGAATTAACAATAATCTAAATACTAACCCCAAAGAAATAGCAGAACATATTTGTGCCTTCTATGAAAAACTGTATAAATCTAGTTATGTACCCGAACAAGGTGAGAAATTCTTTGACGATACTAAGGATTTTATCCCAGTGATCTCAGAAGACTTTAAACAACATTGTGAAAAACCAATCTCAAATCTAGAACTTATTGAAGCCTTGAAACATATGAAGGCCGGGAAATCTCCGGGGATCGACGGTTTATCTGCTGAATTTTATAAATGTTTTTGGGACATTATTGAAACTCCACTTTTGAATATGTTTAAACATTGTATCACTAACAACGAATTGACATCAACTATGAAACAAGGTCTAATTAGCCTAATCCCAAAACCCAACAAAGACCCCCTATATATAGATAATTGGAGACCCATCACCCTCCTGAATGTGGATTATAAATTATTTGCTTTAGTCTATTCCAGACGCTTAAAATCTAATCTTGGGGATATCATAAGTGAATGCCAAACAGGTTTTATGTCTAAGCGTCACATTAGTAATAACATCAGATTAATCTTAGATTTACTCGACTACTCAGAATATGTGGAGTCACAAGCAGTTATCCTATTCCTTGATTTTTACAAAGCTTTTGACACGTTAGAACACCCCTTTATTTTTAGTACATTAAAATTAATGGGATTTGGAGAAAATTTTGTCTCAATAGTTAAAATGTTATACAAAGACATCAACAGTAATTTAATGATGTATCCTAACACCTCTAAAAGATTTCCGATCAACCGTTCTGTCCGTCAAGGATGCCCAATTTCTCCTTTTTTATTTTTAATTGCGGTAGAACTCCTCTCCCTAAAAATCTTAAATAATGTAAATATTAAAGGCTTGACCATATTTCAAAAGGAACTTAAAATTACGCAACTAGCTGATGATACAGCTCTCCTCTTAAAGGACAAATATCAAATTGAACCCGCTTTACAATTAATTAATGGTTTCTCTAAAGCTTCAGGTTTATATCTCAATATTAACAAATGTGAAATCTTATGTCTTTATGATACAGGTTGTACAAACATATGCAATATCCAAGTTAAAAAAACAGTAAAATATTTAGGCATAGATATCACTAAAGATACATCCTCTAGACAAAAACTTAATTTCCTCCCCAGAATTAAAAAGACACAAAATATCATGAATATGTGGCTTCAGCGTGACCTCTCTATCTTTGGCAGAGTTCTCTTATCTAAAGCGGAAGGTATCTCAAGACTGGTATATCCTGCTCTATCACTATTCGTCGATGATTCATCTTCCAAAGAAATCAATAAAATACTTAGCAATTTTACCTGGAAAAATAAGAAACACCATCTAAAGAATGAAATTCTCTCAGCTTCCAGGAAACAAGGAGGTTTCGATTTGTTAAATTTCAATGATCTAAATAACACTTTTAAAATAAAATGGCTTAAGGAATGTCTCAAAACCCCAAACTCAATCTGGTTCTTTATTCCAAATAATATCTTCAAGAAAGTAGGTGGTCTACAATTCTTACTCGCTTGTAACTTCAGTGTCCCCAAATTACCTTTGAAACTATCCAAATTTCACCAGCAGACACTCTTGGCATGGAAGTTGTGCTATTCTCACAACTTTTCCCCTCACAAAGAAATAATATGGAATAATGAAAATATCACTGTCAGGAAAAAATCAATATTTGAACAAAAATGGATCGATAAAGACGTTATTTATGTATGCGACCTTTTCGATTGTCACGGTATTATGCTTAGTTATGAACGTTTCCTTCATCTTAAATCCTTTCCCGTTACAAGTAAAGAATTTAATTTTGTAACTAAGGCAATCCCCAATGGCCTCTCCTTCCTGATGAGAAGCCATTATCAATATCAAGAAACGCTAAGAATAAAACCCCTTCTAATGATAAATGGGCTTGATGTAACAGATTCAAAATGCAATAACAAACATATACGTAATACTTTTTATGAAAAGAGGAAAGTAACTCCTCGAGGGAAAGCATTTTGGGATAACATCTTTATGGACATTGACTGGAAAAGAGCCTGGATATTGCCTTATAAATATTGTATTTCAAATAAAATAAAAGAGGTTCACATCAAAATTTTACACACTATATATCCAACTAATGTATATTTTTCTAAATTTTTAGATATTGAAAGAGAGTGCACTTTTTGTAATATAGAACCAGAAACCTTAACTCACTTATTCTATCACTGTCCCCAATCTATCAATTTCTGGACTTATCTTAAACAATTTATAGTGTGTAAAATCAAGATAAACATCCTCATTGACTGTAAAAGTGTGATAATGTATTTTGTTCATGAAGATAACGACATCACCTTTATGACAAACCTATTCATTTTGTATGGAAAATTTCACATACACAAATGCAGATATTCCAAAACTCCGCCCAACTTTAGGAGTTTCCAACATGAGTTTAAACAATACATGAAATCCCTTGCACTAATTGATACTAAACAATCCACTACATCCACTGATATATATGAGAGGCTTCTCAAAGATGTATAATGAATTTGCAATCTATTTTATTGTGTTTTTTATTAATTATTTTTTATTTATTTATTTCCTTTTTTTATTTTTCTTTCCCTATCATTTTAGCTATTCATTTATTTATTTTCTTACTTTGATTCGTTTATTTGCATTTCTGACCTTATTAAATTTCATTTGTGTACTTATGATTATATGAGCATATGTCTGTTGTTCTACTATATGTACAATTGTTCTATATGTGCAACTTTTCAATAAAGTTATAAAAAAAAAAAAAAGACACGCCTCCGTCTTGCAGGCCGCAGACAGATACACTTGGATTCAGCGGCCGCTGCACACCCACGTCTTCCTTCCCCAGCGGCCCCCGTCCCCGTCTCAGCCAAACAAGGTGAGCCTGAGCGCAAAACTTCACGAAGATTGAAAGCTCTAAGCACGTCTTATCTACTGTGTTCTCCACATGATGATAACTTTACTAAACAAAAAGTAATCTACACGCTTCAAAAATTACAAAATCAGTTTGCCGTGTGTTCTGTGAAGTGACAGTGCTGATGCTACGATCGATGCTGTCAAACTTGACGTTCTTAATATGAATAAAATGCCCCTTGAAAAAATAATATAAAGTGGAATAAAAATGTGTCTGTGGTAACCATTGGCTATAATTAGTTTACAGAATAGATATTTAATATTTTATATTAAGAAAACTATACAAAAAAAATACAGTTTTGGATTGTCTAATTTTTTTCTTGTGTTGTATAGTTATCTATTTCATATTATTCAACAATGCAGGTGGCGAGAGAGCATTCAGTAAGCTCAAACTGATTAAAAATTATCTTAGGTCTGCTATGTTGCAGGACAGACTTTGTCACCTTGCCATACTGTCCATTGAAAGCAAACTGGCAAGAAAGCTGAACTTTGATGATTTGATACATGATTTTGCCAGCAGAAAGGCACGCCGCTGGGCCATTATAAAGTGATGTTGAACATAACTTGTTATACCTGGATAACAAACAGTTTATGTCTGGTTCAGTACTTGTTTAGTCCTGGACTGGTTTAGGCCTGGCATTACTCCTGGTGTGTCTTGATTTTGAGCCCTTTTGGCCTAGTTTTAGTCTTGGACTGATTTAATTATGGGTTAGTTGTAGCTGATGTTTCCTGATTGAGCAGTTGGACCCAGTTAAAGCTTGTTCACGTAAAGTATATGTCAATATGTGTACATTATGTTCTGTTGTGTTTGCAATTGCAATTGAGATAATAAATATTCTCCTTTTATGTAAACAAGTACATATTTCCATAGCTTTTTCTTGTTTTTGTAGGCTTTTACTCATCAGACATTTTAACTATGCAATGTGCTAAGTATCTTTTTTAAAGTATACAGGGCATGTTAATTGGGTTACATTTTATCTGTAAAAAATGTAGGGGGCCCAGAAATTTTTGTTTCCATAGGGCCCAGAATTTCTGGCGGCACCCCTGGTTGTTACAATGTTGCTATTATCATTTTCAGCGCACTATGTTTTTTTGATCACGTTAATCTATTTTTTAATCGTTCATTTTATTATTTTTGTATGCATATTATGCGCCAGCATCGTGTACAACGCTGACGTACCCCTGCTACATGCCTTGAGAGCTGGAATTCAGTACCCAGATAGCAGACATACGTTGAAATGATGTTGATTTTCTATCAGAATCATCAGTATGGTTGACATCGATATTTTGACAGTAAATCAATGTTGAATCAACATAGCCAAAACCGATGAAACACGACGTTGGGACATAGTTGATAACAACAACGTTGATCAACACTATATCCGCCGATGATTGAGATATGATTGATTTATGGTTGTGCGGGAAATACAGTACATTGAAAAGTCGTCGATTTATAGTTGAGCGGGAGACCATGGTGTGTGCACTGTGTACAGCATAATTGCATCTCATCTCATTTTGAGGATTCATTTTTCAAGGTAAGGATGTCTGTTTTATTCTGATGTCTTATCTACCATCTAACTTTAGCTTAAAAAAATATGTATCGTCTTCTGTCATTTAAACTCTTGCCATACAGAAGCCTTACTAGTTACAGCGATTTAAAACAAAGTCTAATGACAGCTGTCAAAGTTGTCCGTGGGTCAAACGCCTACAAGACAAATGCATTATCTGTGAGGTGCTTTAGCTTATTTTATACTTGTTTCCCCTAATATCCTATACGGATTATATTAAGATTCCACTTTGAGAACCATAAACCGCCGAAAAAATCTAAAAGTTTAAATAATTTCACAGCGTTACCTTGAACGATGATTGAGCATTTTTGGCTAATGTAGCCGTTAGCTATTAGCTATTAACTCACCCGTTACTTGAAAATGCTGTCCAAGCCTCCCTCTATTCAGGCAGCTCCAATGTGACATTTTACACCATACCACTCATTTCGATTTACAGTTGTAGGTCTCCAATATCCAGTAATTGTATAGTATCCGGGACCATGGTCGCTATTAACGTCCTCCGCTAGCCACAGCCACTGAGCCCTCAACGTTAAACTTGGACTCTCGGAATGGATGAGAAAATCTTTGGTGTCTTTCTTTGTTAGTTTAGCTTTCGGTGTAGGCAGTCTTTTCTCAATTATTTCCATTTCATTAGGTTATGTCTCAGTAGGTTGCCAAAAAAAAGTGGGGTGAAGGCTTTTACGGTGATGTCGGCAAAGAACTGCTGGCTCGGCAGTTTCCATTAGGGATGTGCGGATCGATAGGCTACTAAGATATCAATACATCCAATACTCGTTTTTTATGTTTTAGAATCGATTTTCATGTTTAGAATATCCATATTTTAGTAATTTGAGGTAAACATGTAGTTTAACACAAATCGGAATACAATGGGAAGTAACTATAATATCAGGATCCTCCTGTCTAGATTATACCTAGTTGGTAGGAACTACTTTCTTTCACCTGCCATATGAAATGGAATATAAAGGGAAATGAGGCACTGCCTTTCAGTCACTGGGCACAGCGCAGCAGCGCAATAGCCTCACGGCCTGTAGCTATGGAGGACTACGGGGGTCAATGGAAAAGCAATACAGCATTTTGACGATAACTGCTTAATTGTGAATTATAAATATAGATTGCTAAATATAATTTCAAATTCAACAATTAATCCATACAAAAAAAGACAAATTTGAAAAACATTTTGTAATTACACATTTTAAATTTAAATACTAAAGAGGAATTGCAAATTGTATTTATTAATTGATTATTAAATACTGTGATTTGAAAATGTTTTTCAAATCCTATTTCAAAATGGAGAATTAAATAACACAATTAATAAATGACATTGTAAATATCTTTCTTTTTCATACATTTAAAAAACGTATTCCCTTTTCTACATCCGTTTTCTCTTTCCATCTCTCATTTTCAAATCCTTTTTGCAATCGCATTTCCTAAATGGTTTACCCTCCCCTATTAGCATTCGTGTGACCCTCCTGGTCCCTACACTGCAATTTGAAAATGTATTTTTAAATCCGATTTCAAAATGGAGAATTAAATAACATAATTAATAAATGAGATTGTAAATATCTTTCTTTTTCAGGTGTAAAACAGACATTGTGGGTTTTTAAAGAATAGGAATATGGTAAAGAAGAAATAAGATTAAAAAATAGGTATAGAGGGCTGCACGGTGGCGCAGTGGTTAGCGCTGTTGCCTTGCAGCAAGAAGGTCGTGGGTTCGTATCCCAGCCCAGGGTCTTTCTGCATGGAGTTTGCATGTTCTCCCCGTGTATGCGTGGGTTCTCTCCGGGTACTCCGGCTTCCTCCCTCAGTCCAGCTTCCTCCCACAAGTCCAAAAAACATGCATGATAGGTGAATTTGATCACTCCTAAATTGTCCCTGGAGGAATGAATGTGAGTGTGTATGGTTGTCTGTTCTCTCTGTGTTGGCCCTGCAACAGACGTGGTGGCGTCCTGTTCGAGTGTACCCTGCCTAACGCCTGATAATTGCTGGGATAGGCTCCAGCTGCCCCGTGACCCTGAATTGGATAAGCGGTTAAGAAGATGGATGGATGGATGGAATAGGTATAGAGATAATCAATCATTTTCATTTGTTTAGACTGATTGTTAAATAAATATTTTGATATGTAGGTGTTGACAAATGTGCAATTATTATTATTGTGGTATTTATATATCTATTTATCCATTTTACTGGTTATTTCAGTTTGTCAAAGTATTCTGCAAAAATATAACTTATCACTTCATTTCCCCTTGCCTGCTTTGAAAGTGATTTTTCAAGCACATCAAGTTTTACTAATATTTTACTCTTCCTCTCCCAAGGATATCAAGAAACGACAACAATAAGCTAAGTCAGTCTTTACACATTACTGTACTTTCTATTATCTTAGTTTTATCTTGTTAAGTTTTTAATAGCTTTGAACATTCTGCACACAACACTTATCCAACATGGCTTCACGTTGGTCCAAAAGGCGTAAATTCAAATCAATGCTTCAAGCTGTAGAGACAGATATTATACAGCAATTTGAGGAGAGCATTCGGAAAGACAACAGCACCACTGAGGTGGAGAATGTGGACCATGTTGTGAAACAGAGGATGTGAGTACATCCACCCTGAGTCCTTTAGAACCAATGGACTTGCCAGTTCAGGACTATGAGCTTAGTTCAGAGGACAATGACTTTGCTGAGAGTTTAGGTTGCTGTAAATCAGCTCCTGAAGCTGAGGTGGATGTTGATCCTGACATTCCATCTGAAGATGTTTTGATCACCAGCTTAAGATACTGGGCCACAATGTTTTCTGTGTCTCTGGTGGCTTTTACTGCACTGCTAAGTATTTTGAAGGCTTTTCACCCAAGTTTACCCAAGGATGCTAGAACCATACTGAAAACGCAAAGTCTAGTGAAGACAGCAAAAATCGAGGGTGGTGAATATTACCATTTTGGCCTCACTAAAGGGTTAATGTCCCGTCTTCAAACTTTGAGACTGCCCCCTGACTTGAGTTTAGTTAAAATGCAATTTAACATAGATGGACTACCATTGTTCAACAGTAATAAGCTTCAATTCTGGCCCATTCTTGCAACAACTCAGGTAGATTACACCAAGACCCCATTTATTGTTGGTCTCTTTTGTGGCTTTAACAAGCCCAAAAGTGTTGCAGAGTTCTTAGGGCCATTCATTGCTGAACTCTGTGACATTCTGAGGAATGGCATTTTGTTTAATGGCAAGAAGATAGTGACTGAAGTCTGTTCCTTTGTGTGTGATGCCCCAGCACGTGCGTTTATCAAAAATACAAAGGGACATAACGGCTATTCGGGTTGTGACAAGTGTGTGCAAGTGGGAGAATGGAGGAATAGAATGACATTTCCTGAGGTCAATGCCAAACTTCGGAGTGATGCAGGGTTCAATTCTATGGCTGATGATGAGCATCACTTGAAGCAGACACTATCCCCCTTAGCGGGTATTGTGAAAATGGTGACCATGTTCCGGCTAGATTACATGCACTTGTGTTGTCTGGGCATCACTAGAAAACTTATCTACACATGGATTAGGGGTAAAAACCTTTCAACTAGGTTGTCTCGTCAAGTTTTAGATGACATTTCAGCAAAACTTAAGAGACTTAAACCCTACACGCCACTTGAGTTTAGTCGCAAACCCAGAGAGCTGTCAGAGATTGATCGATGGAAGGCAACGGAACTTCGCTTCTTCATGTTATATGCAGGCCCCATTGTGCTTAGGACTAGCATCCCAATTGAGTTTTATGATAATTTCATGCTGTTTTCTGTAGCAATGCACCTTTTGCTTTCTTCAAATACATCCAAGGAAATGGTAGACTATGCCCATGAGCTCCTTGTGTCTTTTGTCCAACACTTTGGCCAGATTTATGGTACAGAGCATATAACATATAGGCAAGGCAAGGCAAGGCAAGGCAATTTTATTTCTATAGCACACTTTCAACACAAGGTAATTCAAGGTGCTTTACATGATTCAGTGATAATGAAACCACATGATTACAAAGCATATAAGTTTAACAGTAATCAATCAGTAAGAAAAGATATTGTGAGGAACAAATCCACGTAATTAATACACAATCACTTAAAAATAAAGCTAAAAGATAGAATAAAATATAGAAATTAAAACGACAACAATAAAATAATATAAAGATCAAATGTTTACAAAAAAAAAAAAAAAAATAGCAGTTACTCATAAGCAAGTTTAAATAGATACGTTTTAATTTTAGACTTAAAAGAGTTCAGTGTCTCTGCAGCTTTACATTCTCCTGTCCATCTCTAATGTCCACCAGCTTACCCATTTAGCACAGGAATACAGACTCTTTGGACCCCTAGATAATATTTCAGCCTTTCCCTATGAAAACTACTTGGGTCAAATCAAGAATCTCTTGCGCAAGCCTCATTTACCCTTGCAACAAGTGGTGAAAAGACTCTCAGAGATTCCAGTCGGAGAGGCATTAGACCCACAAGAAGGACCTAAATTTATGCATTTGCACCATGATGGTCCATTGCTCCCTAATTTAGGCCTCGCAGAGCAGTATAAAAAAGTCATTACTGACAAGTATTCCTTGTCCACCCTCGGGAGTGGCAATAACTGCGTTAAAATACTAGATGACATTGCTGTTATAACTAACTTTGTGAGAGTAGGCAATGAGACATTTGTGCTATTTCAGAAGTTCACACACGCAGAGTCTTACTTCCAAAACCCCCTACCATCCATACCCATAGGGTGTTATAGAGTTTGGGAGTTGCGTGACCGTTTGCATGTTGCCAAACTTCAGCACATTAGTTCAAAGTATTTTCTTTGCCCTGATCAAACTGCCTTCATAGCAGTGCCGATCATTCACAGCCAGTAAATTCTAGCGAATCATTTTGGGTTTTGTTGTAAATTTTAATCAGTTCATCAATCTATCAGTTGATAAAGTTAAAGTAATTGAATTGTTCAAAGAGTTCTAAATAGAATTAAGATTTTCCATTGTTCAGGAAACACAATTCATATCAAGGTGATGGGTTCATAACTGTGTGTTTATGTTTATCTGTTGAGTGCAAGGATCTTGGGTGATGTTCAGTGTACACTTTTAGACATTTTGTTTTTTCCAGAGTTCATATCACCATGAAACCCTGGGCCGTTATCCAGTTTTCCTCTGGGGATGTGGACATCGTTCCCACGACATGGGTGAATGGCACCATGGTGTTTTGGCCTCCATATACCAAGGACTCGGCCAAAGTACGTGGTGCCATTAAGAAGAGAGAGGAGCCTGTGGTGGGATGGCCCACGTTCCATGCCAGAGTCCTAATATATCGTGGTAGGTAATTACTAAAGTTACTTTATGACTAGTTTAACATTCATGTAAGAACTACACCTGACACTGAGACCTGAATTCAAAGATACCTTTGAGGAGGCAGAAACGAGCCTACATAGATATATTAAGGAGTGCTGTGACACCACAGACATTCAGTCAGAGGAGGAAAATCCCCTTCTTCCCCAGCTGAAAAGAAAAATAAGGTATTACTCCATGTCTAATTATCATTGTGAGAAGCTATGGTTGTCATTTTTGTGTGTTTAAACCTTTTTTTTTAGCTTATACAGGCACAATAATAACTACATTTGTGTACTACCATAAAATGTTTTTAAGGAATTGAGCAATTTACTGATTGTACTTTTTTGTTCACTTTTAGACCTAACCCAATCTATGAGTCTGATTCGGATGTGGAGCAACCGAAAAGATTAAAATTCCCCAAAGCCCCAAGACCTCTGTTTCCAGGTACATTTAACTATGATATGGCATGTGCATTTGTGTGTGCATGCATGTGTACACTAGACTGGGTATACCCAGGCCATAGCCATAGAATACCATGTACAATACTGGTGATTCTTAAACGCCGCCTTAAAATTGCCCCAGATACGAGAATGAATGGGGGGTTTTCCAGACCAAATCTCAATTTGAATTGTAATTGAATTGTGATGAGGTCTGGCGTTTGCCAGGCTATACACATGTGTATTTACTCTAAGAAATCAACTTCAAAAATAATTATTTGCTTGCTGTCCAATTTAACCAACCTTGTCATTGCAATGAGATGTTCGTGTTCACTTTCCCTGTTGTTAGTAGTCATAATGTTATTGCTGATTAGAGCTTTATGTGCATTTTTATATTTTACATCCAACAGCTTCCATCCACCCGCCTTCATCATCACTGACCACTTTGGCCAACCAGGTCAACTTCAGCTGCCTGCCACCAGACCCCATGCCCCAACTGTCAGACCTCAGACAGCCACCACTAGATATACTGGCATCACCGTTATCTATACCTAGCCCCTTTCTGGGGCCATCTAGTGAAGGTATGTCTTTTTTTGTTGTAATTTACATTAAGGTTGGTTAAATAGTGTTGGAAAGGATTTTTAGACTCCAACATCACGTCATTTGGGTTACATTTTTTGATCTCCTTTTTAGATCCACCGGAGTCCTCAGCGGCTAGACAGTTGCTGAAAGGCAAGTGCACACAATACATTATTGATAACGTTTCAATTTTATATATGGCAATTGTTAATGTTCAGGTTTTTTGTCGTGTTTTCTTTTGAATAGATGTCACTCTACAAAAGCTCCTTAAAACTGTAACCGAGCTTGTCTGTGAGGTAAAGGATTTAAGGCAGGAACTAACAGCCTTCCGCCTTTCCTGCAAATGTGGCCAGAATGTCAACATCCAGCCTGAGACATCTTTCAGCTTGCCACTCGCTTCAATGGAGGAGCTTGACCTTGCTGAGACTGCTCTAGAGTCAACCGAGGGAAGGACAGCTCTGGTAAATTTCTTAGATTTTCTTTGCAAGCAACAATAAACTCAGAAATTATACTGCTTTTAAATTCAATGGGCCTATTCACTTAAAACATGTCTGTAGGTATCCCGCCTTTCCTTAATTGGGGGGACAACACTGGAAGTGAGAGTCAGAAGAATGCTGAGGGCAACCTTCAGTAATGAGCTGGCATCTGGACTTAACTGGGCTGGGAGGTGAAAGATGGCAGGCAGAAACGAGCATTTAAAGACACCATGGTCTGCAAATCCATGTTGTCATGTTGTCAGTTCAGGTTGGGTCAAGACTTGTAAATGGATTTTTGAAATTTGTCATGGCATACCATATGCCCCAGAAAATATGCTGTGCCCCCGTATGAATTTGACACTTTTTAATTTCACCAACAACATATTCGCCATCATATCTGTCAAGATTATTGCGGGGTAGGTGTCAGTCCAAAAAAAGAAATATAAATAAATAAATAAATAAATAAATAAATATATATATAAATACATACATACACACATATATATATATATGCAAGCTAATTTTTCTGCGCACCCGCAAAAACGGAAATAGACGCCTATGGCATGACCAAAGCACTCTTCCTATGTTTGCATCTGACCTGTAAGTTAAAACATGTGTTTTTTCCGTGTTTTACAGATTCCCTCAAAAAGCAGATGTCATCGGGAGCGTCGGAGTTTGGCTTTGCTGCAGCCATACAAAAGTGGCTTCGATATGCCCCCGACCGGGTTGGTGGCGCCGGTCGCACAGCGGAGAAGGAGGCCAATTAATCAATTAATTAAATATTTACAATCATATTCGGATTATTATTATTGTTATGTTCTTAATCTAATTATTTCAATCATATTCAGATTATTATTATTATTGTTATGTTCTTAATCAAATTATTTCAATCATATTCAGATCATTATTATTATTGTTATGTTCTTAATCAAATTATTTCAATCATATTCAGATTATTATTGTTGTTATTATTATTGTTATGTTCTTAATGAAACTAATTATTTAAATCATATTTGGATTATTATTATTGTTATTGTTGTATTTATTCAAATTATTTGAATAAATAAAAGTTCATTTTACATCTACTGAAGTTTTCTATTGTCATTATTAATATAGTAGCCTATATCCTAACCTAGGCCTATTTTGTCCTGTCTGTAAATAAAGCAGGACCTAATTAATCATGAATTAATTAAAAGCAACAATTCAGCCTATAGCATTGGCCTATAGTTGAGAATTAAGTAAAATTGTATTGAATTTCAACGTTGTTTCAATATTAATAATGATTGAAATAACGTTGATGTTTGATAAGGATTTCAACGTTGAATCAACATTAATCCAGGGTGCAAAACTATGACAAATCAACGTCGGATGTCAACATTGATTCAACGATATAACATCGACAACGGAATGTTGATTCAACATCATTTCAACGTCTGTCTGCTATCTGGTGCTCAGTGAGGAAGTCGGATGAGATAAGGGTTGTCATTTGCATGCATCGAACCAGACAATCTAGAAGTCTCTGCTTATAGGTCCGTTTAAAAACCCAGACATTTTCTTTAATCTGTAAAATCCCCCTCGTCGGCCCGGAGAGCTCGTGAAAAGGATATTTCGGGGGAAAGGAGAACGTTTGGTCACCCTAACCATATCTACTCGCCGTTTTACAACTGGTTTATTTTCTTTTTAGAAATCCTACAACATAAAGATAAGCCTGGAAGTATTTAGAGCTTCCATGTTAACGTTTTACCCATACGAGGTGGACACAGAAAAAATATGTAGCAAAAAGGTTGAAAGTAGGCCTAATGGTTTTATTTATAGGTGATAAAAATGTAAATCAACATTTCATTGTAAAAATAAATAAATTGTGTTGGCTGGTTTGAAAACAAAGACGAGGGGCGTAAAACTGCTCGGATCTGTTGACTTTTGTAAATGGTGTAGCCTATGTTGAGAGGTAAAAAAAATAATCAAAAAACAGAACAGCATATACCCCCCCCCCCCCCCCCCCAAAAAAAAATAGTCATAGAAAAATAAAAACTAGCGTGATAAACTAATACCAACTATGATGTTCTTCGCCATCATCATTTAACTTTGCTTTTCGAAAGCAGCGTGAAAATGCAGCACAGCCCTTCCTTATTAGACATGCTTTGCTTTGCATGTTATCAGGCCTACCTCGTTCATTGGCCGAGGAAGCAAGCAGAGTTCATCTTTAACAGTTGCTCCGTTGGCGCTGACTGCTGACGAGAGAACACATTTTACCACGTCGATAAACTGCATCTTGTTGGAGGTAAGTCATGTACCGCGCAGATATATTCTTAATATTATAAGTAGGCCTAGCCCAAGTGCTTTAATAAGACGCATTCAGAACTTTAAGGCTCTCATACTAACAAATGTGTTGTGCGTAACAGGGTAACTATCTATCCACGCGTTTTTAAAATGAAAGCCTGTTCCTGGCCCCCCGTATTAACGTATTGAACTTTAAAGTTTGATTTCACTGGTTAATACAGAGAGACCTTGTGTAATAGAAAAACAAAAATAATTATAATAGATGCTGTTTTATCCATATAGCTTTTTAATGCGCTGCAAATTCAACATTTCCAGGTGCAAAATATTTCATACAAAATAATCTTCACTTTACGTAATGCGTTTGAGTTTCAGCCCCCCGCCCCCCCCCCCCAGCAGTTGTTTTTTTGTTGACTTTATAACGAAAATATATATTATTTTAAGTAGGCAAATTATTTATTTATTTATTTATTTTATGATGAGGGAATTTCTTATTGGAAACGGTACATAATATAGGCTACGTGTGTTTTAGAAGATCGGAATCATCTCTGTCAGACCCGCCCGGTTTTGTGACAAGTGATCGCCAGCCGCTGCGGGAACGCAATGGTTTAGGTTAGGCCTACTGCATTTCTCGACGTGACTCACAACGATTGCAGATAAACTTCGGCAAATCAAAACCTTATCGACATTAAACAAGCAAAAATATCCCCATGAAGTACTATAGTAGATGTTTGTGTCCGCTTAATTTCTGTATTTTTCTCCAGAGACATAGCCTACTGTATGTTTCAAAAATTGTTTGAAGCATTAAACGTTTATCATAAAGGGATTCAATATGTAGACTAAGCCTGAATGTAACTGAAAGATTTGTGGTAAGAATTGGCTATCTCTATGTTATAGCCTTGATATTAATTTAAAATTAACATAACGCTGCTGCATTCAATGTAAAGTGAAACCTTATGTAAATATTAGGCAATTATTTTCCAACAATTTGATCAATCTAATCTGTGTTTTGGATTTTAATGACATGGCCTTCAAAGTGTTATACTACATTGTTTTATTTAGTTGGACATGGAGCACGTTTTTTGCCTTTTGATGTGGCTACTCTCCATGGCACATTTTTACTTTAAAAAAACCTGATCAAACTTATCAAGGTTCTATGGCTTTACAAAAATAATGTGTTACACTGAAAAAGGCAATTGGCAGGCCTTTGAATTTACAAAAACAAATGTAGTAAATGCTACACAATCTAGGCTATATGTTTCTCTTATGTACATGATTTAATTAAGTAGAAATTAAGTCAGTTATCAACAATACTGAATTTACACAATTTTCTTGCGTTGTTGGAAAGTGAAGGAATTGTGTTACTGAAATAATTATAATCATGCTTAGTTAACACTGTAAAGAAGGTGATATGTCTTATATGACCAAAAGCATCCCAGACAGCAGCTGACTCCGCCCCAGATCCGTTTCCTGACCAGCAGATCCGCGTATCAGTCAGATCCATATTTTGACAATTGAGTCAATATCACAGTGGAGTGCCTTTGGTGTCGTCGTCAGATTCACTGAGTTATCATGAAAATGTAGCAAAATAAGGAAAGTCTGAGGTCTTATTTTAAGTTGCCAAACACTTGGACACATATTAGTACAATGAAAAGTCTCTTAAAATTCTTCATTTTATACAGTTTCTTTAATGTGATTTTGGCGTGTCCCACACGCTGCTCTGCTAACTAGATTGTGTGAAATAAGGGGTTAAATGATATTAAATAAAAAAGAAATTACATGGTGTTATTGTTCTCAATAAGTTATTTGATAAAACGAGTGATTTTGATCATGTATATTGTATTTTCATAATCATATTGAACATTTTGTACGTGTGCCTGAAATTGCTGTCCACCCTGTCATTATGGGGTAACTGCCCCTTTAAGAATCCCACTTATGTCTTGAATGACTTTCCTATGAACATTTTGTCTTTCTTCAATAGTGGCTCAAGCAGTGGCGAGTTGCAGATTAAGTATTTATAGTTATATTCCGTAATTTTCAACAAATCATCTGTGTCATTGGATTTTGTCAAACTTAACAAGTCAACTCTGCCATAGTGAAATATCAGTTTATTTAAAAAAAAAACATCAGAACTTTGAAATATATGTGTCAAACACTACACAGTCAGCTTGCGAACTGTAGCAAGGTGCTAAGTGAAAGTCTACCATGTGCTTATTAAATACTAACATTGGCCAAAAATTTCCACCCTGTCAGCAAGCCTTGCATGACAGGGTGGACATGGTTCACTACAGGAAGGACATGTGCATATTTTAGTCCACATGCTAATAATGTTCTACATATTAAAACAGCTATTACCAGTATGACCAAGGCTAGTTTGATAAGGACACCATATTATCCTAGGAGACCAAAAATAATTCAGGCACATACCTAATTAAGACAAGGAAGACTGAAACCTTTCTGTGATTTGTGAAACATCAATACAGACAGACCTCAGCACTTTTTTGCATCTAGACAACACTATCTTAGTTCTAACTCAAAATTACAATACTCAGACATTTCAAACCTGGATTAGATTATTCTGTACTATTTGCAGAACAATTAACACCAACTCTGGGATTTGTAAAATTGTTATGTGATTTGTGAAACTTATTTCAACTTCAAGGCTGCATCAATTTCTGGCAATTCTCTGCTACCGTAATGTATGATCAATGCGCAAAGCTAATCTTTATAAGAGAGCTAACGTCGGCAGCTTTGACTGCTTATTTCCAAGAATTGGCTCCCTTGACCGCGGTACTGAATAGGGAAATCAACATGAGACATGGACAGGTGCTTGTGAACTGTTGTCAAAAACTTAAGACAAGATGCCAAGGCAGACTGAGCACTAGATTGTAAGGTTCTACTTGGGGGCTTCCCGCTAGTTTAGCTAGAAGCCTTTACCGGGTTAGCCCTCAATTGTTAACTTTTGCACCCCAGCACCTCAAGGCCCCTACGTTTTTGTCTGTTGCTCGCAGGAGCCCTCCATTTCAAGGACAGACCTGGTGATAAACCAGCATTACCCTGACAGTGAGATTCCCGCAGCCAGGTAGCTCAATTCTTCTTCTTCGAATTATTTTCGGCAGGCTGTACACCAGTGTAGCGTAATGCTTCCCCATCTATTCAATATAGTGACTTTAATCTATATTTTCGAATACAGATTAGTAGACATAAGAAACTTAATGACAGCTCTATCTATCAATCGGGATTTCAAACTTGCAGAAAATATATTCTTGAAAGAAAATGACACTATGTACTTCTGAAAGCTCTTTCAATAGAATTTCTCTTTCAGGATACTATTTTACACAACATAATAGCACATGAAAAACAGTTTCAGAATGTCTGCATAAACAAAGCCCATCTGGGTGTTTACCAATTACTTTTTTTTAAAACTTTTTTTCTGTCCCACGTTTCTCCCCCCATTATTTATCACCCAGTTTCACTACCTAATTCCAGTCCTGCGCATTGCTCTCCCTCTGCCAACCCCGGGAGGGCTCTGCACTGAGCTCAAGCCTCCTTCTTGCCTGAGGAGTGAGCAGGCCCTTCTTTTCACCTGAAGGGGCAGGGTTTCCCCAGCTGGACATAGCGTGTGGAAGGGTCAGGTTATTCCAGCCATATCCTCCCCAACCCCTCACGTCAACCAGGAGGAGGCTGTATACAGCCCAGGACTGGTACATGTTTTTGTTGGTGTAGCTCACATTAGCTGCTCAAGGGAACACGGGGAGAACATGCAAACTCCACACAGAAAGGCCCTTACCAATTACTTTTAAATTTACCGCAAATCCACAATGTCCCAATCTTATCCTGGTAATTTTAACTTGATTACTTCTGTTAGATATACATAAAAGCCTATTATTTTGATTGGTTAATAGTCAAAATAATGACAATCAGTAATAATAATAATAGACAAAGAAACAAACAAGATTATTATTATTATTGAGAGAGGAAAAAGCCAAAACATGCATGGTTGGTGTGACAAAGTGAATGCCCCCTAAACCTCATAATTGGGTCTATCATGTGGCTATGATAACTTGTTGTACCGGGACACACACTTTCCAGAAAGTTCAGCTTTTGTCTTGAAAGTCCACAGAGGATTTTCCCAGAGGTCTTTGTAGATCTACAAGATGTTTTCTGGCTAAATTGATGTGGTTGTTGGGTCTTTTGTGACCTCTTGGATGAGTTGTTGCTGGGCCCTTTGTGGTTGGCTGCTCCCGCAATGGTTTATCACTATTTCATGTTTTCTCTCTTCTATCTATGGAAAACAGCTCCAATGTAGGTTCACTCTCATTAGATTAAAATTACTAAAATGAGTATGCCATTGATATCAAGCAAGATAGGATTATAAAATTAGTCAAAAGTTTGAAAGTCTTTGAACTAGGGCTGGGCGGCATACCAATTTACCGATACCGAGATTTATGACTGTTAACAACGTCATTTTGCATGTGCCGGTAAATTCAGTATGTAAAAAAAGAAGAAAAGATGTGTTAGTTTGTGTGTTAGTTTAGCTGTGCTCCTGCTCCTTTAAAAAATGAGCGTTGCCTTGAGTCCCACATACAGTCATGTGACATCCAGAGGGAAACACTTGTTGCTTATGCAGCAACTGTGTAGATTTATTTAGCAAGTGTTTAGACTCATCTACCGACTGTTTTTCAGAAAAAACCGACTAGCGACAAATAAAGTGACTTTTTACCACCCAGGTCCTGCTCAGGTGGAGCAGATATTAACCTCGCTGAGTTGTTGTTGTTGATAGAGGGGGTGATGTGGTCATTGTTATTCTCCACTTACCGAGGTAAAATGCTTAATATAGTGTGACATAAATTTTAGCTCACATTGCCCAGCCCTACTTTGATCCATGTTAAGATACATTGTCTGGTGACATTCTAATTGTTTCACCTCTAAAGGCCTGATTTATCAAAATTCCAAATAAGTAGGGTAAAACTGCATACACCGCGGAAATTTTGTGACAGTGGGTTGTCCTTCAGTTGCAGGTGATCAACTAAGATTGGGTGAGCAATTCAGGTTTTTAAAAATTGTCATTGTGATACTGTACATGACTGCAACAACCCAAGAAGATTAGTAGCCACCATGGTGGAAACTAATGAGGCTCCATGAGAAACCCAACTCAGTGCGGTCTGCGCGTCTTGTACAGTTGCAGACGCACTGAGACCGCAGTGAGTTATGACTTACTCTAGATTAAAAACAAATTAAAATAAAAAACAAATCCGAAGATTTGAAATTCAAAAAGTCAACTGAGTGTGCAGCATTTACATACTGACAGTCCCTGCGTTGTTCCATCCTGGACATATTGTCGAAATAAAAAACCCCAAATCAATATCAGCTAGGAGCTTCAATAAAATTATTTTGATCAAAGCATATTCATGTATTGGAATGACCCTGCAAAAGTCCAGCTCTGAAGACAACTGAGAATTGATGGCAAGGTTTGAAAATAGACGTTATAGATGTAAGAAACTATGACATCCATCCATTTTCTGATGGAAAATGGATGGATGTCATAGCCCCCTACTGTCAATGGGCAAGAGCCAGGGTACACCCTGGACAGGTTTCCAGTCCATTGCAGGAAACTATGACATATTAAAGTAAGAAAATTAAGATTCCGATCAATTGATAATTATTTTTTTCCTATTGTCTTTGGGTAATTAAGGGGTAAATTTTAGATCAGAAGGCTGTGTGCTAAAATGTCCAGTGTATCGAAAGTTATTGTTACCCGCATCACACTAATGACATCAATAATCGAAATTTGTCACAAAAAATACAAAAGAAATGTCCTTTAATATGAAGTAAATTTTTAGGAAAAATGGCAGCCCAAACTTCCAAGGTGGTGCTATTGCTAGACCCTGAAGAGGTGGATTCGTTCAAAGACGGAGTGAACTTCAAGAAAAACCCAGAAGATGGGAAATGTTACATCATCTACAAGAGCTCTGAAGGTTTTAAAGCATGCAGGAATCAGTGCAAACACCAAGGAGGATTGTTTATCAAGGATATAGAAGACCTGGACAGCAGGTGAGGCCATTTCTCAGGAACAAATACCAAAGTTGTAAAAATGAGATATCTAATCACAGCTAACAGGCTGCCCTGTTCTCACAGGACGGTTAAATGCACCAAGCACAACTGGAAGCTGAATGTCTCATCAATGAAATACGTGAACCCGCCCGACAGCTTCCTGCAGGAGGAACTTGGTAAGATGACTCAAAGGCATCTTATATTTGCACTGGATAATAAGTAAATTATATGCATCTTTTCTGCAAATTGTGGATTGCATGGGGCGTAAAATTTGGATGGCATATGAAAATAGTAACTGGTGTGTATATGTGTTTCCTGGTACATTTGAATACTATTTTATTTTGCAGCAATATAAGTTGTACATATACTCACAAAACTGCCGACAGACTTCAAAGATTCCTACAAAGAATAGATTTCTGGCGTCTGCCCAAAAAAATAACAAAAAAGTATATATATTAGGTAGGGGTGGGGAAAAATTCTTTGGTTAATGATTTTGAATCGATTTTTTATTGTAAAAGATCTATTTTCAAAAAATATACATTTTTTTTCTTACGTGCAGCTCAGGCTTGGAAAAAAAGTTTAAGTTTACTTTATTATGAAGTATATTTAAGTATGTATCAGTTTACTTCAGAAAATCTTTAATTCTGTTGTAAATGTTTAAGATGTGGCGAGTAAAAAATTCAGAAAATTGATATATATAGTAAATTGAAAAACTGCAATATGAAGAATCTCAATTCAAATTTAATCAGCACTTACAAAAAACCAGCAGAGAATTTTTAAGTTCATGTGATTTTGCATTGCAAATGTTGACAAATCTTTCAGCACTCTCTTTTCTACTTGGTTCCGTAAACAGCTAAGTTAACAAATTAGAGGAGCCTTGTTTTAACCTTTTTAACTGAACATTAACGTTAGGAAATATATGATCAGAGGCGCAAAAACCAACTTGCAGGATGTAGGTGGAAAAAAGATAGGCTTCATATCTCATTGGAAATGTTGCAACAATGTCTGTTTGATTATCCCTCTGCTTGTTGAATTAAAAAATTCGATTTATTTCAAACTTTATTTCTGATCATAGTGGCAAGTTTTGTGTTCTTTTTAATTCACTAAAGTCCCTCTTGCAGCCTGGCGACTCCACTGTTTTGGTCCGGTCTGCCTCTCTTTGTGAATCCTTTGCTAAGTTTTATTGTGAAAAAGTTTGATATTTAAGGCCTATATCGGATTACTCCGTGCCAGATACAGATACAGTGATGTCTGAATTCACTCCTGGCACTCTAGAGTAGTTTGCTCCATTTTCTGTTGTTTCGCTCTGGGAGTTAATAAAAAGGCTTAAGCACTCTTTTTGCCTTATGATATTGTTCCACGTAGATTATTATTAAAAGTTTTTAGGTCTGTTAGTCAGTATGTTCTGAAATTCATAAATGCCTTGTTGACCTTGGTTTGTGTCCCAGTGCCTTTAAACATGCAGTGGTCCAACCGCTACTGAAACAGAAATATTTGGATTCTACTGTTCTTTCAAGCTTTTGCCCAATTTCTAAACTGCTCTTTCTTTAAAGAAATATGGAAAAGATTGTATATCTTTTCAGTTGCATCACATCACAGCAATTCTGATTCTCTTGGTTTTGTCGGCCACATTCGATACTGTGGACCATGACATTGTTTTATCCTGTTTGGAATGAATTGTTGGGCTAAAGGGCAAGGCTGTTAGCTGGTTTCACTCCTGTTTGTCCGACAGGACATTTTCGGTGAGTTTGGACTATTTTTCTTGCTCCAAAGTTCACTTGAAATGCGAAGTTCCTCCATGATCGATTTTGGTATACCATTTCATTGTTTTGCAGATGATGTGCATATTTATCTGCCTCTAAAAGGCAAAGGAAATCAATCTGTGCAGAACCTAATCAACTGTTTAATTGAGGTTAAATCCTGATCTTAATTCTTGTTTTTAAATGTCTGAGTGGTTTAGCACCTCTTATATTTGTCTGAGCTGCTACATTGCCACACCCCTCAAAAAACTTTAAGATCTGATAATAAACTACTCTTGGTTGTTCCAAGGCCAGGGTTGGTAGTGTGTGGTGACAGGGTTTTTTCTGTTGCAGCTCGCAAGCTCATTAGAAGCTTTTAAAGTAAATTGTTTTTTTAGGGTGCTACGTTTGAATCAGAGCTAAGGCCCTTGTGTATGGGGATACTATATCTCTCAATGGCTTTCTCCATAAGACGAAAAACATCCTTACTGTGTTAACTCATCTCTCTTAATGACCAGTTCATCCTGTTTTTCTGGTGGAAGAAACAACTTGTCCAGTGTGTTCTCTTCATCGTGACTACAATTCTTCTAAGCGCATAAAGGGTATTCTAAGAGAATAATGTTGTTAAACCATTACCTTTTTTTACACTCACAGAAGTTGAAATCTTGGATGATGGGGGCGTCCAGCTGGTGGAGTTGAGTCCCATTGACCCCTGGCTGGCTGACCCCAGAGAACCTCTGGAGCTCCAGGAGGGAGAAGTGAAGGTAGGGCCTTTCTTTCTAAACACCAATGATGATCTACTCCAGGTTTGAAAGGAATGCTAAAGCTGTTATTGAAAATATGAAGATTTACCTTTTCAGATAATGTATCTCACCCATGCCTGCATGGAGCTGCAATTGGGAAAGACGTGCTTCCTTTTTGACCCTTGGTTGAGGGGTCCTGCCTTTGCCCGAGGCTGGTGGCTTATCCATGAGCCCCCAGAAGACTGCCTGGATAGACTCTGTGCAGCTGACCTCATCTACATTAGCCACTTACACTCTGACCACCTGAGGTAAACTGCTGTTTTTAAAAATACTTTTCAGTGTTTGTTTGTTTTTCCATGCTAAAACCTCAACTTTAAACCCTTGGCACTATAGCACTGGCACTATATTTATGGTCATTGTCCTGTCCCTAAGCCCAATCTAGACCCTTGCAGTCTCTACTAGGTTTTCTTTTAAGCCTAGCTTATGCTTCTCCGACCGCAAATTTGCACTCAAGCTGACGTGTTAACTGAGACGTTTTAAGTTTATGGTTCTCCATTGTTTTTTCAGCATTGCTTGACCAGGACAGCAAGGGGTGCTAAGTTTTCATGGCGTCTGTGCCTACTATCACAACGTCGATTCAGTATTTTTCTAGGCTTGTGAAGGCATTTTCCCCTCAAGGAGCCATGGACGACAGAAAGTACGTTTTGATTAAGCTGTAAAGCTTTTCACTAGAAGTGCAGCTCATAGAATAAAAACACATGAAAACAAATATAGCAGCCTTTTTTGTTGTTTTCCTACACCTCCTTGTGTTCAAAATCACCAAAAGAACAGATTAGATAAATTATCCTTTCAGTATAAAGCATGTAGTGGTCAAACGCTGCATTGACTACTGATTACAGCGACTATAGAGCCCCTTTCTGGTGAAGCGATCTCTGGCTGTTACTGAAACTGACCAGTCAGATGCACACGCTCTCCGTTGACAGAGACAGATAGTTAAAAAACGGGGCTATACTCCATCCGTCTTTGCGTAGGTGACGGAGAGCCCTTGTGTCAACGGATGATGGCTTTACCTAAATCCGTCTCCGTTAAAATGGAGAAGCATAAATTGGCCTTTAGGATGACTCTGTACTTAACTCCAGCAAAATTCCCATCAGCGCTCTCCGGCTTCCTTCTAACTGATGAAGAAAAATATCCCCACGGCAGGATGCGGTGGTGTTTTCAGGGTTAATCAGGAATTCAAATGAGTGAAGACAGAGAGAATTGCTCAAATCTTTTTCAGGGTTTACATGAAGCTCTGTGCCTCTGGTACTTTTGTAGCACAGTTATATATGTTACTGAGGTTATGCAAAGATTAGACAAAACCTGTTTATCTTTAAAAGAAGCATATGATATTTCTCTAGTATTTGGGTGGGTACACTGCCATTTATTTAGAGGTTACAAATGTTCAACATATTCATGAGCTACACAATGCATCTGAGTATAAAAAGCAAATACATGTCGAATCTTTGGTTAATTGATATTGGAAGTTAGATTAAATAAAATTACTGCACAATCATAGTATTTCATTTATGCTTTATCTATCTATAGTCAAATGAGGAAACGTGCCTAGGGATCCATCATCAACGACTGTATTTACTGATCTAGTACTTAATGTGATTTTCAGCCAGGCCATGCTTCCACAGAATAGTAACATAAAGCCATATATAACATAAAGATGCAGCTACAACAGAAAAAAAGCGTCTCTCTGACAGAACGACACAGGCTCTAAAAGCAGTTTGGTTTACTATCAACACATCAGTGGTGTGCTACAGCGTCTGTGTCTGGAGTTTATCAGAGCTTACGCCACGACTCGACGCTGCTTTTGCTCATTGACTCTCTGTATTAATTATCATTGTTCTTGAGCAGCTGATAAAATAAATGTATAGTGTTGGAGTCTGTTGGTCATACCGGGAGCTGGCAAACTTTACAAACATCTGTTGTCTGATCTGCGCGGTCTTCCTATATCCAAATAGCATCGATAACCATAATTTGACTTTTTTCCTAATCCTACTATTCGGGAACCAGTGCCTAAACCTAATCCATCTGTTTAACATTTACGAGCAGAAGTTGCCTCGCATGTGGGTGGAGTCGGAACACATCTCGAGGGGGAACACATATCGACATAACATCTCTAATTTACATAGGAGACTAGCAGATAGTGAAACAAGAGGGTGCATGAAGAGAGAAAAAAAAACACTACTGCCAAAACGTGCTGTAAAGTTAAGAAAATGACAATGTAACAGCAGGTATTGTGGCACATTTTGGATGATTTTTAAATAATCTCTTTAATTCAAAGGGAGAATGTAGAGCTGAGCTGCTCTCCTAAAAGATCACTTATATTCATAGCTCCCACAGATGGAAGAAGATCAGTACATGATGAGCCTGTGTGGTCTCCTTGTCATCTATCATTTAAAACTGCCTTTCCAGATTGCACATTTTTATAAACTATTCATGAAATAAATAAACAGAAAAATTGTTGTATTGTGAATTATATCGTTATCGGGATATAAACTAAGCTATATCGGGATATAAAAATTTGACCATATCGCCCAGCCCTATTCCGTTGTGATTTTAAACTCTTACAATTTGTATTTTTGAATGGGATTTTTACTTGTTAGAAGCAGTAAGAGCCCAGAAAGGCTGTGAAGGTCTAAACATTCATGCCTCACATTGACTTCCAGCATTAGGCTATGTGAAGCTTGCATGCTAATGACTATGCTACCAAAAACTAAAACAGTTAGATCTAGCTGATCAACAGAAATATTGAACAATTAACATTATTTAATCACACATTTCTTGCTTATCCATCTCGCACGTCCATTCGAATCCTTCATTTCTGTATGTAATGTATATAAATGAACGGTGCTTCCTAACAAGGGTTGGTAACATTCATACACTGGTGCGTTTTGCATTCTTCACCAACCAATGTGTTAACTGCTGTTTCCACAGCCAACCACAACACGAGTACTGGGTATATTTGAAAAATCTGCCAAAATCAGCCTTTGAAGAGGCTTGAATAGGCTCAGTATTAAAGAAAACAAACGCATGCATACGCTGTTTACAGTCGAGCCGGGGGTTGTTTGGGTTCCAAAAACAATGATCTGGGATCCAAGCAGCATTCGTGAGCATGTGCACTCGCAATACTCATGTGGCTTATACTTTAAGGCCTATCTACATTCATAGTCAGTAAGTGGAGCCTTTAACTTTCATCCCAAGATGCTTGACTGAACATTAAGTTGAGGAAAGCACAAAAAACATATGTTATGGCATGGGTAAAAAGTAAAATAGTTTTTTCTCACAAAGAATCACACTGTGAAGTTTAGCCCTAAATTCTAATATCTATGCTATATGTCAGAGGTGTATAATGCACTTCTTTGAATGCAAAGTATTTTTACATCATTTGCTTACTAAAGGTTGACTGTGGCTCAGGAGTTGGGCGTTTACCTTGTAATTGGAATGTTGATGGTTTGAGCTCCGGTTCTGACAGTCTCAGTCGTTGTGTCCTTGGACAAGACACTTCACCTGTTACCTACTGGTGGTGGTCAGAGGGCCCATTGGCACCAGTGTCCGGCAGCCTTGCCTCCGTCAGTACGCCCCAGGGTAACTTGCTATCATCAGTGTGTGAATTTGTGCATGAAAGAGTGAATGACTGAATGTATGTAAAGTGCTTTGGGGTCCATAGGGACTGAGTAAAGGGCTATGCAAATACAGGCCATTTCCTTGAATTAGCTTTTAGTAACAAAGACAAAATATACTGTTTTGCATTAATATTAACTACACTTTAAAAATAAGTGTGTATCTAGAATTTGAAAAATATTTGTTGAAAAATCTACTCTGTTTCTCTTCCAGTTACCCCACTCTGAAGGTGTTGTCAGAGAGGAGGCCCGATGTTCCTATATATGTTGGTGACACATCCAGACCAGTCTTTTGGTTAGTAAACTGACATTGATAGAGTTTTATCTAATTAATTTATTACATAAATAAATCCAAACAGTTAACTTTTATTTCAGTGAAGAAAATATTCTATTGTGTTTTGTTGCTGTTGTTTCATTAGTTTACTTTTGTTTATATATATATTTATAATATTAAAAAAATTGGGCAGGGTTTTTTTCATTCCAAGCTCGGGTCCTCTACCAGAGGCCTAGGAGCTTGAGTGTCCTGAGTTTGAGTTTCCAAGTACTGCACTTTTCTGGACTGAGATGTTCTTCCGGGGAACTGCTGGAGGCATTCCTCCAGTTAGCCATGTCTTCCGGGTACTACTCCTACCTTCACCTTACAAGCCTTCTCTAGCTCCTCTCTGAGCCCTTAGTATTTGTCATTTTTCTAATTTTCCTTCTTCTTGATGTTTTCATCATGTGGTTTTTCGAGCGTGGCATGGTTGTTGTTGCCAGACGGGCCAGTCTGAGTATTTCACAATCTGCTCAGTTACTGGGATTTTCACGCACAAACATTTCTAGGGTTTAAAAAGAATGGTGTGAAAAGGGCAAAACATCAAGTATGCAGCAGTCCTGTGGGCGAAAATGCCTTGTTGATGCTAGAGGTCAGAGGAGAATTAGCCGACTGATTCAAGCTAATAGAAGAGCAGCTTTGACTGAAATAACCACTCGTTCCACCGAGGGATGCAGCAAAGCATTTGTGAAGCCACAACTCACACAACTATGATGGGCTAAAACAGCAGAAGATCCCACAGGGTACCACTAATCTCCACTACAAATAGGAAAAAGAGGCTACAATTTGCACAAGCTTGACAAAGTTGGACAGTAGAAGAATGGAAAAATGTTGCCTGGTCTGATGAGTCTCGATTTCTGTTGAGACATTCAAATGGTACAGTCAGATTTTGGCGTTAACAGAATGAGAATATGGATCTATCATGCCTTGTTACCACTGTGCAGGCTGGTGGTGGTGTAATGATGAGGGGGGTGTTTTCTTGGCACACTTCAGGCCCCTTAGTGCCAATTGGGCATCGCTGAAATGCCACTGGCTACCTGAACATTGTTTCTGACCATGTCCACCCCTTCATGACCACCATGTACCCATCCTCTGAATGCTACTTCTAGCAGGATAATGCACCATGTCATAAAGCTTGAATCATTTCAAATTAGTTTCTTTAACAAGACAATGTGTTCACTTTAGTACATTGGCCCCCACAGTCACCAGATCTCAACCCAATAGAGCATCTTTGGGATGTGGTGGAACGGAAGCTTTGTGCCCTGGATGTGCATCCCACAAATCTCCATTAACTGCAAGACGCTATCCTATCAATATGGGCCAAGATTTCTAAAGAATGCTTTCAGCACCTTGTTGAATCAATGCTACGTAGAATTAAGGTAGTTCTGAAGGCGAAAGGGGGTCAAACACCGTATTAGTATGGTGTTTTTAATAATCCTTCAGGTGAATGTATACAGTCAGAGCAAATGTTAAAAATTTTAAAACAACTCAGAGTGTGATAAAGGCTGGACAAGGACTATGTTTATATTGCTACCACACAGTGAGCAAGATAGTAAGGGATGTAAAACTGCAACATTGACTACAAGAACTTGGCAGAAGGAAACCAGGGGTATCCTAGGGTCACTAGATTTCATAACATTTTGTGCTTTTTTTACGCATCTTTACCAGTTGTTTCAATAATTGTAGAGAGTACTCTGAACATATCTGTGTCTTAATAACAGTCTGTAAAATTGTATTTTGCTTAGCAAAAGGCAACCTGATTGATCTAAGAACATGGGGTCTACAGAACTCCCATGTCTAACCATGGTGCACAGTGAAGATTCAATAGTTACCTGAATAAGTACATACTGACGCTCAAATGTGAGAACTTTTAACACAATAATATTTAGCAATTTTAATTTTAAAAAGTCCAAGGATCTCAAACACAGAATATATTTTTTGTTGTTCGTGACACAATCCAATAGAAGATCTGTCTGCTTAGTCACCACTGCATTTATGTTAATCCTCAGATATTTCATGTTTTTATTCTAAGTTGAGAAATACATTGAAAATATTATTTAAATCTTATATCTCAACTCAACAGTAATCGCATATACTGTAAATTATATTTCAACTTTAACTGTTTTAATACAACAGGAACTTGGAGCAAAGCAAAGTCAAGCTTACCAATATCAAGGTCACTCCTTTTGGTGTTTGGCAAAATGTAAGGTTGTTTTATTTTCTTATCTAAATCAGGTTTTACAAAATAAAACTAAAAAGGATCTTATTATTTTAAATAGTCATTGCTGACAAAAATGTCATTTGCCTTTTACTTTTACAGGTTGATGATAACCTGAGATTTATGATTCTAATGGATGGTGTCCATCCTGAAATGGACACCTGCATCATTGTTGACTATAAGGGTAAGGGAGATTTCACATTAGTAAAACATTAACTGACAGGGTAGTTAAAGAAATCGTAATCAATCTTTAAAATATATTCGGACTGCAGGTCACATGATCCTGAACACAGTGGATTGCACCAGGCCAAATGGAGGCAGACTACCTGATAATGTGGACTTGATGATGAGTGATTTTGCTGGTGGTGCGTCTGGATTCCCCATGACGTTTCACGGAGGGAAGTACAGCGGTGAGTTCTGTGACAGTTTTTATTGTATAGTGTTTTCTACATTGCCGTTTCATGATGTAAAAAAAATAGAGAAAGACAGGACTTTGATGCAGAGTATGACATTTTACAGGTTATTTTTAATTCAACAAGATAATTTAATTTCAGAAGTCTAGGTTTTTAATGAGCCCAAAGCCATTATAGATGCTACTGACAAAAGAACAAAAGTTTTTAAGGAACAAAAAAAGTTGTAAATAAATTGTTAAAATAAAATAATCTGCTACAACAAATTTGAAAAAAAAAAAAAAACGTAAGTCAAAAAGGCCTTTCAGTTCTAGTTTGCCTGAATAAAATGTCTTCAAAACTTAGAAGCCATGACAGCTTATACAGAGTCCCTGTTCCGAACGACTCAAAAGACATGGTTATGTCTTCACAACAGGTGTCACTGTCCTTTTTTAGTTGAGCTTTTTAAACCATGTGCAGAACACCACTAGGAATACCAGCTGTAAAGTATCAGAATTGTCTTGAAACAATTAGATGATTATGGCAGGAACCGGGAACAATTCACAGGGAAATGGAGAAGTGAAGAGACTGTGAAGAGAAAAGTTTTGAGGTATGGTGAGGAGAAATCGAACCCAACAGTGTTCTGTGGGAAACACCCTTTGCAGAACAAGGTTTAAAAAGTAACAGCGATAACAAAAATCTTTTGTACGTGTAAAATTTGAAGGTCACAGAAAATCATTAAGCCAAATTTGTGTTCTCGTACATGAAACCGTGGACATGGTGGCAATGGTGATATTCTGTTTCCTTATTCTCAGACTCTTGGAAGGCAGAGTTCATCAAGATTGAAAGGAAAAAGTTACTGAACTACAAAGCTACACTGGTCAAATCACTGGAGCCGAGGATCTACTGTCCCTTTGCCGGATACTTTGTGGAAGCTCATCCATCAGATAAGTTGAGTTTACACAGAGGGTTTGGGCAGGGTCGGTGCAATAATAATGGTTGATGCATTAAGGCCCATGTGAATAAGCTTGTAGTGTGATGTGCACTTTTTCTCAGGAACATAATTGTTAACTGAAACTATGTCACCTAAACAGTAATTTATAAACTTTATTTGTTTTTTACTTTTTCCTTCTAATTGTTTTTCTCTGTCTAAATTGGTAAAGGTACATTAAAGATACAAACATTAAAAACAGAGCAGAAGACCTTAATGCACTCATCAATAAGCTTGCACCAAACATCAAGACGTGGACACCAAAGCCTGGAGCCGTGTTGGACCTTGGCCTTGCACTGAAAGACCCCACAAACAGGTTGACTGTAACTCAAGGTTGTCTGTGCGTTTTCTTGCTGGGCTGTAAAATTAGCTCTGGGTGTTCTGGTAAGCTGTGAGCTATATAAAGTTGGAAAGCACTGCTCAGCACAAGCATAAATAACGAATTATGTGATGGTAGGGTAGCTTTATTATAACCCTTCTAAAAATGTTATCAAGAGTGGAAGGAGACATGAAAAGACAGATGATGAGAAGATGATAAATCTACAAACTCAAGATAAGCTTACGGTCATAGATAAAGTACAATATAAAGATTGGGCTGTTATCTGCAGTTAGGGCAGACTAATGTAGTGCATGAGACTAAATAATTGCAGTTTCATGTATAAACCATCACTAGTCATGCACAGTTATGAATTGTGAGGAGAATCTTACATAATTTTCAACAACTTATCAACATACAAATCTGCAAAGTGTAACATGTATTTGTATTTGAACGACTCTACCTAGGTGCACCCAAATAAAATCCATTTCAGCCAAACACCTTTAGAAGTCACACATTTAGTTAAGGCAGTTCATCTGGGTATAATATAATCTGTGTTAGAATACAGCTGTATTCTCAAATGCCTCAGAGGGTTGTTGAAGAAAAGGAGTGAACCAATAGCATTATCAAGCTAATGTTTCAAGCTTTGAACATTTCATGGAGGTAGCTAGGTTTGATTCATTATCTGAACATTAAAAAAGCGTGGCCGAACTGCAAATCTACCAAGACATGGTAATTCACCTAAACTGACTAAAATAGAAATGCTTTGCCGTTGAGCAGTTTCACAGGCAACAAGTAATTCTAAAGTGACTGTGTAGTTTCCAAGTAAGCAGCATTTTTTAGTTTGAGTGACGAACAAATGGCCATAAAGACCAAAAAACCTTGTGTGTAATTTTAGCAAAATCATACATGCAACAAAATGACAATATTTTTCAGGTGTTTATAAAATGAATAAACTGTATTGTTAGCTGGAATGACCACAAAGGAAAAAAATGAATTTCAAGATAGTTTTACACCATATCGCAGTGACTGGCACTAGTTTAAAGAAACATCACGGTGAATGTTGTTACCTGTCAAGCAATAAGCATGCAACCTTGGCTTGACTCATTAGACTTTGCTTGTCCTTCAGTCGATTACGTTGAAACAATGCAATGCCGCTCTTTGCTCTAGTTGTCTGGCGGTTTTGATCATCTCCATGCGCAGTGCCGTGGTCTGTGTTGCAGGCTTAGATGCAACAGCTGGGGGGGCGCCTCTCCCTTTGTGGGGAGCCGGCATCTCCAAGGCCCCCCCCCAGCAGCCCGGGTTCCATAGGTTTCGGATCGGGTCAGTTGGTTGGTCCAGGCTGGAGAAAGGGATATATTCAGTGTGTTCATAGAGCTCTTCATTTAAACTTCCTGTGGACGGTGAGGGGATCGTGATGTAACTGCAAGTTCAAAGATCAGTAAATACATTTTGTCCACAAAGGATCACGTGGAAACATGCTGTCCAATATGTATGACTCCAGAGACTTGCCCTGCATCCGAATCTATAGTATGTACTACATACTGCATAGTAGCTACTACTTGCCTGTTGATGGAGTACATACTGCGTGGCAAACGAGCGAGTAGTAGGCATGAAATCGGACGTACTGCTCCGCTAGTTTGCTGGTTGTTTATGTTACATCACCTGTGGTCCCGTTAAACATTAACTTATCAACTTAAATGTTTATTAAGTTGTAAAAAAACAATTAAACTAATCAGTAACATCGCTACACTTTTACATTTGTACTCCGAAATTGCGGCGGTGTCAATGATTGATAGTTCCTCTGTAGCCGAGATCAGTCTTCTACTAGGATTTTAAGGTTTCCGCTGCATTGTTGGATAGTGTAGCGTACATCTGCTGCTTACTGTGGCGGTAGTAAACATCCAGGAGCTTTATGCCTACTACTCAAATCTATACTGGAGATTCAGATCTACTACATCGCTTGCATACTGCTTTTCTCCTACTATGTAGTAGGTTAAGTATGTGTATTCGGATGCAAGGTAAGACTCGCGCCAATGTATTTTAAATCGCCGGCAATACTTTTTAATGATTTGGGCATCATTTGATTCATTTTCAACAAAATTCTAATGGATATTTCAAGAGATTAATGTTAATAACTGTCACTTTAACACTAGGCTGAAAATCAATTAAAAAAAAGGTAAAAAGAATAAATTGTTAAAATAGAACTGATTAAAAAATAAATTGATATTATATAATATTATTATATATTATATAATAATTATATGATAATACGACATTTCAAGCCTTGATACCTTATAATTTCCGCCCTGCTTCCTTTGCTTTGATCGTTTACAGCAATGCCATTATTGATCCTCCAGCCAGCAACAAAATCTACAAGGACAACTGGGAGTTTGACTTTTATGTGGATGAGCTAAACAGCACCATTGGCAATGAGATATTTAAACATCAGAGCTGGATTCAATTTTATTACAGCTGGGCAGGCTTTCAAAACTACAACCTGGTGGTGCGGGTAAATATGTTTGACCAGAAGGATTGCCTATGTTCTTTTTTTACACCTTTTGTAGAATCTCTTGGCTTTTTCTTGACATTTTTTTCTTGACTGCTGCATTGTTTGATTTTATTCTCTAATAAATTTTGTTGTAGATTTATGGGTGAAAGCATGAGGAAATGTATTTCAAAGTAAAACTCTAAAAGAGAGAATGACATTTAATCACTAAAAACCAATATATGTATAAGACAGAAGTGTTTACATTAGAATGGCTCAAATGCAGGCTCATCATATTCTTATCTTTGGTTACTGCTTAACACCCGCAGTGTGATAAGGCAAGGTTTACTCAGTAGCTTTACTAAGTAGCTCAGTCCATGCTTTACCGGAGGCCAGGCCGAACACGTAATCCACTCTGTCGTCTTTCAGATCGGAGACCATAATCCATAGTCCACCGGCAGCTGCACTCTAGCCCCAGCTCCGCTGAAGCCCGGGCCAAACACGCTGTCCTCCGTCAGCTCAGTCCATAATCCACCGGCAGCTGCACTCTAGCCCCAGCTCCGCTGAAGCCCGGGCCAAACACGCTGTCCTCCATCAGCTCGGTCCATAATCCACCGGCAGCTGCACTCTAGCCCCAGCTCTGCTGAAGCCCGGGCTGAACACACAGTCCTCCCTCAGCTCGGTCCATAATCCACCGGCAGCTGCACTCTGGCCCCAGCTCTGCTGAAGGCCAGTTCGCGCATGAAAATACCATATTTGAAGCACGACCAGTTATCTTTGTACACGCTTCCAGGTGCGAATGTGCACGCGAACAGCTAGGCGTGTGTCCCGCTTTTTATTTGCTCCTATCGCGTTTGGTGTGGACACAGTGTTAGGGTGCACTGCTGGATTAAGACCTGAGGATGGTTGCAGCTGGATGGTGAGGTGGAGGAGCAGAAAGGCCAGCACTGATGAGGTTGAGTGGCTGCAGGTGGAGCTATGAGGTAGGAGCAACCCTCAGAATGTAATAGCACGGCCAGGGCCAGCCCTGGGGTATTTTGCACCCTAGGTGAGATTTCACCATCTGCCCAAGATCATAACTGGCCCCCTTTAAAAACTTTCTAGATCCACCCCTGCTCATCACTCAAAATGAAATATTTTTAACCCTGTATAAATCATTGATTTGATTTATTTATTTGGTACATCAAGATGCATCACAATGCACATCATATATATTAAAGAAAGCAATTTTTTCTGGAGTAGAGAGGAAACAAACCAATATGGGCTTGTCTGAGGCCTCAAAAAACGTACACATGAATTGTATTCTCCTTAAGACTGACGGATTTAAGAAAAAAAACACGTTATTCTTAATTTAAAGTCTGTTGCCATTCTCTATTCTCTTAGCCATTTTGAATATGAACTAGGCTGAATTCAACTAATTTCAACGGTAACTCTGATCCAAGGGGAGAGAGAGGCGGAGAGGGTACCTCCTATTCAAGAATTTTTAAATAGGACTTTTATTTCTTCACCGACAATTTCCTACCTTCATCTGTCTTTTCCAACATGTTTTAATCTGCCACTAGTCAGCTCACTAAGTGAACAGAACCATGCCTACCTGTGTTGATGCTGCGCCCCATCCAGTTCCTCTGGAGGGAAGGACACTTGCTGTCCCATTTCCCCGATATATCTACATGTCTTCTAGTTGGTTTTTGAGCGACTCTATCCTTCACCAGGTGCATCTTATTGTTGCTCCCGGAGCTGACTTTGCCAGACCTGCCACTGTCTCACACGTCTTTAAACTGAGAGGCAGAGGATTTCCTTATGAAATTTACAAGTAAACTTTAATAAGAAAAGACGGCGGGAAAGAAAATATTGAGGTTCCGGTATGCCGCCACCCGCTTTGTCATAACAACCCTGCATGCTCCTGTTGAGGGAGAGCAGACAGCACTGCTCTCTTCCTAAATTGAGCTTCCACAAACCGGACACTGCTCTGTCATTTTGCCGCACCATTCTGCTGTTCACCAGCATCCTATCCCCGACCCCTGCCCCGCGACAGTGCCCCCCCTCCGTCGTGGGTGCCCTAGGCAACGGCCTATGTCGCCTATGCCCAGAACCGGCCCTGAGGACGGCGGAACAAAGTAGGCATAATCTACAGGATCGACACAACCCATCCTCCAAGAAATAGGGATATAGAATTGCTGTATCGCTGAATAAACTCAGCCACACCCGGCTGAGGCACCCCAAGCTCGGAGATCGGACTAGGCACACACAAATGTATATCTTTTAGTGTTGGAGTTGCGTGACGGAGAAAAAAATTCCATCCAGCGATCGCACCCTAAAAACAATTTAACAGGAGTCATAAACATTAAAGAGCCGATAATACCCGGGCAACACAAGAATTTACAATCTGAGACAAGCAGTAACAGCATTCCAAACTCTCAGGGGAATAGTGCTAGTGATTCATTACACAACATTGGTGAAATTAAAGAGTTTTGTATCAGATAATACACAGCTGTTGCCCCATTAACTCCCCTTACATTGATACACTGATTGCAAATGGATATAAACTTCTCCTGAAGGCATCAAGTGGCTCCAAACTTGTCTGGGTGAGTAAATGAAAGTATTGCATGCTAGAAATGAGGTCCAGATTGCAAAAAACGGTATGTTTCCTTTAATCAGGCATAGTCAGTAATATGTACCTAAAACTGAGTTTCCTCATGTGGCATTTCTGTTGGAATGACTCAATTAATAGAGAAGGGTTGAATTAAAGTGGGAAGTGAAACTTCCTGTAATTATAGAAGGTCCAAACAGCCACTTGTGACTCCACAAGTCACAAGTGGCACGGGAATCAATTGTTGCTCCTGTCCCATCCCGATCCCAAAAAAATACTCCCGTCCAGATCCCAAAAAAATACTCCCATCCCGATCCCAAAAAAATACTCCCGTCCCGATCCCCAAAAAATACTCCCGTCACGTCCCGATCACGTGACAGCCCCACAAAAAAAACTTGTCCCGAAAAAATCCAAAAGACTTATCTATTTAGCTTTATCCGCCATCTGTAACCATATCCTGAATTCTCGTTGTTTGGCCACCTTACCACGTCATGAATGGACTTGATTCGTCTGACCACCAAACTATTAAGATACCCGCATTTTCCTTCTGATATCATATGCTTACCAGTTTATCCAGGTGGTGTAGCAACAACGTAGCAGTTTCAGTTTTGGTGCGTGCAGTGTAGTAGACCCGATGGAATTGCATTTTGCAGCGGAGTTAATAACCACACACATTGGCATCGCATCTCAGCGTAATTTTTTTAAAGCTAATTCCCTGATATCTGACAAGATAAATGTAAAAAATTATAATTTCTGGTTTCCCGTCCGATCCCGTGGATTATTTCCTGTCCTGTCCTGATCACGTGACCAACAGTGAAATTGACTCCCGTCCCGCGGGAATCCCGCAGGAATCATGTGACCCGTGGGAATCCCGAAAAATTGTCACCCTCTACTCCACAGCTGTTTAAAAATGGCACAGGTCTGTTTGCTGTAAGAATAATGTAAAAATCGTGTTGAGGATTTGGAGAATCATGACACCTCTAATTGAAATGCTTTAAATGCTCAGTGGAGAAGCCTTTATTGATAGTGAAACTATCTGCCCCGCCCTGAGTAGCTCCAGCCGGCATCTCGTTGCTTATGGTTGCTGCCCCATGTTTGCTGCCAAAAGTTCAAATGTCCAAACTTCATGCACCAGCGGCGTGGGAGCACTGATGCCTGCTGCGCCGACTGACGCCCACTTGACGCCCACTTGCTATGTAGGTACCATAGCCTTTGCCCTTAATCTAGCTGCCCTGCTGTCTGGACGCGCTGGCCAGTGTGAATGCACCTTTACTAGCGCTAGACTTCCCCTGCTGGAGACATCTTCTTTCTACACATACTACATCAAACTACACATCAACATCTATGAAACAAACTACTGGCAACCATTGTAAATGTAAACAGTAAGAACACATTTCAAATTACATCTGTTAACGTATTTAATTTATCTATTAAAGTTTAAACAGTAATGAACACATTTAAATCCATCACGAGTGCAATCAGTTGAATATTGCACTTTCAGTGATCAGTGTTACTGGAAAAGCGCTATATATATTTAGCCTATTTATCCATTAAGACAACAAAGATCCTTGCAATGATATTACCTAAACACAGTGCAAATATGTACCAATGAAGCAGTGGTACTTCAGCTGATACCAAAACTTTCATACGTTTAAGAATAACATCCTCACAGAATGTGACACTGTTTAATTGTATACAATAAAGATGCAGGTCATGTTAGAGTACGTGTTTTTATAGAGGTTGGAGAATAACTGTACGTCCTTTGCTTTCCTATCTACACCTCCCGTCCTTCTTTTTTTACGCAAACATCTAACTCTTGACCCCTTTGACAACCAACTTCAAAAATATTATAATTGACATTTTATTGATCTTCGTTTCTGTATTTTTCATGTAGATGATTGAAACGGATGACAACTTTAAACCACTGAGTAATGGTTATGACTACCTGGTGGACTTTTTGGATTTGTCTTTTCCTTCAGCAAGACCAGACAGAGAGCACTCCTACATTGAGGTAAGCTCTAGATAAATAACTTAGAGCAGCCAAAAGAAGGTGACCATATTTTTACTATACAGTGGACCCTCACAATTTCTGAGGGTGGATAGACAACAGCCCCCTATGAGTAGCTAAATCAATTTTGGGTGAGCAAAGCACTCCCTAAAGTTGGAGAAGTATTACGTGTTTTTTTTTTTTGCTGTATGTGCTTTTTAAACAAACTAGAAAATTGCTTTAAACGTAAAATATAAATAAAAAAATACAAATATAAATATTTTTTTTAAATCTGTTTTTATGCGGTAATGTATTTTCCAACACAATCTTTAAATGCATCATACAAGTACTTGCGTTGGGTGAATCTCTGCATGTTCAGCAAACCAGCAGAAGGTAAGAAACATAGCTGTTTTTACTAAATAAACTGCAAGTTGATTTTGTTGTTGCATGCAGATGTTAATTAAATGAATAGGTAATACTTAACATGTTAAGCTAGTTCCTGTCACATTCTACTGGAGCAAAATGCAAAATGATGAAAAAAAGCTAAGTTTTTCTGTAATAAGCCATTGTCCTTTTTTCTGAATTAACCAGATACATTATATATATATATATATCTCCATCCATTTTCTAAACTGCTTAATCCTCAAGGGGTCGCGGGGGGGCTGGTGCCTATCTCCAGCTGTCAATGGGCGAGAGGCGGGGTACATCCTGGACAGGTCGCCAGTCCATCACAGTATATATATATATATATATATATATATATATATATATATATATATATATATATTATATATATATATATATATACACAACCGTTCAAAAGTTTGGGGTCACCCAAACAATTTTGTGTTTTCCATGAAAAGTCACACTTATTCACCACCATACGTTGTGAAATGAATAAAAAATAGAGTCAAGACATTGACAAGGTTAGAAATAATGATTTTTATTTGAAATAAGATTGTTTTTACATCAAACTTTGCTTTCATCAAAGAATCCTCCATTTGCAGCAATTACAGCATTGCAGACCTTTGGCATTCTAGCTGTTAATTTGTTGAGGTAATCTGGAGAAATTGCACCCCACGCTTCTAGAAGCAGCTCCCACAATTTGGATTGGTTGGATGGGCACTTCTTGCGTACCATACGGTCAAGCTGCTCCCACAACAGCTCAACGGGGTACAAATCTGGTGACTGCGCTGGCCACTCCATTACCGATAGAATACCAGCTGCCTGCTTCTTCTCTAAATAGTTCTTGCACAATTTCGAGGTGTGTTTTGGGTCATTGTCCTGTTGTAGGATGAAATTGGCTCCAATCAAGCGCTGTCCACTGGGTATGGCATGGCGTTGCAAAATGGAGTGATAGCCTTCCTTATTCAGAATCCCTTTTACCCTGTACAAATCTCCCACCTTACCAGCACCAAAGCAACCCCAGACCATCACATTACCTCCACCATGCTTAACAGATGGCGTCAGGCATTCTTCCAGCATCTTTTCAGTTGTTCTGCGTCTCACAAACGTTCTTCTTTGTGATCCAAACACCTCAAACTTGGATTCATCCGTCCACAGCACTTTTTTCCAGTCTTCCTCTGTCCAATGTCTGTGTTCTTTTGCCCATCTTAATCTTTTTCTTTTATTGGCCAGTCTCAGATATGGCTTTTTCTTTGCCACTCTGCCCTGAAGCCCAGAATCCCGCAGCCGCCTCTTCACTGTAGATGTTGACACTGGTGTTTTGCGGGTACTATTTAATGAAGATGCCAGTTGGGGACCTGTGAGGCGTCTGTTTCTCAAACTAGAGACTCTAATGTACTTATCTTCTTGCTCAGTTGTGCAACGCGGCCTCCCACTTCTTTTTCTACTCTGGTTAGAGCCTGTTTGTGCTGTCCTCTGAAGGGAGTAGTACACACCGTTGTAGGAAATCTTCAATTTCTTAGCAATTTCTCGCATGGAATAGCCTTCATTTCTAAGAACAAGAATAGACTGTCGAGTTTCAGATGAAAGTTCTCTTTTTCTGGCCATTTTGAGCGTTTAATTGACCCCACAAATGTGATGCTCCAGAAACTCAATCTGCTCAAAGGAAGGTCAGTTTTGTAGCTTCTTTACCGAGCTAAACTGTTTTCAGATGTGTGAACATGATTGCACAAGGGTTTTCTAATCATCAATTAGCCTTCTGAGCCAATGAGCAAACACATTGTACCATTAGAACACTGGAGTGATAGTTGCTGGAAATGGGCCTCTATACACCTATGTAGATATTGCACCAAAAACCAGACATTTGCAGCTAGAATAGTCATTTACCACATTAGCAATGTATAGCGTGTGTTTCTTTAAAGTTAAGACTAGTTTAAAGTTATCTTCATTGAAAAGTACAGTGCTTTTCCTTCAAAAATAAGGACATTTCAATGTGACCCCAAACTTTTGAACGGTAGTGTATATATATATATATATATATATATATATATATATATATATATATATAAAGGCTTACATAGTTCAGAGATTAGTATTTTGCAGTATCTGAAGCCCAAACAATGTGAAAGTGAATTTCACTTTCACATTTGAAAGTGAATGTCCTGTTTGTTCACAAGTGAACAAACAGGACATGTTTCAGTTCCTGTTTCTGTGAGAAGCACCTAGAGAGTTGACGTATGTCCGCTACCTTGGGCTGCAGCTGGGTAGTCTTGGTTGCTTTAGTTATACCTACAGAACATCTTGTAAAAACACTGCATTGGCATTTATTTTTTTTTAATTAGAAAATAATTCAATTCAGAAAAAATCCCCTTCTTGTAATGAGTTTATTTTTTATTATCACATTTTAGAAAAAACAAGATTTTAGGCTATTTATTATGAAAAAAACATTTTGTATTTGTATTCTTTCAAGCATTTTGATTGGTATAGGCATCAGAAGTCTACCAAATGGCAGAAGACGATGGAATAAACAAATTTCTTAATATTTAATAATATTTTCTAATAGGGATGCATTGATACCGATACTGGTATTGGGTGTCGGGGGCGATAAAGTTCTTATGTCTGTATCAGCTAAAGATAACCAATACCAAGAACCGATACTTAAAATGTTTAAACTCAGCAATAATTTCACAGAAAATGTTTCTTTTTCACTTCTAATTTTAGATATGGCAAAAATTTTATTTCCTCATATAGCTCAGTTTATATCCCGATAAAGATATATTTCACGATATAGCAATTTTTCTGTTAATTTATTTCATGAATAGTTTTTTTAAAAATTACATGGAAATGCAGTTTTAAATGATCTCCTTCCATCTGTAGGAACTACGTATGGATATCAGTGATCTTTAGGAGAGCAGCACAGCTCTACACTCTGCCTTTGAATTAAACATATTATTTGAAAAGCATCCAAATTTATCCACGATACCTGTTGTCACTCATTTTCTTAACTTTGCAGCACGTTTTGGCAGTAGCGTTTTTTTCCTTTCTCCTCGTGCACCCTCTCGTTTTTATTTGTTTCACTATCTGCGTGTCTCCTATGTCAAAGAGGGGTGTTCTGTCGATATTTGTTCCCCCTCAAGATGTGTCTCGACTCCACCCACACTGCTTGTAAATGTTTAACAGATGGATCAAATTGGGCTTAGGCACTGATAACTGAATTGTAGGATTAGGAAAAGAATCAAATTATGGTTATCTAGGCCGTTTGGACCGACGCAGATCAGATAACAGTTGTTTGTAAAGTTTACCAGGTCTTGGTGCGACCAACTGACTCCAACACTAAACATTTATTTTATCAGATGCATAAGAACCACAACAATAAATACAGAGAGTCAATGAGCAAAAGCAGCGTCAAGTCGTGGCGTATACATTGCACGGCCTTGCTGTGCGAGCATTACAATGTACAGCTTTGCTTTTCATGCTGGTCTGCTGAAGATGCTATGACGCTAACAACAATAGCAATAACTAGCCCGCCCCTCAACAGCTGCTGCCCTCAAATCATCCATGTTCTTTCCGACTCGGAGTGTAGCGAGACAAACTGTAATGCTTTAAGTCGGGAATGATGTCACGTTCTCGTGTACAGCAACTCGGACGCTCGAGTTTCCGAGACAAATGGAAAGCGGCATTAGGGTACTTAATCGGAACTCTGGGTTAACTCATGCTGATTTATTTATTTAACTCAGTGGAAAATTATATAATGAGACATCACTAACGAACTTGCATTTGTAAAATCGGAGAAGTTCCTGGCAAAGTAATGTATGACAACTTAAACAAAAATGCGGCAACAGTCCCTCCTGTTCATTCTTTGTCGTAGTCGCAATTACTGAGAGGACTGGGCCAGCAGATTTTTCCAGTTAGCTTTGCCCCTTCCAGAATTGTCTTTAAACTCACATAATTGAAAATGGTCTAAAAAAACAACAGGTTTTGTCAATTATTGTAGCATATCCTCCATCTTTTTAAAGTTTTTAGTATGACTGCCAGGAATAACCTAAGGTTTCTCTGTGTTTTACTTCAGATTAAAAACAGAATCGGCGTGATGAGGCATGTGGTGCTGCATGGTAGCCTCTGGGATGACCTGTACATCGGCTTTCAAAACCGCATAAGCCGAGAGCCTGACATCTACCACCACAAGTATATACACACACAGAAAAGAAAGACATTCATGTAGATATTTTCTCTGGAAAGCAATTTTAAGAAAATAATTTGCGTTATTGATTTTATTTTTTTACCTGTATAACTCATTTGTTTTTTTCCTTTGGCCTTTAGGTTCTGGAACCACTTCCAGACACAGTTACCACTTTACTGTCCAGACTGGGGGAAGTTTCTGCAGCAGGTCCCCCCAATCCACGAAACAGATGCATTAGATGAAGGCCTATTGAACTACTGTTCAATTATATAAATTAAGGAGGAAAAGATTTGAAAATACGTGGCGGGCTGTACATTTCACTCCTAGGCCTTCAGTGATATCCCACTAAAGCTGCGTTCACACTCGCTAAAAACGTCAACTCCCAGAATGGCAAGGTTACATAGTTAAGTATGGTTGAGGCCCTCACAGGGCTTTTAGAGTCTCCTCTGTAAGTTTTGGCAATGGCGAGTTCTAAAACGTTTGCTGATTTTCAAGCTTCAAATTGGCAAAAGCCAGCAATGCAGAAGTTGAGCTAGCTGAACTTTCAGTGCTGTCCCTTGAACATCAACCAATCAGAGCATCTCAATGGATTGACGTCGTCCCATGTTGTCTAGGAAGCCACAGCCCTCCACGGTTTAAAACATCTGGCAGAGAAAACCTAGCAAACACACTTTGTAAGCTTCAGGCTTAAAAATGTGTAGGCTTCAGACTAGGGATACACCAATACTGATGCTGGTAATGGGTATCGGGGCCGATGCCATTCTTATGTACTGTATCGATATCGGTTAAAGTTAACCAATACCATGAACCGATGCTTAAAATGTGGAAACTCTGCAATCATTTCAGACGAACTGTTAATTTCTCACCTTAAACTTCAGTTTTGCGGTTATTTTTATCAATAATTTTTTTACTAATTCATTATCATTTGTTGTTACAAGTAGAGAAAATAATCCATCAGAGAAAATAGAATCTATCTTCCAATTCATTGCATTTTGTTTGTGCGGTAGAAGTATTGGTACTGGTACTCAGTATCGGCAAGTATTCAAATCCAAGTATCAGTATTTTATCAGTTGGAAAAAAGTAGTATTGTTGCATCCCTACTTCAAACAAGTGACTTTGTAAGGTTTTTTGACGGCTACAAAGGTTGTGGTGTGAACGCAGCATTAGTCCGATCTAAATTAATATAACTTGTTACACCATCAATAAAACACCATGGTTTGAGAATCTATACAGAATCACACGTACACATTGCATCACCATTATTAGGCTGGTCAGGCAAGACTTAGTGTCCGGATTATTGAAAATCAGTAAACTGGCATTTACAAGTAAGAGTAGGAAACTAAGATCGCGGACACTGTCAAATCTCTAACAGAAGCCGATTTCAAAATATTGGTCAACAATTTTCAAATAATTCCACCATATGAGAGCTTAAACTTAATAGTCCAATAAAATGTGCATTGGTTTGGTTTCATACAAGAGATCAACGAGGCGTTAAAATCAACAATTTAATGAATTCTTTTTTTTTTAAAGACTATTTGCATTGTTTCCAAAGAAGATGCAACAGCAAAACAATTTTACACGTTAGTGCAACTGTGTGCGTCATGTTATTTACAAAATAAATTGCAGTAGATAAGTTTTTTGTTTTTTTTAGCTATTTAGCTATTTTATTTTGTCTCCACTGATTGATTAGTAATGAAATAAAACAAAAATACATTAAAAATACAAATAATGTTTGAACTCGACTACAGATATTCTCCACATTGCCTGTTCATTTGAATATAAACTCTGTCCTTTCTTTTCTCAAGAAGACGTTAATGGCAGTTTATCTATGCACTTCAGCTCCAAGAGTTAGACCTTTTCTATGGACATTGAGGCTTATGCTCAAAGCCTGACTGGTTGTTTTTCTTCAAAGATTTTTCTTGAATATGCCGTGGCAAGCATATCAGCAATCAAATCTATCCCTTCTCCTTTACCTTCATCCATTTTGGATATAATTTAAAAAAAGCCAAAGTATAAATGTGTACAAATTGTTAAAGTTGTGCTTTGCTAGCAAGAGATGGCACTGATAAATTTGCTCTGACCAACTAATCAAAGCACGGAAAAATTCTGACATCATTTTGGGATAGCTAGCTGGCGTTGTGAGGTGAGTCTGAAAGCCGATTGGTTTAAAAAAACAAACATGGGGTGTAATATAGTTTACTTATCGCAGGCCTTCTCTACTAATTCCAAAGGCCTTGGCCAGATTACATTCCCCCTAGCAACACACTGAGATAGAAATCTGACTGTACGAAATAACAATCCACAGATATGAAGCTTCACAACCAAGGGAAACAGCACACACACAAAGAAAATTGACTTTTCGAAGTGAATTAATGCAATTTAATTGAACAAAAATTATAATTTAGGTTGAACATATAGGTTAGTGTTTCAGATTTTGTTCGGCCATCACAGAAGGCCTAGCTGGCCCTGACAGCCTGCCATTGGTGAATATATATTTCTAGATTTTCTGCTTTTCTGAACAAAGATAATGACAAGTTATAATTCTGCTGTGTAAGAATTATCTAAACTGGCTGAAAGGTTTTTATTTCCCTACAGTGCTGACTACACCCAGTCAGCTAAAAGGGAATTATGAATGAAGATTTGTTCAAGTCTAAACGTAGCTTTATTTTTTTTTAATGTTTAATATTGGCTTTTGTGGTTATGGTTCTTGTTTTTGAAAACTGCTTTGAAATTGTATTTTTTCCATTTCTATTTATTCAATGTGTATGTTTTCTAAAATATTAGCCTTATTTGTAAATTAGGTTATTGGGGCAAATTAATGACAGAGTACGGCCAAAACTAAACTGCTTATTTTATTACTCTCTACCCTCATACAGTACTTTCATTTTTATCTCAGGCATGAAGTCTAATATAAACTCACTTGTATCCCTTGTTCAATTTCAATTAGCAAATGAGCCAATCACACTGCAGCTATGCAAGGCATTTAGGGGTCTGGAGATATTGAAAATGATTTATTTGTGTTCAAGGTGAGCATTAGATTAAGGAATAAAGGGAATCTGGTTGACCTTAGACATTGCATAGTGGATTATTTCCATAGTTTCTGATCTGTTGGAATTTTCATGCAGGACTATAAGTCAGGTTTAAATAGAATGGTTCGAAGACAAGAAAATTATCAGTAAAGCAAACTGTTGTGCAAGATGACAGAAACTCAGCATTAGCTCAAACTACTTACTTTTACAACCAAGGTCCAGGTACTTTTACAACCAAGGTACAGAATTTTAATCTGAGCAAAAACCACCCTGTATACTTGAAGCAGATGGGGTACAGCAGCAGAAGACCTCAATAGGTACAATTCCTGTCCATGAACTGGAAAACGAAGCTTTGATTCAAACAGGCTCAGCAAATTTTAAATATAGGAGATAAAAAACTAATGCCAGGTCAGATAAGTCTCAATTTCAGCTGCAAAATTCAGAAAAGGTGTTAATATGAAAGCAAAAGCCCATTTTGCCATCCTTAGTGGTTCAGGCTGGAGGAATCGGTATAATATGAAGGCATGGACACTGTCTTACCACTATTGCTGGCTTGTAGTACCCAGTGAGTCTCATTCACACACCACAACCTATACTATTGTTATTGACCATGTCCATTCCTTTGTGAAAACAGTATGGCCATCTTCTAAAGGCTAACAAGAAGATGTCTCAAAGCCTTAATCCTCTTAAACTTTAGAACATGACATTGAGTTAATTGTACTGCAATGGCCTCCGCCACCATCAGATCTCAATTTAACAGAGCACCTTTGTGATGTGATAGAATTAATGGCTGAGTAGCAAATACATTTGTGGTAACTGCATGATGCCATCATGCAAATATAGACCACAATATAGACACCTTGTTCAAACATTGTTCCACAAAAAGTTCCATCATAAGGTTCAAGGAGAATGGAAGCATGACCCACTTGTCCATTTCATTCTCCATACCTGTATAAACAACCCTCCACAATCAGCTGGGTTGGTTTAAATTATAGTTTTTAAATTTGCTTCACAACATCAGTAATTTACGGCCATGTACAAAATACTTTCAATGTCAGTTCCATTTCACAGCGTTTCCATTCACTCCATCCTCCCTGCTCAACCCAATAGTACTCATCCCTGAGTTAGAATTTGGGTTTTATGTTGGCCATTTGATGTACATATTAAAACACTTTAAGTCTTCTACTTCTTAACTGTTAATCATCATGAGACTCCATTGTTGAAATCCCGCCTTTTGAAAGCCTTGCCTTCTCTCCCTTAATCTGATTACATTAGAAAATGCACTTTGATGTCTGGTTTTCCGGTATCATGTATAATTGCACTGTGTTGATTAGAACACTGCCCGGCCTCCTCCTCTGGTAAAATGGTAGTTCTAGTAATTGTAATAAAGCATTTTCCCTGGTCAAACAAATCACTATATATTGCTTAAATTGCAACAGTAACGGAGGAAAAAATATTTCACCTCTCTACAACTTTTTCATTATGATGTTTTTTTAATAGTACCCTGGTGCTGGTATTTATTTTACTTTGAGAGGGTACAGTACCAAACTGTTGTGGTAATTGTCATGATTTTCAATTAAAAGTGACATTTTTTGTGGCATAACTGTAAATAAGACTAATCTTTTCCTTATTTGGCTCAGGATTGCCAAATTTATCTCTAGGTTCTAAATGCCAGAGTGACCAAAATTATTTTTTAAAGATATTTTTACTTTATTAAAATTTAGATGTTTCCCTTACTTGTTTTTAGTGTTTGGTGCAAATGACCTTTGAGCCGACTGACTTGGGTAAAAAGTTTAACCCTTCACCACCACCTCACATTTTTGCTGACAGAGGCTGCCTTACTCAGACACAAACATTTACAGCTCTGGTTAAAAAAATGGTATAATGAGAATGGCCTTTCAGCCCATGGTTACACAGGAATCATTTTCACTTCTTTACACGTTTCAGCTAACATGTTAACTGTTTTGGAATCCCTCATTACATTTCCTCTTAAGACACTTCCTTGATTGGGAAACAGAACCAGTCTTCTTGGACAGTATGATACTTGGACTCTCCCCTGGTGTGTATACATGCCTTATGGAAAAGTCACATGGGTTGAAAATGTTTCAAATTCACAGGGGAAATATGTGCAAAACACAGGTGTTCACGTTTTTTTCACAATTCACTTTTTTTTTTTTACGTTTTTGCATGTGAATTTCACATGGGTCAAAGATATTTTATTTTCAGATGGGATCACATGTGAAATTCATGTGTTTTTTCTGAAAGGGTATATAAACAGATGAATGTGGCACCTTCAGTGCTCAAAAAACTACACCTAAAGATAAACCTGGGGGCAAAGGAGTCTCTTCCGAGTATTTTTCTTTTTTTGTGATGTTACACTTTAAGCACATTTTGAAGCCTTGAAAATACCCACAGCTCTGTCTTACAGAACCATGGCAACATCATATTGGCTTTTCTAAAGTTGTTTACTGGCATAGAGATGTTATTGTATGCAACCTACTCTCATCTCTCTCTCATCATTATTTAGGCAATTAGTGATTTTACAGCTTATGTAAATATCTGGTTTCAACTGCACACGATTTGCTGAATGTACGGCATCATTTCAAATGGTTGTGGAGAATAAATTAATTTAAATCCAGATTTAGTTGCATTATTTCTGAGCATCGTTATTAACCTAATATTGTCATGTTTTGCAGGAGATTCTAGTGTGAACACACTTGATTCAGACTTAAAGGTAAACAGCAATATGGTTTTCTTATTTTAAAATAATCCAGGATGGAGAGGGAACACCCAGTACATCTAGGTGTAGTACACACAAGCTGCATGCAATTTCCTCTATATAAAATCAGACTCTTTGTTGAAATGTGCTCAGCTGTGTTTGGATCATATCCTCCTACACACCCACTTTCTGCCATAAACGGTCAATGAAAAAGTGCCTAGGGACAATTCTGCATTCACTTAAGACAGCTAATATTGGGCGTTTCACGGCTAACCCATCCATTCATCCATCCATTTCCTGAACCACTTAATCCTCAAGGGGTCGCAGGGGGGCTGGTGCCTATCTCCAGCTGTCAACGGGCGAGAGGCAGGGTACACCCTGGACAGGTCGCCAGTCCATCACAGTCACGGGTAACCATGGGAACTGAAAGACACAGCTGCAGGCATGCAGAGACAGAAACTGTTTTATTTCAATAGATCAATCAGTGTTGATCTATATAGAGCTATTAGTTAGCTAAAGGCTTCACATAAAAATACAAAAATATAGTTACAAAAAAATGTGTTAGAAGACAAGAGTAAAAAATAAAATAAAAGCAGTAGCACAAGAGATGTACAAACAAATAAGAACATTAAATATAAAGTTTCAATTATAGGCTATGATCATCTATTTTAGCGACAGTAAGACTGGAATCAAAGCAAATTAAAACAAATAAAACTAAATCACAATAGAAGATAATTTAAGCACTCCTAGATGTTTAAAGCCTGGCGAAAAAGGTGCGCTTCAAAACTACTTAAAAAAATTATAATTCATGCAAAATATTGATTTGGGGTCCTAAAAATACACGGAAAAGCTGCAGGTGACACGGCATGATTGATGCAGCATGACATAAAAAAAAGACTCTTCAATGAGTGTCTGCCAGGGGCGATTCTAGACCTAAAGCTTTGCTGGGGCACAGGCCCCCCAACTCCTAATATATAAAAAATTTAAATGGCTTCGCAATATGAAATAAATGGCGAGCCTACGGGTACAAACTTTAAAATCATTATTGTCACTGTTATACTGTAGGCTTTATGAAACCACTGGTAACGATACAAGGATAGATTTATAGGTACAATATAATGATATTTATTTGCACATACACATCTCAAAGATTTACAAAAGAAATCCTCTTACTGCAACCATTTAAGATTAGAATGAGTTAGATTCTTTACTACCTAAATCTCAGTAGATCTTTAAAACAATTAGTTCAGGAATGCAAAGTAACTAACAAACAAAAACAAAAAGTATCATTCTTTTATACACAGGATGCTTTCTTCTCAGGAGAAGCTGTTGTGCATTACTAGGCTAAAAAACTAACAAAATGGTAACATCCAACATGCACATAGCCTATTCATTTACAAGCTGTGGAGCTCAGAAAAACAGCATAAATTTAATAGAACAACATAGACTAAAAAGGCATTAAACAAGGTTTAACCTTATGACCTCTAGGCTGCATAGCAAATGCAGCAAACATATTTAAGTTTGCCATTAAACCATTGATCAAATCACAGCAATGGCTATTTGTTACATAGTGGGAATTTTTTTTTTTTGTCTTTGTTTTTTGCCTGATTTGTTTGTGGATATGCTGTGTTTTTGTTTGGATTTGTTTATCTTCTGTGAATCCCAAAAACGGCAAAGCTGAATTTATCTAGATGAGTCGGGGAGAGGAGCGCAGCAATCAGCTGATTTGTTGCAGGTGTGCAAAAACAAAGTAGGCTGCACGAGAGCGAGGCAGGACGCCAAGGAGGGAACCCACTCGCGAACACCACGAGCGATGGCACACACGGCTACAGCAGAAAGGGGCAGTGCAAGACAGATGATCAGGGCAGAGGAAGGCCTCTGCCATTGCCTGTGAGCACCATTTCACCCCAGAAGTTGTTTTTAACGTGTCTAAAGTCCAATGCTTTTCAATGGGGGCCTAGCGGCCAAATGGAGGTACTACAGCAAGGGAGGAGCAATGGCGGCCTCCATGGCATACGGTCACAAAGCAGAGCAGCCAGCGGCCATTGGTGAGGACCCCCGTAAGATTTGCGCTATGCCCAGTATGAATCGTGCGTGCGTGCCTGCGCGTGCGGATATTGGTGCCTGCATCTTGTTTTTTTGTTGTGTTTTTTTCAGCTGGCTTCGGCTGAAGAGGGTTTTATTCCTTTTTTACTTTGCCATTGGTGACTGGACCACTGGTTTATGGGTTGCCTGCCCTCACCCTTGTGGGTCATTCTACAAAAATGTGCCATTTTTTTGTCCCTCAAACAAAAGTGTCTTGTAAAGCTCAAATTAACAGTATTTTTTTTTCATTATTATTTAATTTAGTTGGGTAATGTGAAAAATAAATGATTAACTTTAAAAAATAAATCATCCTTTGTTTATCGGATTTTAAGCAGTTTCCATACTTTACAAAAGCAGTAAAAAGGGTTTGTCCATTTGTATGATTTTTATCTAATATCACTGGATTTGTAAGATAAAAAAGCCAAACTATCATAAAAAATACACTTCTAAAAAGCCTGAATTGTTTGCTCATGAATTATGAAACAGTGTTATTTAAAATATTTTTTAATTTATTTTTTCAACATTTTACATTGGTCCCTAATGTTGTCGTAAACCCTGTTACTTTTGGATAAAAACTCTTTGGAGAAAATTAAGTTTCCCAAAAGTTGCATCATTTCCAGGAAGTGATATAATTTGCCTTTCAGGAACTTGATGGTGAAAGGACAAATAACTGTGATTTTCTTTTAATGACTTTTCTTGCAGTTTTGCTCTGTCTGACAGAAGGGGATAAGGTCATTTAGTAAACTACATTACCATTAAATTATGCATTAAAAAGTAATTCCATTTAAAATCCATATTTGCAACCATTACACATATTTTGTCAATCCTTCATGTGTTCAACACTAGAATTCTGTAATACATCATTTATTTTATAGATGGATCTCACAAGAGCACTAATATCTGCTTAAAATGCATGTTTTTGCTGATTTTATCTGTTAGGATGTCTCTTTCTGCTGCTGAGAAACGGTGCCTACACATCAGTAGAGATGGTGATCCTGAGAGACGAACAGAATACCTTGAAAAAGAAAGGGAAAGAAGCAGAAAGGACAGAGCCATGGGGGGGAAAGCCATCTACTAGTCAGCTTAATGACAGAGAAAAGAACGCCAAGCACCACAAATGGAGAGCAGCACAGGTGAAATGCAGAAAAGCTAAAGCAGAACTTTGACAACATTATCAGATTCATTCCTGTACCTCAAAATGTGACAACACGTCACATGGAAATCAGAAAAGATATCTGGTCTGAACATAAGTAGACTGGATAGCATATTAGGGTTTTATGTTGCTGTTAAGGGCCAAACATGTTCGATAAAGGATTTTTATTGTGAAACAAATTTAAACAAATCATTGTGTTGAATAACACAATTTTCTGCAGTATCATTTATTTCCACAATCTTCCATTCTAAAACCACTGAAAGCTGTCTACAAAATAAATGTCTTCCGAACGGGGATTCTGTTATCAACCCTGTTACTTCTATAACTCTGTTATATAATACAAATTATTAAAGACAAATGTAAAATAGCCTGATTTTTATGTTGAGTAAAATGGACCAATGTCTTACTCAAATAATTGTTTTTACTTTGTTTTCATACCTTTTTCTTAGAGAAAATGCAGAGAAATCACATAATGTAAATCGGTATAGTTACCCATGGTTAAGAAGTATGCTGCTTAACATTTTCCATTTGCAAACACCCTTAAGGTAAAAGGGGGGGGGCTATATTTCATGATACATCACATTTGATCAAATGATGAAATATTTAAAACATTTTCATATACAAATGAATTTGTAACAGGGTTGACATAGCACAAATATCTTTGTCCTTTTTTAAAAAAATAAATAAGATGGCCTGAGATGGCACGGTAAGAATATAGGCTACTTTATCCAAATAGATGCTTCAAAATTATAAAAATAGTACTTTGAAAGTAAGATATTTATAATGCAAAATGGCACATTTTTGTAGAATGACCCTTGTATAAAAAACCCACTAGCTTTTATCAGTCACATATTCCCATCATAAATGTTTGTTAAAATTAATGCGGACCGTTGTCATACCTCCGTCCTCATCTTTCCTCTCCCTCTGCCTCTGTTCAGGAAGAATTTTCTGATGTCCATCTCTGAATAGTTTATCAGAAGACTATGTTTAGTTTTACAGTAGGACAGCTTCACAAACAGTATAGGCTACTTTTACAAGGATATTTCTACAGTATATGTATAAATCATTGTGTGCATGCAGATTACGCATGGTGTGTGTGCGTGGGAGAGAGCACATGCTGCTTAATTTAGGCCACAATGACGCTAAGCATAGGAAAAACAGATGATAACTGTGTGGGCAACATTCTCTAACAGCGGATCATTTTTTCTGTCAAACAAGTTGTGAATTTGTTGTAACATTAAAACAGGGGATAACTTACTCTGTGCTCAGTGACGTGACGAGCCCCCGTGGGGTTTTCATTATGTACCCACTTTGTATCTCTGTACGAAACACTCGGAAAAATCACGGGAACTATTTTCATTGGTTGTTGCGTTCAATCTTACCCAGCTATAGAGGTGCTGTTTCCTGATTGGCAATTGTGGCCCCTTTTATTCCTTTTATTTTTTTATTGGCTGGTAAGTGACTGGCTCGAGTCGTGCAGGCACGGAGATACGCTCATGAATGCCGGTGTTACGGATTAACGTGTTTTTGTGTTAACTGTTTCCAACATCCGTTAGCGTCGGTTGCCAGTAGCTACCACAGATGTTACCCTGCTAAAGAACAACCCTTAGCTGCCCTTGCCGATGCCGTTTTGTTTACACAAAATGAAAACAAATCCGACTGTCAATCAGATGGTCATCTGTGTACAAGTTGTTTTCGATCTGTCTTTTTTTTCCCCCAGGTAAGCTGTATCTACTAAAAGCTCGGCAGAAGAAGGCTTGCCCTACTCAAAGTTTGCTTTCAGCACTGAAATAAATCGTTCCAAACCGTCTCATTTTATTCCTAGTTAACACGTCTCAGAGAGAGATTAACATTTTACCCAAGCAATAAATAATGCCAGAAAAAAAGCATACAAGGCACGAACTCGCGGTTCCACGAAAAAAGAGATCTAGTACACATTCTTAACCTCAGCACCATCACATCCACCATTTCTCTTTTCAGTTTAATTTTAACATGATTTACATAGTTGGGCGATTTCCTGACAATTTGACAGCCAGATTAACTTGTGACCGTTGTAAACAGAACTCAATTGTGCGACAAAACTCATAAAATCGTAGCTCACAGTGAGATTTCAATCATGCAAATTAACACGTCAGGGTTGATATAAGGGGAAAAAATCGGAAGAGTAATGTTTGAATATGTAAACTTTTAAAGGCTCCTCGTGATCCCTTCGTTCATGATTCAGTTGGAGGAGCCATAATAAAGAAACAGTGGGATCAGTGGACAGCATTTACACTTGTATGCTAAGGGGTAATAATGACAACATTTAGAATAACTGGGCTCATGCAAGACAGTATGGGCCTTCCACTGTACCAACACGGACCACTGTTATTCTGTTTCCTAACAATGAAACAAAATTCTGGATCACAATCAGATGCACCACTATGGATGTCACAGCACAAGAAACCAATTATGGATTAAAATAAAATACATGCACTACATGGTGAAGCAAAGTTGAATATTTTTTATTGGGTTCCAAATAATCAGCGCCTGCATACTGGGCAACAGAAAAGGCCCTCTGGGTCTGGCTGCCCGCCACATTCCCAGTGGAACCAGAGGTCACACATGCTGCATTGAATCTGGAGTAAAGGAAAAGAGGTCAGTAGAACCAAGTTATCATTATATCAGAGCAGATTAAAGTTTTCTCACCCAGCGCACTTGCTCTTCCTGTGTGTTCTTGTTCCCACAGACCTTCAATTCCCCTCATGTCTACAGGAAAGTCAGGCGTCTCCTGTTTTATCAAGGACTGTGCGACCTTGAAAGGTTATGCAGTCTATTATTCCAAAAATACTGTCTTAACTGTAATTCAACACAAAAATTAATCTAAAAGAAGTTATGGTTTTACTTTGCAGACAATTACACCACAAGAAGTAAAGTCCTGCTGATGGGGATGCGGAATTGTGTCACAGTTCCACCTTGACACATGCATGTCTGTTTTTCGTAGAAACGCCCTAACAATGTGAGATACACAAATCAAAACACACACACCTACCTTGAGTTTTTGCATTGGGTGATCTGTTTTGTGGTAGCACCAAATGGGTCCACAAATACAGATCGCCATTCGTGTGGATACATGGTTTGTTACAGAGGAGACTTAGCTGTGGTATTAAATACGAATTGTTGAAATGTCAAATACAGAAGGAAAAGTGCGCTTACAATTAGTGTCCAGTGTCTCTCCTTACAAACGGCATCAATAATTAGGTCCCACTCCATTGGAACAAGCTGGAAGAAAGGTATGATGACCATCTAAAATGCGCTTTGATCAAAATATACACCATCTCAATTACAGGCAATGTCTGCATTTGTTAAGCATCCCAATCATCACAAATTACTCTCACCAGTATTGCACTAGCCACACCTCGTTACCTACATGATAGGCACTGATCACCTGTGTTGCACCAGATGGTATATAAAGAGGTCCACAGAATTTGAAGTTGTTGTGAGTAGGTTGGATTAGTTTCAAGGACAGTAAAGCAGTGCATTTTCAATGGATCCCATACTGGTTAACCAGCTTGTTGACTATATGTCAAATAATCCATTCCCTCCAGGAATAACAAAGCAGGAGAGGTACAGGAGAGGTTTTAAAATGTAAGAATTTTTCTTTATTTGGTTTTTGTTCATGACCTCCAAATTTAACATGCTTTTAAATCTGTAGTCTTAGAAGAGTTGGTGTTTCTCAGTAGGGGGAATCAAATCAAATCAAACTTTATTTATAAAGCGCTTTTCAAACAAAGAAAGTTACTCAAAGTGCTTTACAGATTTAAAATAACCCCACAAACCCCCCCCCCTTCAAAAAATAAAATCATCAGTGCAAATACAACCCCCTCCCAACCCAACCCATCAGCCATACTCACTCACACACACACTTAGAAGCTACAAAAAGCGGGCTGAGTACAGATGAGCCAGGAAATGCCATCATGGAGCCATCTGCATCAGCAGCAGCAGATCAACATCAGCAGCCAAGGCTCCCAACCCAGGGCGCCCAGAGGAGGGAGGGCTGGTACCCCCACCTCCACCCAAGCGCTACCTGGGGGGCACCCAGGCAGCCACAGCCGACCACCGCCCCCGATGCAGGGGGCTCCCCAGAGAGGAAACACTAGCAAGAAAGATTAAAATACATTAAAATATAAAGTTAATCAAATATAAAGTATATAAAATATAAAACAATAAGTGTAAAACAAATAATAAAAATGCAAAGCAGATTAATAAATAAACAGTTAAAAGCTGAACTAAAAATTAAATCAGGTAAAACATGCTGAGCGATTAAAAATATATTAATAAATAATAATTAGTTAAAGGCTAAGCTAAAAAGGTGAGTCTTGAGTCTGCTCTTAAAAACATTAATGTTCTCTGCGGCCCTGCGGTCCTCTGGCAGCCTGTTCCAGAGGTGAGGGACATAATAATGGAAAGACGCCTCACCATGAGTCTGTGTCCTGACTTTGGGGATGACAAGGAGACGGCTGCCAGAGGAGCGCAGAGACCGCGAGGGTTCATACGGTAAAAGCATTTCTGACAGATACGAAGGCCCAAGACCATTAAGACACTTAAAGACCATTAAAAGAACCTTAAAATCGATCCTAAAACATACGGGCAGCCAATGCAGTGATTCTAAGACCGGTGTAATGTGCTCCCGCCTCCTAGTCTTCATCAGGACACGAGCTGCTGAATTCTGTAGAAGCTGTAAACATTAGGTAGTCTTTTTGGGAAGACCAGAAAGCAGGGCATTACAATAATCAATTCTACTGGTGATAAAAGCATGCATTAGTGTCTCCGTATTGGCCCGAGAGAGAATGGGGCGGACTCTGGCGATGTTCTTTAGGTGATAAAAACCTATTTTGGTGATGTTTTTAATGTGAGGGATAAAAGTCAGCTCAGAGTCAAAAATCACACCCAGGTTCTTCACTTGTAAAGAATAATTAAAAGACAATGATTGTAGTTTTGGTAAAAGTTTTTCTCTCTGAGCCTCAGGACCGATAACTAAAACCTCAGTTTTGTCCTGGTTGAGCTGGAGAAAGTGTTCTGCCATCCAGGATTTAATGTCTAAAATGCAGTTAAAAAGTGCATCCATTGGCCGTGTGTCATCAGGAGACATGGAGATGTACAACTGTGTATCATCAGCATAACTGTGAAAGTTAACTCCATGTCTCCTGATAACACTGCCAAGAGGGAGCATATACAGGTTAAAAAGCACTGGGCATAAAACTGAACCCTGGGGCACACCACAAGTGATCTTATGGACCTTAGAGGAACAGGTATCTAAACTTACCGTAAAAGTCCTGTCTGTGAGGTAGGATGTGAACCATTTGTGAACAGCACCAGAGAGGCCGATCTGTTTTAAACGAGTTAAAATAATAGTTTGGTCTACTGTATCAAAGGCAGCGCTTAGATCCAGAAGAACAAACACTGTCACCTTTTTAGCATCATAGTTTAATCTAAAATCATTTAAAATCTTTAAAAGCGCCGTCTCTGTGCTGTGGTTCATCCTAAAACCAGACTGAAATTTCTCTAGGACATTATGAGCGTTAATAAAATCATTAAGTTGAATAAAAACACGTTTTTCTAAAACTTTGCTTAAAAATGGTAAGTTAGATACTGGTTGGTAGTTGTTTAAATCATTAAAATCTAAATTGCTCTTCTTCAGCAGGGGCCTAACTTCCGCCGCTTTAAAGGCAGCAGGAAAAACACCCGTCTGAAGGGAGCAATTCATAAAGTTTAAAATCTCATCTTTAAAAGAACCATAAAATTGCTTAAAAAACCTGGTGGGAATCGGGTCCAAAGCGCTTGTGGTGGGCCTCACTGAGGAGAAAACTTTATCAAGGGTCCCAGCTTCTACCAGGACAAAACTGTCCAGTGTTTCCTCTGGTGAAGGCAGACACTCTGATTGGTCTAAAACCATGTTTGTATGAGAGGATAAAATATTACATCTGATGGTGTCTACCTTCCCTCTGAAGTGGTCTGCAAACTCCTCACAGAGATTGTTTGAGGGGGTTTTCTGAAAAGTATTAGAATTATGATGTAAAATGTTGTCAATGGTGGAAAACAGAATTTTGGGATTATTTTTATGTTCTGAGATGATTCTGGAAAAGTATGTATTTCTGGAATTTCTTAAAGCGTTATTATATAATCGGAGGTATTCTATGTATATCTGATGATTTATTGTGATTTTATTTTTCCTCCATTTCCTTTCTGCCACCCTGCAGCTCCTCTTTAATTTTCTAATAGCTGCATTTCTCCACGGTACTGTACGTTTCGAATGAGGGTTTATAACTTTAATTGGAGCCAGCAGGTTGAGAGATTTAAGCCTACTGTTAAAATCATTAACGATAAAATCACAGGGGGCAGGTAAAGGTATAGGAGGACATTTTTTAAAAACTTCAAGAAAACCTGCAGCCACTTCAGGGGTTAGATGACGCTTCCTGACAGTTCTCACATAGGTCCCTGATTGGATAAAACTGGTGATATTAAAAAACACACAGTAGTGGTCAGAGACAGCCAAGTCAACAACAGAGGACACACTGGTGGACAGGCCATACGTGATGACCAGGTCCAGGTTGTGTCCTCTGTTGTGAGTCGGCTGCATGACATATTGGCTAAAATCCATATAATTTAATATATTTAAAAAATCTGTTGATAAAGGATCTAAAAGGTTATCTATATTTAGATTAAAATCACCAGCTAAAATTGTCTTCTCATAAGAGTTGTGTAAAATTGATAAAAACTCTGAAAATTCTGGAATAAAAAGTGCATTCCTTTTCGGAGGCCCATAAACTGTGACACATAAAATCTGAGGAGTGCTAAAAACAGAGGCAGTGTATTCAAACGTGGTAAAATTATTAAATAAAACAGGTTTGGCGGAAAGAGTTGATGAACTAATAAAAGCAGTTCCGCCTCCCCTCTGGCTACTCCTCGTTGAATAAGAAAAGTTATAATTAGGTGGAGAGGCCTCTGTGAGAACAGCAGGGGCATCTGCACTCAGCCATGTCTCTGTTAAAAATAAACACTGAAGGTTCTTATCTAAAATCAAGTCATTTATTATAAAAGTTTTATTCAGCAGAGAGCGAACATTTAAAAGAGCCATATTAATAGTGGTTGGTGATGGAGTGACTGTATGACTTACTGTAAGTGGGAGTTTTAGTAACTGTTTATGATTATTTGGGTTGGATTTTCTTAGTTTATGATTATTTCTTCGCTCTCTGCTGACAATAACAGGCATGAATGAAGTAGGGTAAGGTCCAAGTCCGATATGTGAGTTACTGTTAAAATCAGGATTGAGTTCATAGGAACAAGGACCAGCTGCACATCAGGATGTTGTGGATGGGGCAGAGAGGACAGGAGCAGCTGGAGCCGGTGCAGGGGACAGGGGTGGGCGAGGGTATCCCAGGCTTAATGCCAGCATGCGGGTACCTTGTCTGTTTAAATGTAGTCCATCTGCCCCCAATAATTGACTCCTACCCCAGAAAATGTTAAAATTGTCTATAAAACCAATGTTGTGCATCACGGTAACAGAGGAAAGCCAAGTGTTGAGAGAGAGTAACCTGCTGAAGCGATTTATTCCTCTGCTGATGGGTGGAGTGGGGCCAGAAATAAAAACAGATAGGGGCTTGTCTTTTAAAAGATTAAAAAGATGAATAAAATCCTGCTTTAAAAGCTCAGACTGCTGTTTACGGATGTCATTGGTTCCAGCATGAATTATAACTTTACTCACAGTAGGGAAACGTTGGATGGAGTCCAGAATCTGTTCAGATATATCCTTTACTGTAGCTCCAGGAAAACAAAGGGTGACAGCTCCTCTCATCCTAACATGCCGGATAATAGAATCTCCAATAATGAGAGTGCTGGGTGGATGGTGTGCTGGCTGCTGGGCAGGAAACCTCTCGTTATCCAGGACCTGCTGGATGTTGGGCAGCTTGGCATCCACAGGACTGCAGCGGTGTTTAGAGGGCGCCGAGGGCTCGTTCCGTGGATTCGGGGTGTAGTGAAGCACTCCTCGGCGGGTCCCGGCTGTAGTCCTGGGTCTGGCGCGACGTGGGTGGATACCGGAGTCGGACTGCTGCTCTGGCTGCTGGGAGGGGATGGGCGGCGGTCCAGCGGAGCTGCTGGTCTTCGGCGCGGTCGGAGGGACGGTCAGAGGAGGGAAGTCGTCCCCCAGGGCACCGAAGCGGTTCGACAGAGGAAGGCCGGGTGGAGGAGAACGGTGAAAGCCGCTCCGGGCGCCCCCACTGCGACCAGGCCCGACCGTCGACCACGCACCCTGGGGCACCGGAGTGGAGCTGAGGGGGGCTTTTGGCTTAGCCCCCTGAGGATCCAGCACTCCTCCTCTGCCGTAGATGTTGTACCTCCGCCGGAGTTCGTCTGTCCGAGTCCGCCTGGAGACCCAGCGATGGATTCCCCCTCCGCAGCTTCACCGGGCTGGCAGGGGATTGTGTCGGCCAGCTGGGCGCTGGTGGCAGCAGCGAAAGTTTGGCCAAAGATGATGTCCACGTCGCGCTCGTGGTCCTGGATCAGGTGTAAATTGGTGATCCTCTGCTCCAGTTCCTGGATTTTCTTGGTTAGCCTGGCACAACCATCACACCCGGAGCTACAGGTGAGTGGAGGCATGGCGGAAGTAACAGCGATCCGTGCTCTGATTAAAAACGCGTCCGATAAAAGATATGTCGCTAAAAGTTTAAAACGGTTAAAACTAGTCAAAAGAAATTATTAAAAAACGAAAAACAAACACTTAAAAAAGAATTTAAAACTAGTAAAAACCGTGTTAACGAGCCGGAGTTAGCAGGAGGCAGCAGGACGCCGACGCATGCGCAATATCTCTAATCAACTCGATGAATGAATACTACATTACATTTGTAGAAGGCGACGTGATGGAACCAAACATTTGTCCAAGGTAGTGCTGTCAGCATCTGAGGCCAGCGCTGTGTTCAGAGAGTTCCACACCAGCCAATATGGAGCACACTGTGGTGTAGAGAAGACCCACAGTGCCATAAGTCGCTACTATTGGCCTGGGATGGAAGCAGAAATTCGTAAATGGGTAAGTAATTAGATCACTTTCCATAACAAAGTGTATGGTAATTACCATGTACAGTGAATCCAATAAGGTCTAACTTACCATTATGTTATGACTCCAGGTAGCACAGTGTCCTGACTGTCAGGCAAAGTGAGCAGGCTTAAAAGAGAAGCAGCAATACAACCCAATAGAGGTAACGGAATGTGTCTGACCATGTATTAACAATTAGGTGTGTATATAACTTCCAAGGTGCATGTGTGTATGATACCTGTGATTCCATTACAGGTGACAAAACATTTGAGCTGGTAGGGATGGACCTCATGAGGTTGACAAAAACTGATGAGGGTAATCAATACATCTGTGATGGTTGATTGTTTCACAAAGTGGGCAGAGGCCTATCCTCTCAAGACTAAAACAGCAGAAGAGGTGGCCAATTGTATTATTGATTTTGTATACAAATTTGATACACCTCAAAGGCTGCTAAGAGACCAAGGGACAGAATTTAAAAAACAGGTACACTACTTGACATTAATTTTGAAAGTTGTACTGTGTCATATTGTACTCTGAAAAAACATCATATTTCAGATCCACTTGAGGCTTTGTGAAGCCCTGGAATAAAAAGGAGCTTCTGTACCCCATACCACCCTCAGACAAATGGTTTGGTGGAGAAGCTGAATGGTACCATACAGAGGTAAGAATTGTGTATGGCAATGTCACTGAACAGCATCTAATTGAGCAGTGGTGCTGGTACAATGACAAAACCTTCATTTGCAGGTCTCTCAACAAACTTGCAAGGGACACCCCTAAAGAATGGGACCGCTTCTTGCAGGCTACAATGTTCGGGCTGCGAACAAAAAATAACTGACCACACAATGCAGCCCCTATTATTTGATGTTTGGGAGGGAAGCACGGTATCCCTCAGAAGTACAGGAAGAATATGAGGTAAGATGGTCAACCTGACTGTCCACAATTCCTTCATGCTTGTAGATCAACAATGTATTTTGGTTATCAGATTTCCGAAGAAACTTGAAACGGGACTTGAGGACAACCTCCACGTTGGCGATCTGGTCCTGAAGCGGAATATTTGTTGTGAACAGTGCAAAGGGGTAAAGCTTGAGATAGAGATGCTTGGCACCTACACTATAATTAATTTGGATGGCAAAAACGTAAACCTGAGGGACTCCAACACTACGCTCCTGGCTAATGCGGACCAACTGTTTCCTTACACTGAACCTGAGGAGCAGATCCCTCAGAAACTGAAAGGGACCAAGGTTCGCACTCAGGGTGCCATTTCCTCCTCGACTGCTCCGGCTGAGGTAAACCAAGTGCAACCTGTTCAGTTAGCCTCCAATGACAGACCTACTGCAGGCAATGTCATTTTGTTGTGCTTTTCAAAGTGATTTTCACTATGGCAACATATTTTTCTGGGTTTTTTTTCCATTAACTCCTGGGATTGAGGAAATCTGGGAACTGGACCGGGAGTCTTTGTGGTCCAAAGTGTACAAGCTTTTTACAGCCGACCTGAAATCTCTGGCCCCTGGAAGAGAATTGGAAAGTCAGGCATTATGCAATGTGTATTTTTGTGAGCACACTACTTGGGGTTTAACATGTAGCTAATATCACTTTTTGTTTTTTTTCACAGATAATGAATACGTACTTGCATCTCATGTCAAAGGAAGGAAGTCAAAGAACACCGATTATAGACACCTTTGAGATGACGACTATATATGATGGCCTATCAAAGGGACTGAAAAAGGTTGAGTGCCACTCTTATTATTCTTTGCAAAGCGCATTTTAGATGGTCATCATACCTTTCTTCCAGGTACACAATTCCTCATCCCCATCAGCGGGACTTCACTTCTTGTGGTGTAATTGTCTGCAAAGTAAAACCATAACTTCTTTTAGATTAACTTTTGTGTTGGATTACAGTTAAGACAATATTTAGATTTGGAATAATTGACTGCATAACCTTTCAAGGTCGCACAGTCCTTTATAAAACAGAAGAGGCCTGACTTTCCTGTAGACACGAGGGGAATCGAATGTCTGAGAAAAGAGAAGGCGTAAACAATTTTAAATGGATCTGGTAAGCTGAAGTTGGTGGTTGCTTGTTGTTCAGCATTGTGGGTGTTGTCCACTTCTGACTTGCTCCTTTTTATTCATCCAACTCCAAACAGATGACCTATCAGAGCTGTGTCGCTCAAATGGGAACAAGAACACACAGGAAGAGCAACAGCGCTGGGTGAGAAAACTTTAATCTGCTCTGACATATGGATAATTTGGTTCTACATGTGCGATCTCTGGTTCCACTGGGAAATGTGTGGGGTAGCCAGACCCAGAGGGCCTTTTTTGTTGCCCAGTATGCAGGCGCTGATTATTTGGAACTCAATAAAAAATGCTCAACTTTGCTTCACCATGTAGTGCATGTATTTTATTTTAAACAATAATTGGTTTCTTGTAGGGCATCTGATTGTGATCCAGAATTTTGTTTCATTGTTAGGAAACAGAATAACAGTGGTCCGTGTTGGTACAGTGGAAGGCCCATACTGTCTTGCATGAGCCCAGTTATTCTAAATGTTGTCATTATTACCCCTTAGCATACAAGTGTAAATGCTGTCCACTGATCCCACTGTTTCTTTATTATGGCTCCTCCAACTGAATCATGAACGAAGGGATCACGAGGAGCCTTTAAAAGTTTACATATTCAAACTTTACTCCTACGATTTTTTTCCCTTATATCAACCCTGACGTGTTAATTTGCATGATTGATATCTTACTGTAAGCTACGATTTTTGAGGCGTAGTTTTGTCGCACAATTGAGTTCTGTCTACAACGGTCACAAGTTAATCTGGCTGTCAAATTGTCAGGAAATCGCCCAACTATGTAAATCATGTTAAAATTAACAAACTGAGAGCCGTCAGAAGAGTGGTGGATATGATGGTGCTGAGGTTAAGAATGTGCACTAGATCTCCTTTTTCATAGAGCAGCGAGTTCGTGTCTCGTAAGCTTTTTTTCTGTGATAATTTATGGCTTCGGTAAAATGTTAATCTCTCTCTGAGACGTATGACAGTTTGGAACGATTTGTTTCAGTGCTGAAAGCAAACTTTGTGTAGGGCAAGCCTTCTTCTGCCCAGCTTTTAGTTGATACAGCTTACCTGGGGGAAAAAGGACAGATTGTAAAACACTTTTACACTGTAGATGACCATCTGATTGACAGTCGGATTTGTTTTCACTCTGTATAAACAAAACGGCATCGACAAGGGCAGCTAACGGTTGCCCATTAGCACGTTAACATCTGTGGTAGCTACTGGCAACCACTGACGCTAACGGAAGTTGGAAACCAGTTAACACAAAAACACGTTAATCCGTAACACGTTTATTATAGCAGCGCTATAATTTTACTGGGGCACTGGATACTTTTACTAAGGCTCATAAACTTTCCTAGGTGCGCTGTGCGAAAATTTGGGTCTCTGCGGTGGCCGCGCGGAGAGGCGTGGTTGTTGAAATGATGTAATTTGGCGTCAAGCATAAACCAAGCTTTATGCTGCGTTCACACCACACAATTTGTCTGCATCAGGCAACGGACTAAAGGCATGTAGTTTGACGTATGTACTTTTTGGCTTCCAAAGCTTGCTTCTGAGCAAAAAGGAGCGTGTGGGTGGGGCTTCCTCTGTTGCCGTAGGTATTGAACTATGGCGGATCGTAACGAGAGAGTGGCTTGGCTTTATTTGCTAGATAAAGCTAGACAACGTTGAGATCGGGTGCATCAGCGCTCTTTCTTCAGATGCGGTCTGAGTTTGGGGAGTTTAACCATTTGCTCCAGGACCTGCTATGGATGAGGTTCGCTGTCAGCGCTACTTCTGTCTGTCCCGCACCCAATTTTACGACCTCCTGGGCCGCATCGGAGCACAAATCTCTTACCAGGACACCAACTACAGTTGCTCTGTTCCTCTTTAGGAGCGCCTGTACATCTGTCTTCGGTAAGTGTTATTTTTTGATTTTTGAAATCTGCGTTTGTTGAAAATGTTTTCACCGTGCTTCATTCAAGCTACGTGCATTGTGACATGACTAGAGTGAGACGCTCTGATTGGTTGCCGCACTGCGTTAACTGCGTTGGGTCCGTCAAAAGTTCAGCTTGCTGAACTTCTGCGTTGCTTGCGTTGCCGTATGAAACGCAAGTGAAGCAGACGGGGCCAACATACACAATGCACCGCAGAGCCCCTGACGGACCTCTGACATACTCGACCATAGACTTTACATGTAATCTTTCCACAACTGATGCTGACATATGGGGCGGTGTGAACGCAGCATTATGGTGTTGGGCGACCGGCGATGACTAAGAGACCTTTTATGAGGCATGGGGAACCCAGGACATCGTGCAGGAGACCCACAACATGTGCCTGGGGCCCTGTCTTATGACATGGTGCTGGGCACCCTGGACTAGGCACACTGGAGGGGACTGTGAGCTGGGACACACTGGAGAGGTCAGTGGGGCAGAGGCTTAGAATATTCCAAATCTGGAAGAGATTTGGAAGACTTGTGCTCTCGAGGAGACTTGTAAGTCTCTGAAAATTTGTACTTGGGAGCCTCTGAACTAGGCAGGCACTTGGGAGACTCAAAGGCTGGGAGCCTTCGGAAGAGGTCAGGCTCAACGTCAATCCCCTTGGTGGAAATAGGAACAGAACCTCAGGAAACCATCGCTGTGTCAGGCACTTGTGAGTAAGGCAGTTCAGCCCTGATCCCCTCAGGGAGAGCAGAGGTCTGGAACTGGTAAGGCTGAAAGTCAACAAAGGCCAGTTGTGCTGGTAGGTAAGTGACAGAATAAGATGAAGGAGGTTTAGCAGTGGTGAATAGGAACATGACAGCAGTAGACAAGGAGGCTGTAGCAGCTTGTTGACAATGCCGTCTTGGAGGATGGTGGACTAACGAGTGATGAAGGAATTTGTCATGGAGATGAGTCTTTAAGAAGGGATTAGGGCTCGGCAATATAGAAAAACAACATATCTATAAAGGTAATCTTCATATTGATTTAGATAAATAATTATCAATAACTAACACAAAATGTAAAAAAAGTATTTTAAATGCCTCCCTGGTCATTTTGTTATTTTTCAATTAAATTCATTTTTAGTGGCTGCACGGTGGCGCAGTGGTTAGCGCTGTTGCCTTGCAGCAAGAAGGTCGTGGGTTCGTATCCCGGTCCAGGGTCTTTCTGCATGGAGTTTGCATGTTCTCCCCGTGCATGCGTGGGTTCTCTCCGGGTACTCTGGCTTCCTCCCACAGTCCAAAAACATGCATGATAGGTGAATTGATCATTCTAAATTGTCCGTAGGAATGAATGTGAGTGTGAATGGTTGTCTGTCTCTCTGTGTTGGCCCTGCAACAGACTGGCGTCCTGTTCAGGGTGTACCCTGCCTAATGCCTGATAATTGCTGGGATAGGCTCCAGCTGCCCCGTGACCCTGAATTGGATAAGCGGTTAAGAAGATGGATGGATGGATGGATTCATTTTTAGTTAAGTGATTTTTCAAAAACTTTTTATCATAAGTTTGTAAGACAGAAAGACAAATCAATAAACCTGAGTAACATCAGTAAATACAGAAAAGCAATGTTTTTAACAATTATATATTTTTGAATTGGTAGTAATTTAAATTAAAGGCTTATCTTAACACTTTTTTATCTTTTACACATTTTATCACATTTTATAGTAATAATGGCTGAAACCTTTGGTTTAGTTTGTCAATAAAGCGGATTCAAATTTAGTTTGGCTGCTAAAGCTGGAGCTAACAAGGTACTCACCTATACCAGAGCGTAAACGGAGCCTAGTCCAGTCACTGCTAGCAGAGTGTAAACAGAGCCCAGGACACTGAAGCCCAGTCTAGTCAATGAGACCTGAATCCAGCAGGTCTATCCACCCCCAGTCATGTTTTTAAAGTATTTTTCGCTTCTGAGGACCTGGTGGAGAACTGGGTGGACATTTTAAAAGCCACAGGTGTGCAGTAAGCTGGGGGAGGGGAGTCCCGGGCCGTTTCTCAATACCAAAGTTTGCAAGAACGTTCTGGTGTACTTGTTGAGTACGTACTTGGCAAGTACAGTTGAAAGTCTGTTCTTCAAGGACGCAGTACGGTATTTCCCCTATAAGCCATTTCGATGTTGCATTGCTATGCTACTAAAACTAAAACTGTTAGATCTAGACGATCAACAGAAATATCGAATAATCACACATTTCTTAAATTTATCCACCTCGCACACACATCGGAGCCTTATTTTCTGTATGTAATGTGCAGTTGTGGCCAAAAGTTTTGAGAATGACACAAATATTTGTTTTCACAAAGTTTGCTGCTAAACTGCTTTTAGATCTTTGTTTCCATTGTTTCTGTGATATTGTTGCGGTCCTCTGTTTGTTTTAACGATCCGCTGAGAGGCTATAATGGGTTCTGTATATTTGTGACGCGCTGGGGCCTATAATACAGACGCTGAATCCAGGATGCTTTTGTTGTTTTTTATTCCTACGACATGCGGATATCACAGCGATACAGATCATGTAAGAACAAGCAGGGATATTAAACTGAGTGAATACCTGACAGAACTTAAACCGGGATAAAGTGATTGCAAGGGCTTTGTGTGGCTTTGCGGTCAACAAAAATTACGGCTACCCATGGCTGCCTCTCTCCTCTAACCCTCTCCACAGGTGAGTGCACCTTTCAAACCTCTGTATACGCCCCCAATCTCACGCACACACACACAATGATATGATGGCAATCATATGATGGCAAGATGGCGCCGCGTATGGACGCCTCGGCACTTCGCTCTCTGGTACTAGTTACTGTTTTACTTTTTTGCGTAGTTTTCTGCACTCCCTCTGCTATTAAAATTAGCAGAGAGGAACTTTTAAAAATTGGGCTATCCAGTGCCGGACTTTTTTCACCGGTCTTTACACAACCTGACTGCTTTATGGAGATTCTGATCGGAGGAGCAGCAGCGTTCTGTGGATTTAGACGGAGACGACGCCGCGGGAAACGGGCTGGTGTGCTCGTCAAGCTGCGACAGCGGGGATTACGCACCGCTCTCCCATCCATACACCTGGGGAACGTCCGCTCTCTGCCTAACAAAATGGATGAATTGCTCCTTCTCCTATCCAAGAACTCAGACTTTAGTCGTTCTGCCGCCTTTTGCTTCACTGAAACCTGGTCCAGTGAACTCATCCCGGACAGCGCTCTAAAGCTGCCAGGCTTCCAGCTGTTCAGAGCGGACCGCTGCGCGGAGCTGACTGGGAAATCAAAGGGAGGTGGAACGTGCTTCTACATTAACGAAGGTTGGTGCACAGATGTCACAGTGTTAAAGAAGACATGCAGCCCTCACCTTGAGTCGTTCTTCATAAACTGTAGACCATTTTATTCACCGCGGGAGTTCGCCTCGTTTGTGCTGGTCGCTGTATACATTCCACCGCAGGCGTGTGTGACGGAGGCATTACATCACCTCGCCGACCAGATCACAGAAGTGGAGAAAAATCACCCGGACTCTCTGCTAATCGTTCTCGGGGATTTTAACAGAGCTAATCTCAAACTTGAACTGCCTAAATATAAACAACATGTGACGTGTCCCACCAGGGACATGAACACTTTAGATCACTGCTACACCACAATAAAAAATGCATATCGCTCTGTCCCCCGTGCTGCTTTGGGACTTTCCGACCACTGCCTGGTCCACCTCATCCCATCTTACAGGCAGAAGCTGAAATCTGCTAAGCCTGTAGTAAGAACTGTGAGGAGATGGACTGATGAGTCAAAGATGCAGCTACAGGCCTGCTTTGACTGCACTGATTGGAGCGTCTTTGAAGCAGCGGCTTCATCCCTGGATGAACTGACCGACACTGTGACATCCTACATCAGCTTTTGTGAGGACATGTGTGTGCAGACCAAAACCTTCTGCTCATTCAAAAACAATAAACCGTGGTTCACTGCAGAACTGAGACGGCTACGCCAGGACAAGGAGGAGGCCTACAGGAGTGGGGATCGGGACCTGTACAAGCAGGCCAGGAACAAGCTGACAAAGGAGATCAAGGCAGCAAAGAGGAACTACAGTGCTAAGCTTAAGGACCGTTTTTCTGCTAACGACCCCTCTGCAGTTTGGAGCTACCTGCAGACCATTACTAACTGTAGGAGACCATCCCCCCACCCTGTGGAGAGCCCCCGCCTGGCTGAGGACCTCAACGACTTCTTTTCCAGGTTTGAAAGGACTTTCACACCTCCCACCTCCCCCACCATCTCCATCACAAAAGACCCAGCTTCACCCCAAACCACCCACGTACCTGCCTTGACGATCTGCGAACAGGACGTGCGCCAGCTATTTCAGAGACAGAAAATTAAAAAGGCTCAGGGACCAGACGGAGTGTCCCCAGCCTCTCTGAAATTCTGTGCTGACCAGCTGGCTCCCATCTTCACCCAGATCTTCAATAACTCCCTGGAGCTGTGTGAGGTCCCCTCCTGCCTCAAACGCTCCACCATCATACCGGTTCCCAAGAAGTCCCCAGTCACTGGATTAAATGACTACAGACCAGTTGCCCTAACATCTGTGGTCATGAAATCCTTTGAGCGTCTGGTACTGACCCACCTGAAGGACATCACAGATCCCCTGCTAGACCCCCTGCAGTTCGCCTACAGATCAAACAGGTCAGTGGATGATGCCGTCAACATGGCTCTACACTACATCCTGCACCATCTAGACTCTGCAGGTACCTACGCTCGGGTCCTGTTTGTGGACTTCAGCTCTGCGTTTAACACCATTGTCCCAGAGCTCCTCCACCAAAAACTGTCCCAGCTCACCGTGCCTCCATCCACCTGTCAGTGGATTACCAGTTTCCTGACTGACAGGAGGCAGCAGGTGAAACTGGGTAAGTTCACATCCAGCTCCCGTTCCCTCAGCATCGGCGCCCCCCAGGGATGTGTTCTCTCCCCACTGCTCTTCTCCCTTTACACCACTGACTGCACGTCGAGGGACCCTTCTGTGAAACTCCTGAAGTTTGCAGATGACACCACCGTCATTGGACTCATCCGCGACGGCGACGAGTCTGTGTACAGAAAGGAAGTGGAACAGCTGGTTCTCTGGTGCAGTCAGAACCACCTGGAGCTAAACCCGCTCAAAACTGTGGAGATGACAGTGGACTTCAGGAAGAGACCACCATCAACATCTCCTCTCATGATCCTCAACAAGCCAGTCCCCACAGTGGAGTCTTTCAGGTTCCTAGGATCCACCATCACACGGGACCTGAAGTGGACCTCACACATCAACATAATAAGGAAAAAGGCCCAGCAAAGGCTGTACTTTCTGCGTCAGCTCAGGAAGTTCAACCTGCCCCAGGAGCTGCTGATCATCTTCTACACAGCAATAGTCCAGTCTGTCCTGACCTCATCCATCTCTGTCTGGTTCGGATCCGCCACCAGGCAAGACAAGGACAGACTGCAGAGAACAGTCAGGACTGCAGAGAGGATCATAGGAACCGATCTTCCCTCCATTCAGGACCTATTCCGGGCCAGGGTCAGGAAGCGGGCCAGGAAAATCACCACTGACCCCTCACACCCTGGCCACAATCTGTTTAGGCTCCTCCCCTCAGGTCGGCGTTACAGAGCGTTGTACGCCAAAACCACCCGACACAAAAACAGTTTTTTCCCCCAGGCTGTCGCTCTGACGAACTCTGTCTAGTCACAGTGTGTGAGTGCACTCACATAACAATAAACTATAACTCTGCACTTCTGTACATACTCACTGTAAAATAACCCCGGCTTGGTGTATATATTATCCTTTATTATTTACGATCTGATATTTATTTGTATTTTTACTTATTTTTGTTCATATTTTTATTTTTTTTTTATTTTATTTTTTATTTCACTTATTCAAGTTCTGTACTGGAGGAAAAAGTTTGCCGGAGTCAAATTCCTTGTATGTGACATACTTGGCCAATAAACTGATTCTGATTCTGATTCTGACAAGCGCAATCACACAAACGTGACACACACACACACTCAAAGTGGCGACAGACACACATGCGGTGCTCACCCAGCTATGTGTCTTCTATAGATATACTGAAATATAATCACAAGCACTTCATACATTTCAAAGGCTTTTATCAACAATTACATGACATTTATGCAAAGTCAGTATTTGCAGTGTTGGCCCTTCTTTTTCAGGACCTCTGCAATTCGATTGGGCATGCTCTCAATCAACTTCTGGGCCAAATCCTGACTGATAGCAATCCATTCTTTCATAATCACTTCTTGGAGTTTGCCAGAATTAGTGTGTTTTTGTTTGTCCACTTGCCTCTTGAGGATTGACCACACGTTCTCAATGGGGTTAAGATCTGGGTAGTTTCCAGGCCCTGGGCCGAAAATTTCAACGTTTTGGTCCCAGAGCCACTTAGTTATCAATTTTGCCTTACGGCACGGTGCTCCATTGTGCTGGAAATGCATTGTTCTTAACCAAAATGTTGTTGGAATGTTAGAAGTTGCTGTTGGAGGGTGTTTTGGTACCATTCTTTATTCATGGCTGTGTTTCTGGGCAAAATTCTAAGTGAGCCCACTCCCTTGGATGAGAAGCAACCCCACACGAATGGTCTCAGGATGCTTTACTGATGGCATGAAACAGGACTTTCTGCAGAAGATCAATCTGACCCTGATGTTGTTTTCAGAGAGAAGTTGCTTCTTTGCTGCCCTTCTTTACACCAGGCCATCTTCCAAAAGTCGTCACCTCAGTGTGTGTGCAGATGCGCTCAAACCTGCCTGCTACCATTCTTGAGCAAGCTCTGCACTGGTGGCACTTCGATCCCGCAGCTGTTTAGGAGACGATCCTAGCACTTTCTGGACTTTCTTGGACGCCCTGAAGCCTTCTTAACAATTTAACCTCTTTCCTTGAAGTTCTTGATATCCTATAAATTGTTGATTTAGGTGCAATCTTAGTAGCCACAATAACCTTGCCTGTGAAGCCATTTTTATGCAACGCAATGATGGCTGAACGTGTCTCTTTGCAGGTCACCATGGTTAACAATGGAAGAACGATTGAATATGAAATAAAATGTGGTTTATTACAAGGTGCGTTTTGCATTCTCCACCGTTCAATGTAGTAACTGCTGTTTCCACAGCCAAACACGATAAGTACTGGGGTTATTTGAAAAGGCAGCCAAAAAGAGTCTTAAAGTTGCTTTATTAGGCTCCATATTAACGACAACACACGGATAAATACACTGTTTACAGTCAAGCCGGGGCTGTGTTTGGGTTCTTCAAGCCGTGACCGGGGATCCAAGCCGCATTCGTAAGCATGCTCACTCGCAACACTAATATGGCTTATTGGAACAGAGGCTACTTGGTTGATGTTGCTGATCAGCTATGACCATTCCAGAATTTCAATAAATTGTCCAGTTTTACTCAGCATCTCAAGGCAGTTTACAACAAAAGTAATTTCAATACAATTATACAAACATTTCAATCAGTTAAGTTTTCTATGTAAGGAATCCCAGCAGACTGCATTGAATCATTGACGTGAGGTTGTGCCCGAATCATGCAGACTCCAGTCACAGCAATTGCGACCGTCTGGGGCTCTGAGAATACAGAGAAGAGACAGCATGGAGGATGCTTGATCACTTTGAGCATCATCTGGACCAATGCTCTCCATCCAGCAGGGGGCATTATAGTTGAGCAGCATACCAGACCGAGTGGAGCTTCTGTGGGGAGAAAAACACAGAGAAAACAGGGTTAAAATTGCAATAAGAGCAGAAAAAAAATATATCTGGAAAGTAGTAGAATATAAGAGTGAAGAAAAGTGGCCAGTCTGTCCTCCAACAGTCTAAGCCTATAGCAGCATAACTACAAAAATAACTCAGGATAACCTAAGCCATTTTTACTATAAGCTTTATCAAAAAGGAAGGTTTTAAGCCTAGTCTAAAAATAGACAGTTTCTTTCTCACTGACTATAACTGGGCGCTGGTTCAACAGGAGAGGAGCTTGATAATTAAGGCAAGGCAATTGTATTTATATAGCACAGTTTCAACACAAGGCAATTCAAGGTGCTATACATGATTCAGTGATAATGAAACCACATGATTACAAAAAAAACATAACAGTAATCAATCAGTAAGAAAAGATGATGTAAGGAATAAATGTATGTAATTAATACACAATCAATTAAAAAAGAAATAAAAAATAGAAATTAAACCACAACAATAAAAAATAATTTAAGGAACAAATTTATGCAATTAAAACAGATAAAAGACAATTGGGTAAACAAAACAAAAAGTGATCAGAAAGCACAATTTAAGATTCAAATGCAGCTCTAAATAGTAGAGTTTTTATCTTTGATTTGAAAGAGCCTAGTGATTCAGCGTTTTTGCATTCGTCTGGAAGTTTATGGAGTTTGTGGAGCATAGAAGCTGAAAGCTGCCTCTCCCTGTTTAGTTCTGATTCTAGTGATGTTTAGTAGGCTAGTGTTGGAGGACCTGAGTGGTCTGCTGGGTTGATATAGTGACAGCAGATCTTCAATGTACTTTGGTCCTAAACCATTCAATGATTTATAAACAAGTAGGAGTATTTTAAAGTCTATTCTCTGAGCTACAGGGAGCCAGTGGAAGGACTATAGAACTGGGGTGATGTGTTCTACTTTCCTGGTTCTAGTGAGAACACGAGTAGCAGCGTTCTGGATCAGCTGCAGCTGTCTGATTTTTTTTAGGTAGACCTGTGAGGACGCTGTTAAAAGATCTACCTCCCATTCTACTTTTAGAAATCCTAGGAACTACCAGTAGACCTGGGCTGCATCTGAAACCACTAAATTTGTAAGAGGTCCTACGCCAAACCGGATATGCATCAGCGTCCGCCAATATAAGATGCATCCGAATTGGGCTTCCAGTTAGGAAGGAGTTAGGGAAGGTGGCCTGTATGCTAACTATCATAGCTACTTTAGCATAGGGACCTCTGATGCTAACAAATTGGCGATTTGGAGGTATGTGCCATCCCACAATCCCTTGCGCCACAATACGCCGTCAATACAAGTCGCCGGCCCACCTCACGTAAAATAATGAAAATTGCCGAAAGGAAAAAGATGCGCGCATGTGAGTACAACAACTTCTTCCGAAGCTTTATTTTGATATGCGTCATTCATGTGCATTTACGTCGCGTAATGACGTCGGGTAGAAAGGCTGTTTGAAATGGGCATATTCGCGAACGGCTCCCTAGACTACTAGCCATAGTGTTCTCACTGTTGACCCCATGAAAGGTTAAGGATTAGTTGCTAGTGTTAGTGCTTAGAGGCTAACATTCAGTGGTTTCGGATGCAGGGCTGCAGTCTGAGAACGAAGTGCTCTGTTTGGAACAATCAGATCTCTCATGCATGATGGACCTCAAGTATTAAGGGCTTTATGTGTAAGGAGGAGGATCCTAAACTCTATTCTGGATTTAACAGGGAGACAATGGAGAGAAGCAAAAACAGGAAAAATGTGATTCCTCCGTTTAATATTCATCAGAACTATTGCTGCAGCATTTTGGATCAACTGAAGGCTTTTGATTCCATTTTGTGGACTTCTTGATAATAAGTAATTACAGTAGTCCAGCCTTGAAGTAACAAATGCATGGACTAGTTTCTCTGCATCACTCCTGGACAGGATGTTTGTAATTTTAGCAATATTCCGGAGGTGAAGGAAAGAAATCTTAGAAACCAGTTTAATATGGGATTTAAATGTCATGTCTTGGTCAAAAATTATACAGAGGTTTTTTACATTATTACCAGAGGCAAAATTAATGCCATCCAGATGAAGTGATTGATTTAGCAGTTTCCTTTTTAAAGCTTCTGGTCCAAAGACAACAACTTCAGTCTTGACTGAATTTAAAAGTAGAAAATTCAGAGTCAACCAGGTTTTTGTGTCTTTCAGACATGCTTGTAATCTACCTAACTTTTTTCATCAGGTTTTATGGATAAATGTAATTGTGTATCATCAGCATAGCTGTGGAAATTCATACCATGTTGTCTAATTATTTTACCAACTGGAAGCATATATATATATATATATATATATATATATATATATAGTAAAGAGAATCGGTCCAAGACAGAACCCTGTGGCACTCCACAAGTAACCCTTGAGTGTGAAGATTTACGATTAACATGAACAAACTGGAATCTTTTGGACATATATGATTTAAACCAGCCTAGTGCTGTTCCCTTGATCCGTACATGTCCAAGCCTTTCTAAGAGAATATTATGATCGACTGTATCAAAAGCAGCACTGAGATCCAACAAGACCAGAACTGTCACAAATCCATTATCTGAGGCCATTAAAATATCATTAGTAACTTTCACCAGTGCTGCTTCAGTGCTATGATGAGCTCTAAAACCTGACTGAAATTCCTCAAACAGGTTGTTGCTGTTCAGATGCTCACATGCTTAATTAGCAACTATTTTCTCAAGAATTTGGGATAAGAAAGGAAGGTTAGATATAGGTCTGTAGTTAGCCAAGTCATCTTGATCCAGGGAGGGTTCCTTTAATAAAGGTTTCATTAGAGCAACCTTAAATTACTGAGGCATATATCCATTAATTAAAAATGGATTCATCATGTCTAGAATATGGCCAGTAACCAGATGGAACACTTCCTTTGGTTGGTATTTGGTCTAACATACAAGTTGATGGTTTAGATTAAGCTAATATTTGGGATAATTTTGAAAGTTCAACAGAATAAAAACGGTAAAGACAAAGACCTGTTTCTACAGTTCTCACCGATACTGCCTGATTTACTGAAAGTGAGTTCATTATTTTTGGGAGAATGCCAATTATTTTATTTTTAATAGAATTTATTTCACTTATAAAGAATCCCATAAAGTCCTCACTAATGAGAGAAGGGAATAGTTGGCTCAACAGAGCTTTGACTCTGTAAGTTTGGCAAATTTATTAAAAAGAAACATAGGATTGTTTTTATTTACCCCTTTATTAATAATGAGAAATATGCTTTTCTAGCTTGTCGAAGGGTGTTTTTATAAAGTATTAGACAATTTTTCCAGGTTAAAAAGGAATCATGTAAGTGTGTTGAGCTCAGCGTCCACTGCAGTATTCTGAGAAACATAGGGAAGCAAGAATGGAACAGATTCTTTAAAACTTGTTAAAGCATTGTTAAAGTTCTACTGTAATTAAATTTTATTTCAGATTTGGAATTAATGCATAAATGTCACATTATGGCCTACACAATTGTTAGGAGGTTTGCTGATTTGCTCTCAGAAAACGGTTATCAACGACCTCCACAGGAAGGCTAATGATGTGTTCAATCCACACACTTTGTCAGCGTCAAGAAATGCTAAAAACGCATCTAGTTTGATGCATTTACATTTTTAAGATGAAGTTTGCAAAGCGCGTTACATCTGCCGGATGTTTAATACACTGGTGGATCGTGATTGACTGGGCAACATCACTACAGGGAGATGCTCTGATTGGTCCGTCAAAAGTTCAGTTGGCTTAACTTCTGCATTGCCGCTTGAAATGCAGGTAATGCTCGAAAAACTGATACAGCCAACACAAAGCAGACCAACACACCTAATCATAGACTTTACATGTAATCTTGTCTGATTTGACACTGACTTTCGGAGCGGTGTGAACACACCATAAGCCATAAAACTTCATTATTAAAGCATGATTTATTCAGGAATGTTAATGGAAAGTTTAGTGGGAGAAAGTGGAAGAAGCAAAATACGCCATCTAACAGGTAAGGTTAGAGCACTCAGTTTTTCTTTTGACAAGCTTAATGGGATTCAGATTTATTTTTACATAAACAAAGCTTAATGCACTTGTAAGATAAAACAAAATGTGTGCTAGGTTCTGTGAACGGACTGTGTATTCCTGTGCGGAGTGAGACATCTTTGTTCAGAAAAGATCTTAGCTGGACAGCGTGAGCAGGCTTATTGGAAACACCCAGGACTCATCAGGCCTCCAATAGCTTTTAAGGAGCTGTCTGAAGCTTAGTTAACGCCTCGTTGTTGACCTACTCGGTAACACAGTCTGTGTTGCACAGAGCCATCCTACTCACGTCTTGTGCTTTCTGTAGAATCTTCCCCATCCCTAGCCGGTTTCCCCGAGTTCCCTGTGATCTCCTTTGAGTTCTGCATTCTACTTCTACAATAACAACCAGATTCTGGATCTCATTGGCATGCCCACTCTCCAACCATTAGCGCTTGGTTCCCCAGTACCATCTACCCACACAGTAGCTCCCTGCCAGATCCTAACACTCTCCTCAAGCTGCAATACTCTCCAGCCTCCAATGCTCAATCCTTTCTGAGCCACTTTTTCCCTGCGGTATTAACCTTGAAAATATATAAATAAATTGTTAACCTTTTAATTCTGTGTCTTAGTCTGCATGTGGGTCATTAAAAAAAAAAAAAAAAAAAAAAAAAAAAAAAAAAAAAAAATCACTGAAACTGACTATATATTTCTGCTTTCACTTTTAATTATCTCAGTTTTGGTCCTCCATATTTATCCTACAAATTAAGTACTTAAAAAATATCTTGTTTTAGATTACATTTCCTGTGCACATTCATTACAGTGTAGTACTACATACTCAAAAACAGTGCTGCACATTTTATTTAGTTTCACTGTGGCAGTTTAGGCAAAGTAATGCCATAAAAGCAATAAACTAACAAAAGAATAAAACAAAATTAGAGACACAGAATATGTGTTACATAGTGAAAGTTTTTGTTTTGTTTTTCCAACCTAGACCTTATTTTTAGCAAATATTACATTCATTCACTCAGACAAGTTTGGAGCTGCTTGGAGCCGTTCATATCCCATTATCAGTCCAGAATGTCTCTGTGGTGCTAAGGTATTAGCATCTGGGCAGGGGCGATTCTAGACCTACAGCTTTGCTGGGGCACAGTCCCCAACTCCTAATACATAAAAAAAAGGGGAAAAAAAAGAAAAAAAAAAGTAATGCGTGCGCAATATGAAATAAATGGTTAGCCTACGTGTTGGCTTCTTGTCACTGTCATACTGTAGGCTATATTAAACCAATGGTAAAGGTACAAAGATAATTTCATGGGTACAATATAATTATATTTATTTGCACATGCACGCCTAAAAGATTTACAAACATCCTCTTAGTGCAACCATTTAAGATTAGATAGTTAGATTATTTACTACATCAACCTCATTCCATGTTTAAATCAAGTAGTTCAGGAAAGCAAAGTAACTAACAAACAAAAACAAAGTATCTTTCTTTTATATTATGCAGGATGCTCCCTGCACAGGTGAAGCTTTTGTGCATTATTAGGCAAACAAACTCAAACAAGATGGTAACATCCAACATACACATACCCCATTTGTTTACAAGATTTGTGGAGTACAGAATAATAGCATACTTTTGATACAACGAAATGGACTAAAAAGGCAATAAAAAAGGTTTTACCTGGACAATATTATAAAACAAAGCTGTTCATACAAAGCCTTCATACTGACTTTTGGTGAAAATTTGTTGATAATCTACACAGATTTAGAGTAAGGTACTTTGAATATGTATAGATTATTGTAGGCTACATTTGCAAATGCAGCTAACTTATTTAAGTGTGCCATTAAACCATTTATAAAATCAAAGACCTGGCTATAACCAGCATAAATTTTAATGTTACAGTTAATGTGGATAATTATCATATCTCCCTCATCTTCTCGTCTCCTCACAGCAAAGTAACTGACATTATTTCTTTAACACAGTTACATTCTATATTCTATATCTATAAAGGTTTGGTATTTGGTATTTTAACTTTACTCAATAAGGTTGAAGATGTTTGCAGAAAAATAAAATATAAACACATAATCACACAATTTTCATAAAAATGTGAAACTAAGACAGACAGCTGTCGGTAAAAAGACACTAAGGTACAGTGAACAGCACTATCCAACTGGTTATATTAAAACATTTTAGGAATTTGATTTCATATCACTTGTTAACTTGACCTGGAAGCTACTGAAGGAAAACCTGAAATATTACACAAAAACTATTAATCTAAAATATTCTATGCAATCAAATGTCAATTTGTTGTTCTAGTTCTTTAGATGTAGTAAGATATTTCCAGACTGATTTTGTGTCACTTGTGGTCAAATGAACCCGAAGATATATTGGGGTAAAAAATAATATATTTTACAGCAACATCATTGTGTCATGGTCCTCGGATGTCGAGCAACAATTTATTAATATTTTTGGGCTAATTTGTTGGTAGATCTCACAGGTATTTTCTGGGATATATGAAGATTTATTGAAAACCAAACCCACCGCCTTCAGGAGCGAGCAGGTCTAACTTAAAATCGAACGTAAAACTAAGATCACAACTAAGTTTCTTACAGCATGCAGACAGTAAAAACACTCAGTATTTGTCCACTCACCAAATCATCATTTTTGCAGTGGCGGCGTCATCATCATCATCAAAGATTCCTGCACCGTCTCTCTGCAGCTGAAGTCTGACTGTCAGAAAGCCAGACACTGCTGCACGGCATTCAACCACATTGTAGTAAAGCAGCCACTTTACATTAGAGGGTGACAATTTTTCGGGATTCCCACAGGTCACGAGATTCCTGCAGGATTCCCGCGGGATGGGAGTTAATTTCACTGTTGGTAACGTGATCGGGACGGGACAGGAAATAATCCACGGGATCGGACGGGAAACCGGAAATTATAGATATATGTTACATTTATCTTGTCAGATATTAGGGAATTAGCTTTAAAAAATGACGCTGTGATGCGATGCCAATGTGTGTGGTTATTAACTCCGCTGCAAAATGCAATTCCATCGGGTCTACAACACTGCACGCACCAAAACTGAAACTTCTACGTTGTTGCTACACCACCTGGATAAACTGGCATGATATCCGACGAAAAATGCGTGTATCTTAATAGTTTGGTATTCAGACGAATCGAGTTCATTCATGACGTGGTAAGGTGGCCAAACAATGAGAATGCAGGATATGGTTAAAGACGGCGGATAAAGCTAAATAGATTATATTTGATACTGTGCTAGGCTATGGTTTAAAGGGGGGCGGGGGAACGAGCGCCATAGGAGCTAAATTACTAATCGGGATTCGGGTCGGGGCGTGAGTCTTTCCCTCGGGATTTTTTTGGGACAAGATTTTTTTTGGGGGGCCGTCACGTGATCGGGACGTGGCGGGAGTATTTTCTTGGGATCGGGACGGGACGGGTGCGACAATTGATTCCCATGTCACCCTCTACTTTACATCCCCAGTAACGGTAACGGTGTTGCAACGATAGGAAAAGTACTTAATTAGATTACTCCGTTACCTAACAAATAACGCCGTTAGTAACGCTGTTATAATTAAAAGCCATTATTCCCAACACTGGGCACGGAGATGCTCTCATGAATGCCGTTTCCAGAGGAGCAGCGCTATAATTTTACTGGGGCACTGGAGACTTTTACTAAGGCACGTGCCCCAGTAAATAAGGTATAGGGACGTGACCATGTTGATGTCTGCAGTAGCAAGTTCTGTCTTTCCAACTGCCATAGAGAACAGAATGAAAGTGCTGCTCAGACTGCAACTGGGATGGAGCACAGCAGTGACGTCATTGTAATTGCGCAATAGTGTAGTCTAACTTTTGCCTCTAAATCACCCCGGGACAGAAATAATAAGCACTTCTGAGACATTCTGAACTCAGAGGGGAGTTCTGCTCCCATTCAATAACAAAACATGAGTTCAATGATGCCGTTTTGGTGCAGATAATGCCTTTTTACAGGCGTCCAACTCCTGCCCCCATGGACTCCCATTATATGGATATACGCTGATCGCGACTCGATATAATCTCCTCCCGAACGGCTCCAAACTTGTCTGGGTGAGTAAATGATCGTAATATTAACTAAAGATAAGGTTTCGGTTGAAAAAAAACACTAACTTTTCCTTTAAATGATACGGCATTCCAGCTATAATTAATCAGTTACTTAAAGGTAGCCCTAAACGGGCGGTTTTAGCCTTGATTTAAAGGAATTTCTCAGAAACTTTGCAGTGGTCATATCTATTCTGTTCTGGATTTTTTATCTTTTTTATTTTTTTGCAAAACCGCAAGTCAAAAGCGTATTATTTATTCGTTATTTCTGCTATTATCGCAACCTCTTAAAATGACAGATTCGAAACTAACAAACATAAGACATTTTTCATGTTTTGTTTTGTTGCCGGTTTACCACATTACCGCAATTTTGAAAAGCTGCAGTATGAGTGTGCTGCACAACACAGATGTAGAAATTGTCCACATTTCATGCAAACCATAGTACATCCTGTTTCGTTTAAGAGCAATTCATTTCCTGTTTCAGTAAAAAATGTTTTAGTTTACGGACTGCACATTGCAGAGCTCTGTGAAAATGTTGCTGTGGGCAGTGATTGTCTTGGATTTGGGGGTTTTCTCCGAAACTCTGCCACAAATCAATGACAAAGAGTTCATCACTGAATGTGTGGAGGAACACAACAAAGCTCGTTCAGATGTCTTTCCACCTGCAAGTGACATGTTGTACATGGTAAGTACTGCACATCTTCCTGTGTTTCACTGCCAAAAAAGGGAAAAGACTGGTGGCTTAACAGTTTGTTTTTTTATCAGTTAAACTGATCATTTTGTTCCATTAAAAAGAAGAAAGTGATTTTTTGTTTTGTTTGTTAAGACCAGCAAGTGGATTCAAGATTGTCAGGTGCATCTCAATAAACAGTATGATCCAAAAAGAAATTAAAAAAGGGAAATCTGTATCCGTTTGCTGCACAGTGTCATAATTTTACAGCCCAATGACAAGAAGGCTTACCACTCTTAACACATTATGATACATAGAATGTACTTTCTGAACTGATTCAGTAAAATGACAGTTATACTTAAAGGTTGTATATGGAAAATTTTCATTAAAAACTACATTTAAAAAAAAACAACTTATAGGTCCACGGGCCTTTTAGAAGGGTGCAGAATGAAAGTACATTTCCTTTAAAAAGTATATTTGAATTCAAATCTAATAAAATGTTAATTTAAATCTGGTACGAGTCACGATAATGACGTTATGTTTACGTCTACCAGCCAGTTGTGACCGGGGATTGACAGTTACAATCTGTATGATCCAAATTTAGTTTCGGCGCAGCCCGGCTAGTACCGGGAAGAATGGTGGAGTCAGCAAGTAAAGCAGCGGCTTCAGAACCCCAGAGATATCGTTATGCATCTCAGAAGAGGATTGATCGTAGAAGAAAAGAAACTAGGGTAGTTTTAGGTGAAGTGTACACTAGATGGACCCAAATAAAACATTTCAGTGGCATCAAACACACGCAGAGACAGAGACTTTCCTCCTGGATTGGTAAGGTAACTCACATGCCAACTTTCCAACTTTAGCTGTGAGTTAAACTCCTCTAAAATACATTCCTCACTGGACACAGATCAGTTTGGTGACTGGGCAGCGAACCAAGCAACCCAACAGCTGGAATTATGTTTTTGGTTGTTGTAACTAAAACCTACAGACTTGGCCAAAAGATTAAAGAATGACACAAATATTAGTTTTCACAAAGTTTGCTGCTAAACTGCTTTCAGGTCTTTGCTCCAGTTGTTTCTGTGATGTAATGATATTATGTCAGGCTGATTGGATTAGAATGGCAGACTTGACATGTTAGAAGGAGGGTGATGCTTGAAATCATTGTTCTTGCATTGTTAACCATGGTGACCTGCAAAGAAACACATGCAGCCATCATTGTGTTGCATTAAAATTGCTTCACAGGCAATGATATTGTAGCTACAAAGATTGCACCTAAATCAACAATTTATAGGATTATCACGAACTTCAAGGAAATAGGTTTAATTCTTGTTAAGAAGGCTTCAGGGCATCCAAGAAAGTCCAGAAAGCGGCAGGATCGTCTCCTAAAGAGGATTCAGCTGCGGGATTGCAGTGCCACCAGTGCAGAGCTTGCTCAGGAATGGCAGCAGGCAGGTGTGAGCGCATCTGCACACACAGTGAGGCGAAGACTTTTGGAAGATGGCCTGGTGTCAAGAAGGGCAGCAAAGAAGTCGCTTCTCTCCAAAAAAATAAAAAAAATATCAGGAACAGATTGATGTTCTGCAGAAAGTATGGTGAATGGACTGCTGAGGACTGAGGCAAAGTCATATTCTCCGATGAAGCCTCTTTCCGATTGTTTGGGGCGTCTGCAAAAAGTCTTGTCCGGAGAAGAAAAGTGAGCGCTACCATCAGTCCTGTGTCATGCCAACAGTAAAGCATCCTGAGACCATTCATTGCTTCTAATCCAAGGGAGTGGGCTCACTTACAATTTTGCCCAAAAACACAGCAATGAATAAAGAATGGTACCAAAACACCCTCCAACAGCAACTTCTTCTAACAATCCAACAACATTTTGGTTAAGAACAATGCATTTTCCATTACCATGGAGCACCGTGCCATATGGCAAAAGTGATAACTAAGTGGCTCGGGGACCAAAACGTTGAAATTTTCGGCCCATGGCCTGGAAACTCCCCAGATCTTAATCCCATTGAGAACTTGTGGTCAATCCTCAAGAGGCAGGTGGACAAACAAAAACCCACTAATTCTGACAAACTCCAAGAAATGATTATGAAAGAATGGGTCAGTCAGGATTTGGTCCAGAAGTGGATGGAGAACATGCCCAGTCGGATTGCAGAGGTCCTGAAAAAGAAGAGCCAACCACTGCAAATACTGACTCTTTGCATGAATGTCATGTAATTGTCGATAAAAGCCTTTGAAATGTATGAAGTGCTTGTAATTATATTTCAGAACATCACAGAAACAACTGAAATAAAGATCTAAAAGCAGTTTAACAAACTTTGTGAAAACTAATATTTGTAACATTCTCAAAACTTATGGGCACGACTAAACTAGATGTTGCTATCAAGCTTATGTTCCATATACAACTTTTAATAGTGATGTAAATGTAGGCAACATTACCTAAAGCAATTAAACCACCAATCAAGGTTAAATGCATCACCTAAACTGTTTGCCTTCATTTCACTTCCTGTGACACTTAAAAATTTCTGAAGTGTAAAAAGATATTCTCTTTCATTTTGTTTGCATGTGTACATTATGCCACGAAGTCATGGGATGAAGCTTTGGCTGTCACTGCCAGAGCATGGGCGAGACACTGTGATTTTCAACACAACGTCCACCTCAGGGAGCCTGGGCGTATGCACCCCACGTTTACATCCATAGGAGAAAACATATGGACAGGCTTCCCACCATCGTCTTTCAGCATAAAGCGTGCCATCCAGGCCTGGGTAAATGAAAGCAAACATTACAGCTTTGAGACAAACGGTTGCACAGATGTCTGTGGCCACTACACACAGGTATGTGATCACTATTCCTACTATCTGATATTGACATTTAACTTTTCCTGCTTAGGCTCAGATGGAATTATTAAAATATTGATTTGCTAAATGCCATAACTGTGAGAATTTTAAATACATAAAGCATACTTACACTAGGATTACTATGCCTAGTAATCCTATATAAGATGACTTGTTTGTCTCCAGCAGGTTAATTCACACTATTTAAGTTAACATAGAGATTAATGTTTCAATAGAAAATGTGTATATCAAATACAGTTAATTACTAAATTAGTTAAATTAAATAGTTTGAGCACTAACAACACTTAATTTCCCTCTGGGATCAATAAAGTATTGAACTAAATTCAATTTAGCTGATTTATATTGTACCAATTCACAGTAGTCATCTAAAAGCACTTCATAAGAAAAGTCATTTCACCTTCTGGAGATGGGACCTGAAGGTGTCCACAGTGAAACAATCCCATACTAACATGAGCTGAAAGACCACTCAAAGAGGAAGAAGCCATTGAATGATAAATGGAATTGATTTTCATTGCACTTTCTTCCACTCATACTGAGCACTCAAAGCGATTCTAATTCACATTTAAAGATGTACTCTGCAACTTTTACACCTGAAAAATGTGTTTTTGAAGCATTTTGGCAACACACCCACATTTGTTATGTTTATTTTTAGAGCTGGGAGTGTCAAGCTGCTGAAAACTGCACTATACAACTATAGAAATGTCAAATGTAAATGTCTATTACCTAACCTTAACCTAATTCATTATTTAGACATCTCCCGGAAGTGCTGAGTTTCGTTTTAAAGAATTACATGAAAAGCTACCTAATGAATAAAAACAAACCTGCGGTTTTGAGACTTGAGCCACACTATGTTACGCAGAAAGCCTTGAGAGGATGATAGTGGGCAAATATCTGAAAAATTCCAGAGTAAGTCTTTAAATAACATGCATTTCAGTTGACAACCTGGGGATATGTGCCTTGCCCAGGGGCGCATTGGCATGTGACAGGAGGAAGCTGGACATTAATCTACAACCTTCCAACTGCAACAACTATTTCACCCGCAGTTGTTCATTACTGTGATTGCAACATAAAAAGGCCAGATAGCAATTTAAAAATGTGGTGGCTCAGTGCACTTTGTTACTGCCAGGCACGGTGACGAGATCAAGATTTTAAAATTCATGGACAGAGCTGAGGGGGAGGGGGGAGGGGGGGTGAGCAAGGCAGCCTGAATTGGGTCAATTCTGTAGGGAGGAAGTGGACAAATTTACAGCAAAGTTTTATGATCAACGAAATGGTACCCATAACATTTGATCAAAGTCATAAGGCTAAAAAGTTAGTTCTACCAAATACCAAGGAAGTAAACTTGTGAATTTGAAGGACCTCCTCATTCTGGAACTTAGCTGGCAGAAAGATTTAATGTCAAAAAGAGAGAATAAAAGGGTTATATTTATTTTTATACAGCAGATGTAAAAATGCGATTTCAACTCTCTCTCTCTTCCCTTCTCAGGTTGTGTGGGCAAAAAGCTACAAGGTTGGTTGTGCTGTGCAGCTCTGCCCGAATGGTGTCAAACGGTTTTACCCTCGTGAGAGTGCCATTTTTGTATGCAACTACTCCCCAGGGTAACTTGAACTCTGCCCCGTATAAATTTTACACCCGATATGAAACACTCTGAAAACGTGTGGTGTAAACCAGAAGTGGCTTATTAAAACAGGAAATGGTTTACCAATCAACAGCAACCACCACAGTCTTCTATCCATTCAGCAGGGATCCCCAAACCTCGAAGGCTGGAATCCTGCAGGTTTTAGTTCTTTCTCTGGTTCAACACACCAGAATCAAATGATGGCTCGTTAGCAGGCCTCTGCAGAACTTTGCCATGCTGAGGAGGAAGTTAGAGAATTTGAATCAGCTGTGTTTAAGGCCTGGACTTGGGGACCTGTGCCATCCAGCCAAGCAATATCTTATAACCTATAAATGCATTACGAACAGATAAAACGGGCAAGATTTAACTCAAAAGGTCTTTGAACAAACTTATTTCTTTTTGCAGTGGCAATATAAGAGGAAGGAAGCCTTATGAAGCAGATGGCCTTCAATGCTCTGGATGCGAAGGGAAATGTGAGCGGAAACTGTGTCGTAAGTACCACGCTTCTAAGTTAGTCATGGATGTCACTTCTAATACTGGACAAAAATTTACTGGAATCACATGTCTAAACTGGGAAGTCTTTTCTAAACCCTCTGTGGATGTCTGCAGGTAGTCAAGAACGAGACATACAGAAAAGTAAGTGTCATTGCAGAAAAAACAACAGAAGCCTGTTGGAATAAAAACTAACTGTTTTCCGATGTAAATCTAAAAAGTAATGCTTTGGTCGCCTAGGCTACAACTGGACTCCAGACTGGGACCCCGCCTCACACAACACTTTTGTGGATATCCTGATCGTTCGGCCCATCTTCCTCATCTTGTCGTGTATTTCTGCATATGCAGTCCATTACTTTTATCCCGATGTCTTCTGCTATGAGTAGACCTTTTGTTTTAATGGCTATTTTAAATAACATTCCCATGATTTCTAAATGGATTTCTATGAAAATAGGCTGAATACTTCACCACAAAAAGCCATTTATTCTGGTTCCTCAGAGACTGTTGATAACCTCAGACGTTATCTTTCTGTGGATGATGCTCATATGAAAAAAATGCACTTATGTACAATAGAAGGCAGATTCATATTATATTGTTAAGATGAATGTTTATGTAACTAGTTTCCACATTGCAAGATCTCCCCCATAAGCAAGGAATCTTTGTTGCTGCCAAAGGATTGTTTGTACAGGAGAACTTGGCAGAACATCTCAATCCAGGACGTCCAAGAAACACTTGTCTAAAACAGGACCATTGTGAAGTAGCTTTGTCTGGAAAATACAGCTGGAATCCACTTGTGTGTATGCAAGACGCGCACGCTTCCCTGTGCGCAAAGGTATTTAAGAATCTGAACAGCCCGCTTAGTTGGAGTCCCCGGTTTGGTCGTTTGATGCTGTATTAAGGTATGATCTTTTGTCATAATTTTTATGACATTTGAATAAAACCTGGCCCAGGGATGCATTTCCATTCTCTAAAGCAGTCTATCTTTTTAATACCTGATGATAATCTGAGAACCAACAGTACCTTGCGATAGTACTCCTGGGCCTTTATTAACCTAAACCGGAATCTCTTACTATGAGTAGTTCGAAATTCAGAGTTGGATGGTATGAATTTGGTGCTGAACATGAAAGACGGTATAATGGTGAGGACTTTTATGGTATGTTGGTAAGATAGCAACTGTAAGTTGGTAAGGACCAACATTTCAAAAAAAATTTTCCAAAACTTTGTTGAATTAACATTTAAAAAAAAAACTTTTTCTAAAGAACAAAGGTATCCAACCGGGTACAAGTACTTAGGAACTCAGATCTGTAAATGACTATTTCTAAAGTAGAGCAGCACCATCTAAATAACAGACTTGTCAAACTTGAGCTATTAATTCCCACTCCTGCCTCTGTCCTCAACACCATACTGTTGCTAAAACTGCACGTCCTTGGCAACAGTAAGCAACACTATAGGTATAATGTTAACACATGGATTCCGAGAAACAATACAACCAGGATTCACATCATAATAAAACTTTATTTTTACATTTCTGAGTGACTGTTCTCTCTGACAATGTCGTAACAAAAACAGGAAACAGCTTACATCTTGTGACCAAATCTGTAAAAAGACAGGAAATGAAAATAAACATCTCTATACATTTTTAACATTCTTTGCATCCTAAAAGAAAGCAAGCACGTTTGAGGAAATCCTTCTGTAGGAATCAGCATTTGTCCACCAAACATCACATCGTATAGTACATGTCACTTATTTGATGGGGCTTGGCATTCTATTAGCTTTTATCTTTTTTTCTTCTTCTTGTCTGTGGTACTGCTGGTGGGTGGAGACGGGATCACAGGTGGTGCTCCCAGTTTCTTCGTTTTGGCCTTTTTCACTTTCTCCTTAATGGCTGCGATGTCCAGTTTTCCTTCTGTAGGAGCTGTGACAGAACACTCGTATGGTTACTCGGGACCCAACATCCTGACCGAGATACATAATTTGATCTTAGATCCGTGATCTATCTACCTTTAGCCGTTTTCTTCATCAACGGCTTCTCTTTTGGAGGAATGAAGGCTTTGTTCCGCTCCTCTTGCTTCTTGGTCAGTGCTTCTGCTTGTTTGACCTAAAAAAGGAACCAGTTTTATGATGATGTAACTTTCCTTTGAGGAAGTGTTATTTAGATGATTGAAATAGTTACAGCAAAGCAAACAAAGGAAAAAGAGCAATGCTTGCCTTAATTTCCTCCATCTTCTTTCTCCTTTTCACGCTTTCACGTAAAAAGAATTCACCTGAGGCCAGCTCCTGGTCAACCTGTAACAGAACCCAAGCTGTTAATGTTATTCATTTGTCTCGAGGCAAAACGGATACTTGGAAACATGGTATAAAAAGAGACTTTGGGTCGGTTAGGATGCAAGTGCTCAAAAATCCACGATTAACTCTACTTAAAGAAGACTCAATGCTTTTGTTCCAAAAAGGCGCAGTCATTTTATTTGAACTTAGTTTCACTGGACCATTAGACCTACAACCTCATATCCATTCCTCAGGCCATCATCATCCCAACTCCCCATCTCTCTCCACACACTGAGTGTTTACAGAGTTCTTGGGAATCACGACAGCAGTCTATTTTTGAAAGGAAACGGATGTTTCTTTTCTGGAATCTCCAAAACAACACTAACAACTTTGGACATCAGCCAGGCCCATTGTGTTAGGTCGAACGGAACTTAAAGTTGAGCACAGCAAAACCTAAACTCATGGCCTGGGACCATTCTCACATTTACATTGCAATGTTTCCCACAGATTTTAACAGTTGATAACTAAATGTTACCAGCTCAGATTAGGTCCCCACTAGAAGAACATCTCTGCTTTTATTTTGGTGCTACAGCCCCAGACCCACCCTGGGCTCTTTAGCCTGAGATGCATTTGAGAGAATTTTTATCACTACAAGGAAGCAACACCTCAAACACTCTGCTTCATGGAGTGACATCATTGGATAATGTTGTTCAGAGAAGCGTTGGGCTCTGTGACCAAAACATGGGTGTGTTTCGGGGCTTAATAATAGTATAAAATTGCCATTGTCCACAGTGAAACTAATCCACAGCTGAAATGCTGCTCAGGGGGAATAAGCCATTATCCAAAAGCAAAATATATGTATCAAAAATATAGATATTTTGGAGAAATATTTTGTGGTATTAAGAAATTGAAATGGAATGTTTTGACCAGGATGACAGGATTTACATTTGCATCATGTTATGCGAGTGTGTTGCAGAAGAAGGGACTGGTGCACTCCACAATTAGATGGAGTCATGTGGGAATTATAAAAATAAAATAAAAATAAATAAATAAATAAATAAAAAAAAATAAAAAAATCAAAGCAACACCAAGAAATCAGTTAAAACTTGTTCATTATAAAGTTGACTAAAGATAAAGTCTGTTTTGAAGTGGCTACCACAACACATGGCCGTGGGAAGTGGGGGTGCTGCAGCATCCTCTAGTGGCCAGGGGGAGATGAAAAAAAAAAAGGAAAATAGTTTGCACAATTTATAAATTCTTTCTGAATATTTTGAGAAATTATTGTGATAACTGTAGGCTATTACAGGTTCTTTGAACTTTAGTTATATTGAGGCTTAACACAGGTTCATATTCCCGACAGTTAAGTTGTTAACGTTAGGTAGGCTAGTGGCCGCTGAGTAAAGAGGTTTCCTGTTCATTCCATTAAGTGGCTCTTTCAAGGCTATTGATGTGATAACGGCGGAGCTGGATAGAAGATTTGATCAGGCCAGTATGAAACTTAACATATAAGATTGACACAGACCGCCTTGAATAAGTGTGCAGGAGGCGGGTTTATAGAGAAACGAGCCCTTTCACTGTGTTCTAACATTAACTACAGGATACAAGTTAAATTTCAGGACTAAGTAATACTGTATAACAGTAACATTTTATCATATATGTCTATCCCAGAAGTTGAAAGCTGTAAAATAGCATGATACAGCCCCTTTAAATACAGATTTCATTGTGACTTATTAGGAGTAATAGTATTACACACAATCCCTTTTTCACATGCAAACCTCTCCTGACCTTGCTTTCTGGTTGTGGAGGAGGGAAGGGGGTGTACTCCTTCTTGACGCTCTTCTTCTTGGGTTCCTTCCGCTTGGAGAGGTTCTTGTGGCGGAACTTGGGCAAAAAGCGTTCCCAATTCTGCGTCCGCAGTTCTGGGTCTTTAGAAAGCTCCTGTTTTATCATCAGTGTCTGACGGGGCGAGAGACAGAGATGGTTGGTGAAACCATTAGTGAACTATTGTTTTTTTTTGGTACCCCCGTCATGTTCCCTATTAGGGAGGAGGACATAGGTGGCTGTTTTTTCCCGTAACCCATCCACCCTGATCTATTGTTAACCCTCTCTCATTTGCAAAATGAAGCACCTGTATACAACCGCCTGACCACGTATATGTTGTGTCTGTATGTTTTTGTCTTGGAAGGTTGTACTGGAAGGCAAATGTGCTGTACCACTGGTTACAATACTAAATATAGTCATTCATTCATAATGAGACAACTGGAAAGAAAACTATTGGTTTTCAATTGCTAAATATTTTTTTCATGCCCTCAGCTCCAGGTTGAGCCAGCCCTGGCATGCAAACCCAGAGGGATTTGTTTCAGTCAGGAAATCAAGAACAAGGATGGAGAAAGTCTTCATTGGACATGGATGCAGTAGAGTGTCTTTAACCTTTGGGCTTCGACAGAGAGCTTGTAAACCTACCAGTGTCTCTGAGAGCAACTGAATGTACCTTGATGTTGTAGATTGGGTGGATGTTCTTCATGGTGTCCATTACCAATTTGCGTACCTGTACGATAACAGATTGTGGCAATTAATGTTTTTTTAATGTAAAATTCTGCCCTACTTTCATTACTTAAAGCTTGGAAATATAATGTAATCAAAACTTCACAGTAAATGCGTATGCAATACTTTCATACGGTTGGAGGGCTTTTTTTTTTTTTTACTTCCCTTTAACTAGTCAATCTCAAGAAAGTCACTGATGTATAAAGCTTTATCTTTGGTAGTAATCAACAGTTCCTGAATCTTCCAAATATACTGCTGATATTTTCACTTACTATCACCCCTTATGAGAGGCCGCTGTGACACTCTTACCTCTTTAAGGCCACTGTAGGGCCCAAGTGCAGACACAGTGTTACCCTGCACCATCACATAGCAATTTGTTAGCAACTCTAACGCCTGGAAAGCAAAGGGGAAAAAATTGTTTTATTCAATAATTAAAAAGGTTATACAATAACACTCTGTAACTGAAATTGCAAATAAGTGAAGAGTTAATGAGTCTAAGTAAAAGGACACGCTGCCGCCACCTAGTGGCTTTTATCTGATAATACAATGCAATGAAAGAGCATGCTGTAAGCAAATATAGATCCCTACACTGTTGAGCAAAAAGTGAGCTGTGATTAGACATGTTTAACATTTTCTGAGTTGTTTAAGCCGAATTTGGGGAGATTTAAAAACTTCATAGATATCCATCATAGATAACTGATATACTAAGCTATAAAGTCGTGCCATCAGCCTTACTTTTAAGGTGGAGCCCTTGGGGCCGATCAGCCGCTGCCTCCGCTTTACAAACCGCTCTCTGTTCCTAACAAGGGTCCCGATTTTGATGATGTCACAAGCCACTTCATCTTGTAATATGCGGACAGCCTGGAAACGGAGGGGAGAAGGGTAATGAGTAGTTTCAGGGTTTAATGAAGGCCAGTAGTGACCGAAGGTAACAGGCAAGTTGTGATCAACGGAGCAGAGGCCATTTACCTGCTCAAATGGGACGCTCCTTGCCAGCAGCTTAATGAGGTCTCTCGCTTTCACAATGGCGTACGGATCGAATGTCTTCTTGGTTGTGCTGACGGTGATGCTACCCTCAATCAGGTCCAGAGAGGCTTTGATGTGCTGAAAGACAAGATTTGACCAGGCATGACTTCTAGGCTGCTGCTGGCATTGGGCTAAAAATCTGTGCACTGATAAAATGTCTCATGTGAGGCAACAACAACTAAACACAAACATCTAATGAATCTTCTAAGAGCTGAGGTTATTCCTCATTTAAGCACTGAAGGAACCAAATGAAATGATTCCCTCCTCAAAGTTCAGCATGGAAACCAGCTGTTCAACAGTTAAACCCATCTGCACCAATCGGGCAGAACATTATCAGCGGTTGAATGTGAAGTGCCATGACAAAGATCTGTGTTTTAACCTTTTTGGTCAAACTTTTTTTTTTACACTTTATCAAATAAAGAAAACCTGGTTAAACACCAAATGCAGTTTCTAAATGATGTGAAAATGCAATCGCCCCCGAACCTAATATCTGGTTGTACCCGATAAGGTGTTTCCACTATCACAACTTCAAGGTAATTCAAACATCTTTTTCTGATGGGGTAATTTGTTGGCTTGCTCCTTCCAGCCGCCATGTCTCCATACGTAATCGTCCCTCTTAAGGAATCAGCTAAAAACATCAGCAAATCAAGACAGTTTCAGCAGCATGTAGCGTCACCGATCAGTGCAATAACAAAAAAGAAAGCACCCGAAGCAACAGAAACAACAAGAGATCAACATTGAAGAGGCAGGGCTTGTTGTTGTGTTTCTGTTTGATCGGACTCTATCGGGCCATTTGGAAGTACACATACTGCAATACAGGTACTCAATTGGTTCTGGAAAAGGCCTCCAAACCGGCCCGACGTGAAGTGAAGGCACAGCGGTATCGGGATGTTCCGATCAAATTAATCCAAAATGTCCGATAGTAGAAAAGCACCTATTGATGTAAATCAGCCTAACCGAACTTGGCATTTTGGAGTATGAACAGTCTGTCATTTCAATTAGACTTTAACTAGGCCACTTCAAAACCTTTATTTTGCTCTTTTTTAAAGAGCTATTCAGGGCTGCACTTGCTATGGTGCAATGGTTCACTACCCTACACATGATCAGAGGTTAATGTGCAATTCTTTTTGTGGGGCTTTTGTCATGCATTTTTTAATTAATGCAATCAAAAATACTGTGTATTATAAACAGATTTGTATACACAATTTATTCTATTCCATAAGATTATTTACTTATTTTAAGACAAAGGCAAATATTAACAACTTTATCTACTTTTAATCATCACACTCGATGGTCATCGATGTCGTTCTGCAATGTCGTTCTGGGATCCTTTTGATCCCAGCTAATAATTCCCTCCGGCTGCAATGTTTTCCTCCTTGTGGAAGTAAGATGCTTGAAGGAACAAGCTCTGATTTTTAATTCTCCATCGATCTAATGCAGTTTCAGACTCTGGTATGGCTCCGTAGAGCGATTTCATCTCAGGTCAGTTGTTACAAAATAGTCTGCTGTTTTCGGTGCGGCTTTACCTTTCTGTCTGCATTTTTTATACAGCGCAGGTAAAATGTGGCTAAAATGTGTGTGTGAGATTGAATCCTAGCTTATTCATCATGGTTAACAAAGCATACTTTTGTCTATAAAACCCGTTATAGCACAAATTGTTTCCGTGTGCCATTTTTTAATGTTCGTAAAGAGCGATTCTTTCAAACAGCTCGGTCAGCGATCCCTGTCGCCTCGAAGTTTGTTTACTGGAAATTTAAACACTGGTGGCGGTCAATTAAGCCGTGTAACTCTCATATATGGTGGTGTGATGGTTTTGTGTTTTGATAAAGGATTGTACTGTAGCCTACCTATTGAGACTGCAACAATACCAACCAGTTGCACTGTCCAACAAATGTGAAAAATCAAAGTTATTTCACGAGCTACCAAGTCTAAGGACTTCAGCCAATTTGTCAAAACATGAACAAAAAAAATTCAACTCAAGGGGTGTTCCAGCTCTCACTGATGCACAGCAACGAAGGCTACTGTAGCTCTCACTGAAAGTAAATCCAGTAAGCCAGTAAGGATGGAAGTGGAATTTTTTGATGGCCATAGAATCTCTTTTGCCACAGAGCAAAAATGGTTCAGGAAACATTTTTGGTGCACAACCACGATGTTGATGTGTTGCCTCCAAATTCCCTGATTTCAAATAGAGCATCTGTGTGACGTACAGGAGAGGTCCAATCCAGGAAGACCTCATCTACCAACAAAAGGAGGAATCAAAGAATCTTCTTTTAATATCAATCATACGATTAGTCATAATCAGTGTTGGGCATCTTACATTAAAAAGTAATTAGCTATAGTTAGATTACTTTTTCCAAAAGTAATTGAGTTAGTAACTCAGTTACCACACTGTAAAAGTAATAGTTAATCACTAAAGTAACTGATATTTCTATGTTCTATAACGCAGTTCCAGTCTATAACAACGTCAGTTATTTTTATGCCTGATTGACGAATAAAAACACCATACAAAGTATTTTAGAACATTTGGGATTCGAACTTGACTCAACATTGGAGCTGTATGCAGAAATATGCACTGAACAAAAATATAACCGCAACACCTTTGTTTCTGCTCCCATTTTTCATGAGATGGACTTAAAGATCTAAAATTCATTCCAGATACACAATATTACCATTTCTCTCAAACATTGTTCACAAATCAGTCTAAATGTGTGCGGCCTGGAGTCAGGTCAAGACCCCGATGAGGACGACGAGCATGCAGTTGAGCTTCCCTGAGACGGTATCTGACAGTTTGTGCAGAAATTGTTTGGTTATGCAAACCAATTGTTTCAGCAGCTGTCTGAGTGGCTGGTCTCAGATGATCTTGGAGGTGAACCTGCTGGATGTGGAGGTCCTGGGCTGGTGTGGTTGCATGTGGTCTGCAGTTGTGAGGCCGGATGGATGTACTGCCATATTCTCTGAAAAGCCTTTCTACACCATTGGCCGTCTCGGCTTATGGTGGAGAAATGAACATTCAATGCACGAGCAACAGATCTGGTTGACATTCCTGCTGTCAGCATGCCAACTGCACGCTCCCTCAATGCTTGTGGCATCAGTGGCATTTTGCTTTGAGACAAAACTGCACATTCCAGGGTGGCCTTTTATTGTGGGCAGTATAAGGTACACCTGTGCACTAATCATGATGTCAGATCAGCATCTTGATGTGGCACACCTGTGAGGTGGGACGGATTATCTCAGCAAAGCAGAAGTGCTCAGTATCACAAAATTAGACTGATTTGTGAACAATGCTTGAGAGAAATGGTAATATTGTGTATCTGGAATAAATTTTAGATCTTTAAGTCCATCTCATGAAAAATAGGAGCAGAAACAAAGGTGTTGCATTTATATTTTTTTTTTGTGTAAAAATATACATAAAGTAAACACTGGAAATGCATAATCCCACATATTTTATAGAATGCAAAACTAAGACAAATGTAGGTAAAAAGTCACAAAGGAAAATCTGTCCATTAGGTTGTGCAAATATATTTCTGCAATATTGCATAGTAAACAAAGTACTATCCAACGGTTGTAGGAAGACAATTTAAGATAGACTGTGTCGCACCTGGAAGCTATTGAAGGAAAACCGGAACTATTACAGTAAAATATTAATATAAAATATTCTTTGCATTCAAATGTGAAATAAATTGTTGTTCCTGGTTCTTAAGATGAGATATTTAAAGACTGATTTCGTGTCACTTGATCACATGAACTGGAAGCCAGTTGGGGTTAGTAAATGAGTAGATCTCAGGCATTTTCTGGGATGTATGGAGATTTATCGAAAACCAAACGCTAAACAAAACCACTGCATTAAGGACCGAGCCTTCAGCGGCGATGCATCCGCTCTATCAGCACAGTTCGCAGTGAGACGGCGAGAGCCCTCAGGCTATCCGCTCTGCACTCTCCCTGCAGCCGAAGTGTGGCTGTCAAAGGGCCCAACACCGCTGCGTTCCATTCAACCACATTGTAGTAACGCGCCAATTTACATCCTCAGCAACAGCTTTGTAGCAATAGGAAAAGTAATTAAATAGATTAGTCAGTTTCCTTAAAAAAACAATGCCTCTAGTAATGCAGTTCTACTTAAACGCTGTTACTCCCAGCACTAGTCATCATGCTGTGTCTCATGTTTTTGACACTATGATGTAAAGATTTTAAAAAAATAGCATCTGCTTTTCTGATAGTAAGGTAAAAGGTTATTTAGAGTAAGATTTTTGTATGATATACGTTGAATTTTTTTTGGTAGATTCTGTTGATCAATATTCAAAACAAAACATCTTTGACTGCACTAAAAACATAAAATTTACATTTTTAGCACATCTTTAGCGATAATTGCAAACTTCCTTTTCCTTAGTTTGCTTTCAACTAAGATTTATTTGAGTCCAAGTAGATACCCAGCTAATTACCTTGGACCTTAATGAGTGGGATGACTGTGTACATACCGAGTCTCCTAAAGCTTTTTCCACCAGCGGCCAGCACTCCTTTAGGTAAGCTTCCCTGTATTTGGGGAACAGCGTGGCGAAGCTGCTCTCCTCCAGCAGCCCACGCGGATTGTCGTCTCTTGTAAATGGCGGCTCCTTCCACCCATCCGGAACAGGCAGGAGTTCCGATTCATCCACTGCCGGACACAAAGATCAAAGTCAGTACAACTATGTTAGGCCTACACCAGAAAACCGTCTCGGTTTTCATTTGCACGCTCCCATCACTTTATGAGGTAAATGTGTTCAATTGCTTCATGAAGACAAAGTATGACCCAATCACATGACAGCAACTCCAGGTATTTAGACTCTTAAACGCAATATCAGCTGCTGCTCAATTTGAGCATTAGTTTGTTCCAGGTGGTTTGGTAAAAGTGTTTTAGAAACTGGATCTGTGACGTTTCAAAGAGCTCTCCTGACTGAAAAATTAAAACATATTTAGTAAGTGATGGCTGTGTGGATACAATGAGAACTTCACAAAAGGACAACCAGTCTGGTTAGGGATAGTCAAGTTTCTCCTTAAAAAAAAGTTGATATAAGTGGCGGGGTTTTTTTTAGGTTGTTGGCTAGACGACCATCTGCAAAAAGATGAAAATACTTCTACAATGCTAATTTAAAAAATAAAAATGTTCTGTAATTCACACAGAAGTGTGTTGTTCTCCGTTATCCTTACCAATCTTTACAAAGCTAAGAAGAAGACCTCTGAACGGTATGTCGAAGCTTTAAATAGAACGGCAAGAATAAGGCATTAAATAAATGAACGCATGGACCCTTCACATCTTGCATCAATGGTTCAGGCTGCTGGTGGTGCAATGGTTGGAGGGATATTTTATGGGGGAGATTTCGGTTTGTCAGCAGTAGTTGAGCATCATTTGAACGCATTATAGCCCCCCAGTTTATAATATTAACACAGTCCATAACAATCACTGCATCAGCATAGTGTACATATCATCTGATGGCTACCTATATTAAGATATTCTCCAAGTAGTTTTCTAATTCGGGCTGTGCTGTCGACAGAGCTATAGCCCAGAAATTATTAACGTGGACGCCATTTTATGGAGGTAAAAAAGCTTTTTCTCATCAGTTTTGATTAAACTGCGTTGTAAACCGTCGCGTGCTAACATGATCTGGGTTCGATATGTAAACAGTTAACGTCACAGAGAGGGTAGTCAAATGTATGCATCATTAATGCTCTCTGGGTAGCAGCTAGCACTTAGACTCGGTAGGACCCAGAACTTACCTTGGAGTTTGCCCTTTTTAGGGCTTTTAGTCGTTTGGGCTCCACTCATGCCGTCTTCAGCTGCGGAGGACGCCATTGTTGAGAAGGAGCGGAAGTGACGTAAAAAATCCCACTTCCTCCGGTAATCGTAACCGCCTCATTTTGTTTTTATTATTGCTGTTCGGCAATGTTTGGCGGCGCCCCTTCGCAAACTGTACAATGACACCAAACGACGGAAGTTTGGACAGAACCAAACAAGCAGGAGGTTCGAAACTGCTCCTTCCAGCCTCAGGCTAAATCACCGCTTCATCTCTGTTTTTTCTTCATCAACCACGCAAACTTATTAATACACATCTTAATTTGGTTTAACCTGACAGACTAACAAATTGATACAATTCTGAACTTGAATTAAAAAAAAACAGCACATAATCCAAAAATCGCAATCGCTTTAACTAAAAAAAAAAATCATAGTGCAAGATTTGTTAAGTGCATATCACTTCTATCACTACAAAGATAACATACGATTCTTAAATATGTTAAATTATTGCGTTTTCCACAACATTCATTTTTCCACTTTAATTATTATTATGTTAGTGTTGTGGCCGTTTTTTTTTAATCTAAACCACCATTTGTTCTAACAAGCAGAAGAAAAATAAAACCGGTTCCAATTTTATTTTTTGGTGATAAAAGTATCTGCATCTGTACTCCGTATCAGAAAGTACTCAGAGCCAAGGATCGATATCCCTAAAAGACATTCTGTTTTTTAACCCATAAGGCTATATTACTTACACTGTACTTACACTTTATACATTTTTTCAAATCCCATTTGAAATTGTAACCAGACGTATTTATCTGCACTAGTTGGGGTTTTAATTAGTTTTACCTGGATGCCTTTTCAAATTGGTCACAGCAAGATAAATACTTATAAATTATCTCAAAAACCTGTAATGTGTTAACCGTTTCATGCTTTGACAAATCATTACATTTACAATTAACCAGTTTTCTTTCAGTAGTCCTGTCTTGTTGTCAAACCAACATGCTCTTATTCACCTTCTTTGGAATCACCCTTCAACAGGTTTCTAAAAATGTGTTTTCATTTGTGATGAAGCTGCTACCATGGTCACACACAACACTGATGTGGTTTAACGCAGTTTATTGAAGCCGTAGCTTCTCATAGTAAACCATGACTGCTTTAATAGCACTCAGCAAAAGCACTGAGATTCCTAAAAAGCTTATTGATGCAGCAATGATGACAACCATGGTCATGGGCTCAGCCCCTGAAAAAGATAGAAATAAGTATAAAAACACATGCCAGCATGTTTGCAGAGATAATTAGGAATGTTAATCATAATTATGACTTGATTAAATTTAAAAAAAAAAACTTAAATATTTCAACAGGTTATTTTGCTGCACCTCATTTCATAACCAACTCACAGTCAGATGGATTGATCGACTTCACCCTCATGTTGATAGTCAGCGGCCCAGCAGATACTACAGCAGCCTGTTTCGCCAGTCTCTTCATCTGGGATGTGGCTCTTTTTGGACGCAGCTGACTGCCGCAGTTCTGCATTTAAAAAAAAAAAAAAGTCAGCTTTTTTTTAAAAGGAATGCAACATACTATCAAAATGATTCACCAAAATAAAATAAAAAATCCTCAGGCTGTCTTAAGACTCAAGTAATTGGAGATTATGCCCCTTCTGTCTTTGCTACAAAACTTGACAATAATTTATTAATAAACTAATTTTAAAAATAAAATATTTTGATTGTAATATAATTATCCTCAAAAATAAGTCAGATGTCTAAGTGGAGCAAGTACTGAAAGATTTAGCTTGAATAAATTAGAAAGTTTTGGTATGCGTATAGCTATGGCTCAGCTACTCCTATGGAGGAACTGTATATCAATAATTTAACAGTTATCGTTTCAAAGTGGCTAAAATGTGCTGTCAGACTGCTCCTATGGTTACATATCCTTTTCGTGATGGTCAAAATTCCTCCAGTTTTCAATAAAAATCAAAAGCATTATGATAAAATGACCAATACTATAAAAGATGATGCACATTATATTAGCAGCAGTAACAATTGTTGCTTTCGTGTAAATAAAATTAGATCATTTTAGATATTTGCAGTGATACTTTTACTTAAATGGTGGAATCTCAATGGCCCATACCCAAACAGTGAAAAACAAATGCGTATTACTATAAATTATAAACTCCCTATATTGTCTATAGTTTTCATTCCATTACTGAGCCTGTTTCACTAATACCCCAAACTTTAACTGACCCATTGACTAAGTTAGGGGATTTTTGCATTTCATTGTGGTCACACTGTTCACACCAGATGAAATCAAAGATCTGCAGGAGTCAGACACCTCCAAGGTTTTAAGACGAGGCAAAATGAGATGTAGACAGGTTAAAAATGGATTTGGTTGCAGCTGTTAAAGAGCAAGAGGGTAATGTAAGGAGAAAGCCGATTGGAAAAACCAGGTCTAAAATCTATACTCAGTGGATTTGGTGCTAATATCTGGGGAACCAACAATTACAGCACAGTTTTACCTCAGTGCAGTCTTCCTTGTGCCCACATATGTTGGTCAGGCAGTGGAAGTACAGTGGTAAGCCTTTGGGCATGTGGAACATCTGGATAGAAAATCTGCTCATCTGTGCCATGCCATTAACAGAGAGCCACTGGAATGTGTCATCAATGGGGCAGCTGAAGAAAAGGAGACATTCTACTTAAACTCCGTAACTAAACATGATACACTCAGAGGTAACTTTAAATACACTTACAGTGCCTCTATTCATTCCAGTTGAGCTTTTGTGCATTGCAATCAAAGTTTACAGTGTTAAAAAAATGCGCAACACAATAGTACTTAACTAAAGTAAACACTGATTGCAAATTCTCAAAAGTTTAAGCAGAAAATATTTTAGCTTAAAGTTCTCCTTCACTGTCATTTTTTTCAGTGTTCTCTGGTAGTGTTGTGTCGGTCGCAAATTAACCGGCTCTAAGAGCCGGCTCTTTGAAGGGAACGACGGGAGCTGGCTCGTCATTGCGAGCCGTATTTTTTTTTTGTGCTGAAAGTCACAGGTGATTGGTCAACATGTGTAACAGAAACCGCGTGTCCACACAGAGCAGAAGGGGCAGGGAACCAGGAGGGTCAGACAGACACACACAGCAGTGAGCACATGTACACAGAGGGAGACAAGAGCGAGCGAGTGAGAAAGAGAGAGAGTGCGACGAACAGTCACAATAAGGAAATGATTGACAGCAGTAGGAAACGTGGCAAAATTTTGACCCATTAAGTCCTGGATGGGTCTGCTTTTTTATAGACTTCTTTATAATATATTTTTGTAGCTCCTTAAGTTCAGCTTTCTTAAAGTGTTCAGTCAATAAAGGCATATAAATGATAAATATTTGAATATCTTACATTTTTTACAATAGGAAATCATTTTACACATAGTTTTGCATTATTTTTGGTGGTAAACATGCTTTAAGCAACAGAAAATCTGAGGAGCTATTTGGGAACTGAAAGAGACGGCTCTTTTTGGTAAGCCGAGCCAAAAGGACTGGCTCTCCAAAAAGAGCCGGAATTCCAATCACTATTCTCTGGTATGAAAGAATGCTGTCCGAGTCGGTTTTCGTAAAAAATAAATAATTCCCACTCTGTTTCAGTTTATGCCAGTTCAGTGTGGGAGTGGGCGTGGAGACTCAACAAGATGTGGGGGCTTGTTCAGTAAGATTAATGACATGCAAGTTTCTGTATTCTGATTGGCTATGTGCAACACTATTCTTACACTGGCTCTGTTTACTATTATTAAAATGAGAAAAAAATGGTGCAGATATTTATACTTAGAGTTTACCACCAAGTTTAGGTAGTATTACCAAACAAGACCGGACTCCGACGTGCTACTGGCCGCAGTAGGACTCCGCAGCTACCACAGTTACAGTCCTCAGTAAGCCATAAACCGCAGGCAGATAGGTATTCGGCGCCAAAGTCTCCCTCTTTGCTACGAGTTACCCGTTGATAATCTATTGTCCTCCGCTTAGCAGTATGCTTAAATCCAGCAAGTTGTATCATCTGATTTGAGCTGATTGTCTGTTCAGAACGACTACCGAATCTGTGACCCATCAGAATCTGTGACCCTAGGGGACACTGTTTCACTGATCTTAGGTTTAGGCAATCTTTGCTTTTCATTTTCATGGCACGTTTTAACATAATTCTTGAAAAGTGAAACACTGGGTGAAAAGTAAAACACTACTTACAGCCTGGGAGCTGGTGTTCCACTGTTGTGACTATACAGATCCTTCTTTTAAGTTCTACCTCAAAGCAAAGCCAGTACTGCAAGGTCTGTAGCCTCTAGCAGCTGCAAGAGGCTCGGCTTACACCTTACCAAAAACACTGTTCCCGTGGGCGGTCCAAAGCAAGGTACACAAGGCCATGAATGCTAAATTACAATTATGTTGTGTGGTTTTCAAACTCAGGTGTTTTTTGGTCTCTTCTTTATATAACTTATTCAGGGATTGGAGTTTGTATAAAATGTCCATATGCAACATGCTTTCAGAACACAGAGGGACTGATTTTAATTAAAGAAAACTCCGTTTTTCAAGATTTTCAGTAAAGGAGAATTTTAAAGATTACCCAAAGCTTTCAACATCTTAGAGAGTACATTTGAATCCATTTTGACAATGCAAAGATAACCTAAAATCTTCTAGACAAGGTTTTTATTCTAATACAACAGGCTGGGAAAAGAACAAAAATCAAAAGCTGAAGAAAGCCATAAGAACTTAAGTTTGCCTAGGCTGTTTAAGTAGCAAAGGGGATCTACTCATAATCAGTGGCAGTGGGCCAATAGAGGGCGCTAGGCAGCCGCCCCACCACTCAACTAGCCATATTACCTTGAATGGAACGTGGAAAATATGTTTTTTATAACAAAAATATTTTGAAATATGTGCATTTTCTTTGAGATGTGTAAGATAAATATTTTGTTGTTTAGGGTGAGTTGAGTTGTTACACTCATCGGCATCGTCTGATTGAGGACGTATTTCCGCCTTGTGGCGCAGAGGTCTTGCGTCCCAAGGCTCCCATAGACCCTCGTAATAAGTTGTACAAGAGATGGGAAGATTTGGGGCGCAGGAAAGGTGCAACCTGAGGGGGCGGAAATTACATATCACCCCCCTCCCGCTGTGGGGCTGATATCAAACCAACGTCACAAACGTCTGATTGACAGGTCAAACCGTGGGATTTGAGACTAACGAAAAGAGACCCAAAATGCAGTAAGAGAAAAAGGATAATTTAGTTATCTCACTAAAAACAATACAATTTGAGATAAAAACATAGCAGGAGAAGCTTGATGTACAATAGCTCCGACCTGATCATTGAAATAAACCATTCAGCAGTAAAACGAGAGTAGAAAGCGGCACATTTATTTTGAATTATGCAAGTTTGGTCACTGTATAGCTTGAGCACATTTCATAGAAAGGTATTGCTGCTTTAAAAATGTGCATTATTCAGTTAAAGTGATGTTTTCGGACTTAAATTAGTGCTAATCAATAGCTGAAGTAGCTATGTAGACACCGCTACTTCACAATGAGAGCATGTATTCCTATTGTTTAGATTGATGAATTGGATGGTTGTCTACTGAGTGTTTACATATTGGAAAAAGGAAAATTGTGATATTTGATTACCAAGTCTATATTTCATTTGATTTTTTTTTATATTTAACACAGCTGCTGATATCCAAATGTTAAGTTTATTCATATATTTAGGTTATTTGTACCTTACCTTGCATTTGTTCTTATTTTTCATATGTGATCACACATATTGCCCTCCTCACATTTATGTAAGCTTAAGTTGTATCAGCAGCTTTGTGGAACTAACAGAACAAATATAACAGCCTTTTCTCCTCCACATCTTCTCATACTCTGAATTGCTTTAAGTGTAGCTCTTGCAGGTTCTCCCAGTGTGAAAAGATTGATCCCAGTCTGAACCAGTACCTCTAAATCTAGCTCAGCGTTTCCTCCACTACAGTAGCAGTCTGTTCTAGCAAAACTGTTGAAGCCTTTGACTAAAATTCTGTTGTCATAGGATAGTCCTATTAAGAGGACACTCAGGGTTGTCCAACATGATTAAGAAACAGTCAGCTTTACATACTGAAAATGTTACCCAGTTATGTCCCATTTCCACTAGTGCCAGTCGACCCCAGCCGTTTTTCGGACTACCTCTGCCTTGGTTCCAAATGTGCCGAAGCAACCCGAAACACCCACCTATAGAATGATTGTTTCGGTACTATGATATCCCTCTCACTCCTACCCAGCAGCAGTAGCAGCTGATTGGTCTGGAGTTGTTTGTCTCAGAGTAAGCTATAGTTTAAAGTTTCAAATAAGCAAAACACTGAAATTAACTGCAAGCAGCCTAAAATTAAAAACAAATCAGTATGAGTCGCAAATTATACAAGTTAAACAATGTGAGGACCTTGTAGGTATATACATTATTGAATTCCTTTGTTTCACCTTGTCACGTTGCCTAAGTTGTTAGTGTTGGTGACTCTTGTTTGGTAGGTCCAGGTTCATGTCCTGCTACTGTTGTGCTTAAAGTCTTTTTCACAGTAGATTCAGGTTCACAGACTTTCTTCCCAGTTTCAGAAAAAAAGACCTCCCGGATTTTTTTTACAATTATTATTTATATCTTATTTTTACATTGTTTTAGGTTGGTTTTAGGTTATGCATTTCAATAAATGAAACCCAAAACACATTTTTAATGGCAGGGCAGAACTTTTAATTTGAGATTTTTCAGTGCAGTATTTCTTCTATTTATTTTTGAGTGAAAATATGACTCCCCTGACTAACATTTACCAAGGGCCAAACCCCTCTTATTTTAAAGGATTAAAGGTTCATAATAGACTATAGAGGATGAATATTTATAGAAACACTTTGAGGTAGGGCTGGGCGATATGGCTTAAAAATTAAATCTGATTTTTTTAAATACCAAATCTGATTTCAGATTTTAATCACTTTTCCTACTGGATTTTTTTTTGTAAGAAAAAATAGCAAGTGATAAAAAATATTTTAAAAAAATGTTTTTTTTTGTCAATCACCTTGTCCTGGAGCTGACCAGAATTTAATGTCCAACTAAAACAAGCTGCAAAGTATCCTTGTAAAACAAGATGGCTAGATTGACATCACTCTGAGCTATGGAAGTCTAAGTTGTACATTTGTAACAAAAAAACAATTCTGTTTTCCAAAATTTAAATCTTCAACAACAGAAGAGGGATGCTTTTAGCTGGAGCTTTTGTTGCGACTGCTTTTAGCTGAAGTTTTTGTTATCATAAGCCCGCACGACGTCCTCGCCCACTACATGTTTTTTTTTTTTTTTTGAGATGGTAATGGAAACAACTTATCCGTGCCAGGCCATACTCACCTGTCACATTCTTACCGTACTGGCTCAAGTGGAAATGGGGCATATGTTTGCCTTAGCTACTGGCTAAAATATAAATAGTTTAAAAGGGCGTTAACGTGATTGTGGAGTATATATATATATATATATATATATATATATATATATATATATATATATATATATATATAAAAAGGTCTATTAACCTCCTTTATTTTATGAAAAATTGGATTTGTCCCTTCACACTAAAAATTGTTTTTTAGTCATATTTAGGAATGTTAAGTTGTCGGGATGAATTCACAGCTACCCTGTAATTAATTATGTAAAAAGATTGAATCATTTGTCAACCTAATATCTAGCAATCATCGAAAATTCCACTAGCCGCAACTGCTCATTCATTTATGACGGGTGTACATGAATCTGCATTTAGCCATTTTTTTTAACCTTGAACATTTTCTGATTTCCAAAATAAATACCTGTCTTCAAGAAACGCAGCCTGGACCGCATCCTGTGGGTCGGTGCTCTCCGTGGCCCAGCAGGACTCCAACTGCAGCAGCATATCTGAGGTAAAAGATTGGTTGGTTTGCAGAGCCACGTGGAAGTATAAGGTGTCCTCATGCCCAAGCTCAACATTATCCGAGTAAGCATCAGTGTAACTCTCATCCTTGAACAAGGACATGGTCAGACCCAGCTGTACTGAGTTGTTAAACTCCACCAAGGACAGTGAGGACAGCCTAAAACCAAACGGCACATACAAACAGGTTTGATCCGATTGGATTTTAAAAAGGGATGAGAACATTAGAATCCGTGTCTCACCATTCCATGTCAGCAAACACTTGAGTGTTCCGAAGATAATGTCGAGGATAGATGCACTTCCAGACGACTTGGAGATCCCGCCTGCTGATTGTGTACTCTTTACTCAGACTGATACTCAGAGAGTTTTGGAGTAAGATGTGGGTTTTGTTCACCTGGAGAAAAAAAATCCTTAATTTACAGGTTAATGTATAGACTTACCATCATTGTACAATTAGAATTAAAGTGGACCTGGCATGAAATTTGAAATATTTTGAGGTTTTTGATCATATCTTTTAGTTCCCCCAGCCTAAGGCCCCTAAGGGGTTACAATTACTGATTAGTCTTTCCTTTGTTCCGGGGTATGTCTGATGTATCATGATGTATCATGAAATTAGCACTCAGAATCGGGGTGTTTGGCAGTTCGTAATATGACGGCACGTTTTGGCATATTACGTGTCGAGTTCCAGCCAATTACCTCCTTCCCCAAACTACACCCTGCAAGTCCCTCCCTCTGCGGCGTGGAGAGCTACGATAACAGGCAAACAAACCAACAGCATGGAGTCCAGACCGCATTCAAACTGCACTGTACCTGGGTGTACAAAAGAGAACATAAATCTTTTTGTCCTCCCCACTTCTGAGCCACTGAAAAGCTTGTGGATAGATTTTATGTAAGCAGGGAATGTGCCCGACCGAAACGTGTGGTAGTTTGTGGCAAACATTTCTAGGACGACTGTTTTTCCAACTTGAGACAATACAGCAGTGGATTTGCAGATCGTCTTAAACTTATACCAGGATTAATACCAACTGTCCGTGAACCAGCAAATATCCCTGTACAAGTAAGCATATTTCCTCAATAATGTCCTTCAGCTGTTAGTAGACAATGTGGCATTGTTTGAGTTGTTCGTTTTTCAATTAGCTTCACAGCTAATACCCCAGTTTGTTTATGCAACATTGGTGCTAGTATGCTTTAATTTGGGGGAAAAAATATGATATATTATAGTTGAACATTCAAAAGATCCTTAGAGACTCATTGACCACAGAAGCACACAGCCTAGGACCCACCCTCCGAAACCCGGTCGTTCTGTGCTAATGCTCACAGAAGGGCTACCTCGTCACACCTGTAATTCTACAACAAGGCTGAATTATGGCAAGTGATCCTTTGATATAGTATTAAGGTACTTAAGAGTGTGGCTAAAAAGGGCTCAAACGTTGCGGGGAATTTCATGCCAGTTCCACTTTAAGTCCATTTAATAACAAATGCAATGGTTGTGGTAATGGAATGTTTGTATAATTGTTTTGAAATGATTTTTGTTGTAAAGTGCCTTGAGATGACATTTGTGATTTGATGCTATATATATATATATATATATATATATATATATATATAAATAAATAAAAAGTGAATGTACCTGAGGCAGCAAAGCTGCCCCAGACCATCATACCACCATGGTTGAATATGTTTTCTTCAAAAAACAGTTTTAACCCAGATCCAATGGTCATTGGTATGTTTTTTTTTTTTTTTTGGGACAGGTCTTTGCTTTGGTCAGAGGTTTTCTTTCTTGAAACACTCCTAAGCCAGTCATTTTGCCCAGTTTCATCATTGAACCATGAACACTGACCTTAAAAAGTAACTAGACCCTAAAACAACTTTTTTTTGCTTATAAACTGTATAAATGTTTTTTTCCAATGCAATCTTTCAGTTTCAGGGCATTTTTTTGACATTTTATTGTAAACTTGTTAAATTTTAAATCTTTTGGTCTAAAAATCATCTTAGTCCTGCCGCTCGTGGTCATTGTGTGGTACTGCATTTGAATTTTGTGATTGGCTGACAGTGGTACATCTTTTCCATTGTCTATGTCACAGGCATGGTCTCACAGAGACGCCCTTCCTCTCAGACACAGTCGCCCAGGCCTGTGGCAACCTGGAAAGTATCTTGTGTGCAATGCACACACCGCTGGGAGAAACAGGGAAACTGAAATCCGGATATTGCACTATGGAGGAAAACAAAGGTAGGTGGTTTAAACCGTAAAACGTGGAAGTAGAGCAAACAGACTGGATTTACAGCAACCTACGGCTGAAGAGCAATGGGGGGTGTTTTGAACGTTAGCTTGCATTAGCATTACCACTCAGAGGCTCGAACCATACTGTCTCCGTCTGCAGCAACTCTGGCTTAAGGCAAGCCAACGGATACGGCGTTTGGCCATTGCACTCCATGAAGCCTCCCTTTAACTCTGGAGGACGGTTGAGAAGATGCATCATGATTTCTCCAGTACAGAGAGGCTTTATGGAGCTCAGCAGCCAATATTGCCATATCAGTTAGTGTTGGTTCATCCATAACTGCGATGCCGCTTTTTCATGGGGTTCAGTTACACTTTAAACCACTGCAGGCTTCTCCTACCACAGTTAGATGTTCTGGATTCTTCTGTAACCTCCTGGATGAGTTTCCAATGACTTCTCTAGAGTGGTTAGCCAAAATTACTTCAATAAGTTTCGCTACCGTTATATATTTTCTCCATATGTGGGTAATGGCTCTTTGTCCTATAACCTTAGAGATTACTTTATAACTGGCTGTTCTCAAATTTCTTTAGATGTGGGAATATGTTGCTTTGAGAGATCTTTTAATCCATCACATGTTGTCAGACAGTTCATATTTAAATAGCAATCATAACTGGCTGTACATTCCACATGTGTGTTTAATCAAAGTTAAATTACTTATTATTGGGACAGTCATTTTTTCAAATAGAAACAGGTTCGTTTGGATAATTTACTTCCCTTAAATACATAATCACCTGAGAACTGCTTTTTGTAGCTCACATCTTCGTCTGATGATAAAACTGGTTTGGTGATCTGTTTGATCCAAGTGTAGCAACAGTTTTTAAATCACTGTAAATCGAGATACAATGGAATCCCAACATCCCTGTCCTTTTCTCAGCTTGTGCCTGGCAGCAAATAATTCAAATAACTTGCGAGCTGGAAAGGGATTCCTGCAGCCTTCCTACCCCTTTTTATCCCAATGTTGCTTTGGTCTCAATAAGGATTTTCGTCTAATGAAATTGTGTAACGAGGCTTAAATATGAAGCATATCTTGTGTTTAGCGCTGTAAAGCTCTCTTACCTTTTTCTCTATTCCACACACTGGCGGATTTCGTGAGGTGTGAAAGTAGTACAGAACCTCTGTCTCATTCACAGGGCACTGACCATCATTCAGTTTCACTTCAACTTTTCCCCCGAAGAGAGAGGTCAGGTAGGCCTTTGCTATTCCACCAGTCATCATGTTATCCAAACAACGGCTGAAAAATCCTTTATCTGTTTAAGACAAGAGATGCAGTGTTTTTTAGCATTACTTTTGAAGCATCTTTTCATTTTTGGGGACAGATTAAAAAGAAACCGATCAGAGCTGTAAACTGTACAGTCTGGAATTCGTTCAGTTTACATTTACTTTTTACATTGTTAAAGAACAGGATTGTATACTCTGGACAGTAAAAATGCTGGTTTTGGTTGTTTTTTTAAATGGATGAACATCTTTACACTCTCCAGACTAGTTCCATCTTTTTATATCACATTTTTTTCAAACGCGTCCTTTTCAGATAAAGCTCTTTGGTAACACCATTTGTCAACTTTGTTTAGGGAAGACAATTACTCCTGGCAATCCTAAAAAAGGATACTTTTTGCCTTTTTTAAATGTTCTATCATGGTCTAATATGTGATGTGTCGATTGGGCCAATAAAGTCATAAAATTGAGGTATTGATAAGATTTGCAGCTAGGTTAAAGGTTTTCCACCTGAATAATCAGGATTGCAAAAAGTATATCCCCACGGTCTTAAACCTTCCCACATCGATGGACAGTAATGATTGCTTCTGTCCGTCTCTGTTAACACTACTCCTGTATAAAGAGTAGTGTTAAAAATCCTTAGCTGTGAGATGTGTATATATATATATATATATATATATATATATATATATATATATACACACACACACACATACATACACACACATCTATATCCAAGACTTTAAAGTACCTCATATAGAGACAAATTAATGAGTTTGACTGCATAAGAGCCTCTTTCCCTTAAAATATATGCTAAGGTATAGAGCCATTTTAATTAGAAACAAAGAATCACAAGATTGCCACTTTGTACCTTTACAGACTGGATGTGAAGAAACAGGAATATCTAGAAAAGAGCTGACATCATAGTATCCATCCTGGCATACACATGAATATGAGCCAAGAGTGTTGATGCACACAGAATTGCGGGGACAAAACGGTTGCATGGAAGCACAAAAGTTTGGACCTAAAAATACCAAAAAAAAGCAAAAAAAAAAGGAGCATTAAATATTTTGAGTGCAAAGATCTCATGACTAATGCAAGCTGTTTGACATCACTTACCATCCCAGTAAATGACCCCGTTCTTGACACTGATGTCAGACATGTTAAGAGAACTAATGTAACTGATCTGATCATAAACCGGTAAGGCAATGTTTTCTTGGGTGTTGGAGGCATCAAAGGACCTAAACAAAGCTTCTATCCTTGCTGGTTTATCCGCAGGTTCCAGAAAATACAACTCAATGCGGGCTGGCTGCTCAAAGTCCTTTAACAATTCCTCCAGCTAAATAACACATACACAGGGCAATCTTTCAATGACAGCATAATCATTTCAGTTAGTTTTTCTTTTTTTACAGTTTTATATAAATGCAACTTAAAATAAGTCTCTTCGATATGATTTATAGGTATTTGAGTACAGTGAGCTGAATACAGAAGGAGGGCACTCCACATTTTAGTTGGTAAAAGAAACATTTAAAAAAACGTTTTCCTTCCACTCAATAACAGTGTACTACTAACAAACCTCACTCAAGCTTGATTTAGATTTTAAGATTTAATAATAATTTTGTGAAACACTGCAGAAACGAAGATCCAAATGTATCAATACAGTAAGTCTAATGATGTTGAAACATGTAAATCTCTTACAAGGCATCGTCTGAAAAGTATAAGTGAATTGCACAAACATTTGATTTAAAACAAAAAATATTTGATATATGCATTTGTCTCACCTTAGCTTTTAAAATTTGATCCAGTTTGGCTCTAGATTCTGACAAGTCATCCTGTAGATCAGGCAGAGACCAAGGTACGACCATTCTCAGACCGATGTCGAAATCAAACTGCAGCCCTACAAATGGCCCAATGGAAAAAAAAGTTGTTTTTTTCCCAAAACGACAGTTTGGCAGGGTAGATGACACCATACACTGACCATCATTGTGAAGGGAATCAATGGCCCTCACATCGATGTCGAAACTTGAATTGGCTCCTTCAAAACATAAATGAGATGGTTCAGACTCCCACAAGCCGTCGCATTCCTCCCACACATCCAGGACGTAAGATTTTCCCGCTTCCAAGGCAGTAAGAGGCAGCTCAGTGTTGGACACACGGCTGCTCTCGATGATAGAGCCGTTCTCCAGGGAGAGCTCATATATGAAGGCCACAGCCTGCTGATTAGGGAGGCCAGGGGTCCATAGAACTGTAGAATCACTGGAGCGGTACCTGAGCTCAGACACACCCCGAGGTCCTGAATAGACAGATTTACCATTTACAACTAACAGGAATATGGAAAATGCTAAAAGTGAGTTTTACCACCTGAATCCAGAGGATACTGGATGTTTGATGCTCGAGATTATGTTACCCGTGTGAGCTGTGACCGTCCTGGCATTCATGAGCACGTTGTCACCACACACCGCCGCCACCTTGGCTTGGTAGTTTTGGCATGGCAGAAGTCCTGCCACAGTGTGTGTGGTCAAGAGTGTGGTGGCCTTCAACGTCCCTTCATGGAAAACTCTAAACATGGAGATAGACGAGGTGTTCTTCACCTCCCAACTCAAAGTGTAATTATTGGGCCCAAACAAAGTCTGACGCAACAAGTAAATGTTGGAGAAGTCTGGGGATGAGAAAGGACATAGGTTTCCAAACATCAGGAGCATGACAAATTCTATGGAGTATTTTTTAACAAGCTTTGTTTTTGGCAAAATAATGTTCATTTTCCAAGAAGGTAAGAGCCTGGTGACAATTTCGACCATGTGCGGGCACAATTTAAGCATTTGCACTTATATCTATCCTCTTAGTAACCAATTACTGATATTGTATGCAAACGCAAGTGAATTAAGATCATACAAGCTCTTGTTCTACTGGATTAACCACACAAAGGACCTACCAGAGTTTCCTTCATTTACAACCATTCTGCTGTAGCGGGACTCCAACCCCAACTGGCAAACAGTCTGCAGGCCAAACTTAAACCTAACACAGGGCTGTAGGTCAGATAGCGTAAATGTGAAGCTATCATCCATCAGCCACAGTTCCTCCTCCTCTGTAACATAGTCTGTACCATTAAGGTAAAAGATCGTGAGGAGGAAGACTGAGTATTTCAGGTTTTCAGGACAGTCCCATGCCAAGGATAGGCTGCTGCTGTTCCATGAAGTCACATCAAAATGCTTTGGAATATCTGGGTCTAGTGGAGAAGGATAAAAGTTAATGAGAGAAAGAAATCCTAATATCCTTCAATGTACTTAAGGTAAACACGTTCATACCTGAAATAGTTGAGAGGCATGTAAAGGAATGAGTGTTGGCAATCTCCACACAGACCACGTAGAGGCTACAAGGTTCCAAGGCAGTGAAACGGTAGTGATTCAGGGTGGTATTATCCTTGTTGAAAGCATTGTAGGATCCCATTTCAATGTGGTAAAGGGTCACCATGTGAGCAGAGGCATCTTCTGGCTTGCTCACCAACCAGGACACCAGTAACATGGAAGGACTCCTGGATTCCAGCTTGATTGGGAAACGCAATGTATGACCTCAGGAAAGAAAACATTCATTCAAGTGCTATTTTGATGGGTAGCTTTATGGACGATTGTAAAAAAAAAAGAAAAAAAAAAGTGTATGTTGCTTTATTTATTTAGCAAACTAATAAAAATGGGAAAGTATTGAATGGATTTGTACGTAGCACTCCACCAAAATTCAGGGAACACCAAAATTCAACATTATAGCTTTTCTATTCCACCTAATAAATAGTTATATTAACTTTGTGTTAGTCTTTCACTCAAAATCTTAACAATACACTTTAGGGCTTGTTGTAATGTAACAAAATGTGAAAAATGTAAGGGGTAATAATATTTCAACATTCACAGTATATTGACCAGACATGTCACTGCAACGGTAGCCAGACCCTCCAGAAAAGGTCTGTACTACCTGGTAGGGAATGTCTTTTGCAACAACAGAGAAGTACAAGTAAAATGTCAATATGTGTGTGCGGGTGCAAACCTGCTTAAGGAGAAGTATAAACTAGGCTTTAGTCTTAGCAAGGCAGAAAAAGAATCCTCAAACTGTTCATGAACTCGTCATACCAACAGCTAGGAAGAAGTTCTCATCCTGGTGGAGGAATGTCGCACCATTTTCACATGCAAACACTTCACTAGGCTCAAGCAACATCAGGAGGTCCTGAAGTAGAAATATGTCAATTGATTTAGTTGCAATGGAAGCGATGCATGGAATTTTTGCAAAGCCATTTATCTTTGAACAAAATTAGACTTTAATGCAGTTAATACCTTTGTTGTGTTTGTTGGGTGCTCTAAGGGTTTGTGTCTGCTTGTGATTTTGATCACCTTAGTGCCTTAGGGTGAGATAAGAAAGGTTCTTAGAGGAGACAATTAGTTGATTTAAAAAAAAGGCAATTTGGTCCTTACGTGGGCTGATCGTAAAGGTCCATCTCTGAGTCAAGCCTCCATATTGCAGTCCAACCTTGTTTTCTACAACTGGAGAGACCGTTACAGAGGTAACTCGCCCCACTTTCCTAATAGAGTTTAAGGATGTACCATTTAGCCACAAGTTTCCATCTAACCTGAAAGAATAAAAGTACTTAGTCAACAAGGTTTAAGATATTTAACAGTTTAATAAACACTTCTAGAACCTTAGAAAAGCTAAAAAATAAGGCTTTAGCTTTGATTCAAACTACCATACCCTCTATCATAATCAACCCCATCTTTAAAAACAAGCCGTAACATCTTACTGCCACTTTACCTACACTGGGCAAAACCTGTAGGTAGGTTAGCTGAAACATACTGGTTATGATTTTTTTGATTTGGGATTAGAACTAAAATGTTTTGAAATACTCTAAATTGTGTTGGCCAGTCTTAGCATACAAACAACAATAGATCTGGCCGTCTGAATTGGTCTGGATGTAAATAACTATTTCAGGTACTGGTGACTCCATCCAAAGAATTAGGGGAGAAAAAAGGAACCTAAAACCTTGACACTTTGCATCCTACACGTTTATTTTCCTTTATGAACAGATAACTCTTAAGACGCTTGAACACAAGCGGAGTGTGTTGTATAGACCTCCAGAGATAGATGGGATAAATCCCCAGATGAGCATGACCCATTTTCTGCTATTTATTAGGGTCAGTGTCCCAGATAGCAACCTGACATTGAAGATATATTGATATTTCATCTGAACCATCAGAATGGTTGACATTGAAATCTTGATGCTAAATAGATAGTACTTCATTTTAATCTTCTAATGCACCACACAGTGAAAGGTATATTGTATATAAATGTTACATAGATTTAGGACTGTCGTAGCTTAATTCAGGCATTATAATGACTTGTTTAATAATGCTGGCAACCTGTTAAAAACATCAGGCCTAGTGTAATCAGTTAGCCAGCAATGGTTTGTTCACTGCTTAATTCATACAGTCAACGCTTTTGTCAAACCACGTATAAATAAAATAATCCTCCATAATGTGTAGCTGAAAACCTCTGAAAAATCGTTCAGTGCGTCCATTTCGCAAACGTTTTGTAACTGCCACATAAAGAAAAATATATAGGCTAGGTTAAACTAGTCTAATAATTACCTACATCACTACAGTTGCTAAAATTTGCCTATGTGATTTCTCATTACATAAAGTGTATGTTTTTTATAATATGTTTCAGATGTCCTCATGGAGCAGCCAGGCACCGCCATGAATGACTTTGCCTTATTTGGTCAGCAAGACAAAATTGGCTCAGTTATGCACCAGACCAGGGAGGAGGAGTTGGACTTGGTGAAATCTTGAATAAAAGATACATTAAATGAAATAACTTGTAGTTTGTTCTGCTTCTTAAGCATGTTTACCAGTTTTAATAAATAAAAAAATGACATGTTATCCAGGACATTCTGCTGTAGATAAAGCAGGATTGTTCTGGTATTATTTAAATACAAAGGAAAGTTGATCTATAGTTATGTTACAATTTCAACGTTGTTTTGATATTAATAAATGAAAATCGTTTCAATATTAATTTTGGGTACAAACTGATACTGAATCAACATTGAACTCTGACATTGATTCAATGATTTAATGTTGACAATCCAATGTGGATTCAACATCGTTTCAATGTCTGTATGCCATCTGGGGTGTGAGGATGCTACCACAAAGAGAAACTAAAACTAATCAAATTGATAAATATTTGAGTCGGTTTTAAAAAGCCCAAATTATTTCATATCATAAACAAATTTCTAAGTTCAGTGAAAAAATGAACAAAAAAAATCAAACTATTAAGAGGCAGCAGTAGAAAATGTATAAGCTACTATCTTAGTGCATGAGTAAAGCAAATGTCAACGCTCTATTATATGTTCAATGTAGCCAGAAAAAGTCACGGTCTACTCTCAATTTTAAGCACAATTTTAAGTACAAAAAGTGACGTTAGCCCCTGTGTAACCATCTAAATAAGGCACTGAATTGTGACATCCAGGATTCTGGAGAAAAAAGGAAGAAAGAAAAAAAAACGTGATCAAGTATTGCTTCGGAGCACGAGACCCATGGCTGCGTGACTGACTGAACATTTAAACGGTTTGGAGTTTTGGGACCAGCAACATTTCGGGTGAGTGGAGAGTTTTAAAAGTGTCTGTTTACCCATTTAAAGCGTCCTCCTTGTCCAGCCAACATATTGAGAAGAACATGTCGAAACATCTTCCTAGATTTAAATTAATGGAAACATTTAGTATGTTATCGAATTCATACGTACACACAAACTGTAGACGTACTTACCAAAGGAATGAGGAACTAATATAAAAAATACAAATGAGTATTCTAATGAGTTCCTGAAAACATTAGATAAAATAATTAGACAAGGGTGTAGTGTTTAAACTCGTTGTAAATCTGTATTTCCTTACATTTTTTTTCTCTTCCAGTCAAGTATATCGTGTTTTTCAAATTGTGAAACAGGCAGGGACGCTCCCGCTGTTAATAGGCGGCAGGTGTGCAGCCCTATGCCTCACCTGCTCTGGTGTCCTGACGTCATACAAAAACATTTGACAAAAAATCCATCCATCCATTTTCTTTACCGCTTAATCCTTAATGGGTCACGGGGGTGCTGGTGCCTATCTCCAGCTGTCAACGGGCGAGAGGCGGGGTACACCCTGGACAGGTCGCCAGTCCATCACAGCAAAAAATGAAAACTAATAATTTGATTTAGGTTAAACCAATCAGTCTTGTGCCTTGCTGTAAACAAATATGATCAAAATTGAACTTTTAACGATATGTTATTTTATTTAAGAAATAAAATGAAACGTTTTTTTGTGGCACTTAACGGCAATAAATCAGCAATACCCAGACAGAAGAGAAGAGGGATACACGAAGCTTCAGGCCCTTATGGAGCCAAAACGGGTGTAGTCTGCAGAATTGGCCCCACAACTAAAACGTTTAAAAACGTTTCCACACTGGTCCACACAAACTACATGTGCCAGTTCCATTGGTGGTGCTGTGACCGATGAGCATGTGCAGTTAACCCAGTGGCAAACACGCTTCAAGTCTGTGTAGTCTGTGTAATGTTTACAGTTTATGATAATGTTTTATTACCTAACCGTCTTTTAACCTTTCTCCTTATCCTGTCTGTTTTATGATACTGTTTTTTCACTAATGTTTTCTAAAAAGCTTCTGAGGCCTTCACAGAACATCTGCTTTTATACTTACATGCAAGTGGACTCCAAGTACTATTTAGAAAACTTCTGAAGGCGATTTATCACAATGGGCTTTATTTTAGGGTTTTGTAAGAAGAAAGTGTATCAGACTTTTTACAGTTTTTTGTACTTAGTGTTTTGCGATATATAAAATTAAATAACGTTTTTAGGTGTAACATGACAGCAGGAGAATAAGTTGAAATGGTTTGAATGCTTAAAAAAAAAAGCAAATGACTTAATTTTGTCACTTTTCTTTCCTTCATACAGATGATCCCCTGGTGACCCACCTTGTGCTGTATTGCAATAGACCACAAGATGGCACTGTGTACCTTACTGCAATTTTACTTTAAACTATACTAAGAAAACCCCCCAAAAAGGAATATGTAACATAAAAATTAGACTGATACATCTGGGTAAACAGAACATGATTTTATTTGATATTCAAACCCTGTTATTTTCATCCATAAGTCAAAAATATACCCTTTATGTTGGATGTATGACTGTGATTAGCTAGTTATTAGTAAAGGAAAGGCCCATGGTTGTCTATTAGTGGTCATGAATCCATTGGTTCAGAGTTAATTCAGCAGTAAGACAAGGTACCTTCTGTCTGTTCAAAACATATCCAGGCAAATTAGAGTCATGCACAGCCTGTGAAGAGCTCGAGCATCGCCTCCGCCTCATCTGGTTCATAATTCAAGTAAAATCATGATATAAGCAGCGAACCGTTGAGAGGTATAAGAAGCTCTGTGGTACAATATGGAGAGCTGGCGGTGTCTGCTGCTGCTCACTGCATTAACTTTAAGGCCTTTCTCTGGAGAGATGAAGGAAAAAGATGATGGCATTGACTCCATCAGCCTTATGAGAAATATTTACAGCAGGCTGCTGGTGAGAGCCGAGCCATTCGTCAGGGACCCTGAGCTTATAGAGCTGAGACGCCCAGCGGACCTTGCAGTCATACAACAAACTGAGGACAAAGTATTCTGTCAGGGTAGAGACGAGGCTGATGGACCAGTAGTGTTTACCAAAAATGGATGGATCAAGGGGGTTACTGTGGATAAGGGCCACATATTCTATGGGGTACCCTATGCAGACCCTCCTGTTGGTGCCTATCGTTGGAAGCCCCCTAGACCTGTGAGCCGTTGGTCTGGGGTTCATGATGCCACTTTCCCTCGGGCAGCATGCATGCAGGTCTGCAGTGGATCCACCTCTGCTGAGTGTCCAAAGAAGGTACGAAACTGCTGGGGTATTTGTTCACGTATAGCATTAAATGTTATGACAACCGTGAAGAAAACGAAAAATCATTATGTAGAGATTATGTATTTTAATGGGATTTTATGCAACATAATGTGCACAAGAAAGTAAGAGTGTGAGGTAAAAATTACTTTAATCTCTTCTCTTTTCTTCTACATGTATTAATCTAAGAACTAACAGATTATCTGTAAAATATGTTTGTAATTGCCAGTAAAGATGAAGGACACAGGAAAGCAAAAGACAAAGAAGAAAGACAGGAAAATAACACAGAAAAAGAAAAACTGGGGACAAGTAAGGAAAAAACTAAAGGACAGAAGGTGGAGCACAGTGAGGGAAGAACAAAAGGAAAGGACAGAAGGAATAACACAAATAAAAATTAGAAATGGGGAAGAAAGAAAAGTAGGACTTGAGGAAGGAAGGAAAGACAGAGGGAAGGACATTAAAAAGGTAGAACAAGGATTAAAGGAAGAAAAGATGTAAGGAGGGAAAAGCGAGAGATTCAAAGAAGAGAGAAGAAAGGAGGGACACAACAATTAGACAACACAAAAGAGAATTAAATATTTTTCATACTCTTTCATACTATTTTTATTTTCCAGACTGTGTTGTTTGTAAAAAAAAAAATCCCATACGCTTTTCCCTGGACCTGAACTGCACTTTGAACCTTCTGTTTTATTTTTCTCCATGTTTTTTGCTGTTTGCCTTCATTTTTGACCGTACCAACAGCTCACTGACCTGCATCCTTCTCAATCTCTAACAGGTCAGTGAGGACTGCCTCTACCTCAACATCTTTGTGCCCCTCGACCTCAACTTCACCTCCCCTCTGTGGCGGCCCCTGCCTGTCATGGTGTGGATCCATGGAGGAGATTTCATTGCAGGCTCGGCCTCCAAGCCCATGTATGACGGCCGTTTCATCAGTAACTTCACTCACACTGTCGTTGTGAACCTAGAGTACCGACTAGGTGAGAAAGATTGGTGGTGTTTTCCTTTGTTTCTCCAGAAATCTTGTGGTATCACTTTGCTTTGATACGAATGTGTGTATGTACTTACATGTCTGTATGGGATCAACGGAGAGCAGAATAAATTACTGTTTAATTACATTAAATGGCCTTCTAGCAGGCTGAATCTTGTGTCACTGGTAATTTGAAATTCAGACATAATTAATGTCCTGTGTCTTGCTGATCATGTGAACCGATCTGTTGTGGAAGGGGCGTTTGGATTCCTGGTGTCAGGCAAAGACCCTATGTCCTCGGCTACGGGGAATTATGGGATCCTGGACCAGCAGGCGGCTCTTTTGTGGGTGCAGCAGAACATTGCAGCATTTGGGGGTGACCCCAGCAAGGCAAGCAAGAACACAAACCCACCCCAATGGTTTCTTGTGAAACTGCCTAACATAAAACAGCCTTACATCTTACATTTAGTGGATTACAATTCGCTTTTCTGATGATTGGTTGCATGTCTGAAATGAAACGTCCCAAACAAGACATGACAGTTGTAACGGTATGTAATTAAAAAGTGGGAAAAAAGCGGAATATTCTTTTTATTGTTGTTAAAAAACCTCTCAAAGTTAATAATTGTTAAAAATGCTAAAAGAGAAAACACAGCAGGTATGTTTTTTGCAGAACTTCTAATTGGAGATTCTTATTATTTTCTCTTCTTTTTTTGTGGTCAGGTAACAATATTTGGAGAGAGTGCAGGGGCTCAGTCAGTGAGTCTTCACTTGATGATCCAAAGCAGCAAACCACTGTTCAAACAAGCCGTCATGCAGAGCCTGCCTTTTTCCATCCCACTCAAGAGCAGGTAGGAAAACAACAACTTGAGTTGGCTGGAGTAACGGATATCTGTGCAATGTCTTCATACTTAGTCAAAGGACCCCACACTTTACCTCTCCCTCTCTGTGTCTTTGAAACACCTCCGGAAAACCATCCTCTCAGACACGACGCCCTGAGGTTGGGGAAAGACTTCGCTAAAGAGACCAACTGCTCTGTGAACAACTTCGTCTGCCTGCTATCTCTTACTCCGCAGGCCGTCCTGGCTGCACAGATGAAAACAAGTAGGGAGCCACAAACCCCGAATTTAGAGCTGCCCACACAGTTACATAAGACAGCCAGCAAGGCGTGGTGTGTTTATCTGCGAAAGATGATGAAAAGCTTTAATTTTTTTTTAGTTAGAGGAGGACAAGGTGTGATGGAGTGAACTTTTAGCCCCTAAAGGAGCTATTCGATGGATTTTACTGCCTCACAGCAGAAAATGAGTGTCATCTATCTATGGCTGGCAGGTTCATTGATCAGTATCTTTAAATCTCTGATTCTGATTCATTCAATTAGTTTATTACTAAATGGGGCAAAATGTAAATTTAGTGGTAGTTCAGTGATGTTATTATACGCATGAGTATTCAATGGAATGGGTTAATATGAAGCGCCTGTTATGAGATTATTATGAGCAAACTGATAAATTGGGCCATTGTTGATCATTTGTGGAGCTTAAAATGATTTTTACGCAAAGATCTTATAACCCAGTTAACTGGATAGTTGACACATGAGAACTTATCTGATTGGTTGGTCACTCATATTATTCTTCTATGTACAGTCTTGGGAGTAATAGCGTTTAAGTATAATGGCGTTACTAACGGCGTTTATTTATAGGTAACAGAGTAATCTAATTAATTACATTTCCTATCATTTCAATGCTGTTACCGTTACTTGGGATGTAAAGTGGCAGGTTACTATAAGGTGGTTGAATGAAGTGCAGCTGTGTCTGGCTTTCTGACAGCTGCACTTCAGCTGCAGGGAGAGAGCGCAGGTGTCTGTGATGATGATGATGATGATGCCGCTGTCGCAAACATGATGATGATTTGGTGAGTGGGCAGATACTCTGAGTGCTCTTGTTGTTTGCGTGCTGTAAGAAACTTAGTTTTAAGTTGGATATTAGGCGGGCATTCTTGTCATTAAAGCGGACACATCCTCCAACGTATCACTGAGAACTGCTGCACTAATAAAGCAGCTGCATCTACGCTCACTCCTGTAGGCGGTGGGTTTGGTTTTCAATAAATCTCCATACATTCCAGAAAATACGTGTGAGATCAACCAACAAAATAAACCCCAAAATATTAATAAATTGTTGCTTGACACCCAATGAACATGACACATAGATATTACTTATCGTTACTGTAAAATATGTGATATTTTTCTTCATTATAGCGCAGGTGACAGCAAATCAATCTGAAATGTCTTACTACATACATTTGATTACATAGAATATTTTATATTAATAATTTTACTGTCATAGTTCAGATTTTCCTTAAATAGCTTCCAGGTCATCTGACCAATTGATACAGAATCAATCTTAAAATATCCTCTTACCACCAGTTGGATAGTGCTCTGTTTACTGAACAATATTACAGATAAATAGATTTTCACAATGTAATTGACATATTTTACTTTGTTTCATTTTACCCACATTTGTCCATATTAGTTTTGCACTTTAATGAAAATTGTGTGATTATGTATTTCCAGTATTTACTTTTTGTATATTATTTATTTTTTCTACATACAGCTTCAATCTTATTCAAGTTAAAATACCAAATGTTCTAAAAAAACTATCTATATGGTGTTTTATCATTCATCATTCAGTTATAGAAATATTTGACCTTATAAATATAATAGAATATGACTGTGTTACAGAGATAATGTCAGTTAATTTGCTGAGTAACTAATTACTTTTAAAGTGTAGTAACTGAGTTACTAACTCAAATACTTTTTGGAAAAAATCATTTCTAACTATAACTACTTTTTTAATGTAAGATGCCCAACACTGCCTATATATGCTATTTCTACTTGAGCATTGAGTGTGCAGTCCATCTCAGGTCAATATTCTGTTTGTAGGGACCACATGTTTAACAATTTTTCGATGAAGTTCTTTTAAATCTGTGTTGTTTTCTCCAATTCATCTGTGGAGAATTGTTCAACGTAAGCTTGGCAAAATCTCTAGAGGAGTTTCTTTTGTGCGTGTGAAGAATTATGTTCTTGCTCAATCCAATCATCGGAATCCCTCGGCTATCCAGTGACTTGTGCCATAGAGCCTTCCCGCTTCAGACTAGGCCACTTCTGTATCGAGAGTTCAGCCAAGCTGAGTAACAAAAGTGTTTCAGGCCAGCCTTCTGCTGAGATCGACCCAGTCTTACAATTTCTGGCACAGCTTGATTCCGACCTTAGTTAGGAGTTCAGTTCTTCCTGATGCAGCAGCGGTCTCCGGCTGGGAGAAAAATGATTCTAATTCCTTCAAAAGGCTGCAAACATTTTTGCCCTTTTAAAATAGAGCTCAGAATCAAGGCTATGACATTAAAAAATATATATATTTTCACTTCGGGATGTCCTTTAAAGTGACAATGTGTAGTTTTTGCAGTAAATCTTTAAAATAGCCATTAAAATATTATGTAATAATAATTACGTACGTGTCCGGACGGACAAAGCGCACGAAACAAGCCCACTGTTAAAACATTGATTTCCCCTCATAATGCAAAAAAGTTTTGCCATAAATACATTTTTACCTCTTCGCTAGTTGCAAGTGATGAAAGAGAGACTGATGTGCTCGTCATGTTGCTGCGAATAGATAATTCTCAGGGAATTGAGTGTTTGAAAACAGCACTAGTTGGACCTCCGTTGTTGAGTGTCTTACTCGAAGACACAGATACAGCATGCTTGTCATAATTTAGGTATGCACTGCCCCCTACTGGCTGAAAATTACACACTGTGCCTTTAAGTTCCTGGTAATTCCTGGATTTGAAACCTTTCAATGTACATTCCCTTCAATAAAGTAGATGAATTATTTTTAACCGTCATTTCAAATTAGTTGCGTTTTTAAGATTAATTAGTCAGTAGTGAATAAATATTAGTTGACTAATAATAACTACAATTGGTTTTAGCTATTAGCTTTGTACGAGCCCAATATCTTGTTTAAAATATTAATTATCTTTTATATGGGGGAATTTTTTGGCCATTTATCAAGAGAATACAATTACAATTTAGGAGAGGAGTATTCTCTCTTCTCCCTCAAAACTTGTAATGATTGCTCTCAAAACGTCTGTTGTCTTTCAAGTGTTCTCTCTTCTCTCTCAAAACCTGTAATACTTGCTCTAAAAACTTCTGCTCTTTTTCATATCCTCTATCCTCTCTCAAATTATGTTTCTTGCTTACAGATTTTCTCCTTGCTTGCAAATTGTATCTCTGCGCAGATCAAAACTGTGCTCATGAACCTCTTTTATTTATTTATTTAATAGGAACAGTGCATATTAAAAAACTTCAAAAACAAGTTGTATCAGTACATATGCCAGATTGTAGCACCAGTGCTAATTTACATCTGCAGTCCCTAGGCAGGCATTCTCTGCTTGCGGACCCTGTGTGCTCACTTGCGGATTCTGTGTTCTCGCTTGCGGATCGAGAAGTGTCGTCGCCTAGCAACAATTCCAGCCAATAAAATAGTTATATGATGATAGTTTTGCTAATATCGTAGCAGCCTGCTTCAGGGTGCATTTGTTTTCTGCTGTGTGTTAGCCTGCGACTACACGTTACTGCACCTGGTGGTGTTACTGGATAAAGAGAAGCCACTTGAACGTGAAAACGGATCATGTGCAAAGGAAGCCTCGTGCAACAACATGGACTCATTTTAGCCATAGCCTGAACTGGCTGGAAGTTTGAGAGTTCACATGAGGTATATTATGGAGTTTTTGTAACTGGGACTCTAATTTCTAATGCTTTGCATGAAGAAGGAATTTTAGAACTAACAGACTGTGATAACTAACTGACATGCAAAAACTAGTAAGCATTAAAGTAAAATGATTTACTTGAGGATTTTGTTGTTTCTGATCCATTTTCAAGAACTATCATTATGTTGGCGGGAATGTTGCTAGGCGACAACACTTCTCAATCTGAGAGCGAGCACACAGAATCCGCAAGCAGAGAAGAGAGGTTCATTAGCGCAGTTTTGATCTGCGCAGAGATACACTTTGCAAGCAATAAGAAAATCTGTGAGCAAGAAACAGAATTTGAGAGAGAATAGGAATATCTGAGAAAGAAGTTTTGAGCGCAAGCATTACAGGTTTTGAGGGAGAAGAGAGAATAATCCTCTCCTAAATTGTCATTTTATTCTGTTGATAAATGGCAGTAAAAAATCCCCCATACTTTGATTGATTCTAAATAAATATACAGAAACATCTTAGTACTTCTGGACAATATGTAACTAATATTGCCTTTTTTTAGTACTGTTTGGAGTGATTTGTGAACAGGAAAACAGTCCCAGTGGCTTTAATGTGCTTGTCACCAATTTCCCTCCTCTGTTTTTAAAAGCAGAAAACCAGATCAACATTATGTTCCTTCTGATTGCAGGTTCTAAAATCGTGAACCCGTTTAGGTTCCTGGAGGTTTTCGAGACATGGGGCCCACACATTGATGGAGAGCTGATTAAAGAACAGGCTATCACCGCTTTTCAGAAGGGCGATTGGCAAAAAGAGAAGGCATTACTGCTGGGTGAGAGCCACCATGAGCACGGAAACATAAACAAGAGCAGATTTTCATCTATTATTATTTTTCATTCTGAAACTGGATCCTGTTTTCCCTTGGACTCCCACAGGTTCTCATTAATAATCAGTTATATGTCAGAATTTTGACAATTGTATGAAATCTAAAGTCGGTGATAATTTTCAGAACAATAAGGTTAAAGTGTATTTACTTCTATGTTTTTTTTTGTCTGCCTTGCAGGAACAACTTCAGAAGAGGGAGTGCTGTTTGTTTACGGGGTCTTCAACAAGCCGGTTTCTGTTGTGGAGGCCACCGTGTATATCGCCGCCATCTTTAAGCAGCATGCTCTGAGAATCCTACACAAATACCTGCCACTGTATCATGACGCTGACCGCAGGAACATGCTAACCCAGGTAAGAAAAGCTCTGTAAGTCAGCTAGGTACACACACATTTGAATGAAAATAATGATTTCATACTGACCGTATTGGACTTTCCGTTTGAATTCTCAAGAAATTCAAGATACCCATTTCTACTAGCAAAATAATACATTTCAATAGAGCTGAGTCCAGTCTGATTCAAATCTAGTTAAAAACAGTATAAAAAAACAGGGATTTGGCATATTAAAAAAAACCCTGAAAGCTCTTCCTCCTATTTTAGTCTCAAGAACTTTCAGAACCACAAGGAAACCCTGTCTGAGAGTAAAGTTCTCTACTGAAAACATGCTGAACTAGGAGTCTATTATGTTACTGTGCCTTGTGAATTTAATTATACACCTTGAACATTTTCATATTTTAATCACAAACTGCATTGTATTTTATCGGGATTAATGGCAAAAGAAATAAATTCTAGTGTAGTTCAGGATTTCTTTCCTAGGTCATTGTCCTGGAGGATGAACCTCAGGTGTTCCAACAGGATTTAATTCAGTATTTATCTCCATTCATTTTTTTCTTCACTTAGGCCTGCAGTCCCACAACATTATGCTGCCACCACCATGTTTCAATGTTGTGCTTAGGATGATGTGCAGTGTTGGTTTTTGGTCACATTTGTTGAATGTTCGATTATAGGGCATGCCTCAGTATAATTGTCTGGGGTTTGATGCTCAGAGCTGAAAACAGTGAGCAGTTGTTCTCTTTTGTTGCTAAAAAAATAAATAAAAACATTTTCCATAAGTCATCTGTTAAGTCTTGTTGAGTCGAAGTTTTTGGCTTGCTTACATTCCAAACACATGCTGTAAAATCTTGGGCCTGCAGTGGGAGCTGAAGATCCACCTCTAGCATGTCTCATCTTGACTGACAGGCAGTGTTTTTCCCTGCCATCATTTGCATGGACGAAGCACGCAGACCACCTGAAGTCAGGATGTTAGTCTGCTTAAGATGCAGCTCTGACTGCTTCGCTAAACAGAGGCTTGATTCTTATGCAAGTCTTTGTTGCGGGGCGGAATCAGCTGTGGAATCACAGATCAAGACCAAAGGCTCACCAGAGGAGGAAGCACTCACTGTTGTATTACCAGAAGAGAGTTGAGTAAAAACAGTGTTTCTGATTCAGAGTCTGTTTGAAATTAGGAGCTGTTTATTAATTTCTCCTCAACTCAAATTATTCATGTTGGCAATGCACACACAGAAAAAGACAAACTGGTGTAATGCATGTTCAGTTTTATGGACTCTCCTTTTTTTTCCTTAAATTCAAATTAATCCAGTTTAAACACATCCAATCAAATGGTAAGATTTAGATTCAGATGTATGTACTGGTGCTTCTCGGTGAATAAATATCAAAGGGTTACATTGTTTCAGCAATTTAATTTAAAAAGTGAACCTTTTTATATAGATTAATTACACACAGAATGTTATATTTTAGTGTTATTTCTGCTTTATAGAGGAGTAACACACATTTTCTGCTGTTTCTACAAAGCCTTTTTCTTTCCATTCAATTGTTCCCACTCTACTTAAGGATGGTGTTCTTGGGCAGAAATTTCTCTTAGATAAAAGAGCATTTCACACCTATACTTTATCTCGTTCCTGTCACCAGCTTTTTGTTTAATTTTATTCAGTGCCGAGCAAGCGCTGCTCTGTTGCAGTACAATACTGTAGCACATAAGATTTGCATTGCGTTGCCATATTCACCACCTAGAGGCAGAAAGAGGAAGCGGTCAGTTGCTACCAGCAGAGTCAGTAGAAGGCAGTTAGTCAAAATTACTTGACTGACTGCTAAAGATCTGCAGCAAGATTTGGTGGCAGAAGTCACTTAGCTTTTCAGTTTTCAGTTTAAGTGACTTCTTATCCAAATTCACAGGAAAAGTCGGCAAAACCTTGCTCTTACCTGGACAGAAAAGCCAACGAGCATGTGGAATTCTGTTCTGTGGAGCACTGAATCAAAACAGAATGTATTCAGGCTGATTCGTCAGCAGCATGTCTGGAGGAAAAATAATTAAGCTGAAATGCATCCAATACCAACAGTGAAGTATGGTGTTGGCATTTATGGCCTAGTACAGCTTTACCTCATATTGCACAGCAAACCTACAGTGTGGAGGGCCAGATGGGTTCAATCATGTATCGGGAAACCTGAGGAAAATTTCCTGCCGTTGATGAGGATCGAGCGTATGTCAGTCCACCAAGATTTGGTTTCAGATGAAACACTGAAAGAATCTAGACTGGTCTTATAGGAAAAATGCCAGGAGCTGATGTATATGAATCACTTTGGCAGCAGGTAATAACAGCAAAAAGATGATAATTATGAAAGGTTTAAGGGTGCAATAGTCATTAATAGTTATTTTTATTCCTTTCATGCACACTGCTTTAAGTTCGTCATTCCACCTAAATCTTTTATTTACTTTGTTTTAATCTACAATATAAGGCTTGCTACTCCAGCATTTTTGTGTTAGAAGCAACGGGATACTGATATTTTATCAGTGTATGTGAGCCTAGTCTTTGGGACGAGTGTTAATGTATTTTCGCTTTAAGGCTGAGAAAGAGTCACTTTTCCAGTGGAAGAAGTGTTGTTTCTAAGAAAGACAAGACTTTTATCTCAAAGCTGCATGATTTATTTCTTCAGAGACCAGAACACATAAATTAATCATCATAATTTTTGTACCAAATTGATGCCTTAACTCTATAGTCTGACTAAATATGCAATTCTATTATTCAGTCACAGCTAGCTGTGCATTAAGGACTGTAGAGCTGCAGCCAGAGTTGGCCCACTGCACACAACTCATGTTGTGAATAAAGGACACTTTTCCAGAGGAACAGGGGTCAATGAGTCAGTGATTCAGTGGGGCTACTGATGTGTAAAGCTCAGTTGTTTATCTTTATTATTTTTCTACACAATGTAAAGATAATCAAAATATTGTAAGAATATTTTTATTAAAGGGAAAAAATAAACTTAGTGTAACAATAAGCATTTGTTATCGGGCTAGTTCAGAAATCAGTTAACGAAATGTGAAAAAGTTTTAAAAGTACTAGTATATCTGCTATTGAAATATTTTATTCACATAGGCCAGCAAATATGATTCTGCCAGTTTGACTGTAGGATCATACATACTGGCTTATGTGAATAAAATATTAGGTATGACGCTAGGTAATACTAGGAAATAATTCCAAATAATAACTAAAATAAAAGTTGTGAAGGAAAAGAAAACAGTTGAATAGTTTTTTTTTTTTTCAAATGGCAACCTACATTCGGTTCCCTTTGGTTCCTATACTGTATTTATCTTGATACCCCTAAACAAAATCCATAGCAACCAGCTGCATTTAAAACTCTAAATCCCAGAAATTGAGCCCTTCTAAATATAATTTAATCACAAACATGTGGAAAAAGCTGTTCTGGTCAAAGAAGTTAAAACCCTTTTGGCCTACATGAAAAAAATTGATGTGTGTAGGAAAACAAACATAGTCCTCACCCATCCCTGTTGTGAACCATGCTGAAGGGGAACATTTCTTCAGCAGAGACAGGGAAGATGATCAAATATTTTGTGGTGTATCTCTACCAGTTGTACATCCAGAGGATTACTTTTACACATCATTTTTATTTTCATAGAACAGGAAGTGTCCCTGTGTTCAGTGCCTCTCGGTGCAGTGCCATCAAAGGAGAGGATGTAAATATGTTTAGCACGTTTGACAAAGAGCAGTGTGAAAGCCCACTTGACTGAGTGGTGTCCAGCAAACAATGTGGGCTACATTGATAATTGGAAAACCTTTTGGGGAAAACCTGGTCTGATCTGGAGAGATGGCATCCATACCACTTGGGATGGAGCAGCTCTTCTTTCTAGGAATCTGGATAAATTTACCTTTCAGAAATTGATGGTCCAGTTCAAAGTATTACTTCCTCACTGCGTTTGGCACTAGACAGTGTAGCCCCCTTAAAAAAGAAGGTAATCAGCCATAGGAGATTGGCTCCCTGGTTTAGTGCAGAGTTGCGTACTTTAAAGCAGAATATTAGGAAACTGGAGAGAAAATGGCGCCCTAAACACTTAAATGATTTCTTTCTAACCAGGAAAAATAGTCGACTACATTATAAAAACGCCCTTCTACAAGCTAGAACAGCATATTTCTCATCATTAATATTTCTCAGGGCGACTGTGGCTCAGTGGTAGAGTAGTTGGCTTAGAGTCGTAGGTTCGATTCCAGCTTCCTCCAGTCACATGTCGATGTGCCCCTGGGCAAGGCACTTAACCCCCAAATTCCACATTGTCCTACCTGGCCATGTTGGGTGTCGGTGTATGAATGCGAGTGTGAATGGGTGAATGCGGCTTCAATGTAAAGCGCTTTGAGTGGTCAGTAAGACTAGAAAAGCGCTATATAAGTTCAGTCCATTTACCATTTACCATTTAATAGAGGTAAATAAAAACAATCCTGGTTTTCTTTTTAGTACAGTTGCCAAACTTACACAGAGTCATAGCTCTGTTGAGCCAACTATTCCTCCTTCTCTCAGTAGTGAGGACTTTATGGGCTTCTTCATAAGTAAAATAAAATCTATAAAGAATAAAATCATTGGCATTCTCCCAAACATGACTAACTCTCTCTCAGTAATTGAGGCAGAATCAGAGAGAACTGTAGAACCATGTTTATGTCTGTACCATTTTGATTCTGTTGAACTTTTGGAATTATCACTAATATTAGCTTCATCTAAACCTCAACTTGTATGTTAGACCCAATACCAACCAAATTATTTAAGGAAGTGTTCCCTCTGGTTACTGGCCCTATCCTAGACATGATGAAACTATCTTTAATAAATGGATATGTGCCACAAGAATTTAAGGTTGCTGTAATTAGAAACCCTCCCTGGATCAAGATGATTTAGCTAACTACAGACCTATATCTAACCTTCCTTTCTTATCCAAAATTCTTGAGAAAATAGTTGCTAATCAAGTATGTGAGCATCTAAACAGCAACAACCTGTTTGAGGAATTTCAGTCAGGTTTTAGAGCTCATCATAGCACTGAAACAGCACTGGTAAAAGTTACTAATAATATTCTAATGGCCTCAGATAATGGATTTGTGACTGTTCTGGTCTTGTTAGATCTCAGTGCTGCTTTTGACACAGTCGATCATAATATTCTCTTAGAAAGGCTCGAACATGTAGGGATAAAGGGAACAGCACTAGGTTGGTTTAAATCATATCTGTCCAACAGATTCCAGTTTGTTCATGTCAATGATTAATCTTCTTCACACTCGAGGGTTACTTGTGGAGTACCAGAGGGTTCTGTGCTTGGACCGATTCTCTTTACTATATATATGCTTCCAATTGGTAAAATAATTAGACAACATGGTATGAATTTCCACAGTTATGCTGATGATACACAATTATATTTATCCATAAAACCTGATGAAACCAATCAGTTAGGTAGATTACAAGCATGTCTGGAAGACATAAAAACTTGGATGACTCTGAATTTTCTGCTCCTAAATTCAGACAAGACAGAGGTTGTTGTCTTTGGACCAGAACCTTTAAAAAGGAAACTGCTAGGTCAATCACTTCATCTGGATGGCATTAATTTGGCCTCTGGTAATAATGTAAAGAACCTCTGTGTAATTTTTGACCAAGACATGACATTTAAATCTCATATTAAACAGGTTTCTAGGATTTCTTTCTTTCACCTTCGGAATATTGCTAAAATTAGAAACATCCTGTCCAGGAGTGATGCAGAGAAACTAGTCCATGCATTTGTGACTTCGAGGCTGGACTACTGTAATTCCTTATTATCAGGAAGTCCACAAAATGCAATCAAAAGCCTTCAGTTGATCCAAAATGCTGCAGCAAGAGTTCTGATGAATATTAAAAAGAGAGATCACATTTATCCTGTTTTGGTTTCTCTCCATTGGCTCCCTGTTAAATCCAGAAAAGAGTTTAAGATCCTCCTCCTTACGTAGAAAGCCCTTAATAATCAAGCTCCATCGTACATCAGAGATATGATTGTTCCATATGTTCCTAAAAGAACACTTCGTTCTCAGAATCCAGGTCTACTGGTAGTTCCTAGGATTTCTAAAAGTAGAATAGGAGGCAGATCTTTTAGTTCCCAGGCTCCTCTCCTGTGGAACCAGCTCCCAGTTTTAGTTCGTGAGGCAGACACACTGTCTGTTTTTAAGACTAGGCTTAAAACCTTCCTTTTTGATAAAGCTTATAGTTACTTATATAGACACTAGACCTTATAATCCCTCTCCGATTTCTAACACTAATGTATTAATTTACCAGAATAAAATGATTAGAGAAAATTTAACAAAGGTTGAATCATGAATCAGGACAGAAAAAGATTTACAACAGGTTTTAAGGCTAGAAAGTGATGGACAAAGATAATGCCAGAGTCTTCGGAAGAGCGGGCCTTTATCTACCCCAGTCATATCACTTACCAATAATATTATCTCTCTAATACATAGATTCTGGAGAGGGGGCAGTCCTATGAGCAAGGAGAGATGCATAAGCAGATTTCCAGGCAGGGAGTAGAGGGAGATGGAGTGTTCAGCCCGATCCGGCGAGGGGAGGATGCAGCCCGGTCCGCCAACCTCCTCAACTCCATCTCCCTCACACCGTACATTGCTAATAGACTTAAGAATTAGGAAAAAACAGAACTACTTTTCTTTTCTACTACTCTCCAGATATATTTTTCCTAATTTTAATGCAATTGTTAAGCCAGTTTTCTCTCCGTGTTTTTCTCCCCATAGAAGATCTACCCGGTCTAGTACCCTGCTCAGCTATAAAGTCCCCTGCTGGATGGGGAGCGTTGGTCCAGATGATGCTCAAAGCCACCAAGCATCCTCCATGCTGTCGCTTCTCTGTCTTCTCAGACCCCCAGACGGTCATTGCAGATGACCGCTTGTACTGAGCCAGGTTCTGCCAGAGGTTTCTTCCTGTTAAAGGGGAGTTTTTCCTCTCCACTGTCGCTACATGCTTGCTCAGTATGAGGGTTTGCTGAGGAATTGCTGTGGTTGGAGTCTGCATGGTCCGGGCACAACCTCACGCCGATGACTCATCGCAATCTGCTGGGATTCCTTACATAGAAAACTTTTAACTGATTGGAATGTTATTATAATTGTATTGAGATTACTTTGTTTGTAAAGTGCCTTGATTTGACATTTGTTGTGAACTGGCGCTATATACAGTAAATAAAAGTGAATTGAAACTGAATTGACCAGATATAAAAAAGCAACAATGTTCCAATTACGGTCCACAATCAAACCGAGTCTACCGGACTAATAGGTGTGAAAACAAACTAACAGGTTTTCCAAAATACATTCGTGCCCTGCATGTAAATCCATTCTTGTTCCCCATCAACCAACATCTCCACAGCAAGATGCAACCACAACCTTGTTTCACCATGGGTAGGTTGTGATCTGGGTAATGTGCAGTGTTATTGTTCCTCCATGCATATGATTTAACTTTTGCACTAATTGAACCAAAGCACCTTCGTCTGCTTGTTTGTTGTTTCCCTTGTTGCTCTGTGATAATTGCATTAAACAATTGTTTTTGCCATTACTCTATTAAGGCCAGGTTTGTAGGTTGCACAAGTAATAGTTGTGTCAGCAGATTTTCCTACCTGAGCTTCTTATCTTTGCAGCTCTTCAAGAGTTACCTTGGCAGGGTTTTCCTTTTATTTAGCAGTACCATATTGCAAAGCTTTGGTCTATTCATAAAATCCCCTTAAAATAGATTAAAGCTGTAGTATGCTGCATGTCGGAATGAATTAGAAGTTTTTGTTAGAGACTAACAGAAGTGATCATTGCCACTTGAAGGTAGAGGACGAGTCTTTACATAACATTACATTCCCACTTAATATCAGCCTTCAGATGCAGAATGTGCCTGTTCTGAGTTTTTGCATTTCCTCTGGAGACAGTTTGGAACAAAACCTTAAAAATCAGAACAGAGCGAGGGTGTATGTTTGTGTTTTCTTTTTTTTTGTTTTTACTGAACACTAAATTCAGGTGTGAGATGTGCAGCTGTGTGGGCGCAAGTTACACGTGGCCCAAAAAGATATGCTGGTTTCCAGGTAATAGACAGGAGAGAGGAAGTCTGGCTTAATTTCTGTTGCTTTCCTTTAACACGAGAAAAAGCCTGTTTTTGCCCCAAGCTCATCTTCTCAAATACATCCAGCTAATTAGTTACACTCACGCTGTAGTCTGTGGGAGCTTTAACGAGCAGTGATGCTTAAACGGATGGATTTTTTTTGGCAGATGCTGAGTCAATAGATGAATTCAGAAGGTGTCATTCAGCAACTTGGAACTGATCAAAAATATGCAACAAGCAATTAAAACTATGAAATACAGCCAAACCAAAGTTGATTTGTTACCATTTTAATTGTAGCTATAAAACAGTAAAATAAAGAGCGACTTTTGGTCATAAGATGCTTTATATTGCAAGACCAGCTAATATGGTCTTTTGGTGATTTTGAACACCAGGAGGGTTGGAGAATAACTACACAGACTGCTGTGTTTGTTTGCATTTTTTTTGGGTATTCAAAGTGCTTCACTTCTAGTAAAAGGTTTTCCAGCTCAATCAAAACTGACTCTCTGTCGGCCATTGCTCCTTGAGTGGAAATGCGTTTACAAGCTGAAGTAAATAAACTTTTGTCGACCGGAGATCCTTTCAATTGTGACAGTGTGTGGTCCGGTCACTATACCTCGGACAGATCATGTGACCTGGCCACTTGGCCACTAGGATATGCCTTTAGCTGACTGGTTAGCTTGCATGACTCTCCACTGGGAGTTTGGGGATCAAATCCTGTCCGGGCCCTCATTGTGCTACTTGCCACAATGAGGGCTCCTAGTTACAGCTGATTGTTTTCCTCATCGGACATAGACTACAAATCACGTAGGTTAACTATTTTGGATTCAAAACAGCGAATTTCATCAACAAGTGATGGATTTTAATGATTGGAATTAGGAAACTGTACCTCATAGCACCTTCCTCAGCAAAATAAAAATGTAACAGATTTTATTCCGCATTCTTCTCATAAGACATACGTCGGCTTAAAAAAATGAAGGAAGTAAAGGAAAAAAAAGAATTTGCTAGGTAATTCGATTGTGTAATAACAATGAAGGTGTGTACATATAAAACTGTGACCAGAAAAAATAAAGTATGCTTGGAGGAACATCGTACTGCTCAATTTTAAATGCGTGCAGGAATATTTGTTTACAACGGAACTCTATTTCTTCTTCTACAGCCAGTTCCGGTATTTTAGATAGTTCTGCGTATATCAAAATGATTTAATCTGATCAAATGTGTAGTGGATGTAAACGCTTGTCATATTTGGATAGATTTGTTCAGGGCCGAGGTACACAGTTAAATTCTAATCCGAACTATGATCAGTTTAAAGATATTTTGCACATGTAACGTAACTAGTGTGATGCAGCTGTCCCAGATATAACTGCATCAATAACACGTTTAAGAGAGGAAAGCATGTAAAAGGCTGAACTGATAGAATAGGTTGGGTTATGTGCACTTTAGACCTGCTAACAAGAAACAAAATTGATCACTATAGGGCACCTGGTGGTTGTGGTGAGTTTATTTATTTCTCTCTATTTTATTTCTCTTTTCAGATTGTTACCGATTACGTCTTCCTGTGTCCATCCAGGAGGTCAGCACGTGCTGGCATGGCCGCAGGCAGTCAAGTGTGGATGTACGTCTTCGACCATGTAGCCTCAGACCGCAACGTCTGGTCAGGTCTTACATTCTGCTACAAGCATGTCTGCCACGGGGCAGAGCTGCCCTTTCTGTTTGACTCAGCCTCGGTGGCTAACTACTCCCTGACCCTATCTGAAAAGCTCCTATCTAACCGAATGCTATGCTACTGGGGGGCTTTTGCACACACTGGTGACCCATCCTCAAGGACTCAGCAGACGGTGTTCTGCAGGGAGCAGCGTCTTCCCATTTGGCCGCGCTATTCTGACACCAGTGGCTGGCTCGTCATGAACCTAACAGTGCGATCACATGCACAAGTTGGAACCAGAAACCATATATGTGACTTCTGGGACCAGCTAGGAATCTACTAGGAAACCTTTTCACCTTCTTGCCTGAAGACTCATGTAAAGTGAACATACAGTATAGACTTGTCAAGAAATCTTAAATAAATGACAGTAGTTACAATGCAGTGTATCCTTAACGTGCAAAAAAAACATTGTCAGTACAAGACATAACAAGCAAGCTAGTTAAACACCTTTAAAATCTACAAATAACGAATAATTGCTTCTACTCTGTTTATGATAGAACATCCATTCGAGTCCATTAAATGCTATATGTTGTGTAGCATGAAATTCTGATTACCAGAGAATCTGTCTGCTATAAAAATAGTTTTTTGTGTGTGATATATGGAGCATTTTTTGTATCCGGCACCAATTTGTGATATCTTGACATTTTCAGAAGGGGATGCTCCAAAGACCAGACACTGGAGGATTCATTGTATTTTTATACAAATGCGCAGGTTTGAAATTTACTTTGTTCACATCATTTGCAGCCTCCTTGAAAAACATAATGAGTGACAGGATTGAATGTTGGAGAACTGGGAGGCCTTAGTCAACACTCTCTTTTTCCTAATAACAAATTCAAGCCATATTTTGCTAGGTTATTGCTATAAGGCAATACCTTTTCAATTTTGTTTAAAGAGATCAACCAGACTCATCACTCTCTCCCCCATTTCTAACCTAAAGTAAACTGGGGATTCGAAGTAGAATAAAGGACAGAATTCTTTTCCCTAGAAGATCTTGGAAACCATGTTAAAAGCTATCTATCTGGATAGGAGCCTCTAGCAGGTGGATTTCAAGGACAATGATGCTGAGGCAAGGAATGGTGAGTCAGGCAGAACAGTTTATTTTGTTCATTCTCAATACAGCCCCCAGCACAACTGATGAATGATAAAATTATTTATGTAATTGTGTTCCATACTGTACACTGCATAATTCAATATCTTAATCAAAATAGAAACATGTTATATTGAAAATATATCATTAGCTGAAGGTGAGGTTGATTATAGTTTGAAAATCAAATGCCTGGTCCAACTCAGGTTTCCTGGTAGCATGATATTCAAAAACGAAATAATAAAATAACATTTATTCACTGTGAATAAAGTGACCAAGGAGAAGTTTTATGTCTGTATACATGTATTTATCCTAGTTGCATTTTTGATCTCCTGATGGTCATGATTGGCTCTGTGATGTTTCAGCATAGAAGACGTGCTTTTATTAATATATGCCAGTTCAGTAGAACAAATATGGCATTAAAACTGTAGAAAATAATAGGAATAATTTTAACATAAGTTATTTTGAAACGGACTGAAATTTGGATAGATTAAACATACACTGAGGGGGACAAAATGAAGAAAGGAAATAAAAGCAAATACCTTATTTGCTGATGTAAGATCAAAATGATCCCACACGTTAGAAACCTTGCTATTTCTTTCTGGCTCCATGATGTTGGCTTTCTGGGAATTAGTTTGGTTTAAAAAATAACATTTTGGCAGAGAAGCATCCCGTTGAAAGCTGGAGACACTCCTGCTTTTAAACACAGTTCAGCGCTTCAGTGACAGATGGCACAGCAGTTGTATCGGTCACATGAGTATTTCTTAAAGCTTTACACGCACCGATAATGGTGCATTCAGACCAACCCCATGTGTCAGCGTCAGTTGCCGCAAGATTACATGTAAAGTCTATGGTAGAATACATCAGAGGTCCGTCAAAGTCTCTGCAGTGCGTTGTGTACGTTGGCTCCATCAACTTCACTTTCATTTCATACGGCAACGCAAGCAACGCAGAAGTTCAGGTAGTTTAACTTTTGATAGACCGAACGCAGTTAACGCAGTGCGGCAACCAATCAGAGCGTCTCACTGTAGTGATCTCACTATACACATATCCTGAATGAAGCGCGGGTCCAGTGAAAACATTTTCAACAAACACAGATTTAAAAAATCTGAAATAACAGTTACCGAAGACAGATGAATAGGTGTTCCTAAGGAGGAATTTGAGCTCCGATGCGGACCAGGAGGTCGTAAAATTAGGCGCGGGACAGACGGAAGTAGCACCGGGAGCGAACCTCATCCATAAGCATTCCTGGAGCAAATGGTTAAACTCCCCAAACTCAGAACACATCAGAAGAATGAGAACTGATGCACCCGATCTCAGCGTTGTCTAGCTTTATCTAGCAAATAAAGCCATGTCACTCTCGTTACGATCCACCATTGTTCAGAACGTGCGGCAACAGAGGAAGCTCCGCCTGTGCGTTGTTTTTTCCTCAGAAGCAGGCTATGGAAGCCAAAAAGTACATACGTCAAACTTCATCCGTTGAATGCGTTGCCTGACGCAGACCAACTGTGCAGTGTGAATGCATTATTAGGGGTTTCACTCTTTAAGCTTGATACATGTGCCGACGCATCTGTGCTGCTCTACCCATCACTAGTTACTGTTAATTAGCTACCGCAGCCATTGTTAGCCGCTAGGCGAATGTTGTTTGAGCCCCCCCCCCCCCCTTCATCAACACGGAGAAGCCTGAAGAACTTTAAAAAGTTCTGGGCAGAGGCAAAATTAGTTTAGGATAACTAAGGCCACGTCTTAGTTTACGAGCTAGTGTGGACAGCTTCCCCTGATAATGAAAGGAAGTGGCGTCAATGAATCCTGCATCAATAACAATACGACACTACAGACAAAGACAACAGCGAAGAGTAATAAATCGATCTCGTCGTCTGTCCACACCAAAAAACTCTCTCTTCTTCTGAGCAGCTATTGCTCTCTTCGGTTAACGGGACAAGCAGATATGTACTGTGCTGTAGAGCTTCTAGTATAGTATGTAGGCGCTGGCGTCTTTTCACGCATGCCCAGTATTTGCACAGGTCGGTATGGGATTGCGCAATCATGGGACCTTAAACGGGGCATAAATGCTCATGTTGAGTGGATAACATTAGGCGTCTAACTCCCCGTATAACCTTATCGGCTTAGTGTGAACATAGCCTAAGATTTAAGGGTTATGTTTGCACTGTGAGTTTGTGACTGTGTATAAGATATCAGCTATCTGTTTAGGTAAATCAGGCCGCTCAGCCTGAAGTTTTAACCAGTGTTTTAAAAGATTTTCCCGACCAAGAGTAGGTCTATATATAGTATAGTATATTGTATATATATTTGGCTATTAATTTAGTTCCTGACTTGTCATGTGGTGGCCTGTTTATAATAATTTTCCATAAATTATTAATCTTATTAATTGCCATAAGAAATCCTTTAACTATCCTTTTAGCCAAATACTTGTATTTCTTTTAAATCTCCAACACTCCAAATGATGTTTTGTCTTCACTTCTGCTTTGCATTGGGAATCGGCTATCTGAACACAAACCTTAAACTAGGCAAAATTAGTTTAAAACTAATTTAGCCTCACTAATAAACCCTTCAATAAAATATGTTTTTAAGCATACATATGAATACTGGACTTTGACATTACTATCAATTTACTGGTCATTGTTTCTACTAGTTTCTACTACTTCTAGTTTGTTGGTTAAAATATTTATATACACTCTTGTATGGAATATCTTGTATTTGGAAAGATTTTGTTTATTATTCCATAAGCATTGTGCCCTTAACTTGCTGTTCGAACAATGCCAGTGCTGATCAATTATTTAAATACCTCAGCCTTATCAGGAAGGTATTCATTAAGATTAACTGAGACTGAACTATTTGGCTATTATCAAATCAAATTAAACTTTATTTGTATATCACTTTTCATACAAAATAGCATTTCCAACTGATTTACAAATTAAAATGACCTCATATACACGTCCCCCCCACCCCCTTCCCCAACCCAGAATAAAAACATGATCACAGCTATGGTCTGTACTGTATATGCTGTATATAGGCAGCACATATGTGCATATACAATTCAATTCAGTTTTATTTATATAGTACCAATTCACAACAAATGTTATCTCAAGGCACTTTACAACAAAAGTCATTTCTGTACAATTACACAAACATTCCAATCAGTTAAACGCTTTCTATGTAAGGAATCCCAGTAGATTACGATGAGCCATCGGCATGAGGTTGTGCCCGGATCATGCAGACTCCAACCACAGCAATCCCTCAGCAATCCCTCATACTGAACAAGCATGTAGCGACAGTGGAGAGGAAAAACTCCCCTTTAATAGGAAGAAACCTCCGGCAGAACCTGGCTCAGTACAAGCGGTCATCTGCCACGACAGTCTGGGGGTCTGAGAAGACAGAGAAGAGAGAGCATGGAGGATGCTTGGTGACTTTGAGCATCATCTGGACCAATGTTCCCCATCCAGCAGGGGACTTTATAGTTGAGCAAGGTACCAGACCATGTGGACCTTCTATGGGGAGAAAAATCCTGAGACAAAACTGGGTCAACAATCACAATAACAGCCGGAAAAAATATATCTGGAGAGTGGTTGAAAATAAAAGTAGAAGAGAGAAGAAAAGTGGCCAGTCTTTCCTCTAACAGTCTAAATCTATAGCAGCATAACTACAAAAATAGCTCAGGATAACCTAAGCCTAGGCCTGGGACGATAACAAATTTTGCTGAAGGATATATTGTCCCACAAATTATTGGCGATAACCGATACTATTGTCCACGTCGAGACCAAAATAACCACTTATGAAATGTTAATATATTTAATAATAAAGCAAGTACACCCTCTAAAATGCAAAAATTTAACCGTTATTTAACATTGGAATGTCTCTGTCTCTGTTAGAAAAGGTTGCACCAAAAACAAAAAAATAGATCCTGTCTCTTTCAAAAAAATAAATAGAATGGCCTATCCCTTATCAACACCCAAAACTGCACTTCAATAATGATAATAGAGATAGAGATGTACATTTCTAAACCTTCCTTGCTTTCCTTACCTTAACATGTAACACTACAAATCCAGTTAAAAGAGGTAGCGGTAACGACGTTAAATACTTCCATATAAGCAGACGTCTTACCAGACCACATTGGCTCCATCAACTTTTCAAGCTTTTCCAGTGTTTTAAGCTTCAAAGCTCATAACGCTATCAATGCAGCTAGTTGACTTTTGACGGTCCGCCCTTGACCCAGCACGGCAACCAATCAGAGCGTCTCACTGTGGTGACGTTGCCCAACGTCGACGCTGCCTAGCCAACCACAATCCGCTAGTGTTTAAAATAACCGGAAGAGAAAGGCCTGCCTACGAGCTTTGCTCGCTTCAACTTAAAAAAGTGTTTATCCATCTAACTAGTCGCTTTGTGAGCGTTGCTTTTATGCTGACAAAGCTTGCTGTCTTAACGCAGGTTCTCCATTCTTCTCACGAGGCTAATTGTTCATTCACAACGCAGGCTTTATCAGCGTCAGGCAAAGCTCACAAAGCATCTAGTTTGACGCTTCTATGTTGAAGCTTGCAAATTCTGCCACTTCTGAGCAAAAAAGAGCGCATGCAGGGCTTCTTCTGTTGCCGGACATTCTGAACTATGTCAGATAGTGTTGAAAGAGTGCCTTGGCTTTATTTGCTAAATGAAGCTAGACAACGTCGACTTCGGCAACATAAGCACCGTTTGTGGATACACCCTATTCTACGGATGCGTTCTGAGTTTGGGGAGTTCAACCATTTGCTCCAGGAGCTACGTATGGATGAGGTTCGCTTTCAGCAGTACTTCAGTCTGTCCCGCGCCTAATTTGACGACCTCCTGGGCCGCATCGGAGATCAAATCTCCTACCAGGACACCAACTACAGGTTCTCTATTCCTCCCAAAGAGCGTCTGTCCATCTGTCTTCGGTAAGTGTTATTTATACTGTAATTTTTTTAATCTGCGTTATCTAGACTTAAAATTTAGTTTTTTCCTGCTCCCGCTAAATTCAAAATACGTGTAGTGACATTGCTACAATTATAAGCTCCGATTGGTTAACGCGCCGCTTCAGGGCCGTCAGCACCGTCAAAAGTTCAACTAGCTGAACTTCTGCGCTGCTGGCTTTATGAGCTTTGAAGCTTTAAAAAGCAGGAAAAGATTGAAAAGTTGACGGAGGCAAAGCTCACAAAGCGCCGCAGAGACCGTGACGCTCCTCCAACGGCCTCCACCATAGACTTAACATGTAATCTTGACGTCTCTGACGCTGATAAAGCCTGTGGTATGAATGAACCATAACTTGCCGTTTACGGCTCTGCTTCCTCCCAGAGATACAAAGATCCTAAATGACTGACAAGATGCTTCACTCCCTTCATTTCATCCCGCTAAGTCACTAACGCATCCAGGTGCTGAGACTGATGCACAGAGTGAACCTTCGTGTCATCTCATGTGTTTGGAGGCAAGAGACAAGGAAAACAAATACACGCATACACATGGCGATATATTGAGTGTTCATTTTCATCTATTGTGCGATTAATTGATTGATTGATTATTGTCCCAGCCCTACCTAAGCACTAACTATAAGCTTTGTCAAAAAGGAAGGTTTGAAGCCTAGTCTTGAAAACAGACAGAGTATCTGCCTCACGGACTAAAACTAGGAGCTGGTTCCACAGGAGAGGAGCCTGATAACTAAAAGATCTGCCTCCCATTGTACTTTTAGAAATCCTAGGAACTACCAGTGGACCTGCATTCTAAGAACAAATTGCTCTGTAGGAATATATGGAACAAGCAGATCCTTGATGTACGATGGAGCTTGATTATTAAGGGCTTTATAAGTCAGGAGGAGGATCTTCAACTATATTATGGATTTAACAGGGAGCCAGTGGAGAGAAGCCAAAACAGGATAAATGTGATCTCTCCTTGCAACACTCATCAGAACTCCCACTGTTTTTATCACCTTAAAAAAATTGCCAGAGTCTGCGCCATTCTCTCTCGGGCCAACACGGAGACACTAATGCATGTTTTTATCACCAGTATAATCGATTACTGCAATACCCTGCTTTTTGGTCTTCCCAAAAAGACTAACTCATCGTTACGGCTTTTTTTCCTTCCATTATTATCTCCCTCACCTCTGGAACAGGCTGCCAGAGGACCTCAGGGCCACAGAGAACATTCATGTTTTTAAAATAGTGCTAAAGACTCACATTTTTAGCCTAGCTTTTAACTATTTATTGCCTATTGATCTGCCCCTAATGTTTTAATTGCCTTTTTGTCTTCTATTTATCCCGTTACTTTTATTCACTTTTATTTATTTATTTACTTACACATTTATCTATCTTTTATTTATTTTATTTACTAATCATTTATCGTAACGTGTTTTCCTGTTATTTTACACAAATTAATAGCCATATTGTTCCAGTGTTTCCTCTGTGGAAGCCCTTTGTGTCGGGAGCGGTGGTCATCTGTGGCTGTGGACAGTCGTACTTTGTTAAGTATAAATTCATGCAATGCTCTTTTTATTTTCAGATGAAGGATTGAAAAAAGCTCTGTGAGATGTTAAAAGGATGTTTTTACACCCTCAGTAAATATGGCTGAGTACAAAGATATGCCGAACGTTTCAGATCTTTATGTTAAAAAAAATGGAAAGCTGTTCTTCCTTTCCAAATACAGACAGATGCGGTTAAAGTTTGCTGTCATGACAAGAAAAAACACGAAAGAGTTTAAAGCAGACTGACTATTGTTGTTATCAAAATACGTAGAACCTCGGCCACCTTCGATCAGACAAACAGAAACTCTTGTGGTTAATTCAGCAACAGTGACATTGAATCAACAGTCTTTGATCATCACTTCTCACGCCAGCCAAGTGAATTCACACATTGTCCTTGAAAGTTCAGCTCAGCATGAGGAAACGTGCTCCCCCCTAGGGTGGCCTCCAGTTCACCCCTGAAAATATACAGTCACCTGTGCCCCCCTGTGTGGGAGCAGAGCACAAGAGAGTCGTAATTCTGCGCTGGTCGTAAAGATGTTTCTCTCTGTGGCCGTTACGGCGGGCGCCTGGCACTATCCGTCATCAGCCCACGTACCCCCACCCATCTCATCTCCCCAGGATCATAAATTCCATCTCAAGAATGTTTATCTGAGGGGTTTTCTGTTGCAGGATGAGAAAAAGAGAAAAAATATATAATTAGAGTAAGAAAAAAAAAAACAGACAGTCGATCCTCTCAGCTTATTCAAATCAAGTTACATTCAAACATTTTATTTTCATATTCATTAGTCTCCTTCCTCGAATGCTGAATTTAAATATCTTCCACACTCAGACTGCCTATGTGGGCTCTATTTTAATTTTACTTCAATCAGTTATACTAGTAATAATTTCTTCAATTTCAATTCTGGTAAAAATATACCAATCAACAGGTTTGCTCTCTCCACCAGGAATAATAATCAATCCTTATACGTCTAATTAAACTGTTGTTCTAATACTTCCCCTGCGTATTTTAATTAATGATTCCTTCATTTTTCATCCAATTTATATTCTATATTTCATCAATGCAATGCCTTTGTCAATTTTTTCAATTTGATAAATGTCTCTTTCATCTCATGTGTAAATTAAACATATATAAAGATGGAGCATCGCAATATCTCATCAACACACTTAGTTCTTAGAAAAACAAAATTAAATCAAAAAAGAAACAAACAAAAGGCTGGATTTTTCTGTTAGATATTGCTAATACACCACTAAAACATTGCAATAACAAAAATAAAGGCAATAACCATCTGCAAAGGTTCTATCCCTTTTTTTTAAAAGTCGCTATGGAAAAGTGGCTCTCCTGGTTTCGCTTCACTGAGGTTGAGACGAATAGCTCATATTGAACTAAACCCCTTTGTAATCAGACTTCACACCACTTTTCCCCGACTCTGTCCCTTTAATCAATTAATTTTTGCTAATATAAGTATGCTACTTACATTGAGATAACTGTTGTTGATGTTGAAAAAGGTTAAAAACATCAAATGTTTAAAACAAAACCAGAGAAGAGTACTCACTGATAACACAACATAGTTTACAAAAACAGTCTTCAGTTTGCTATACTTCAAAGTCTATCTATATTTCTAAAGAAAAATCCAAGATTTAAATCACCGACAAAACAACTTCCCTATAAATATTTGCCAAACCTAAATTATATATTTTTTTTAACACAATCCAATATCCATTCAAAGTACTTTTGCTTATATGATTCCTCTTTAAACAAACCCAAATGTGCTCAGTTGCCCAAATACTCTTGATTGTAAACAATGAAAACTTTTCATACTTCAAAAACATCTGTCCGATTCTGTGAAGGGAACTGAACATAGTCAAAGTGATTTTTGCAACTAAAACTCCTCTTCAATTTTCGTAGGATACACAATAGTCTAATTCCCCTCAGCAGTCAAACAAAACAAAACAATTCAATAAAAGAGGTTCAAGAGATGAGATTTCTCTAAACAAAAACTAGTCGCAATAAAATAAAAAATAAAAACCAGCATTTTTCTTTTCAGTATCCCTCTTTTCCTCTCAGGCTTCTTTTTTTATTTTCTTTTCTCCAATGATAAACACCAAATTAAATTGAAGCTTCTAGAGATGTCAAATACATTTCCACTGAATCACGTTTTCTTTAATCCAGCTTCCCAAATTAACATTTTCCAAAGTTCTAATTAATAAACAGACCGCAGTTCAAAAATCTGGGTCATAATCCAAATCGAACCAAATATATAAATTTTGAGAGAGAAAGAGGAAAAAACAAAAAATAAAAATAAGAAAAAAATAAAGAAAATAAAATCAAAAATCTAAATAAATTGTCAGTTACAGAGTCCCCACTAATCAAATGATATATTATGTCATTATTCTAGGATCAGATCTGTTCCAAAATGTTTTAGGACCTGTAAATTTACTCTCAGCATCAAAAAAACTAGCTAAAGAACATCTGAAAGATTAATCTTAAATTTCAAACCCAAAACCGATTCTTATTTGTCAAAACAAAATGTGCATTCAAATATATGGTAAAAATTATTTCAATGTAACTGGTCCAATCACATTTTGCCTCTACACGATCAAAATAAATGAATTTAGAATTTACTTCTTACTTTCAAATTAAACCATCATTTCGGTCACTGTGATATTCATTATTTGTTCTTAAATAAATCTACCAAAGACTTTAATTGTTACTTTCAATCCTTAGACCAATTCCAAATTTATCCCCAGTCTGTTAAAAAACAAACTGATTACTAAAAGATGACTCTGTGTTTTAATGTTTTCTTTTTTTAAACCAAACATTCAAATCCCACTAGTTTATAAACTATCACTATGATAAGTGTTGTTTTGCATGATAAAGACATTTAATTTGTAACGGAATTGAAATGTACTGGGTTACTTCATGAGCCCCAGTTAAATTTTGATAACTCCAATAAGCATTTTTGTCCAGAAAATCCTTAAGAATGTTCAATTGTGTAAATAATTTAACACCAGTCTCCTTTAGGTCATTCATTCAGAGACCAAGCTATATTCCTAAAGTCTATAGAGCCATCAGAAATAAGCCAAACATAATTTTAGCATAAATGATACTTATTTAAATCACAGACTCATTGTCTGTACCATTCAACACGGTGCTTATTAAAATAATTTAAACCAGTTTGTTGCTTTCCAATTAATACCGTTTGCTTTTCGTTAAATGCTTATAATTACTACTTATAGCTTTATCTTTATTTAGGCCAACTTAACAACTCCTGCTTAGATCAATCAAAAAAGCAAAAAATCCACCTATTTAAAGATTCAAAACTGCATCTTTTATTTTGACTATAAACTCCCTCTTTTTAATTTTAAAGATGAAATCAAAAATTAAAACTACACCAAGTCAGAATCGACTCATGAGTAACTGTTCTTAGTCATTTACGTTTAATTGTAACATGCATAATTATCCCAAATAAATTTGGCGGTGTTACATCCTAATTAACCAGAAAAATTTAACAAAATCCAAATTCGTTTAAGTCTTAACAAGACAATCGTCTGCAGGAGTCTGTAATCACTTTCTATCCAAAATCAACTTTTAGCTCGCAACACATCGAACATGCAGTTAGCCACCACCGCTAACTTAGCATAGCAGCCTAGCTCCACGTGCTACCGTTAGCTTTCTTTGTGAAACGAAAGCTAAAACAGTACAAAACGTACGGCGAAAACACTCCAAAAAATCACAACAAACACTTTAGAAGATGACTTACCGCAATACCAGGACTTAATCCGCACAATTTATACCACTGTACCAAACTTTAATTCGGCACGAACAAAAACAATCTCCTGTTCGTCCACGCGGACTGAAAAATATTTTCTCAATTTTAGCCGTCCCGCACAGCAAACACCGATTCAACTACGTCCGTTACAGCCCAAAACCATTAACAAAAAAACACAACATTATAAGCGGTGGCTTTTAGACCTAATTAATTATTTTATCGCGGAGGTTTCAGACCAGTCTGTTACAAGTTTCGTAGTCCGCTTTGAGAAATTTCCTGGCGCCGGCTTCCAGAAAACCCCTCAAAAGACTCGAAAAGATGGCAGAAAACCGCCTATAACTACTAATTTATTTATCAAAACATATAGGCACAGCTATCGTATGTTAGCCGTGCTATCAAGTAAACAACTCAGACAGTATTAGCTCCTAGCTTAGGGCGGCCGCTCTGATGGCCTGTCGTAAATGTTCACAATTAATTCTTATAGATATTTAATTTCAGTTATCCATCATATGCAGTTATATATTTATTTATCTATGTTAATTTATTTATTATACTCGAGTTCATTATTTATACTATAACATTTTAACCCAGAACGCAACATCACCAGCACTTCTCGCCAAGCACCTGCGTAAAAAACATCTCACACACACACAGTAATACACTCTTGTACAAGCAGAATTTAAAACACTAACCTCGTCGGAGCTCACCAAAAAAAACACTGCCGGACCATTTCACTACTCAATTCGCGGTGCCCACGCGCGCGCTTGAGGAAGCGCAAGCCTCTCCAAAGTAATCCGTTCCAGATTCAACCGAGTGCGTCCCAGGCACCCCAAAAATCTATTTTCGTTTGCCAGCTTTGAAGATTCTCTCCGACAGCGTCCTGTCCGGAGTTGAGAAGGCCAATTCTCGGGCCCCGATCCGCACTTGTGGCTCCGATTTGAGTCGTTGAAGGGACCGCACCATCCGGTCCATCTGCTCCATTGTCCTGCAGAGTAACAAACTCCATCACCCAGCATGCACCGGTGTCTCTCTGCGGAGCGCAAAGCAGGTCGCAGTCCTGCTCAGAAGAGAGACACATACAATGGAGCCGCTTCAACCACGGGCTTGCAACAGTCAATCTGCTCAAAACAAAAACAAAAAACATATTTAACTTGCATGACAACATTACCCAATGTTAGATTAACCAATCAATAGAATTAAAAAACTACGCAACTCTGCGCAGACTGTCAATAGAGCAAATACATGTCCGTTAATTAACTTAAAAAATAACTGGATTTCGGTCCAAAACCCTGCACACGTCGAGGTCACCAATTTTGTTGTTGAATTAAATAATTATCATAAGTAATTCAATGTATGTTCAAGCAGAGACAAAATGGAGCCAATTTCCAGTTTAACATTTATTTTGAACAGATTAACAAATTGCAGTTTACAGAGAAAGTTGCCCTAGTTTCTCTGTGGTCCAGACTTAAAGAAATCTGAACAATTAACTGATCTTTATTTCACAGCTTTATAGACAAGAGGGCCTCTGGGGTTGTAGGCGTTCCTTCTCCTCGAAATCTTACTCCAATCCGATCATTTCCAAACAATGTCTGAGCAATGATTTGCTGTCAGAGAATCCTGGAGTCAGAAAATGAATCGTCTCTGTTCTGGGTCAAAGGTTCATTATAAAAATTTATGGTTAAATGGCTATCTGCTTCTCTAAAAACTTTTCTCCCAGTTTCTTATCTAAACATCCTTGCTTTTACAGCTTGCAATAAAAACTCACCCCAGATTTATTTATATGACTTAAACGCTTAATACCGTGCCATAAACTCCATAGTCAGAACACCCCATAACCATGCAAACTTTATAAACAGTCTTTTACCTTCTGAATGATAAAAGTTTAAACCTTATGCAGAATTACCACACTATTTAAAAAAAGCCTTTTGTTGCTTCAAGATTCATTCTGCTTCATGTGGCATCAGTTTTAAGTTTTCCACATTAATCACAGTTTTACTGGTTGTTTACATAAGAGCATCGATTGCTTGAGTGTTGACTCGTGTGGCGTGTCGTGGCAACCTCATTAATTCAGCACACATTTATTTTGCTGTCATCCACTATTAAAGCCCAGCACACACTACAGCTCAACCCTCTCAGATGGCCGCACAACCAATCAATTGCACTTCATCTCAGCTCTGCGCCCATGGCTGGACCCAAATGAACATCTCTATTTATTTTGGGGACAACTGATAATAGGGAGATGGAGTGAGAGCAAGGAGGGAAAGGGGAGTTATTCCTCTATGTTGCTTGGATAATTTAGGAAACATTGTCGAATTGGTGTCTTCCTGTCACTCGCAGGCCAGAAATTACGATTGCAGGCTTTGTGTGGATGCATTCCAATGAAATCTGATTACAGACACTGCTGTCGCAATTTAATATCATATGACAGCTCCCCGTGCCCAGTATACTGATCAGGCTAGTAGGAATACTGTAGGGGAGGGTGTCTGCTTTTATGTCTTCACTAGCCTTCATTAACATCTGTCTAAAAGAAATGGAATGTATGAAACAGACATATTTTGCTAAATACATGGGGTTGGGAAAATACATACAGTGCCATAAAAAGTATTTGCACCATTACAGATCTCTTTTAGGTTGTTTTTGGTCACTCTTTAATGTTGCAGATTATCCCACTCTGGGTGGCAACCACCATCAAGCATTTGTAATACATGCCAATGATTCTATTTTTTCACTGTGGAGCAATTGGGCCCATTCTTCTTTTGCAGAATTGTTTCAATTCATGCTTACTGGAGGGTTTTCAAAAATGACTTTTTAAGGTCATGCAACAGCCTCTCAAAAAGGTCACAGAGCCTCACTTTAAAATGTCCGAACTAACCTTTTAAACATATTCTGTTGATTCTGTTAGTTTTATGCCATCATCAACTAACTCCCTCTTAACTGTTTTTGTTGCACAAATGTTATTGGTATTGTTCTTTAAATGAGGCATTACTGCTAAACATTCTTAATTAAATTAGCTTAATTAAGTTGGATTTTATAATGTGTGCAGTGCATACACCTCTCGGAGTTGACCTTTTTTTTCCCACATTTCTTCCAAGATTTTAGTCATTCTATTGTTAAGGATTTCAACCCTTAAATGTTCCTCTATCTTTTATTCAACTAGATAATTAGGTTCTAGAAAAATAATACAATACACATATTTTTAGTCATGACTTAGCTTTGGATAGACTGGGATCCTGTTGACATTTTTGGAAGTTAGAAAAGTGTCTGACATCTAATAATGCCTAAAATGGGTTAAAATTGTAAATCCAGCAATGATTTTGTTTAGAATTAAATGTCTGCTTTTAATTGGTTGGTTAGTGCCTTAAGACTGCTCCCTCCCTTCTGGAGAAGCAAGTTTAAAGACACAACGAAACTCAGAGTCCATCAAGAAGGTTTTGCCTTAGTAAATCAATGAAAGGACTAATGCTGCATTCCATTTGTCTCGGAAAATTGGGCGTCCAAGTTGCTGTACACGAGAACGTGACGTCATTCCTGACTTAAAGTATTCCAGTTTGTCTCGCTACACTCTGAGTCGGAAAGAACACGGACCCTTTGAGGGCAGCAGCTGTCGAGGGGCGGGCTAGTTATTGCTATTGTTGTTAGCGACATAGCATCTTCAGCAGACCAGCATGAAAAACAAAGCTGTACATTGTAATGCACGCACAGCAAGGCCGTGACCGGATTATTGGTGACCGGATTAAAGCAGAAATGTAGTCAAGTTTGTAAGAGCATTTAAAAATGACATTAAAATGACCAACAGTACGAATACAAATAAAATATATTTCAACTACGGGCGCAGCCATCTTTGTTCTCCGATCAGTACTTCCTACTCGGTCTACTCTCAGATCTGTGAGTTGGAACAGCTCGTATATTCCGACCTAAAGGGGGCCTGTCACTGTGAAATGACGCGAAACAACTGCGAGATTTCGGACTTTCCGATTCGGAAAACTGGAATGCAGCATAACTAACCAGTTTTTGAGTTGTGCACAGTATTATGTTAATCTATTTTTGTGTCAAGTTATGCACCTGGCCCACAGAACCAGCTGCTTACCCAGAGAGTATCCTTTAAGCCAAGAGATGGAAGTGAGGGCGATGCAAATCACCGGATCCAAGGCAGTTCTGTCACAGAGGTTACAGAACAGCATGTGTCACACCAAAGTAAGGTACTCAGTGCTGTTGTGGCACTTCCAGTGCTGAAAGCCTACAAATTAAGCCTGCTTCTGAATTGTGATTTGTCTCCAACTCTAAGTGCCCTTATTCTTCTTATAATGTATAACAAAGCCAGCTTCAAGGAAAGGTGGGATTTCATCCTTCAAGAGGATTTTAAAGTTATTACGGATTATGACTAAAATTTGAACATTAATATTATTCAACATGATTATTGCTGCAAATATACTATAAAGTTGAACTAGAAATTAATTTTTTAGAAAAGGGCTTAGAATAAGAAGGTTTAGATCTGTGTTGTGTATTAACACAGTTTTGGTGAGTATGTCTATGTCTCTTGCCTTATTTTGCTTTTGGCTGTCTGACTAGAAAGCAACAAAAGCAATGTGATTTGTCTCAACACATTGAATGTTCAAGGGCAGTCTGGGGAGGCAGAATTAAATTAGGATTATTCTTGTTTACTTCCAAGATTAAATAAACTGGGTGGAGTTGCCTTTGGCAGTAATATCACATCAATATTTTAGAGTTGAAGTTTTGCATGAAATGTGCCAAGTTTGTTCTCTTTTATATCAGGGTACTGGAGGTAAGTATCACTGAGGAAAAACCCCACAGAAGATGCATAATTTTCCTTACTTTGAACAGGTCTAAGTTTTTATGTAATGGAGGACTTTTGACCCTGTTAAACTGAATACTTGGAAAATACTTATAAATGCTTGAAAAAAGTCCAACCATGAGACTTTAAGAATGTATAATAAGGGAGTGAATGTGTTGTTGTTTGTAAGACATATTAAGCCTAGTTTATACTTTCAACATCAAAACAGACTGATGCAATGCCATTATGCGTCAACGCAAGGGCTCTCTATCACCTACACAAAGAAGAACGGACTAGATCCCAATTTCTATCAATCTCAGTCAGCGGAGATTAGTCAGCTTAACAACAACCAGAGATCGTTTCACCAGAACTGTGCTCTATAGTCGCTGTAATCAGTAGTCAGTGCAACGTTTGGTCTCTACATGTTTTATATTGAAAGGACAATTTATCTAATATGGATTTCTGCTGATTATGAATATAAGCAGGTGTAGAGAAAAAACAAAACTTGACTGTTGTATTTGTTTACATGTGTTTTTAGAGTATTCTATGAGCTGCATTTCCAGTTAAAGCTTTACGGGTTAATCAAAATATAATTTGTCATCCATTGTTCTTTGAGGGGGAATGTGTTCATAAGTTGAAGAAAATACACTTTAGTTAACCAGAAATGACACTGCAGTGGTAGGTAAACCTGCCATGAAAATGTAGCGCCCCCTGCTGTCCAAGCTTCACCCGTCAAAACACCAACTACTATGCTCAAAGGCTGTCCATCTGTCTGCGGTGAGTAAAAGTTAGCGGGGTGAGTGTGAGCGGCGCGGGATATGCTGTGGTGGAGCCATTGCCAGGGTCGTGCTGCAGCCAACAACTCCTCCAGAGAGGCTGTCTTTGCAGCCAGAACGGCTCTTTTAAGAGCAACTCACAAACCTATTGTAATAAGCCTTCCAGGAACAGCAGTGTTTTGTTTTAAAAGATCACCAGAAAGAAAAGGGGATGAACCAGGTTTTACAAAAAAACAACAATCTTTATTTGCACAATAATTTAAGGCAACACACAGCACATACCTCAGTAAAGGCAAATCTACCTCATGAGGCACAAACAAGTAGATCCTTAAAACACAGGTGTAGGAGTTCCACCGAGAGCTAAAATGAACTACATCCCCTAGGGGCACGGCAACCCATACAACACAGCATACGGTCAAAGCCGGCACGCCACACAGCAAACCCACCCATGGTATATGGGCCACTATGCACGTAATCTCCCCTTAACTAGGCGGCCATTCCCCCTGTCCGGCTACAGTTGCAATCTAAAAAGCCTTAAAAACGACACATATTAAACACACACAACAAAAGAGAGAAGGAAAAAGTAAAAACACTTAGCCCCTCCCGGAGTCCGAGACCCTTCCCTGGGGTCTGAGCTTGAGCGTCGATGCTGTGATCTCAGCCAATGCACTTCAGAGTCACAGTTCAAAATCACAGAGCAGTTCTTTTCGAGGCGATTCAGTTCCGTTGAACACATGCAGGTCCACAACACACAGCTCCAATTCAGAGCAGTACGGCCTGCTGGATTGGCGCAGAGAGAATCTCCTCAGACGGCAGGACCCTGTACACAACCAATGTGGGAGAGGAAGGTTTACACTTTTAGTAATGGGGGGGGGGTCCTGTACGAAGAATCTTTCTGGTCTCAGATTCCAGCTCTCTGGGGAAGCAGCAACTCGTGCCCTCTGGAGATTTGGTTCAATGACTAGGAACACTTTAACTAAAGAACTGGGAAGAGTCAGAGGGAAAGGTCTCTCAACAGAATGAACTCTGTTCTAGGGAAGTGAGGAATTCAACTAAAGAACCTGACACTCTCTGGGTGGAGGAGACACAAAAATCCCTCAGTCCAAAACAATGTGTTCAAAAACACTGTTCAGGGTCATGCTCATGAGATCCATCCAGGATAAGCAGACAAAATCCAAAAATCCGTCAAGCAAAGGCAGGGTCAGGTTTCAAGCAAAAAGTCAAAAACTCAGCAGAAGGGAGAAGGCTACTCACAGTACCAGCAGGGTAAGGGCTGAAGCAGTGGTAGGAGGACAGGTGGATCAATACACAGGACCGAACATCAACAATGCCTTGAAAGCTGTGGCAGGTGACAAGAGACGATTTTGCACTGGCTCTGAGGGTGTGAGGCATCTAAATAGAGACCTGGCAGAAGCAATCAGAGCCAGCAATGGAGAATTGGGTATGGCCAGTGAGGGTGAAAGGCAACAGCATGATCAGACAGGAAGATATGTGACAGTTACATGTGAATTTCACATGTGTCAAACATTTTTTATGTGATTACTTGTGTTTTTGCCCATGTGAAACCATGTGGGGGAGTTGTAAGGGTCTATGGTAAATCCTCCAATAGACTCTTTTTTTCCCCTGCGCATTTGTAAAAAAATTCCAAAGAAAATATAGGTTGAGAAGCGGCAATACCTACGTGCAATGCTACTTGACTTGCTATTTGCTCCGTTTCAAAAGCAACCAATCCAATAGTGCCATGTATTGTCACATGGCGCTGATGTCCATACACCCAACAGCAGAAAGAAGAAAGAATGTAAACATAATACACCGTTTCCACTAGAGTTGGCTTAGACCGGGGTGAGTTGGTTCACCCCTAATTTAGCACACACTGGCTTTGCCTGGGCTGAACCGTTGCCGTTTTTTTGGACTATCTCTGGCTCAGTCTGAAGTGAGCCGAGGCAACCCTACATACCCACCTATGAACTAATTGGTCCAACAAAGTGTTGTCACCTACGTAGTGGTAGTCACTGATTGGCCTGGTGGTGTGCATGTGAAGTGTGTGAACAGCACCTGACCGCTGCTTGCTGAAGACAGAATCGGGGCGGAACTGCTTATTACACTTGTAGACAAGACATCAAGGCGCCATTTTGCTTGCCCTTGTCCTTGCCCACTTTTCCTGAAATGGCAATGGAAACACGACCAGACTGTGTTGGGTCAGGCTGACCAGAACCGGCCCAGTTTGTAGCGCCAAGCAGTTTGTAGTGGAAAGGGGGCATTAGCCTCTGCGGTAGTGCTGAGACGGACGTTGCTCACTGAATTTATTAATGCATGGAAAGGTATACTGTATATGGCTTGTAAACTTTTAATATAGGCTGTAAGAAGTTTTTAGAGGAGGTGTGAAATATTCATTAATTTTAGCTATTTGAAATCAATTGTGGTCCCTACCCCCTGTGAATGGGGGGGGGCACTGTATTCCATTTACTGTACATTGGTTCTTTGATGTTAAAGTCATCAAAAGATTATTATTAATATATTTTATCTTCCCTCTCAATTTATGAACAACAGGCAATTGTAAAACTTACTGTTAGTGCCCAGGATAACATTGCTCATGGGGTCTTTGGAACACTGCTTGATACCATCTGAGGGTGGTGTTATGGAGATGTCCAAGGTCCTGGACAGACTCCGCAATTACAGGAGAAATATTTGTGAGTGTTTGGTTTACTATGATTGGGTCTCCCCCTCAGCTGGGGGATGTTCTAGAATCCTGGTGGTTGGATTATGTCGTGGGGGTACCGTTAAATGTACTGTCAAAACAGAAAATTGTGTTATAGATTAAAATTGGCCTAATAAAGTGGGTAGTAAAAGCTGGGTGCATTTGATTTAATCTCTTTCAGGGTATTAACACAAAAAGTTAGTGGCAATTAAAGATTCAACCCCATAGTTTTAAAGGGTAACCTTTTGTCTTGGCTGATTAAATATTGCAGTCAACCTCCTCTCTGCCGAATGCAGCCAAGTCTAACATTGACTTTGGATACCTAAGTGCAAATTACACCACTGGAGTAGGAAATGTTGTTGAAAACCCAGGCAGAATAAATGTGGTCCTGCTAATCAGTGAACCAAACACTAGTCCACGGGTAGAAATGACAAAATTAGGTTTTCAAATTGGATTAGACGTACAAAGCTGAATCTGCACTGCAAATTTTATGGAGAGAGGAAATAAAATACATTATTTTAGGTTCACCACTCATGACACAAATATCTTGCATTTAACTGTGCTTTTTCCATCATCTCCTTATTCCAGAGAGAAACACAGATCCCCTATATATTCTTATTAACAGAATGATGCCTCTCCACATGGTGGGGAAAAGCACTGGCTCATCCAAATAATGTCCTCTAGGTATAAACCTATTCAAACTACAATTAAACCGAAAAAGTCATTTAATGAGCTTTCCTATTACTCTGTGATACAGAAACCATGTGCACAAAACAAGAGCTTGTTTTAGAAGATCTTGGTTTTTGCTAATTTGCAGGCCTCTGTCACAATCCCAGGAGACATGTTCAAGGAAAGTAGCAGTGGGGGCTTTTTTTTTCTCCATTTCCCCAACTGCTTGAAAATTGGTCCCTGGAGCTCTCAGAGTAAATTCAGAAGGTAAACTACTCTGCAGTTTGATCTTAAATCCAAAAGATTGTAACTCCAACTGAAGAACTGAATGAAAGTGTAGAGGCAGAAAAAGACAGCGATACATTTAGTGTTGCTGAGCAGCAAAACAGCAAGCACAAAAATGTCTCATTACACAGCATTAAATAAGCTGAAAATTGAAAGCTCTTTATCAGGCTGCAAATGAAACAGCTTCCATTGAAACTCACTGTTGCTTTTCATGTTCATTTACTCAACATATCTTTGACCCTGGGCAGCACTGGACAGTGTGAAAACTAGAATATACCTATAGTGGTGAATTTTGATACACTGTCAGATATAAGGGTACAGAAGGGGTACATTACCCAAGGTACAAAAAAGACCTTAACACAGTCTAAGAACAAAGATTTGACTTCAAGGTAACTATCTATACCTTTTTTCTCTTTTTTCATTGTCTGAAAGGTGCATGCATGTTCCTCAGTCCGTAAAAATGACATTTTTGTTGTATCCTTGGACAACTAAAATTTCTAGTGATTATCTTTGTCACTACAAAATGTATCCATTGGAAAAATTTGATTTATGTAATTGTAATTCATAGTTCTATTAAAACTATTTTTTATTTTATTTTTTACTTTTTTTATTATTTTGAAAAGATACATTTTGCTATGCCAGCATAAAAATATTTGGATAAATTGCAAAAATTCTTTGTGCAAGATGAACTTATAGTGAAGAAAAGTTATTTTTGTAGGCGACTATTGGCTACATTTTGGTTAGGTGATGTGTCAGTCAAGTCTATTCAATTCACTTTTATTCATATAGCGCCAGTTCACAACAAATTTAATCTCAAGGCACTTTACAACAAAAGTCATCTCAATAAAATTATACAAACATTCAAATCAGTTAAGTTTTCTATGTAAGGAATCCCAGCAGATTGCGTTGAGTCATCGGCCTGAGGTTGTGCCCGGATCATGCAGACTCCAACCACAGCAATTCCTCAGCAAACCCTCATACTAAGCAAGCATGTAGCGACAGTGGAGAGGAAAAACTCCCCTTTAACAGGAAGAAACCTCTGGCAGAACCTGGCTCAGTACAAGCGGTCATCTGCCACGACCGTGTGGGGGTCTGAGAAGACAGAGAAGAGACAGCATGGAGGATGCTCGGTGACTTTGAGCATCATCTGGACCAATGCTCCCCATCCAGGAGGGGGCATTATAGCTGAGCAGGGTACCAGACCGGGTAGAGCTTCTATGGGGAGAAAAACACTGAGAAAAAACTGGGTTAACAATTGAATTAACATTTCCATTTCCCAAAAATATATCTGGAGAGTAGTAGAAAAGAGAAGTAGAAGGTGTGTTAGGGTAATTTAAGTCTAGCATTATCTTTGTCCATCACTTTCATCAAGTCAATGACTGGCTGTCAAAACAGCGCTGATAAAAGTACAGACTATAATGGCACGTTCAGACCGCCCTTTGCTGCCAGGCATCAAACAGCTCAAATGGACGAAAGTTGCTACTTTTAAAATCCAAACCCAGCTGCTTGCACATTTGTATTCCGCGGGTCGGCGGCGCCGCGTCACATCAGTACATCACCGAACGGGTGGGGATTTCTCTAGTAGTGTATATTTAGTAACCGTAGTTGCTCTAACCGGGTTTGTTCTAGCGTTAGCCAACATAACAAGAAAGTTAAAAGAACATATTTAACTGCACTACGATATCATCCACCAAATAAAGTCCGATTTTTTCCTGAGGCTCCGACTCCCCAGTGTTCCAGCTCAATATAGCTGACTCCCCTCTAATCACCGCAGAGACCCTGTTCGTTGAGTAGCTACAGCGCACGGCTTGTATTCCATCCTCCCCTCTCCACGAATGGCTCCAGCTAGCAGCTTGACTTGTTTTCCCGCTCCCCAAAGAGTTCCAGCTCAGCTCGTCCTACCTCCTCTCCGCCCTTAATGTTGGCATTCCGTTGCTGATTGGTTACTGCCCCGCGTTTTCTGCCCCAAAGTTAAATTTTCCCAACTTCATGCAGCGGCTGCGTGGCCGCCTTGAAGGACCGCCCGAGCAGCAGCTGCATTGACGTGCTGCATGGCAGCCTGGCGCAGCTTGACGCTAACTTGCTGCATAGGTACCATAGACTTTGTATGCAATCTAGCTGTCCTGCTGCCTGGCAGCAAAGGGCGGTCTGAACGTACCATAAGGGTACAAATAGGTACCCACAGTTAAGGTATGTTCAGACCGCCCTATGCGACAATTCCATTTAAGAAGTTCCAACAAACTATAGTCCTAATCCTGGCCTGGCTGGATTATCTTTGATCTGAATAGGGTGTAGCAATGAAAGATGATATCATCATACCATTGTCAAAAATTCTCAATGATAAAGTCACATTGCTCAGCAAATCCCCATCTGCAATACAGACCGCATTTCTAACAAGCTGATGAAGACCCTGTAGGGACCCTCCAAAGATCAGCCATTGTTTTTAATGTCAGACCACGATATTATGCAGGTGGGAACACACCCTAAACAGATAGATTGGTTATCCCAAATCTAAAGGGAGGTGTGAGCTAGCAGAGAGAGAGCTGCAGCCCTCCTGTGGTGGAATTTTCCTACATGTCCAAAGAAATACATTTTAAGCTTGCTACTCTGGTGGCTAGATTGTGTATGCTACAGTGTCAGATATTTAATTATGGAATATGGAAGCACTATTTTTGTGTGACAGGGTGTTATGGGAAAATGTAATATTGAGAATGATGTTCTCCATGTATTTTTAAATACTAATAGCTACTGTGTGCTTTTTCTTTATGATATGGTAACCAATCTTATTATATGACACTGTATGATTCTAGGTCAGGTCAAATGTGGTGATTTAATTTCCCACATCCTGGGTTGGCATAGTAACCTCCTCTGAGGTCTGAGGACACCCTGACATCATTTAGATTATGCCTTCACTATCAAGTCGACAACGCCTTAAAGTCTACTATTTTATTTTGAAGAAAATGTATCTGATGTAATATTGATAGGTCTCTGAAATTACTGAATCTATATAAGTCTGTGTCAGGTTTTGGATGGCAGGTCTGTATGCCATGTCTCTGGTGGTGGAAATTTTGCAGTGTTTTGGTACTTTCACTTAAAAATAAGAGTATCAGGTAGTTTTTTCATTTACTTTCACTGGTTTAAAAAAAAGAGTAAATAAGCAGTGTTTTCCATACTTATTGATCAAAAAGAGTAACATTTGTGGGTGTTTGAGTGGAGTAAGGATATTTTTGGCGACATCTGTGGACGTTCCCAACAATATGTCCATTAAACCTGTTAGCTCCACACGTAAACTAAATAAGAAACAGACACAATTTCATAAACCAACACAACAGTCTGCATTCCACATCAAAACAAGAAGGCATCAGACTCCCGCCTCCTGAGGTGGCACAATCTAAACCTTATGTTTGTTGCTTAAAGGGGTTTTACACTGTTTAAAGGAGATCAATTGTTTTCCTTCTGCAGATTATTTTACTAACCAACAGACCAATGTTAGAAGTAGGGCTGCCACAAATTATTATTTTGATAATCGACTAATCATCTATTATCTTGCCGATCAGTTGACTAATTGGATCACCCATAAATTCTATCTTATCGCAGAAGATGCTCAAATATATCATTAGCTTCCAGTTGGACGTTTTTTCTCAAAGTATTATTCAATTCACTTTTATATGAGTAGCGCCAGTTCACAAAAAATTTAATCTCAAGGCACTTTACAACAGAAGTCATCTCAATACAATTATACAAACATTCCAATAAGTTATGTTTTCTAAGTAAGGAATCCCAGCAGATGGCGTTGAGTCATCGGCGTGAGGTTGTGCCTTGATCACATTATGTGCTATCTAAAATACTAACAGTTAAAATGATCACTTATTCAATATATTAATAAACTAATTATAAAAAAATGTATGTTACAGCAGACACATTACATGCTAAGAGAAATAAAATCACAATCACTACTATTAATGTTACAGATATCAATATAAGTAATTAATAATATTTTCCATTTAATAAACTCTCACTTTGTTCAGCCTTTTCATAGTTTTGGTCCATGAGTCCAATAGGGTATTGGCCTGCTGCCATAACAGAAATAAATGAGCCATCTATGTGCACTCCTCCACAATGTCACAACCATACACTTTGATGTCTTGTTGACAGCAGCAGCGCTACGCTGTCTGCTTTAAACAGGTCAGAAATAGCGAGGTGCTGGTGACATGAGAGAAAAGCTGCTATAAATATAAAAACCAGGACATTTATATTGATCTATGAATCCCCCAGACAGAACACGCAAAACCGACAAGTCAGGGTAAAAGAGGCTGTTCAGTCAGCCTACTGTTGGTGTAGCTTAGCGAGCCCGATGCAGCTGAATCTTCGTAGTCAGCCCCACCAGGCTTCCTGTTAAGATGCTGGAGCATCATTGTCGTCCTGCCACGGTAAGCAGGTTCTACCTTGTGGATTTTCGATTACGCATGCTTCTGTACAATTTTTATAAAACACTCTTAAACATTAGAGCTCTGTTGTCGGCTCACCATGACAGTTTGGGCATTCCCAGAGTTACTCAACAAGTGATCCCGATTCCCGGTGCTGCTGCGCATCTGCGTCAGGGGCAGATAAGCAGACAGAGCCATAGACATTAAGCATATCGACAGCAGTGAGTAGTACAGCTGCTGTTTTAAGAGAAAAACAAAGCTTTTTTTAATAAAAAAAGATGTCAACAATAAATTTATTGTCGGCATTGTCGTGATGAATCGACTAATCGTGGCAGCCCTAGTTAGAAGACTAAACATTTTATTCTAGAGAATGACTGCAGGTGTCAGTGACTTTGAATGGCTAAATGCCAAAACCGGTTGAATATTTTGCTCAAACTACAATATAGCAATATAACTTTACAGTTATGTCACCAGAAATTCATTAAAATGATGCTATTTTTCTGCCTGTGCCTCACATTTTTACTTGAACAAGAAGTGTTGCTTTCCTAAGACTCATTTGGGTACATTCGTCCATGAAATAGCTTCAGCAATTATTTATTTGCTACTCCAAGAAGCATATCTTTAACAAATAACACATAACAAATGAAACATTAACCATGAACAGAAAAAGGATTGCAGTACAGCCTGGATGCCTGATGTAAACTTTAAGGGACTCTAGGGATTCTTGGCTCTTCCTAATGAGCTCCCTTGAAACTACAATCTGTAAAGATTTTGGGGAATCCCTAAAATATTGACAGAGTGGTATTTTTTGTAATGCATAACATTACTATTAATTTTTTTTTTCCTGAAATGTCCTCCTGAAAGGTACTCTTGATATGTCAACAATGTCAGCATCCTTTTTCCAGTTGAGAACCATGGCCTCAAACGAAGTAGAGCTGACTCTCATCCTGGCCACTTCACACTCAGCAGCCAACAAAATCAGAAATGAAACCCTTAGCTTCCCAAATCAGACACAGTCATCTTTATGAGTACGCCTTGAGATTTAAAAAAAAAAGGTACAAACAAGAGAAAGCTCTGATTTCAATCTGCACTGAAAACAAGTTTGACTTATGGATGAGACTGTCTACAATGCTTTTACTCTGGGTATACAAGAAAAATAAAAACTTGAAAACAACCCAGGTAACCCCTAAACTTGCACCACCCTACTCAAAATATCTAGAAGATTGAAAGCCTTCTCTGTCTTCACAAAACTCATGTGTACCAGAAATCCAAACTTATGTCTCCTTCAGTTGTTCCTCAAGGGTAAAGATCTGATCAGCTGCTCCAAACCCAGAAGGAAAGCAACACTGATTTTTTGAGATCTGATGTGGAGTCTTCTTTCCAACACACGTATGGAATCTTACCCGAGGAAGGTAAAATATATGATCCCTCAATAGTTATAACATGCTTTAGTCTTTAAAATACCAGGACCTCCAGAGGTGTATAGTGTCGATCATCTATGCAACATTGAAGAGGCATGCCAATTCAGTTAATCCTTCATAAACTCCCAATTTAGTCAAATACATCTAAATATTGGTGTAACATTTCTACCATCATTCAGTTGTTATGTGGCATTGTAACTGTCCTCACCTTGGGATGTTCATCCAAATTTTTGCTTCAGAGCATTAGGAATGCCGCTGGGAGTGAGGAAAACTCCTGAAAATGTGCGGTCGTGAGAGTGAGAACCAGAGAATATCAGCCTAATTGCACTCATCAGGTGAGTGTTCCAGATAATCCGCAACAATATTAATTATATATTAATACAGTTTCAAATCATGAAGGAACAGAGTTTTCATGTGCTTCAATTTGAGTCAGCCTACTGAGTTTAATCTAAAGTCAGTTTTAATGTTAATTTGCTATAAAAAAACAGACACTTGAAGGTCAAGTGTGATAGTTCAAATAAAGCAGGTAGAGCCCCAAGCTTATATGTTTATACATCCAAGGTTTCAAAAGTGATGTCTGCAGGGGGTAAGAGGTTGAAGGTGCAAGTCTAATGTTTCCTGAAGATGAAAACATCTTGGTGGTTTGTGTGACCGCATCTTTTAAATTCTGACCAATCTTGTTTTTCAGTATTAGCATTAGATAATTGGTCCTCAAACATCAAATAATACGTTTTCCAAGTACCACCGTCTGAAATGTTTGTTATTCCAGTAGAATGCTTATCTGTTACTTTCAGCACTGGATTTTCATTCCTCAGACTGTCCCGCTCTATATGACAACCTATTATTATTATAAACATGTAATTACATACATATATACATGTTACTGACATTATATAGATGTAAGTATAACCTTACATATTAAAGCTACAAATACAATGAGCGATTCCTCACCAGGACAGCAGAGGGTCTACACATTTGCTGTCCTGGTGAGGAAATGCCTCGCAACACTGACACACCAATGATGGAGAAATATAAAAGGAAAACATCTCCACCAATACATGAGCATGTGAGTGCAAACTACTGATAGAGAAGTATAAAGTAGGCTTACTTCGTGTTTCCTTGATTGCCTGTCAGAGATCCCTTGAGTCGACGAACAATGGCACTGCGTGTCTCTGCATATCCGCCTGATGGAGAAGTACTATAATCTAGGCTTAACTGTGGTGATCCAATAGAAGCCACTGTAACCCACGTTTAAAAATGTCTTTAATGAACATGTGCTAAACCCCCCCAAAATGGAAAAAAAGAGTTGTTATTTATAATTCCATAATGCTTGGTTTATAATAAACAACCCATGTATCCAGTAGTGAAGAGGTAAATTGTCTGAGGAATGAAGTCATCACTCTTAGCCAATGAGCTAATGCAAAATAATGCTTTGTCCTGCCCTCCATCTCTGTCTCACAGTCCAGGCTCTCTGTTTTCCCTTTCGCCTACAGCTACTATGGCTATTTGGCTACAATGTGCTCAGAACTAGGGCTGGACGATATTACTTAAAATAACATAAACACTATAAACACATCAGAGTTCACCTGGACATCAGACTCGATTGGAGCTGTGAAGTATTTATTAGGGACAGTTTAGATTTGACTTCTGGAGGAAGCTCAGGTCCTTCAAGGTTTGCAGCAAGATGCTGCAGATCTTCTACAAGTCTGTTGTGGAGATAATCTCTTCAACCATGAACTGCTGAGTTGGCAGCATCAGAGCCAAAGACTTACAAAGGCTCAATAGCTTGATAAAGAAGGTTGGTTCTGTTCTGTAGACAACTGTGGAACTGAGGAACAGATACAATTTAGGGGTGATAGTAAAAGCCTGAACCTTTTTCCCTGGGAGGCCACTAGTCCAAGATATATGCCTTGATCTGCGTAATATTAAGCAAGATCCAGGGGCGTGCTCCCCTGGGAGAAGATTCTGATATATAGTCCACTACATTCAAAATTCTGATGACTTCTGTGGATATAAATGGACATTATTCAGACATGATATGAACGAACCCAATACAAGCCTATATTACAGAAGCATATATGTGTAGAGCACCAGAGCTCTTGGGACCCTTTTAACTAGTCTCTTACCTGCATAAGTATTGCTTGTATAGCATACTGAAACTACAGATACTACAGCCATACCAAGACAGGTCAGTAGGAGGCAATTATAATACTCAAAAGTAAGTAGGAATTAATTAGTAGCCTAACCAATGACTAAAGGGCATGGACAAGGAGACAGTCATTTTTCTGAAAAATACGCACCATTTATTATAAACTGCGATCACGTATTTGTTATTTAGAGAATGTTTATTTTAAAAAATGTGAGGTTTGTATATTTTAAAATCCTCTGCGTTATATAGTTTGCACATTCTGATACAAATGTCCCAAAAAGCTCTACACTTTTTATGAGTGAAGGGTCAGCTTTAGAAATTAGGGATAAATGTCTCCCCAGAAGATTTGAGGCCAAGAAATCGGTGAATAAAACTAACGTCTTTCACATATCTAAATGGGGATTTAAATAACTTCTATTTCGCCATCAATTGAGATTTTAAGTTTTTCTCTAAAGCTATTCCAGTTTTCAGATGTTAAAGTGGTTTTATATCGAGGAATTTTCCTGCTAAGTCTGTTGGAAGTGTTTGTTGTGTGTCTATTGCTGCAGTTCATTTTGTTTGCTTTCTGCCATACAACCACTTGTACATGCACACAAAGATGTCAACAAAGATCGTTCTATAGGAAACACACACATTCTTGCGTGGAGTGACTGCTACCTCAATCTGATTGGCCAAAACCCAAGAATGGCCCCTACCCTATAACCAATTGGCTTAAGTAGGCCTACAGTGCAGTGGTTTAAGGTGAAATTGTGGGTCTCGGGACTTGTCAGAACACACAAATCTGATTTTATTTCTTTTTTTTTCAAACACTTCGGTATGCTGGAAATCCGTCGTGGGGCCAGAGCACTATAAGATCTGACAATTTCACTTCAATTTTACACCTATAACCGTATGCTTATGGACTAGCAGTTGTCTTACCTATCGAATTTCTGAAGTCACTACACTACCTCCATGGGACTCAGAATAGATGTTAAAATACTGTTATTAGTTTATACATTACTGAACAACTTTGCACATAAATTTGTTAAAGATCTGTTTTTGTATGAACCTTTCAGACCAATTTTTGTTCCAATCTACTCTGAATCATCAGATTTAAAACCAAACATGGAGAAGGAGTATTTAGTTATATTGCTCCTCTTATCTGCAAAAAAAAAAAAAAAAAATCCATTAAACTGTAAACATGCTGAAACAGTATATCAAGGCTAAAACAGAGCAGATCAGCAATTCCAGTCAGGATTGCAGCTTTTCATCACTTTTTATTTTGCCACAGTAATGTCTTTATTTGTATTGGTGTACTGTTTTTTTTTTTTTTTTTTTTTATCACGTACAACCCTTTGACTTGCTTGTTGAAATGTGCTATATCAATAAACACCCAAAATTCACTAATGTACTTTTGGATTAAATCATCTGATTAGAATTAGGGCTGGGTGATATGGCCTCTAATCTGTATTGCAATATTTATATTTATTTATTTCACATGAAATTTAAAAATATATAGATAGCATATACCAAAACATATAAATGAAGTTGAAGAAGGAGTTAGTTGCACCTAGGACGCAGTACTCTGTCACTGAAGGAGAGCTCTAGCTCTTTAACCTTTGAGTTCCGTCAGCAGTATCTTAAACCTTGTGCATAAGTGCGCTTTACTTGGTATAATATCATTACCTCAGTATAAAAAATATTATGAAGCAAAAAAAGTGTACTTGTGTACAAGGCAAAAATACATTAATAAAAAAAAAAGTTCCCAGAAGGTTTTGAGCTAATACCATGAGGATTTGGTGTCAGGATCCTCTCTGTCTCCCTGTGTCTAATTGTTTCCAGGTGTTCCTAGTTCTGTTGATTTCTCCCATGTGTATGTATGATCCCTGCTCCCCTAGTGTCCTACTAGTGTCCTGGAGTCATGTCTGTACCTCGTGCTTTGGTTTCCTGACCAGCATTAAAAAGAGTTTGATTTAATCCTGTCACCTTCTGAGAAATATAACAGCCTTTTCTCTAACTGACATCTTCTCATACTCTGAATTTAAGTGGAGCTCTGGCAGGTTCTCCCAGTGTGAACAGAGAGGTCACACCCTGAACAAGTACCTCTATAGGTAGCTCAGTCTTTCCTCCACTACAGAAGCAGTCTGTTCTAGCAAAACTGTTGAAGCCTCTGACTGAAATCATTCTATTGTCATAGGATAGTCCTATTATGATGCGCTCAGACCCCTTACTTTGTCTGCGACGACCAACGCATGTAGTTTGACATATATACATTTTTAAGCTGATGTTTGCAAACCACGTGGGCGGGCCTTTCTCTGCTGGGTGTTTAAAACAGTAGACGAGATACTAGTGACACACTCTGATTGGTTGCCACACTGCAGCAAGTGTGTCAAAAGTTCAGTTAGCTGAACTTCTGCATTGCTTGCTTTTTGTTATGTTACCGCTTAAAACGCAAGTAACGTTTGAAAAGTTGACTGAGCCAACCCACCGCAGAGAATCTGATGGACCTCTGGATGGACTTTACATCTAATCTTGCCGCAACTGATGCTGCCTTTTGGGGATGCTCAGGGTTGTCCAACATGAATAAGAAAGAGTCAGCTTTACATACAGAAAATGTTAGCCAGTTAGTTTGCCTTAGCAACTGGCTAAACGATCAGTAGTTTAAAAGTGCCATGTGTGAATGTGATTGTGGAGTTTAAAAAAATATATTAATCTATCCTTTATTGCATGAAATAAGAGCTACGGCAATTGGACTTGTGCCTTTACACTAAAAATTTTACGTTTTTCAGTCATATTTGGGAAAGTTAATTAGTCAGGATTAATTCAAAGCTACCCTGTAATTAATTAGGTAAAAAATATAATCATTTGACAACCATATATTTAGCCATCATCGTCATAGGTCCCCTGGAGAAAATTCCACCAGCCGCCACTACTGACATCACCGTTTTAGTTCACATTTCAAGAGAAAGGACGTTTTTCACATTTTACTGAGTCCAATATAAACATAAAAAGCTGCTTTTTATAGAACTTTAGGTACAATAAACACCTTTTTGGGGGTGACATTAAAGGGACTATATCATGCTATTTACACCTTTAAACTTCTGGGATAGACATATACATGTTAAAATGTTAAAGTTTGTGTTATACAGTATTAATTTGTCCTAAAATTTAACTTGTATCCTGTAGTTAATGTTGGACCACGAAGGGGTATGTCTGCCTACACTATGTAGGCAGACATACCCCATAACAAAGGAAAGACTAATCAGTAAAAGAAAGTTCATGCCAGGTCCACTTTAAGTATGAAGCCCATTCTTTTTCAGTATATTTAATACAAGTTCTATCCTTAAGTAATGATATATCAATCTCCAATTTTTGGATTGAAGGTTTGAATTTCTATTTACTTAATTTAAAGAGACAGGAGCATGATCACTGATATTTATAGAATGTATCTCACTGTCTGAAATGTCATTCAAGAGTGAGCTGCTGACTAAGAAATAGTCCAATCTAGAATAAGAGTGGTGGACATTTGAGAAAAAAGTATATTTACTGTCGATGGGATGAAGAGATCGCCATGCATCGCAAAGTCCATAATCGCTCATGTATTGTTTTACAATACCTATGGATTGCCAGCTGCACTGAATCCCTGCTGTACTGAGCCTGTCTAGTTCTTCATTTAAACCAAAATTGAGGTCGCCCCCATTAAGAAGTGAGCAATCCATGTGTTCAGCTGAAGCCGAAAAAGAGATATAATCGGACCTAGCTTGCATGGTCCGGTGCTGAGTCGTAGCGTGAACGAATCGCTCCATCCCACCCGGCACAAAGCTCAAACGAGTTGAACGACTCACTGACTCAGCCAGCGCAGGGCTCACAACTCGAGCTGAACGAAACGAAACAATCAGCCCTCCTCCCGGCTCAGAGCTCAAACAAGTTGAACGACTCACTGACTTAGCCTTCCTCCCAGCTCACATCTCAAACGAGCTGAACGAAACGAAACAGCTCACCCCCTCCAGCTCACAGCTTTTTCTTCTTCTCCTTCTTATAAGTTGGCAACTAACTTTATTTTTTTAATTAATATTTTGGATTTTTATTTTGTTGATTCACTTTTCATTTTCTGCTTTTCAGAAATTTCATTAATATTGTATTGAACGAAAAAATAAATGTTCCCTCTAGAAATCTGAATTTTCTTTGCTCTATAAGATAATTGTTTTCTTTCATCTCATCATAGCAGCAAGATTTACATAAAATAACAAAAAAATTAAGTGTGAGTGAAAATGTGCAGTTTTTGCACTCTCTGGGCAACTGACACAGTGACTCAAATCACTCAAAAAACATTCATTTAAGTGAGGGACTCATTCATACTCAATACAGTAAAAAGAATCAAATTTACCATCACTAGAAGACAGTAAGAATTTACCCAATAGTGACATCGATTTTACCCAGCTTTTAAATTAAATGTCTAACCCATTTTGTTGGGTTAAAATGTATAACCCATTTTGTTGGGTCAAATTAACTACTGCTGGGTTGGTCCAATAGTTACCCAGGTGTTGTGTTAAAAAAAAAAAAAATTGGGTTGATTTTAATCCAGGATATTTTAGGGAGTACAATTTTGCAGCCGGTTTGAACCCAGTGTTACTGAAGGACAAATCCAAAACAAATTAGGTCAGTAATCTGCAGAGAATATTGGCGACAAAAGTTTCACAGAAAATAGCTAAAAGGGATTAGAAAATTTTATATTTGTGACTAAGCATTAAACGAACTATACATAAGTTTAACCACAAATAAGTATATTAAAATGCCATAAGTCTTCCTCATGCACGCTCCAGCAATGCCCTGGTCAGTAGAATGAGCCCTGTCCTTTTCACTGCAGTTGCCTCTATATGCCTGTATATCTACTTAATAAGAGAGTGCCCAGGTCGCACAAACAGATTTTCAGAGTGGCGTCATGCATATTCACACTCAGGTGTAGCGTTCGCTATCTCCATCATAAACAGCTGCGGAGCAACAGGTAACTTTTTAGGGATGGATTAAGGGGAAAATAAGAAGAGGGTGGGTTTTAGCACCAGCAAAACTCCGGCCCAGACCCCAAATAAACTTGCACAACAGTAATATTTATTACCCCAGTTAAAGTCATAGCTGAAAATCTGTAGATTGTCCAGGACGGGACTGACTCAGCTGTTGTTTCTGTTAATTTGTGAGTGAGCTCTCACACAGCATGTGGAGCCTTATGCACGAGCTTATCATTCAGGCTGCTGTTACGCGTTTGGCTTGAGAGGGCAATTGCAAAGAAAAAAAGTTGCAAACGTCACATAGTCTGAAAAATTGTTAGAAATAGCAACAAAGTCACTTCATTGGTAACACTCCTGAAAGCAGCAGTGTGGGGTTGTGGTAAGATTAACCTTCAGTGAGGACAGAAGCTGTACAGTGGCGGACTGGGACTAAAAAATAGCCCTGGAATTTGACTCGGCCCAGCACACAACAACAGATGTGTGTGAAAACTAATCAGCAACAGACACGGGTATCAAAACACTTAAATCTTAACCCATGACGTTTTACCTTCCAAATTAGAGCATTATCTCTGATGTTGACTAAAATATGTGTAAAGAGCATAGTGTAGAATACTCACAGAAAAAAACAACACTCTTTTAATGTCTCTGCTGAACAACATGCAGGTGAGGTGACTACCTAAAACATACAAAAACAAATGGAATGAGTTATGATAAATCACAATGTAAAGAGGCTTTGATTATACAGTTAACTTGAATACTTACGTCGCTCTGCTGAACGATATGCAGATGACTGCCTCAAACTAAGCCAGTAATGACTAACCTAACCCTTAAAATACTTGATTTTAGTCAAAAGCTTCTTACACTAAGTGAAATAATCTGCCAATGAAACAAGACAAATCACACTTGGTAAGAATTCTAAAAATAACACATATATACTCAATATAAGATTAATAATCTAACACCTTCTGCTCTTGCTTAGTATATAAGGCTCAAAACAAGGTTAAAAATACTTTTGAGCTGCAAACAAGATTTTTTTGGCTTGATTAGATGGACAGTTTTTGCAGTGTGAACAAAAACGGTTTAATTACTTATTAAATATTTCTTCTGCCTTGATGTTAATGCTGTGGTATGTTTATAACGTGTTTTATAGCTGGTCAACTGTAAAAACTGCAATAGTTTTATTTCATTGGGGTATACTGTAGATAAAAATGTAACAACCTGAAATAACATTAGCTAATGTCAGATTACCTAGAAAATAACCCTACTTTATCCTCCTTTCATACTTACTTGCCCTGCACTTGTCTGGGGAACTTCAACCTGCTCTTGCACTTGTCCCTCATCTCTCTGTCCCTGTGCTACTGTGGCCGCAGCCTCCTCCTGCACAGCCGTCTGACTCTCACTATGGCTGGTGCCCATAGACTGTAAAAAAGAATAGACAGCGCTTCCTCACTCCTCCCCGTTTACCAGAATGACACATTTTCATGGGGGAATTCACAGCGGATTCACAGACTCCTCCTCCCCAGCTCTGACGAAGCATGTTCCTAAAAAGGGCATAGGGGCGGGATCTTCCCTGTAGACTCTGCCATCTCGGGGCGTGTATGGGCGTGTAGTTCGGTCATAATCGCGCCCATTCTGCTCCTGCATCTTTAGCTCTGATGCTTGGCTAACTAAGCTAAAGGATAGTAGCCCCATGCCTGACTGCTGCCGTATCTGCGCTCCTCCGATGGTTCTCCTATTTCTCAAACCTCAAAAGGTAAGAACTAGTAACTTGAAATAATTATTAAAATGTAGTGTTACTATAATTAAAGTCCAACGATACAGCCTGTCAATCACAGTCCGGCTCCCTCATAAATTATGCAAGATTTCAAAAAATTATCTTACGAAAACCAGCCTGGTGCCTATGTTTTTGACAAGCCCAGCGTTATTTCAGGAAGAATTTGTAGCCATAGAAAGTAAAAAAAAAAAGGGCACCAGGCTTTAAAGTTGTTTTTAACGGGTCTAAAGTCCAATGCTTTTCCATGGGGGCCTAGCGGCCAAATGGAGGTACTACAGCAATGGAGGAGCAATGGCGGCCTCCATGTTATGCGGTCACAAAGCAGAGCAGCCAGCAGCCATTGCTGGTGCCAAAGTTTGAACTGCCGGCCTGCTGCCGCTGGCAAACATTTCTGTCAGCTTCCGACATTTGGATGCTTCGCTCTCCAACTGCTTGATTTTTTTTGTCCCCTCACCTTCTCAGCTCCACCCTTTTCTTTCCTTTTTTTCGTATTACCAACACCTGCAGTATCCATGTTCTCTCTCCCATCTGTACTTGTAAACGGTTGAGTGACAAGCATTGAAGAGTGAGCTTGCTCATCTATGGGCCTGTAGGCGCATTGTTGCCAACTATCGGTCATGGAACAACAGCCAATCTTAAGCAAGAAAAAAAAGAAGAGAAAAAACTATGACAGATAAAGAGAGGCCGACGGCCGTCCTGCTGCAGCGGCCATTTTGGTATTCTCCAGAATGTCCAGACGGCCAGTCCGCCACTGAAGGTGTAGCAAAGCGAAGTAATGCGAAAAACAGACAGAGGGACGAGAGGACAGAAATTTATCAGGTCTATTTATATTGATGTAAATGATATTAGGTCATTCTTGTATCTTATTTTTTTAGATCAAGATTTTTTTTAAAGCTTGAAATATCGTCCGGCCCCACCACCAACGCAAACAGTGAAAATAGAGACAAAATTTCACAGAAAAAGGTACAAAATGAGACGTTACATACATTTGTGAATGTTAAGAATGCTTTTATGCATGTGTAGCCTACTGCTAAAAAGTGGCATTAATTAAAAGAGTATTAACTATTTATGTTTCTCTGCACTTCTTTTGGTAGAAAATTCTTGTTTAGAGACAAGTGCCATTTTATACTGCTGTGCCCTACACCTGTGACATTGGTGAGCAAATTATTTTACCTGTTCATGGTTGATTTACACCTTTTATGAGTTCACATCTCCAGCTTCTCTTTATTCAGTAATCTCTGTACTCACTCCTCTTGCAGTCCACACTCAGCTTCCTGGTTCCTGCTCCCCGGTTCCTCCCGAGATGACCCACAGTGGTCGTTTAATAAAATAATTTTACGAAAACTTAAACTGTTCTTGTGTCTGGTGTTGTGCTGACTTTGAGTCCTGTAACCAAATCATGTCACCTTGTTATTAAATTGTTCCATGTTTAATTTTAGAAGCAGTGCCGTTATGTGCTAAAAGATTGTAAAAAGTAATTAGTTGACAGGTAAGTATTTTTTATTATTATTTTGGCTGTTAGATGGATCTGATATTGATGGCGATCCAATCCCTCTGACGAGCCAGTCAACTTGTCTTCCTGCTGCATGGAGTGCACCACACAATTTTTGCACTTGCTGCCCCTTGTCCCCCTACACACACATTCCCCTGTACTTTTGAACGTTACTCTGAACTCCATGTAATGTAATTGAAGCTGTGTATATTATAACAGAAATCTGATTTATTTATTTAGAAGTGTGCATTTTTGTTTCAAAATATTTTTTACAAATTTTATTCAGAAAAATAATCATGCCAGCATCTTCATACAATTAACCTTTGTCTGAGTTGATTGAATTTATTTTGTACTTAGCTGAACCTGTTGGTCCAATATAATTTTTGCTCATGTGGTAGAAATTGTAATATTATGATTCGTCTGCTGGACATGGGAACCAAGGTCTGAAGATACCTAATTGCCCGAGAAATTGTGAGACTTCTTGTATACTTAGTTTGAAAGTTTGTCTTATTGTGTGATGCTTTAACCCAAGCCATTGCCATAATGTTTTGATAATTCAAGGATCCACATCTGCGTCTCCATGGAGATGGTTCATCGGAATGGACTCTTTATATGTGCCAAAGTTCACTGTCTCCTAGCCAGGTGCCTTCAAGTCTCGAATTCTCAGCCTGAGAGACGTGTTTTGTCTATATAATATATAGGTTCAAGGTTGCTAAACTCAATAAATACTTGTTTTCATTAAACTGAGACAGGTAAGTATTCTGCATTTTACTGTGATGTGTTACTGTCCTCCTGTATGATCAATTCAAATCATATTAAAACCTCCAAACGTTTAAAGGAATCTTTCTCATTTTTGTTAAGATTCTAAATCCGGTTACACCCATTTACATAAAGGTTTGGTAAATCACATCTATATTTCAGAGTCTTAAGTAACCTGAGTGTTACACCACCCTTATGACATTGAAAACTCTACCTTCCGTTCAGGATAAATGTTATGCATGATTTGTAGTCCAACCAGGGACGTCACTAGGATTGAGAGATTGGGGTGTTTAGTCGCAGGAGTTTGACAATGAACGTTTTTGGCAAATCCTGCAAAGACATCGTCAATTTATGGAGCCCTTCAGGGGTCAGGTAAAACATTTTTTTTGAGGGGTAAGAATCCGTACCCTCAGTTTAATAAACCATGTGCATGTGATTATTAAACTGTGCGCACAGACCCATAATCAGTTTTTTCAGATTATTAAATGGCGCGCATGGATTCATAAACAGTGTGTGATAGTGTGGGGGATCCTGTCCAATTAATATTGTGCCCTGGCTACTTGGCAACTAAGATGCTCCTTTGGAATGGTAAATGGCCTGTATTTGTACAGACCCTACGGACCCCAAAAGCACTTTATACTACATTCTATCATCCATCCATTCACACACACACTGATGATGGCTAGCTACATTGTAGCCACAGCTACCCTGGGCGCACTGACAGAGGTGAGGCTGCCAGACACTGACCACCACCAATAGGCAACGGGTGAAGTATCTTGACACAATGACTGAGACTGTCAGAGCCGGGGCTTGAACCAGCAACCTTCTGATTACAAGACAAACACCCAACTCTTGAGCCACATGCTCAATTTTCACGCGGGAGACAGTGGATTGAGTCCAGTCCCCGAATTGTACTTAATGTATATTTTTTTGGGTACTTGCAGAAAAGAAGGCTGTAAACATAGGTGTCATATTTGTAAATAATAGTTTTGTAACCACCTATGGAGCCTGGGCGGGTCCATGCACAACAAAGGCAATATTTGAAGACAAACCAGTCGCAAAATGTGTTGCATGGCTGAAAAATATCCTAGAAATGGGCTATAATTCACAAAGTGTATGCCAACCCAAAAAATTTATGTGGCAAGGTGCAAAATGAGGGCCTGAGTAGGATTCAAACTGCTGCAACCCAGGTTGTAATCATGCATGTTTACCAGTCTTCCAAAGTAGCAACTTGATTTCCCAAAACAGACAGGTGCATTATCATTGTCATAGCATTATCGGACAGGACTTCCCACACGGTCACAGTTTAATAAACTGAGGGAATAGATTAGTAATCCGTTCACACCACGGTAAAACTAATAATAAGGATTCTTACCTCTCAAAAGTAATTTCTGATATGTGATCATTTTCTTTTCCTTGCCTGCCGTCTTGCATTTTCTCTCTTCTTTTTTATAAAACAAAATTAAATCAGTTCATTAGAGGGGGGTCTATGTTGAAGACAGATGTTATATATCTATTAAAAATTAGATATGTTATATTTTCAAATAAAGCCATTTATTGCAGTCTACTGCACTGAACAATATTTGTCAAACATGTTTTCTGTCAAATGACTACGCAGTTGAGGCTGTTTTAATATATAAATAACACTGGGACAGAGTAGGTGTCTTTCAATCAACAACTAAAAGACAAAATAACAGGACATAAAAACTATCCAGCAAGTAGTAGAACCAGGGGCGGATCTACTTGGGTGGCATACGGTGGCAGTTGCCACCCTAAAAGAAAGCCTTGCCACCCCAGCTGCCACCCCAGTCAGCGGCTATGAAATCACTAAATAGTTGTTTAAAATCGGACGTTAAGCGCATGAAGCTCCTTTTTCCGACATCATTGAATGCAGCACGAAGTAACCGCACATCAACTCCAGACGCTTCTGAGAGGCGGTAAGTGAGAGAGAAGCTGACCTTGATGGGAAATACAGTATAAAACATTACTTTGGGATGTATGAAATGTATTGGTGACTTTATTATAACCACTTTGAAGTGTTGTTACTGCTTAAAGAGATGTTTTGTCATGTGCATACAAGTTAGTTAGATAAAAACAGGAACTTTAGAACAGGATGTTAAACCTTTGCACCCAAACTAGTGGAGAAAAACAGGATATGGAGGATGTCTGGACTGCAAAAGATTAGGGCAATAGATTAGGACATGTAAGAAATAACGGTCAGCAAAAACTCTAGTTAGAGCTGGTTTGCAAAGTCAGAATAACAGGAAGGTAATTAATTATGCATGCATGGTTGTAAGGAGGCTGGTCTTGGCAAAAGTTTGAATGAACCAATCATGTTTTGTGTCCCATATGTAACGTTAGGGGGGAGGTTCTCTAACTTTGTGTTAAAATATAAAACTTAATGTTTCTGTTATATACGTTGTCATTCTTTGGTGGGTGACCCAGAGAGGGTAATTTATACCCCTCTGTAAGCTAAATATCTAATCTGTTTTAAGAAATTCTCTAAACTAGTATTTGATCTGTTTTAAGGAACTCTGTGAATCAGTATTTGATTTCTTGTATTAAAATCTAAAGAAAATTAAATTACTCTCGTCTCCTCTCTGATAAAAATGAACACGCATGGAATTTATAGAGTTAAGGTTGAAATTGAATATAGAATAAAATCCTTCAACCTTCACACAGAAGGCAGGAGCACACCAGGAAAGCGGTAACTATGCAATCTTACAAAATAGAATATCATTTCTAGCTCAGTGCTGAGAGTTTTGAAACTCTTTCAGGCAATAAAAATTGAAAATCATAATTTTTGCAAAATGTAAACTAAGTCAGAGAACGTGAAATCTTTACGTTTGTCCAGAAAAAAAGGTACAATTAATTTAAATTCTACAGAAATGAAGCGACAACGAAGCATCTCAAGTTTTTTTTTACCAAAGACAAACGTGAGAAAAACGGAGACGATGTGGAAGAAGAGAGAGAGGACTGACAGAAAGTGATGGCGGGGAAGGACAAGATCAGGGACAGGAGAGAATGCTAGAACGGCACATCGGAGAGGAGGCGGAGGAGGGAGAGATTCACCGAGATGAAGAGGGAGAAAGAGAAAGGCAGGGCAATATGGAGGGCTCAGCCAGTGACAACATGACAGAGTCTGAGACAGCACCAAGCACATCCAGTCGAGTTAGTCCACATGGTAGGGAAACACAGCATACTGACTTCCATCTTATTTTAGAATAAATTGGTATTTTGATCAACTTTTTTTTAGGAACACGCCCCCTGTGAGACAATAAATTATATTTCTGTTCTGTTCCAGACTGAACATTTTAGGATGTTTTGCTCAAATGTCTGCGAAAAAAATATTTAAATTAATTTATCCTAATTAACAAGTTTACTTTATATTAGAAAATTGAGTATTATGAAGTAAAAAAAAAATAAAGGGAGGGCCATGATAATGGCTAGACATTAGGGTTGTCAAACGCTAAATTTTTTTTAAACCTAATTAATTGCTGCTTTTTGGTAGCTGTGATTTAATCCGGACTAATTAACATTCCTACATATGACTAAAAGACCTAACATTTTCAGTGTAAAGGGAATTGCCGTAGCGCTTTTTTATGAAATAAAGGAGAGATTAATAGAATTTTGTTTTAACTCCATATTCAAATTCACACATGGCCCTTTTAAACTATTGTAATCTCACCTTGGTCGAGCTCTGTTTAAACCCGCTGCTCTTCCATAGTGTGTATATACATATGTGTATATATATATATATATATATATATATATATATATATATATATATATATATATATTATACATATATATATAACTGGACAAAATTGTTGGTACCCTTCATTAAATCAAAAAAACTCATAATGGTCACAGAAATAACTTTAATCTGACAAAAGTAATAATAAATAAAAATTATATAAATGTTGACCAATGAAAGTCAGACATTGCTTTTCATCCATGCTTCAACAGAATTATTTAAAAAATAAATGCATGAAACAGGCCTGGACAAAAATGATGGTACCCCTAGAAAAGAATGAAAATAATGTGACCAAAGGGACATGTTAATCCAAGGTATGTCCACTAATCAGCATCCTAGGTGTCTACAATCCTGTAATCACTCAGTGGGCCTATATATAGGACTCCAGGTAGTCACTGTGTTGTTTGGTGACGTGGTGTGTACCACACTCAATATAAACCAGAGGAAGCAAAGGAAAGAGTTGTCTCAGGAGATGAGAAAGAAAATCATAGACAAGCATGTTAACTGTAAAGGCTATAAGACCATCTCCAAGCAGCTAGATGTTTCTGTGACTACAGCTGCACATGTCATTCAGTAATGTACGATCCATGGGACTGTAGCCAACCTCCCTGGACGTGGCTGCAGGAGGAAAATTGATGACAGATCAAAGAGACGGATAATCCAAATGGTAACAAAAGAGCCTAGAAAGACTTCAAAATAGATCCAAGCTGAACTTTATGCTCAAGGAACATCAGTGTCAGATCGGAACATCCTTCACTGTTTGAGCCAGAGGACAAATCATAAAAAAAACCCAGATTGGAGTATGCCAAACTACATGTTGACGAGCCAAAAAGCTTCTGGGAGAATGTCCTGTGGACAGATGAGACAAAAATTTAACTTTTTGCCAAGGCACATCAGCTCTATGTTTACAGCGGGAAAAATGAAGCATATCTAGAAAAGAACACGGTCCCTACAGTGAAACATGGGGGAGGCTCGGTTATGTTCTGGGGCTGATTTGCTGCATCTGACACAATCTATGCAGGGTACAATGAAATCTCAAGACTATCAGGGGATTCTAGAGAGAAATGTGCTGGCCAGTGTCAGAAAGCATGGTCTCAGTCGCAGGTCACGGGTCTTACAACAGGAAAATGACCCAAAACACACAGCTAAAAACACCCAAGAAGGGCTAAGAGGAAAACACTGGCCTTCTATGAGCCCTGATCTCAATCCTATTGAGCATCTTTGGAAGGAGCTGAAACGTGCTGTCTGGAAAAGGCGCCCTTCAAACCGGAAACAACTAGAACAGTTTGCTCATGAGGAGTGGGCCAAAATACCTGCTGAGAGGTGCAGAAGTCTCATTGACAGTTACAGGAATCATTTGATTGCAGTGATTGCCTCAAAAGGTTGTGCAACCAAATATTAAGTTGTGGGTACCATCATTTTTGTCCAGGCCTGTTTCATGCATTTATTTTTTAAATAATTCCGTTGAAGCATGGATGAAAAGCAATGTCTGACTTTCATTGGTCAACATTTATATAATTTTTATTTATTATTACTTTTGTCAGATTAAAGTTATTTCTGTGACCATTATGAGTTTTTCTCTGATTTAATGAAGGGTACCAACAATTTTGTCCACGTCTGTATATATAGATATTGGCATATGGTGCCAACCCAGAAATATCCTTGCCACCCTCTTGCCACCCCAGAAATATTTTTCTAGATCAGCCCCTGACTAGAACTTATAATACAGAAAGTCAAATATTCAGTCCCATCACTGTTGTGACTTGGATCAGTATGCATAACAACTTCACCCAAACTTCCTGTCTACTTTGAGGATAGAAGCATCAAAGAAGGACTTCTGTTTTTCATAGTTGCAAAACGGTCTATCACTTTGTTGTCACTCAGTTGAATGTAAATTAACATGGCTGCAAGATTATGAAGTGTCCTTTACCCCAATTTTTGACGCAGCCAGGGGTGCAGCCGACGCAGTGCACTGAAAGACCTTTTACATAGAAAGAACCTAAATGAGGATAAATGTACATATATGAAACTTATATACACATATCTATACCCAAACCTATATGCACATATATGCTGCCTACATACATATTATGCAGTTTTAACTACTTTTATCTATTTATTTGTAATGGCATTGCTCTTTTTTCTGTGTGGATTTTTAATCTTTGTTACGTCTCTCTTTTTTCTTCTTCTTGTATAACTTATTGCTGCAACAAGGCAAAAAGGCTATCTATCTTTAATAATAAATATACTGCATATATATCCAAACTTTTGGTCTGTGCTGTATATACAGTATAGAACAAAAGTTTGGACACACCTTCTCATTCAGTGCGTTTTCTTTATTTTCATGACTATTTACATTGTAAATTCTCACTGAAGGCATCAAAACTATGAATTTACACATATAATTATGTAGTACTTTTACAAAAAGTGTGAAATAACCTGGCCTTCAAAGTCACCTGACCTGAACACAATCGTGATGATTTTGGGGTGAACCGCAGAGTAAAGGCAAAATGGCCAACAAGTACTAAGCATCTCTGGGAACTCCTTCAAGACTGTTGGAAAACCATTTCGGGTGACTATGTCTTGAAGCTCAAGAGAATGCAAAGCAGTAGTCAGAGCAAAGGGTGGCTACTTTGAGGAATCAAAAATTTAACACATGTATTTAGTTATTTCACCAATTATGTTTAAGTACATACAGTAATTCCATACATTATTTGTTCCTTCATAGTTTTGATGAGAATCTACAATGTAGTCATGAAAATAAAGAAAAATCATTGAATGAGAAGGTGTGTCCAAACTTTTGGTCTGTACTGTATATGCTGTATATAGGCAGCATATATGTGCATATACAATTCAATTCACTTTTATTTATATAGCTCCAATTCACAACAAATGTTATCTCAAGGCACTTTACAAGAAAAGTCATTTCAATACAATTATACAAACATTCGAATGAGGTAAAAGTTTTCTATGTAAGGAATCCCAGTAGATTGCGAGTCATCGACATGAGGTTGTGCCCGGATCATGCAGACTCCAACCACAGTTATACTTCAGCAATCCCTCATACTGAGCAAGCATGTAGCGACAGTGGAGAGGAAAAACTCCCCTTTAACAGGAAGAAACCTCCGGCAGAACCTGGCTCAGTACAAGCGGTCATCTGCCACGACCGTCTGGGGGTCTGAGATGACAGAGAAGAGACAGCATGGAGGATGCTTGGTGACTTTGAGCATCATCTGGACCGATGTTCCCCATCCAGCAGGGGACTTTATAGTTGAGCAGGGTACCAGACCAAGTGGAGCTTCTATGGGGTGAAAAATACTGAGAAAACTGGGTTAAAAAACGCAATAACAGCAAAAAAAATATATATGGAGAGTGGTAGTAGATAAAAGTAGAAGAGTGGTCAGTCTGTCCTCCAACAGTCTAAACCTATAGCAGCATAACAAACAAACAAAAAAAATAGCTCAGGATAACCTAAGCCATTCTAACTATAAGCGTTATCAAAAAGGAAGGTTTTAAGCCTAGACTTGAGTATCTGCGTCACGGACTTAAACTGGGAGCTGGTTCCACTGGAGAGGATCCTGATAACTAAAGGATCTGCGTCCCATTCTACTTTTAGAAATCCTAAGAACTACCAGTAGACCTGCATTCTGAGAATGAAGTGCTCTGTTAGCAACATATGGAACAATCAGATCTCTGATGTACGATGGAGCTTGATTATTAAGGGCATTATACGTAAGGAGGAGGATCTTAAACTCTATTCTGGATTTAACAGGGAGCCAATGGAGAGAAGCTAAAACAGGAGAAATGTGATCTCTCTTTTTAATATTCATCAGAACTCTTGCTGCAGCATTTTGGATCAACTGAAGGCTTTTAATTGCATTTTGTGGACTTCCTGATAATAAGGAATTACAGTAGTCCAGCTTTGAAGTAACAAATGCATGGACTAGTTTCTCTGCATTGCTCCTGGACAGGATGTTTCTAATTTTAGTAATATTTCTGAGGGTAAAGAAACAAATCTTAGAAGCCTGTTTAATATGGGATTTAAATGTCATGTTTTGGTCAAAATTACACAGAGGTTCTTTACATTATTACCAGAGGCCAAACTAATACACTCCAGAGGAAATGATAAGACAAGAACAAGAACTTCAGTCTATTCTGAATATAAAAGTAGTAAATTCAAAGTCATCCAGGTTTTGATGTCTTCCAGACATGCTTTTAATCTACCTAACTGATTGATTTCATCAGGTTTTATCGATAAATATAAATGTGTATCATCAGCATAACTGTGGAAATTCATTTTACCAACTGGAAGCATATATATAGTAAAGAGAATCGGACCAAGCACAGGACCCTGTGGTACTCCACAAGTAACCCTTGAGTGTGAAGAAGATTTATCATTGACATGAACAAAATGGAATCTGTTGGACAGATATGATTTAAAACATGCCTAGTGCTGTTCCCTACAACATGTGTAAGCCTTTCTAAGTGAATATTATGATCTACTGTGTCAAAAGCAGCACTGAGATCTAATAAGATCAGAACAGTCACAAATCCATTATCTGAGGCAATTAAAATATAATTGGTAACTTTTACCAGTGCTGTTTCAGTGCTATGATGAGTTCTAAAACCTGACTTAAATTCTTCAAACACGTTGTTGAGGTTTAGATGCTCACATCCTTGATTAGCAACTATTTTCTCAAGACTTTTGGATAAGAAAGGAAGGTTAGACATAGGTCTATAGTTAGCTAAGTCATCTTGATCCGGGGAGGGTTTCTTAAGTAAATGTTTAATTACAGCAACCTTAAATTCCTGAGGCACATATCAATTTAATAAAGATAGATTCATGATGTCTAGAAGAGGGCCAGTAACCAACGGGGAAGACTTCCTTAAACAATATGGTTGGTATTGGGTCTAACATACAAGTTGAGGGTTTATCCCATCCATCCATCCATCCATCATCTTCCGCTTATCCGGGGTCGGGTCGCGGGGGCAGTAGCCTAAGCAAAGAGGCCCAGACTTCCCTCTCCCCGGCTACTTGGGCCAGCTCCTCGGGAGGAATCCCGAGGCGTTCCCAGGCCAGCTGGGAGACATAATCCCTCCAGCGGGTCCTGGGTCTTCCCCTGGGTCTCCTCCCGGTGGGACGTGCCCAGAACACCTCACCAGGGAGGCGTCCAGGAGGCATCCTGACCAGATGCCCAAGCCACCTCAACTGGCTCCTCTCGATGTGGAGGAGCAGCGGCTCTACTCTGAGCCCCCTCCGGATGACCGAGCTTCTCACCCTATCTCTAAGGGAGAGCCCAGCCACCCTACGGAGGAAACTCATTTCAGCCGCCTGTATCCGCGATCTCGTTCTTTCGGTCACCACCCAGCGTTCGTGACCATAGATGAGGGTAGGAACGTAGATCGACCGGTAAATTGAGAGCTTTGCCTTTCGGCTCAGCTCTCTCTTCACCACGACAGACCGGTACAGCGCCCGCATAACTGCAGACGCCTTACCAATCCGTCCATCGATCTCCCGCTCCATTTTTCCCTCATTCGTGAACAAGACCCCCAGATACCTAAACTCCCCCACTTGAGGAAGGACCTCATCCCCGACCCGGAGAAGGCACTCTACCCTTTTCCGGCTCAAGACCATGGTCTCGGATTTGGAGGTGCTGATCCTCATCCCAGCCGCTTCACACTCGGCTGCGAACCGCTCCAACGAGAGCTGTAGATCACGTTCAGATGAAGCCAACAAGACCACATCATCTGCGAAGAGCAGAGACCCGATCCTGAGGTCACCAAAACGGATCGCCTCAACACCTTGGCTGCGCCTAGAAATCCTGTCCATAAACATTATGAACAGGACCGGTGACAAAGGGCAACCTTGGCGGAGTCCAGCTCTCACCGGAAATGAGTCCGACTTACTGCCGGCAATGCGAACCAGACTCTGACACCGTTCATATAGGGACCTAACAGCCCGTATCAAAGGGTCTGGTACCCCATACTCCCGGAGTACCCTCCACAGGACACCCCGAGGGACACGGTCGAATGCCTTCTCCAAGTCCACAAAGCACATGTAGACCGGTTGGGCGAACTCCCACGCACCCTCCAGGACCCTGCCGAGGGTGTAGAGCTGGTCCAGTGTTCCACGGCCAGGACGAAAACCGCATTGTTCCTCCTGGATCCGAGGTTCGACTATCCGTCGGACCCTCCTCTCCAGAACCCCCGAATAGACCTTACCAGGGAGGCTCAGAAGTGTGATCCCCCTATAGTTGGAACACACTCTGTGGTCCCCCTTTTTAAAGAGGGGGACCACCACCCCGGTCTGCCAATCCAAGGGAACTGCCCCCGATGTCCACGCAATATTGCAGAGCCGCGTCAACCAACACAGCCCTACAACATCCAGAGCCTTGAGGAACTCCGGCCGAATCTCATCCACCCCCGGTGCCTTGCCACCAAGGAGCTTTTTAACAACCTCAGTGACTTCAGCACCAGAGATTGGAGAGCCCGTACCAGAGTCCTCAGAATCTGCTTCCAAACAGGAAGGCGTGTCGGTGGGATTGAGGAGGTCTTCGAAGTATTCCATCCACCGACCCAAAACGTCCCGCGTTGAGGTCAGCAGCTCACCGCCCCCACTGTAAACAGTGTTGGTGGCAGACCGTTTCCCCCCCCTGAGATGCCGGATGGTGGACCAGAATCGCTTCGAAGCCATACGGAAGTCGTTCTCCATGGTCTCTCCAAACTCCTCCCACGCCTGAGTTTTTGCCTCAGCGACCGTCCGAGCCGCACTCCGCTTGGCCTGTCGGTACCTATCAGCTGCTTCCGGAGTCCCACAGGCTAAAAAGGCCCGATAGGACTCCTTCTTTAGCTTGACAGCATCCCTCACCGCTGGTGTCCACCATCGGGTTCGAGGGTTGCCGCCGCGACAGGCACCGACTACCTTACGGCCACAACTACGGTCAGCCGCTTCGACAATAGAGGCACGGAACATGGCCCATTCAGACTCAATGTCCCCCGCCTCCCCCGGGACGTGTTTGAAGTTCTGCCGGAGGTGAGAGTTGAAACCCCTTCTGACAGGAGACTCCGCCAGACGTTCCTAGCAGACCCTCACAATACGTTTGGGACTGCCAGGTCTGTCCGGCGTCCTCCCCCACCACCGGAGCCTACTCACCACCAGGTAGTGGTCGGTGGATAGCTCCGCCCCTCTCTTCACCCGAGTGTCCAAAACATGCGGCCGCAGGTCCGATGAAACGACAACCAGGTCGATCATCGAGCTGCGGCCTAGGGTGTCCTGGTGCCAAGTGCACACATGAACACCCTTATGCTTGTACATGGTATTTGTCATGGACAATCCATGACGAGCACAGAAGTCCAACAACAAAACACAGCTCGGGTTCAGATCGGGGGGGCCATACCGCCCAACCACGCCTCTCCAGGTCTCACTTTCACTGCCCACGTGAGCGTTGAAATCCCCCAGCAGAATGAGGGAGTCCCCAGAAGGAGCACTCTCCAGCACCCCCTCCAAGGACTCCAAGAAGGGTGGGTAATCTGCACTACCGTTTGGTGCATAAGCACAAACAATAGTCAGAACCCGTCCCCCCACCCGCAGGCGGAGGGAGGCTACCCTCTCATTCACCGGGGTAAACCCCAACGTATAGGCGCCGAGATGGGGGGCAACAAGTATGCCCACCCCAGCTCGGCGCCTCTCACCGGGGGAAACGCCAGAGTGGAAGAGAGTCCAACCCCTCTCGAGGAGACGGGTTCCAGAGCCAGAGCCATGCGTCGAGGCAAGGCCGACGATGTCCAGTCGGAACCTTTCAACCTCGCACACCAGCTCCGGCTCCTTCCCCGCCAGAGAGGTGACGTTCCACGTCCCAAGAGCCAGCTTCTGCAGCCGAGGATCGGACCGCCAAGGTCCCCGCCTTCGGCCACCGCCCATCTTGCGTTGCACCCGACCCCTATGGCCCCTCCCACAGGTGGTGAGCTCATGGGAAGGGGGGCCCATGTTTCCTCTTCGGGCTGAGGCCGGGCCATAGATAAAGGCCCGGCCACCAGGCGCTCGCCAACGTGCCCCACCTCCAGGCCTGGCTCCAGAGTGGGGCCCCGGTGACCCGCGTCCGGGCGAGGGAACACTTGGTCCAACGCTGTCATTCAGCACAGGACCAAGTGCTGAACGACTTGGTCCTTCAGCACTTGAAGGACCAAACCCTCATCTAAATGTTGAGGGTTTTAGATGAAAACCCTCAACTTTTCATCTAAAAGTTGAGGGTTTAGATGAAACTAATATTTGTGATAATTCCGAAAGTTCAACAGAATCAAAACGGTACAGTTCTCTCTGATACTGCCTCAATTACTGAAAGAGAGTTAATCATGTTTGGGAGAAGGCCAATGTATTTATTTTTAATATAATTTATTTTATTTATCAAGAATCCCATAAAGTCATCATTACTGAGAGAAGGGTTAAGAAACCTAGGATTGTTTTTATTTACCTTTATTAATGACGAGAAATATGCTGTTCTAGCTTGTCGAACGGTATTTTTATAAAGTAGTAGTCTTTTTTTCCAGGATAGAAAGGAATTCTTTAAGTGTGTAGAGCACTATTTTCTCTCCAGATTCCTAGTTTTCTGCTGTAAAGTAAGTAACTCTGCATTAAACCAGAGAGCCAACCTCCTATGGCTGATTACCTTCTTTTTAAGGGGGCTACACTGTCTAGCGCCAAACGCAGTGACGAAGTAATGCTTTGAACCAGACCATCAATTTCTGAAGGGTTAGTGTTGGAATTACTGCCGTCCACTGTGGTATTCTGAGATGGATAGGGAAGCAAGATTGGAACAGAATCTTTAAAACTTGTTACAGCAATGTCTGATAAAGTTCTACAGTAAGGACATTTTCTTTCAGATTTGGGAACGTTGGGTAAAGTAAATTCAAAGGTTAGCAAAAAATGGTCAGATAGGACTGGGTTATGTGGGAGAGATATTAGTTCATCACACTCAATGCCATATGTCAGTATAATGTCTAAAGTGTGTTGAGCAGAATATGTGGGTCCCTTCACTTTCCGAGTAAAGCCAATTGAGTCTAAGATATTAAATGCTGCAGTTAGGCTATCACTTTCAATGTCCATGTGAATATTAAAATCCCCTATTAGAATTACCTGATCAGTATTTAAAACTAAATCAGATAAAAAATCTGAGATGTGGTCCAAGAATTGAGAGTAAGGGCCTGGTGGACGGTACAAAACCACAAACAAAGGTGGTTTTAATTTTTTGCAGCTTGGATTAGGGAAACTAAGGATTAGATGTTCAAAAGAGCTGTAGTTAACAATTGGTCTAGGTCAAATTAGCAAATCTGAATGAAAGATGGTTGCAAGTTCTCCTCCTCGTCCAGTACTTCTAGGAATGTGAAAATGTTGATAATTGGTATGAGTTGACTCATTTATAATTACAAAATCCTCCTGCTGCAGCCAGGTTTCTGATAGGCAAAACAGATCAATTTTATTATCACATATCAAGTCATTTACTAATAAAGTCTTTGAGGAGAGGAATCTTATCTTTAGTAAACCACATCTAATTACTCTATTTTCTTGTTTGGTCCGAGTCATATTTATTTTAAAAAGATTTTCATAGCTTGCTTTTGTCAGGTTAACTTTTAGTCTATTTGATTTTGGCCATTGGCAAGACACTGTCTCAATTGGATATTGAGTGGGTAACAGTACAGAAGCTGCAGAGAGGTGGGTTAAACTACGACTCTGCTTCCTGGTCTGGACCCTGGTTTGTCAGTGTTTTGAAGGACTAATAAATCTGTCCAGATTCCCAGAAAGAAGAGCTGCTCCATCCCAAGTGGGATGGATGCTGTCTCTCCGGATCAGACCAGGCTTTCCTGAAAAAGTTTTCCAATTATCAATGTAGCCCAAGTTCATTTAGGTTTCATACATGCACATATATCCTCATATGAATTATATCGTTGTGGGAATTACTGATATGAACTAACAATCTCACGTTGTGTATCATTTGCATTCACTGTAAATTTTCTCCCTCTCTTCAAAAACTGCCTGCCGGCCACCGTGGCGTTACAGATAGGAACCATATGCCTGCCATTGTAGCTGGTAGCCAGGGGACATGCTAGCAGATTTAGCATTAGCATGTCAGTGCGGTAGCGTTTCCCTCTCTGAACTCCATCCATCCATCCATCTTCTTAACCGCTTATCCAATTCAGGGTCACGGGGCAGCTGGAGCCTATCCCAGCAATTATCAGGCGTTAGGCAGGGTACACCCTGAACAGGACGCCAGTCTGTTGCAGGGCCAACACAGAGAGACAGACAACCATTCACACTCACATTCATTCCTAGGACAATTTAGATGATCAATTCACCTATCATGCATGTTTTTGGACTGTGGGAGGAAGCCGGAGTACCCGGAGAGAACCCACGCATGCACGGGGAGAACATGCAAACTCCATGCAGAAAGGCCCTGGACCGGGATACGAACCCATGACCTTCTTGCTGCAAGGCAACAGCGCTAACCACTGCGCCACCGTGCAGGCCCTCTCTGAACTATAACTTGCAATGTTAATGGTGTGCTATTATTCCTCTTTTACCCTAATGTGATGCTTGAGTGTTTTATATTGGTGCTGAGCATCTGCGGTTTTTGTTGTATTGCTCTTGAGTGCTGTTGTCAGGATTCGGAAATAGATGAAGTCTGTTCCTGATACTTCTGGTGTGTGACAGTGTAGCTGTATTATTTTGTTTATTAGCTGTAATATTTTATTTATTAGCTGTATTATTTTATTTATTAATTATTATTTCTGTTTCAGAATAAAAAATCTCGGCACAAATTGTAAAATTAAAAACATTTTAACAAAAAAAATCCACCAAAAAATTATAGGGGGGTCTGAAGCCCCCTAAAATGGACCTAACAACGTCAGCGTTTATAACCTTCAGGTTGTGTCTAATGGTGTTAATCTAAGACCTTTCTCTATTAACTATCCTCACACTTGCTTTGGAGGAATTGACAAAATAATTTGAGAAATTTAATCTATGCACATTTTAGGCTGTTTTTCATATTATCCAACATTCTCTGGTGAGGTTTTTATTGACCACTGCTTAAACTGGACAATTGTATTATATTTCGACTAACCTTCGCAGCTGACATTAATCCTGACAGACATCTGATCTTCACGCTTTTACTCTTACTGATCCCCCTTATTTCCTTTCTAGCCTTTAGCCTCTATCAAAACACATCACATCTGCCTATGTCAGAGTTGGAACAAAATTAGCATCACTGTCTTTGGGTCGTTGCATTGGTGCCTTTACCAAAGGCATTGAGTGTATGTATTACTTGGGGAACACAATACTGTCGTATTCTGGTGTGTCCATTTTCCATGTGGGGACAAAGACTGGACACATAATGCAAATCTTGAAATTTGAGGTTAAAGACTGGTTTAGAGGGTTGTAGTTTGTGTCAACTTGTGAAGTTTCATTTGACTAATAAATTTGAACACAGATCAGTAAATGAGGTCAAGTCCAAGCAAACTGTGTTCCAGTTCCAATTAGGAAGCCCAGAATAGAAGACTAGATGCAAATGTTTCACAATCCATGTTCAAATTTATCAAAATGTTCACTAGAGTGGTTAAACAGCTAGCATATCCCAATGAAACACACTTTCTTGTAGTTGAATAATTGTGGAGTCATTTCTGGCAATCCCTTCTAAAATCAGAGTCAAAGAGGATTATTGTTGCATAGAAATAATTGTTTCTTAAATACTTCTTGTTTTTGTGAAATCCTGCATTCATTTTTTTTTAAATCCAGCTATTACAGTTGCAGAAAACAAAAGGCACCTCTGCCTATTTTCTTTAAGTAAAGCAGACTAGACTGTATTCGATTTACCTTGAAAAAAGTTTTTTTTTTCTTTGAACAGTAACCTCTTGTTTTTTTCATTGTCCTAGATGTCAAGGTTGATCTGCTCTTTCACAGAAGAAAGGTGCCCATGGGGAAAACAAGACACCAACATCAGTGCACCACCATCTTCAAAACCTGCCTGCATAAATGACAAACTTCATAAAATGTACATGAGCTAGGTCTGTACTCCTAAATTCTAAAAATTAACCATAAATTATTCCAATTACATCATATAAACCTTTTGCAATTTATTATAATTATTGACAATAATAAATGTGGCTTTGAAGCATTTTCCAATTAGTATAATTTGCAATAAAATTGCAGCTATTAAGTCATGGGTTCTGCTTTTTTTAACTACAGTTACAGACCATTCAGTGCAGTGATTCGCAGAGTCAGGAGGGGCTGCTATAATTACCAATATGATGTTACATTACCTCTATTTTCTTTCTCTTGAAACTCCACAAGTATCCAAACCTACAAAGTACTCAATGCTGCAGTGCATACAATAGCAGAGGATTATGCTTTCAGATAAAGTCACCTGCACCTTTGCACTCACCCCCTAATCTGTTACCATGTTACTTAATATCCCAACACTCACATGTTTTGGACAGGACTGATACATTACCCCGGTGGGAAAGCACAACAGAAGTCTAAACATTAATGAAGGCTTTTAAATAGATCCTGTTTTGGTTTCAGTGTTAATTTTAAGAGTTAAATAAAGTAGAAAAAGCTGTTGGCTGTATTGGAAAATATTGTGTGCACCTTGTAGCCCTTTAAGATATAAAAACCTTAGACCCTGACTACAGCCATATTGATGTTCCAGATGCTGGCGCATGTCATGATATGTTTATTATGATGAGGTTGATGCTGTTATATGAACTGACCAGGCGGCAAGATATAATAAAAGCAAGCATGATGGCTGAATCGACTCGGTGAGTGCTGTGACTGACCCAAACAAATACATAACAAAACATGGTGTCAGAAGTAAAAAGAAGTTATATAAATTAAACAAAACTGCAATGGAAGGACTCAAGCCACTGTCTGAACTCGAGCTGCAGCACGGTAACCTGTCTGAAAATTGGAGGAGGTTTTGTCAAAGGTTTGAGCTATACCTAGCAGCGACCGGAGGAGCTAGCAAAACAGCTAAGGTGCAGTCCTCTCTGTTTCTTCATATTGCCGGTGAAGATGCCGTGGAAGTGTACAATACCTTCTCGTTCGCAGAAGAAGATGATAAGCACAAACTTAATAAAATCATAGAAAAGTTCGACGAATACTGCAACCCAAAGAAGAACATTACGTACGAGAGATATAGAGTTTTCACGTGTGTTCAAGGGGACATGACAGTTAGCCAGTACATCACAGAGCTAAAACTGAGAGCTAAGTCGTGTGAATTTGGACAATTACAAGAGTCTCTTATTAGAGATCGAGTTGTCTGTGGAGTCACATCAGATGTGATGAGAGAACGACTTTTGAGAGAAGCTGACCTTAATCTTGAACGAGCTTCCCAACTGTGTTTAGCGGCAGAAACTACAAAAGTCCAAATCAAGCAGATGAGAGAGGAAGACTTCAGCACTCAAGCATCAGCACGTGAAAGCAACACGTCGATGCAGTTAAATACAAGCAGCCATATAAAAAGATGCCACACAATAAAACTAAACAAACTGAAAAAGAAAAAGCAGGCACGTTTTTCTGTAAGAGATGCGGAAGTGAGCATGCAGGAAAGAAATGCCCCGCATTTTCAATTCAATTCACTTTTATTTATATCGCGCCAGTTCAAAACAAATTCATCTCAAAGCACTTTACAACAATAGTCATCTCAATACAATTATACAAACATTCCAATCAGTTAAGTTTTCTATGTAAGGAATCCCAGCAGATTGCCTTGAGTCATCGGCGTGAGGTTGTGCCTGGATCATGCAGACTCCAACCACAGCAATTCCTCAGCAAACCCTCACGTTGTCTCTGTTTACCGGAGTACAGCGGATGCTACAGGCGAGACAAGTGAAACAAAATGACTACTTTGACAAAGGAGCAAAACCATTACAACAACTGCAGGTTGGAAACACTGTGAGATGTGGAAAGACGGTAAATGGTGTCCAGCTCAGGAATAAGGAAGGTCTGACCACCCGAGATCTTACGTAGTTCAGACACCAGATGGACAAAGGTACAGAAGAAATCAAAAGTTTTTGATGTTGTCAAAGAATCAAAATCTGCTAAATGATGAGCGAAATGTTACTCACCAGAATGTAGTTAACAGTGCAGATTCCCAGAAAGAACCTGAAATGCATAACCAACCTGTAAATACTGCAGATAATGTCAGTCAGAAATGCTTCATACAAGAACAGCTAGTGGTCGTGTTGTTAATAGACTTAAAAGACTAGTTGAGGAGTAGCACATTCTGCCATTTTATGATAAACAGTTCTTGAATATATAAAAAAAAGGAAGATGTCATGATATGTTTATTATGATGATGTTGATGCTGTGATATGCACTGACCACCAGGTAGCGAGATATAATAAAAGCAAGCATGATGGCTGAATCGACTGGTGAGTGCTGTGACTGACCCAAACAAATACAAAACAAAACAGCGCACAGTGTGGAAAATAAGTATTTCATACACAGCCAATTTTTTCAAGTTGTCCCACTTACAAAAAATGAAGAGGTCTGTAACTTTCATTGTTGGTACACTTCAACTGAAAAAGATAAATTGGAGAACAAAAAATTTCAGTAAATCACATTTTAAGACATTAAAATATTTTCCTTTTTATTGCAACAAATAGGTATTTAATCCCCTACCAACCAGCAAGTTTTTACTTAATGTTGCCGTTTTGTTTGAAATTACGTGTGCAAACTACTCTACATTTACACGATAGGGCACGAGATCCCCCCCTCCCCCATTTATAAGGCAAAGAAAGAAAAAAAAAAAACGGAAGTTAAGAGATTGAAGCTCCATTTTCAGATAATATTGAATCCAGCACAATGTAACTTGACACTGACTCCAGAGGCTTCAGTGAGAGAGGAGCAGGAGGCAACAGCATAGAGTGTGTCAGTGCCCATAGAGCTGAGATGCTTACACAAAAGATGGCACCAAGGGAAAATGGTAAATGGACATGTATGAAATGAAATGGGACATGGGACAAGGTAATGTGTTGAAACTTGATGACACCATAATATAACTTTCTGGTATAAACTCAACTTGCTGTGTTTGAAGAAAGAAGAAAGATGAGTGAATGATGATGACGAGGATGGATGGTGCCATGTATCGCCAGAGTTTGGGAAACAATTGAACTTCAATAAAAGCAGTGAAGACACACAACCAGAGCAACTAAGAACTGGCTGCGTAAGAAGCATTCTAAGGTTACTGAACCTGATAGGAAAATCTTGTGGCCAAACCCTGACAGATCAGGAGATCTGTGTGGAGGAGGGGGCTAAAATCCCTGCTGCAGTGTGTGTAAACCTGGTTATCTGACCTCAAAATCTGACCTCTGCATTTGTAAACAAAATTTTCAGTACTAAACGTTAAGTTCTATTTTCTATTGTATCATATACTTATTCTATGCAATAAAATGCATATGAAATATTTTAAAATGAAGCAATGTAATTTTATATATCTTTTTAGATATGTTCGAAAACGTAAAGACTTCTCTATTCTTACAAGTGGAAAAACAAAAAAATCAGCAGTGTATTAAATGCTTATTGTCCCCACCCTAATTTCAGATTCTCAGTCAGAACAATATATTCACAAGTTCTATTTCATTGGTATTACATTCACCGAATTTGTTAAGGATATTGCAAATTATTATATATATAATTATTATGTATTCCAAATATTTCAGACAGCTGAAGGAATAAATACTATAAATAACAGGCCTTTAAGTTATTTTGTTTCCATGTTATGAGGGGGAAACAGAATATTTCAGGCAGCTAAAATATTCCATTCCCCCATGTAACTTTAGTAAAGTAAGACCAAATTTCATCATATTCACAAAACTAAGGGTCCATATTGAAAGCCTAAACACTGTTAAAGACAGATATGTAAATAATTTTCTTGTTATGTTTGTGAAGAGGGGAACTGAATATTCCGAGCAGCACAAGAGACTGTACTCTCACCATTCCTTTTCACTCTGTACACCTCAGACTTCCAGTATAAGACAGTGAACAGTCATCTGCAGAGAAACTCAGAAGACTCTGCAATTGTGGGGTGTATCAGAGATAGAGAAGCTGAATACAGAGAGCTATTGGACCGCTTTGTGACATGGTATGGAAACAATCATCTTACCTTGAATGTGAACAAAACAAAGGAGATGATTGGGAAAAACTGATCTATGCGTTTATCTTTAATCGGATCGATTACTGCAACAGCGTCCTCACAGGTCTACCTAAAAAATCAATCAGACAGCTGCAGCTGATGCAGAACGCTGCTGCTCGTGTTCTCACTAAAATCAGGAAAGTACAACACATCACCCTAGTTCTAAAGTCCTTCCACTGGCTCCCTGTAGGTCAGAGAACAGACTTTAAAATACTCCTACTTGTTTATAAATCATTGAACGGTTTAGCACCAAAGTACATTGAAGATATGCTGTCACTATATCAACCCAGCAGACCACTCAGGTCCTCAAACTCTAGCCTACTAATCATCCGTAGAATCAGAACTAAACAGGGAGAGGCAGCTTTCAGCTTCTGTGCTCCACAAATGTGGAATAAACTTCCAGACGAATGCAAAAACGCTGAATCGCTAGGCTCTTTTAAAACAAAGATAAAAACTCTACTCTTCAGAGCTGCATTTGAATCTTAAATTGTGCATTCTGATCACTTTTTGTTTTGCTTACCCGATTAATTTCTATTCTTACTTTTTCGTTTCTTTTTTAAGTGATTGTGTATTAATTACATAAATTTTACATTATCTTTTCTTACTGATTGATTACTGTTAAACTTATATGTTTTGTTTTTAATCATGTGGCTATCACTGAATCATGTAAAGCACCTTGAATTGCCTTGTGTTGAAAGTGTGCTATACAAATAAAATTGTCTTGCCTTGCCTTGTAGATTTCAGAAGAAACAGTGATAAGTCAAAGACTGTCTCCATTATGGGAGAAGAAGTTGAGGTGAGTACAAATACCTCGAAGTTCACATGCACAACAGACTGAACTGGAGAATCAACAGTGAAGCGGTATACAAGAAGGGACAGAGCAGACTGTACTTTCTGAGGAAGCTGAGGTCCTTCAAGTTTTGCAGCAAGAGGCTGCAAATCTTCTACAAGTCTGTTGTAGAGAGTTATCTCTTCGTCAATCATCTGTTGGGGTAGCAGCATCAGAGCCAGGGACATGAAGCGCCCATATTATGAAAAAAATAACTTTTCCCGGCATTTGGGGTGTTATTGTGTACCTCAGGTGCACATACATAGAAAGTTTGAAAAACAAACAAACATCCAAGCTGTTTTGAGTGAGATAGGGGTTTCTGAATTCATCCTGCCTTGAGTCTCTGAGCAAGTCATTCAAATTCTGCATGGCTTTCTACGTCACATGCCAAAACATTAGAATATTTACACCCCATCAGAGCAGTGTCTCCACCCACCAGGTAAAAAGAAAAGCACTGGTTCAGATTAGGAAACACCATGTTGAAGCACCACGCAAAATGCTGAGTTTTTGGCTGGTCAAAAGAGCTCAAAACACTTAATCCCCAGCTTGACATGGCACATGGAAGATCACATTATTCCAGCCAGATCCTCCCCAACCCTTCAGGCCCTGGTCAGCATACAGCCAAGGACTGGTGCATGTTTTCATGGTAGTATCTCACATTAGCTGCTCCAAGGAACATTGGGAGAACCTGCAAACTCTACACAGAAGGGCATTTTGCCAACCCTACCCAATGTGTGTGTGCTGATGATATGAAGGAACACACACCCTCAGCACCCCCCCCCAGTGGGAATTGAACCTGGGACCTTCTAGCTGTGAGGTGAGCTGTGCTACCAGCTGTGCCAACATGCTCCCAACTTGGGTTGAACTTATTTTTGATGCCACCGAACAGAGCTACTCAGACTGAAATATTGTCAGGGGGAACAAAAACAGGGCTGCACGGTGGAGCAGTGGTTAGCACTGTTGCCTCGCAGCAAGAAGGTTGTGGGTTCATATCCCAGGTCTTTCTGCATGGAGTTTGCATGTTCTCCCCGTGCATGCGTGGGTTCACTCCGGCTTCCTCCCACAGTCCAAAAACATGACTGTCAGGTTAATTGATCACTGTAAATTGTCCTTAGGTGTGAGTGTGTCTCAATGTGGCCCTGTGATGGACTGGCAACCTGTCCAGGGTGTACCCCGCCTCTCGCCCGTTGACAGCTGGAGATAGGCACCGGCACCCCCGTGACCCATTAAGGATTAAGCGGTTAAGAAAATGGATGGATGGATGGGGAACAAAAACATTCAAAGTGCAAATATGAGGAGATGAAAGACAATAACAGCCAGTGGGGAAGCAACGGAGGGAGAGTGGGCTAGACACTGGCTCTAGGATTGGCATCTGAAATATTGGAAAACTGTAAGTGATGATTGATTTTTTTTTCTGGACGCTTTGCTATGCTGAGCCATGTCCTCAACCGCTACCGCGTTTTTGAGATGGCAATGAAAACACAACCAGACTGTTCTGGTACGGGCTAACCCAGCACAACCCTAGCTGAGCTGACCCTAGTGGAGTTGTATTGGAAGTTTTTGGGTGTGCTACACCTCTATTCCACCCTTTTTCCATTTGCATCTTCGTTCAGACTCATCTTAACCCTATGGCCGTAGTTAACCATCCATATTCCCATAATTAATCTATTGTTTTCCATCAATAGCCCACAGATAAGGAATGTAGATGAATGTGGCAACTTGTGAAAGTAACCAAGGTAAACTATACATGTTTGCTCCTTTTACTTTGCAGAAAACAGCCGACAAAATAAAGCTTTTCATCTGCATTCCGCTCTGATCACCATCAAGAGGAAAAAAACCTTCTGAAAAGTATTAACAGCACTGCTGTAAATTAGGTATGATTTTAGGTTTTAGGCTAATTTTCAACACTGTCAAGTTGGTTCAAAAAGTACTGTCACGTTCCTTCCACTTCATCATCCTTGTCATTTTTTTTTTGCATCTGTCTGTCATACAAAATCTCAAAAAAGCCTCAAACCAACAAAAAAAGATTGTTGGTGTAATGTGACATAATGTGAAAAGGTCTATGACTTTCTGAAGCATTTTGCAAGGCTCTGTATAGCCATCCAGACTGGCCCATTCTGAGAATGTTCACAGGTCTACCATGGTCAAAATCCAAGAGGAAAATATCAATAAATTACAAATTAGTCATTTTCTAAATTGGGATCCAGACAAAAATGGTTCAGCATCTGTAATAGTGAAACATAGATTTTTTTTTTTTTTTTTTAAAGTAAGCATACATGTCAAACTGACAGACTGGATGGTTATGTTGTCTTGGAGACCAATTTCAGGAAATTGTTGTAAAGAAAGCATGGAAGATGAAATACTGATAGCAATATAAGGTGTGGGGGGAAAGTAAGTTGTCTGTCCTTTTCACAGTTTCCCAAATACACAGTAACAGGCTATTTGTACCCCTCTTTCCTTTTTATTTTCTCATTGTCACGTTGTTTTGTTTCCACATTCTCAGAGGGAAAAGGAAGCAGGGTAAGTGCCAATTTTAAAAAAAAGAGGGGGGGTCTTGGCAGATGCTGCGGCCCTCTCTTTTTCTCGTCGTCTTCACACTTCAGATTGTGCTAAAAAGAGAAAGACCAAAAACAGAAAACACACCCACGCCTTCCCACTCTTCCATCCTCTCTCTGCCTGCAAATATTGGATTCCTCTTGGAAGGTCTGCTCCCACATTTGATCCAAGCACTCCCCTCCAGGGATTGAGTGAAGTGCCTTATGTATGTATGTGTGTGTGTTTTTAGATGTGTGTAGAAAAGGGGAATAAAATGTCAGCCTTCAGCGCTCCTGGCCTGTTAAACAGTTTCCATAGCAACATCCAAAGATAGTTTAGCAGGTACGGGGAAGCAGAAGCTCAAAGGAGTCTTCACCCGACGGCCTCTTAGTGAACTGTCTGACACTGACTGACGGCTGGAGGTTTGACTGATGCCTGTCGTGGTGCGTTAACAAATCGGTTCACAGAATAAGCAAGGGGCACACTGCACTGCTGCATAAGTGTAAGTAAAACACTTATAAATGGCAAAAGGCATTCTCATAAATCTCTGGTATAGCTCAGATGTGGCAGGACAAGAGATACGTTGGATATGACATATACTGTAGATAAAGACATCAGTGGCGGGATTTTAGGTAGATCTCTGGTTCTCTGACTTCTTAAACCTTCTTCCAACGAAATATGGCGAAATGTCTAACAAAAGATAAAGAATGTTTTCTAGTTTGATGAGTCTTGATTTGATCTGTGACATTCAGATGAGAAGTCCAATTGTCGTGCAAAAAGATGTTAAAACAGGGATCTATCCTTCATGGTTGCAACTGTCCAGGATGGTGGTGGTTAAGACCATAATCAATTTATTTCTTGAACATGATAGTGTATACTGTACTCCAATGACTTCTTTATTTTGAACACGTCAAGCACTTTAGGATGTAGTGCAGGGGATGTGCATTATGATAAATGATCAATCTGTAGCAGCTGTCAGGCTATCATGTCAGTATGGATCAAAATCTTGCTAATTTTTTTGACACTTTCTTGAATCAATGCCACAAAAAATGAAGGCAGTTCTAAAGGTGAACGTGTGTTCATCCTGGTTCTAGCAAGGTGTACCTAATAAAGCGTGTGTATAAAACAGAATTTTTACCAAATATAATAGCAGTAAAGCAGCCACATGACTGCAAGGCTTGCACCATGAATATTTTTCAGCTGGATCAGTTTGCAAGAGTCTGCAGCTCAGAAATTTGTCTTATGTTTGCACTGTAACTCATGTGTTATATGTCAAAATAGGGACATGTGATGGCAAGCCACACAGGGTAAGATCAACACCTCACCTCTAGTTTGTTTCAGTATAGTTTACATTCAAGTCACTACTTTGAATATTTATCATCAAAAACATGGTTTCTTTGTTTATTTTCCTAATACACCTTACAATGTTTATATGGAGTGCACACAAAGTAACACTGCAATGTCAAAATTATACTTAATGTTGTGCTAATACAGTTTTCTTCGTTTGAGTTACCTGTGTTTGGCTTCTCCTTCCTGGTTGGCAAAAAGCATGGCTAAGGGCTAAAGGACCTGAAGTGCTGCTGACAGCCTCATTGGACTGAACCACTTGCTTCTTCTTCTTTTAGTTTATTGGCGGGTGGCAACCAACTTTAGGTGCATTTCCGCCACCTTCTGTGTGGGAGCGTGAGTCGTAGTAGGGAGAAGACTATATTCTATTTAAATTCTATTTTTTAATTTACTATTTTTTTAAATTAAATTATTAATTTATAAACATTTAATCCTCCAATTAATAGATTCCTTAAATTCAACTTTTCACTATCTCTCATCTTTATTTTCCTTGATAATATTTTCCTATTCCTTATATATTTTTCACATTTACATACTACATGCTCTGGCTCTGGAACCCGTCTCCTCGAGAGGGGTTGGACTCTCTTCCACTCTGGAGTTGCTCCCGGTGAGAGGCGCCGAGGTGGGGTGGGAATACTTGTTGCCCCCCATCTCGGCGCCTGTACGTTGGGGTTTACCCCGGTGAATGAGAGGGTAGCCTCCCTCCGCCTACGGGTGGGGGGAGGGGTTCTGACTATTGTTTGTGCTTATGCACCGAACAGTAGCTCAGATTACCCACCCTTCTTGGAGTCCTTGGAGGGGGTGCTGGAGAGTGCTCCTTCTGGGGAATCCCTTATTCTGCTGGGGGACTTCAACGCTCATTTGGGCAATGACAGTGAGGCCCGGAGAGGCATGGTTGGGCGGTATGCCCCCCCCGATCTGAACCCGAGCAGTGTTTTGTTGTTGGACTTCTGTGCTTGTCATGGATTGTCCATAACGAACACCATGTTCAAGCATAAGGGTGTTCATGTGTGCACTTGGCACCAGGACACCCTAGGCCGCAGCTCAATGATTCACCTGGTTGTCGTTTCATCGGACCTGCGCCCGCATGTTTTGGACACTCGGGTGAGGAGAGGGGCGGAGCTATCCACCGACCACTACCTGGCGGTGAGTCGGCTCCGGTGGTGGGGGAGGACGACGGACAGACTTGGCAGGCCCAAACGTGTTGTGAGGGTCTGCTGGGAATGTCTGGCGGAGTCTCCTGTCAGAAGGGGTTTCAACTCTCCCCTCCGGCAGAACTTCAAACACGTCCCGGGGGAGGCGGGGGACATTGATTCCGAATGGGCCATGTTCCGTGCCTCCATTTTCGAAGCGGCTGACCGTAGTTGTGGCCGTAAGGTAGTCGGTGCCTGTCGCGGTGGCAACCCTCGGACCTGCTGGTGGACACCACCGGTGAGGGATGCTGTCAAGCTGAAGGAGTCCTATTGGGCCTTTTTGGCCTGTGGGACTCCAGAAGCAGCTGATAGGAACCGGCAGGCCAAGTGGAGTGCGGCTCGGATGGTCGCTGAGGCAAAAACTCGGGCGTGGGAGGAGTTTGGAGAAACCATTGAGAACAACTTCCGTATGGCTTCGAAGCGATTCTAGTCCACCATCCGGCGTCTCAGTGGGGGGAAGCGGTCTGCCACCAACACTGCTTACAGTGCGGGTGGTGTGCTGCTGACCTCAACAAGGGACGTTTTGAGTCGGTGGATGGACTACTTCGAAGACCTCCTCAATCCCACCGACACGCCTTCCTTTTTGGAAGCAGAGTGTGGGGACTCTGGGACGGGCTCTCCAATCTCTGGTACTGAAGTCACCGAGGTTGTTAAAAAGCTCCTTGGTGGCAAGGCCCCGGGGTGGATGAGATTCGGCCGGAGTTCCTCAAGGCTCTGGATGTTGTAGGGCTGTGTTGGTTGCAATATTACGTGGACATCGGGGGCAGTTCCCTTGGATTGGCAGACCGGGACGGTGGTCCCCCTCTTTAAAAAGGGAGACCACAGAGTGTGTTCCAACTATAGGGGGATCACACTTCTGAGCCTCCCTGGTAAGGTCTATTCGGCGCAGCCAAGGTGTGGAGGGGATCCGTTTTGGTGACCTCAGGATCAGGTCTCTGCTTTTCGCAGATGATGTGGTCTTGTTGGCTTCAATCTGAACGTGATCTACAGCTATCGTTGGAGCGGTTCGCAGCCGAGTGTGAAGCGGCTGGGATGAGGATCAGCACCTCCAAATCCGAGAGAAGCTCAGTCATCCGGAGGGGGCTCAGAGTAGAGCCGCTGCTCCTCAACATCGAGAGGAGCCAGTTGAGGTGGCTCGGGCATCTGGTCAGGATGCCTCCTGGAAGCTTCCCTGGGGAGGTGTTCTGGGCACGTCCCACCGGGAGGAGACCCATGGGAAGACCCAGGACTCGCTGGATGGATTATGTCTCCCAGCTGGCCTGGGAACGCCTCGGGATTCCTCCCGAGGAGCTGGCCCAAGTAGCCGGGGAGGGGGAGGTCTGGGTCTCTTTGCTTAGGCTACTGTCCCCGCGACCCGACCCCGGATAAGCGGAAGATGATGGATGGATGGATGAATGGATGCTCTACTGTTTCTCTATACTTTCCACAATCACACATTCCTGTATTATGTTTTCCCATCATAAAGAGTGTAACCCTTAATTACTTGTTCACAGTTTTCATTCCACCACGGAACATTTTTCTTTTTCATGGTTCCTTTACTCTTACGTATAGTTACTTCTGCTGCTTCAGTTATTATTTCCCTAAATGTTTTTTCCACTATTTCTATATCTTCATTCATGTTTTTTTCACACATTTCTCTAAATTTAATCCAATTTGCTTTTTTTAATATCCATCTCCCTTCTCTTTTTTCCAGCCTTTCTTCTTTATGTATCATTATGTAATTTTTTGTAAAAATTACATAATGATCACTCCCTAAATTACTTTCCTTAACATCCCAATTACATTTCCCTGCTAATTCATTTGATACTAATGTTAAGTCTATTGCAGAACTTTTACCTGTGTTTATATTTAATTTTGTTCCTCTCCCATCATTTAAACATACTAAATTCTTATCATCCATTAATTCTTCAATTACTTCCCTATTTTTGTCTTCCTTATTTCCTGCCCATAAATTACTATGCAAGTTAAAGTCTCCACATATTATTAAATTTTATATTTATCCTCAATAATTAGTTTAAGTTTATTAATATCTAATACTTTGCATGATTATAATAGTTAGCAATATATATTTTTTCATTATTAATATAGATTTCTATTCCTATATATTATTATTCTTTTCTTATTTTAATTATTCGAGAATTTATTTTATTATTAATAAAAATTGCACAACCTCCACCATTTCCTTCTTTTCTATCACGTCTAATTATTGTATATGGAAATAATTCAAAATCTAACTTTTTATTTAACCATGTTTCCTGAATAAAAATACTATCTGGTTTATCTACTAATTTATCTATATATCTTTTAAACTCTTGACCATTAGCTATCAAACTCCTTGCATTCCATTGTAAAATTATTACCATTCACTAACCCACACACCCACCCTCTTGGCTTGTATGTACACTGATATTATTCCTGATCTCTTCCCATGACAACTCGTTCATATCCAAATGATTTACAGCTGCTTTTACAATGATTTGAATCCTTTCCTTTTTGATGTTGATTCCATTGTCGCATTTATTACTCCTGCAATGAAAGTAACTAGTTTTTTCACATCCATCCATACTTTTCCTTCTCTCCCCATCCCTTGAGGAGACTCTTGTGCTCTAGTTTCAGTTCTTTTCTTTGGAATCTTCACCACCATTTTAGCTGTATCAGCTTATGAGACTTTGTTTTTAACTTTAGTTTGTTGAATTTGCATTTCTCTCCTCATCACTTGACAGCCTGCATGAGCTGCACTGTGGTCCCCTCCACAATTACAACACTTTGGTTTTGTCCTATTTTTGCATTCTTCAAAACTATGTTCCTCTCCACATCGTGGGCATCTCTTCTTTCCTTAACAAAAATTAGCTGTATGTCCAAATCTCTGACATTTGAAGCATCGAACTGGTTTTGGAATGTACTCCCTCATAATGTATGACATGCATCCCAAAAATACTCTGTATGGTAGAATGTTTCCTTGAAATTCTATCAACAGTGAATCAGTTTTTTTCTTTTTTCCATTTCGGAATTCTGCAAATTTTTTTGCGTCTTTCACTTTTGCCCCTTTTAAATAATGTTTTATTTCCTCAATTGTTACTTCTACAGGTATTCCCCAAATCACTCCTTTCTGTCCCTGTCCAATCATGCCCACCTTACTCACACTGATTACATTATGTTTAATTTACAAGCCATCTCCCGCTGCTCTTCAGTCTTACACACTATTAACAGATTTCCATCTCTTTTTTTTCTCTTTTTTTTTCTCCTTCTTCCTTTCTCTTCTTTTTCTCTTCTCTTTACTGTGGGTTCAATTTCCTGACGTCATGGACACTAAACCGAGACAAGAAGGGAGAAAGGAAGAAGGTGAAGAAAAGAAACCGGACCAGCAGAGGCGCGAACCGACGACACAAGACAGGGAGGCAAGCAAAGAACACAAGAAAACATCCCAGTCCTCCACCTCTGCTGGACGGCAGAGAAACAGTAATACAAAACAAAAACAACAAACTGTACAGAACCAAACCAATAGTTCGGATCTAGTAGAATAAACTAAGAATTACACATCCACTACACACAAGCATGGATTAATGAACATAATACAAATGTTTCTGGTAAGCTCCTGTGAACAACTAACTAATGATGATAACCTCAGCTTAAGATTTGTCCGTCCACACCAATGTCCCCACACCTATGTGTGTGCGAGCATGCAGGTCTGAATAAGGTTTCCCCATGCAAGTGATTGATAGCTGGTGTAAGGAACCGTCAATCCGTCCTACAGGAATCGACACAGACATGGAGGAGGCAACAGATGTATGCATCCAGGGTCCCACAGAGTACAGAGGCCACAGGCGGATCAGCGCAGGGTCGATCACCCACCGAGAGAGGAACAGATGGAAGCCACAGGGGAACACCCGCCAGCCGCAATGCTGGGGCCCGAGAGATCGCAGTGACGAGCCCATGGGCTCCGCCGGAAACCGGCTACGCCAGGGCGGGCCCGGATCAGGACCTGGAGGCCAGGGGGACCAGGGGCACCCCGCCCCCCAGCGGGGCCCCAACCAGGAACCAGCTGACAAGGGCCCCCCGCCGCCGCCGCAGGCAAGGGGGATGTGCAGCCAACCGACGGACAACACACGCCGCCGCCGCCCCGGACCAATACCCACCGCCAACAACCCGGCCCGCCCCCACACACCCACACGCCAGGGAGCCACAGCAAGAGCCACAGCGGATGTACGCCCTCCCCAGGCCGCGCCCAGCCAGCACCTGGACATCCAGATCTTCCAGCTCCTGGGTCCAGATCCCGCCCCACGCAGGGCGCCAAGATCAGGGGCCCAGCCAATGCCGGACAGCCCCCCCCAGAGGAACCGACCAGCCAGCAGAAGTCCTGGGCGCCAGGCACGGTCCCCACCGAGCCACCGGACGGCACCAACCTACTCTACAACACCAGCACCCCCATAAGAGGTGCCCCAGTCAATCCAAGGAGGACTTCGGCTCAAAACAGCGGCCGCCCGACACACCGGACCACCCAGGACCCGCCAGACTGGCACCAGGACCGAGCCGGGCCGCAACCGGGCCACAGGCATCGAGAGCCATCATCAACCAGCGGGCAGGAGCATCCATCACTGAGGGGGAGTAACTGAGGGGAAGAAGACGCATCAGGCCAGAGGGAAGCCAAACAACCAACCTGACCGGTAGACATAGACAGACAGAGACACTCATACGTACCCTCCCTCTCATTCGTACACATTCTTACAAATACAGGACATACGAAAAAAGGACGCTATACACTCATTCATACCCCCCATACATACACTATACTCCATACTCCCAGGCCCAGGGACAGACGCCCCAATAGAACACCCTGCCCCCGCACCCGGGAGACAGACCCCTTTGACCACCAGGATGGGGACAAGCAGACCGCCAAGGCCCCCACACCGGCAAGAGAAGCCCACCAGCCCAGGACCCCGACCAGACGGCCTGATGTTCTACCCGGGCTCCGACCCCTGATGGTCCAACGAACAGGAGTGTAAAAAGACCCCCCAGCCTCTCTCCCCCCGCTCAATGTGGTGTTGTTGCGTGTAGTTCTAATGTGCACTTAAAACAGAGGAGTGGGACATGGGAATACTGCCGGGTACCCCCATTTCCCCCCCCGGGCCCTCAGTGTCTAGATGCATTTAAACAGTGGGTGCCGGCACCACAGGCGAGGTCCCCCACAACGGGCCCCCTATAAGGGGCCCCCCATAAGGTGTCCCGCCCCCAGCACCAATGCGCCCCACCGCCAGGTCCCTACATGTGCGTTCCATGTAAATGTTGCAAGTGTAAGTGTCTAAGTTGCTCAATAAAATCGGGACCCAGGCCGCCACCGGGTAGCGAAGATGGAAGCTCCATCCCGCACCCCAGTGACATGCTCACATCCAAAGGCCTTGTGAATGGTAGAATGGAGGAGCAGGTGGACAGAGCCAATGGGGATGGGGAGAAAATAACTGGGGTGACCATTGCCAACCCCAGGGAGCCAGCTCCCCTGCTGACTCCAATAGGCACCCCCGCTCGGCCCGATCCACCAGGGGTGGGAGGCCCCAGCACTTCAAGTCGGGGCCCACGGCAGCGGCGCCCCCGAGCCCCATGGGGGCTCCAGCAATCCACCAGCCCCCACCCCAGGGGCACACCTAAATCCTTCCCAACATTCACACTGCTAACAAAACATATGTCACTAGACACCCAGGTTGAGTTTAGCCCTCCTATTGCGGCCAACTGTCCATCATAGCCTTCTTTGTCGGCCGCGGTAGGCTAAACACGGGAGATAATTGATGACGCGCACCAGGATGCATTTTCGTTGTCTCTTGTCTGTTTATTTTTCCATTTCATAACGTATCATCATCCAGTTGATATTATGGCTGAACGTATGCAAAGAATTAATACAGTACAAATAGCCTATGACATGATGCACAACGTATTTTGTCACTTACGGTCAACAAAAAGTATAACTCCCGTGCTCACCCCACCCTTACGTCCTCCAAGCAGGTGATGAGCACAGGTGAGTGCAACCATTTGTAACCACGGAAAACACACCCAAAGGGACACACCCACCATCAAAGTGCCAATCAAGGGAACACACACATCATTACACCATGAACATGAAATTACTTACATATTGCTCCTACATTCCGGCTCCTAATTACTCTAAAGATTAATTACATCACGAATATCATGTAGGAGACAAAAACATAAGCAAGATAACATTTCATAATCCAATGCCTTAGTTTTAGACATTCGTTATGTAGACAAAATAGTTAAACCTGTGAAAGTTCAAATCCAAGTCCATTTATACAAACAAACGTCCACATCCACACAAAGTCCATCATCTTCTTACAGTCTGTGTATGCCCTCATGGCTCCTCGGCTTCTTGAAGAAGACACACCTTTGTAATAGGTCTATCCAAATAGTTAGTCTTTGTTCTAATGCGGATCTGTCGCACAAGCCCTCTTTTGTCATGGACAACCTGAATCACCTTTCCAACCAGACATGAGTTTCGAGGTGCAGAATCATCCATTATGACAACAATGTCCCCAGGAACAAAGTTTCTTCTGGTGGTCTGCCACTTCTGACGCTCTTGCAGTTGAGGCAAGTATTCTTTTATCCAACGCTTCCAGAACAGATTTGACATATACTGGACTTGTTTCCATCGTCGACGAGCATATAGGTCATCCTTTTGAAACACTCCTGGTGGTAACAATGGCTTGGATTTAAGAAGCAAAAGATGGTTAGGAGTTAAGGCTTCCAAGTCATTAGGATCAGTGGATGCCTTAGTTATGGGGCGGCCATTAATAATAGCCTCAGCCTCACACAAAACAGTATGGAGACCTTCCTCATCGAGAATCTGTGTTTTCAAGATGGAGTTCAGTACCTTACGTACAGATCTTATCAACCGCTCCCACACTCCACCATGATGGGATCCTGTAGGGGGATTGAAAATCCACCTGATTCCTTTTTGAACAAGAACGTTACTTATTTGAGCATGATTCCACTTCCCCAAGGCTTCTCTCAGCTCGCGCTCAGCTCCAACAAAGTTTGTACCATTGTCTGAGCGCATCTCCATCACTTGACCACGCCTTGCAATAAAGCGTCTCAAAGCATTAACAAAAGAACTGGTGTCTAAAGAAGACAGCACTTCAAGATGTACAGCTCTTATAGCCAAACATGTAAAAATGACTCCATATTTCTTAACTGTGATCCTTCCTCTTCTACATTCGAAAGGCCCAAAGCAATCCACCCCAACCCGAGAGAATGGAGGCTCATCGGGAAAAACTCTGTCCTGAGGAAGGTCTGCCATTTGTTGCCGTCCTGGAACAGCATGCAATCTACGACAGACTACGCACTTAGATAATATTTTTCTAATGGCAACACTGGCACCTGGAATCCAATATTTCTGACGCAACATGGCGAGCATATGATTACGCCCTCCATGACCTGTAATCTGATGTATATGATACAGAATGAGGTTGGAAACATGGAGATCCTTAGCTAGTATAGCAGGATGTCTAGCTTCATCTGGCATAGATGATTTTCCAAGCCTTCCTCCAACCCTCAAAACACAACCTTCCAACATAGGATCCAGCTTCAAAAGATGACTGGACCTCTTCACACTTTCCCCTCTTTGTAACCCTTTCATTTCTTCAGGATACCTCTTTCTCTGACAATAAGAGATAATTGCTGTCTCAGCTTTGACATATTCATCAATTGTAAGAGGACCTCTTGCGACCTGACCTTTCACAGCTTTGATCTGTTCTTGTTGCCTCCTATCTAGCTGTCCCTTATTCAGGTCAGACTGAGAGAGGGTCATCTTTAGCTGACTTCGTCTTTGAGAGAGATCCAAAAGCAAGCTTCTAAACCTAAGAAGCCATCCAACCATTTTCTTCAGACGCACCCATGAAGAATAGTGTTGGATAAAACCCATGACTGGATCCATCTGCTCATCAACATGAACCAGATTTACAGCCACACTTGTTCTGATCTCATGATCTTCTGGAGAAACATATATAGAAGCATCAGGATTCACTGGCCACTCCGCTTCAGGCCGTTTAAGAAACTCAGGACCTGACAACCAAGTGTCAGCCTTCAAGAGAGTCTCTGCCTTTACACCCCTAGAAGCCATGTCCGCAGGGTTATTTGATGTATTAACATATCTCCACTGAGACACATTGGACAGTTTAAGTATCTCTGACACCCTATTGGCCACAAAAGTCTTGAACCTTGAGGTCTCATTCCTGATGTACTTCAATACAGATGTACTATCTGTCCAGAAAACTGACTCCTGCAGTTTCATCTGCAACTCTTTTCTCCACATGTTATCCATCCTGCTTGCAGTCACAGCAGCGGTTAACTCCATACGAGGAATGGTAATGGGTTTCAATGGAGCTACACGTGCCTTTCCCATTAAAAATGCACATTGCACCCATCCAAGGTTGTTCTGCTGTAACAGATAAGACACTGTTCCATATCCAAGCTCACTTGCATCTGCAAAGTGATGCAGCTGAGCAAAAACTACTTCTCCAAAATTGGGGGGGTTTAAGCACCTATCAGCCGGGGGTTTGTTGTTGAAATCTTCTAGCTGATGGAGCTCTTCTAACCAGGTTTTCCAACTTTGTACAGCACCATTGGGTAATGCATCATCCCAACCCAACTGTCTCCTGCACAAGTCCTGAAGGATTCTTTTGGCTGAGAGAACCACTGGTGCCAAGAACCCTAAAGGATCATAGATGGAACTCACAATAGATAATATTCCTCTCCTTGTTACAGGTCTGTCTTTCAGGATGATTTTAAACCTGAATAAATCTGATTGAGCACACCACTGTATACCAAGGACTCTTTCAACAGGCAACAAGTCATTATCTAAATCCAGAACTTTAATCTCTTTTGCTCTGTCCTTTTGAGGTATGCCAGTGAGCACCTTGCGACTGTTGCTAATCCATTTCACAAGCTGAAAGCCTCCTTTAGCACAGAGAGCACGAAGTTCCTGATATAGCAATAAAGCTTCTTCTTCTGTACCAACTGATACAAGGCAATCGTCAACATAGAAACTGTTTAAAACAGTATCAACGGCTTTCTGACTGAAGTGTTCCTGATTATCTTCAGCACATTTTCTCAAGGCAAAACATGCACAACTTGGAGAAGATGTAGCTCCAAACAGATGTGTCAACATTCTATATTCCACCAAATCGTGACCAAGGTTTCCATCTGGCCACCATAGAAATCTTAACAAGTCACAATCTGTACTGGTTACCTTAACCTGGTGAAACATAGCCTCTATGTCTGCCATGAGAACCACTGGTTGCTTTCGGAAACGAGTTATTACTCCAACCAATGTGCTGGTAAGCTCTGGGCCCTGCAAAAGCTGAGCATTCAGAGATGTGCCATGGAATGTAGCTCCGCAGTCAAAAACAATCCTGAGATTTTTCTTTTGCGGGTGGTACACCCCATGATGTGGTATGTACCATACCCTACCATCACAGCGACTCAGATCCTCAGTTGGCACCCTTTCAGCATAACCCTTGGAGATTACATTACTCATGCAGCTGCTATACTCAGTGTGGAACGATTTGTTCTTATTGAACCTCCCTTTGAGATTAAGAGCACGCTGTTCTGCAACTTTCTTATTGTTTGGCATTTTCACATCATCCTTTCTCAAAGGTAAACCGACACTGTAATGACCACCAATCAGTTTAGCTGAATCTGTGACAGATTTCATAAAGAGATGATCCTCTCTAGACAAACCAAACTGTTCTTCCTGAATACATTCTGGGAAGTCCATATTTGTATGCTGCTGCCACAATTCATCAAGTCTTACAACAGAAATCCTGTTAATACTAACATCAGGTTGTCTACAAGTAGTGTGACCATCACCTCCTCTCAGAGGACCATTTACAGTCCAGCCTAACATGGTTTTGACTGCATAAGGACCACCATCCACACTTTTTACAACGTCCCATGGCTCCAATGCTCTGGGAACGTTTGTTCCTATCAATAGGTCCACTCCTGAGTCAATTTCCTTAATCTTGATATTCTCCAAGTGTGGCCAGCGTTGCAGATCCTTCTGCTGTGGAATATTACAATGATTAACAGGCATGATCTTTTGAGTGAACATATCAGGTAGCTCACAAAAGCAATCCTCATCCAGTCCAGCTTATCCCCCATGGCTGGATGAGGATTGCTTTTGGCAAGTGCTGCTACTGCAGATGATGTTCATCCAAATGACAGTGTTTCTAATGTAGGGAGCAGAAAATCAAGGGAACACACACATCATTACACCATGAACATGAAATTACTTACATATTGCTCCTACATTCCGGCTCCTAATTACTCTAAAGATTAATTACATCACGAATATCATGTAGGAGACAAAAACATAAGCAAGAAAACCGTTCTGTGTAGAGTGTAGCCATACCTTAAATTCCAAGGGCCGTAATGAATGATGCAAACCTGATAATGTATGAACGCCGGCTGATGCGTCCCTAATCACGACAATCCATGCGCCGCGTCTCTGTGTTCTCCGACTCGTTCCAAAGGAAACCCCATGCATCCAACATCACGAACTTTCTTATCGAATGTTCTTGTTAAACAACATTTTTTGTTGACTTTTGTTGCGGCCAACTGTCCATCATAGCCTTCTTTGTCGGCCGCGGTAGGCTAAACACGGGAGATAATTGATGACGCGCACCAGGATGCATTTTCGTTGTCTCTTGTCTGTTTATTTTTCCATTTCATAACGTATCATCATCCAGTTGATATTATGGCTGAACGTATGCAAAGAATTAATACAGTACAAATAGCCTATGACATGATGCACAACGTATTTTGTCACTTACGGTCAACAAAAAGTATAACTCCCGTGATCACCCCACCCTTACGTCCTCCAAGCAGGTGATGAGCACAGGTGAGTGCAACCATTTGTAACCACGGAAAACACACCCAAAGGGACACACCCACCATCAAAGTGCCAATCAAGGGAACACACACATCATTACACCATGAACATGAAATTACTTACATATTGCTCCTACAAAGC